>OX453232.1:5127083-5727083 GCA_949709995.1 Arachnomyces sp. KDTOL00113
AAAATTGAAATTTTGTGAACATATCATGAGAAAAGAGAGAGTACTTTTCATGTTAATAAAAATTAATATTATTGTTTCATGATCAAGATCAAAGACAATATATGATATACAATAGTTTTTGAGTTTTGCATTGTATTACAAACAATTTATTAATTAATTTGCTAAAATATTCGCATTAATATTAAATTTATTAAAAAAATCGAACAAGACTTTAAGAAAAAAGAAATATTGTTTAATCGTATGAAATGCGAGCTATGAGTTAGCATTTCAAATATTGAAAAAAGCGATAATGTCACACTTGATACTGTTATAATTAAAAAAAAAAAGTCTTTCAGAATTGAGACAAATGTGTTAAAATGAGTCATAAACTGCGCATTATTGCAATTAAGATTGAATGAAAAATATCATTTAATAACATTTGACGAACGCAAAATGACTAAAATTAAACTAAACTATTTTATGCACGAAAAGAAATTGTTAACAATTAAGCATGTGTTATAAATTTAAAATCAATATATTGATAACAATCAGATAATGACAGTGATTACAAATCATAAAAGCTTGCAATATTTTCAAATAACAAGAAAATTATTAAAAAAACTTGCATGATGAATATTAAAGTTTTAAAATTACAATCTCTCAATCAAGTACAAAAAAGAATTTGAGACAATCATATCAAACGCTATTAGTCAACGACTTGATTTTATAAAAAAAAAATCAGTTAATATCGCTTAAAAAATAATGAAATTATTCGCTCTGAATGAATGCTCAAAAAAAAATTGATTATCAATCATGAAACACTTTCTTTGAATTTATCAACTTTTCACGAATACGAAATTAAAGAAAATTATTAAGTGAAAAGCGATAAATTTTAAATTTCGCGAGTTAAATCATGATAAAAGTGTTTTAACACGAATATATAATAATGTCAAAGCACTTTTTTTAAAACGAGCTTTTTAAAAAAATCTGATTAACAATATGCATACAAAATTTAAACATTTAAAAAACTTAAAGCTTTTAAAAGTATTTCATACATGAGCATGATAATTCAGCATGAAAAAAAACATATAAGCGTTTTTTTGATCGTGCTCAAACTGTTAAATATTTCAAAAATGAAAGAAAAGTTTAAAATGAGAAATTTCGCAATATTAAATTAAGAAAAAAATTCTGTTCTTTGAACATTGAGAGATAAATCTTATTAATTTTTTATCAATCATGTTAAAAAAGAATTGATAAATTATAATGACAATTGATTATGTGACAAGATAATTTTTCGCACAAGCAATGACTGAAATCACGAAAAAGAAAATAACGCGTTTCATACATGAAAAAATTTATGTAAATTATGAAACATCGCGAAAGATTTTGTCAAATAATAAAATTAATTTATTTTCAAAAACAATCAAACATTATGTTAGTTTTCTGAAAGCGTGACATTACACAATCACGTTATATTATTTCAAAACGAATGATAAGATTGAGAATTTAAATAAAACGTTAAACAAAATGCTTATTAAGTATTTAATAAGAAAGCTTACGAGATTTTAAGATTAGTATTTTTCTTAAACTTTTTTCGTAACACGCGTGCGATTGCATGCAATTATGAAAAAAAGTTTTTTTTATTTATTATATAAAATACATTCTCGAATATTTGCAAATGATAACAAATCAAAAAAAACAAACATTGTGACAAATGTGAAAAATTGAATTAAACATGTGATTCGAAAAGAACATGTCTTTTATTAAAAGATACTAAGACTAAAGTATTATATATACATGTAAAGTGAAAAAGAGAGCTACTTTTAACTATCTCGTAATACGACAGAATGTCGTATTACGATGAGTCGAATCATCTTGTAATATATTATGATCAAACTCATCTCATTGCATACTATTTACTATAGTACGCTATGATTCATTGAATGTTACGAAAAGAATTCGATGATTCGTCGCGTACTTTAAACTGTTAAATATGACAATCGCACAAATATGACTAAATCTTGACTATTATCAAAGTGACATTTAAAATCACATTTTTCTTTATTAAATTCGACTTTGCTTTTAAAGTGTTGATTTTCTTTAATAATGTAAGATAGAAATAGTAAGTACTCAAAAAGTATCTCTGTCGTAAACTGTATAAATGCATGAGAGAAATGTTTCGTAATAATCGTGAGTTGATAGAATTTCGAAATATCAGATAATTCGAAAGATTTGTTTTTTCGTGAAAATCGTTATCGCAATTATTCAAAGTTCGCTTAACTTTTTCTGACGTCATCTTTCAAAACATTTGTTAATCTTTTGTTTTGATTTTGTTTTTTTTTTTCTTTCTTTTTTTCTTTTTTTTTTCTCAAGCTTTATCGAAGTATTGTTTTCAATTATAAATTTTCAAGTAAGTTATTTTATTTTCATGATTAGTGTCGTAATAGACATTGTATTTAATACTATTCTGACAGTATAGCATTAAGTTCATGTTCTGAAATTTTTTTTTTAATGATTTAATAACACTATCAACATTTTCTTTTGACTCAATGACGCGTTATCAAGACTTTTTTATTTTAAAAGAAAATGATGAATACAAGAAAAAAATGCTTATGCGTTTTGAAAAAAAGCAAAAAGTTTCTGAAAGCGAGAATTCATTTGTCGATGATATTAACGCGAATGCTAATAATTGTTTTTCTTTCACATTTTCTTAAAATAAGTTTTGATAGCATTCTATCAAAGCAAGACACTAATTTTTGTAAAACGTGACGATTTAGTAATTATTCACAAAAAATATTACAATTATCGCTTTGACAAATATGTCAAGAAAGTTTTTTATGTCTTTTTAATCACACATGCGATCATGATCATTGAAACGCAAAATTTTATTCGTGAATTGCACTGACATATCAAAGAAAGTCAGTTTATCAGAAAAAATGTCATTACTTTCAATTAAGTCAACACAGTCATTTGTCAAACTCGTGAACATAACATGTTTATCACGAAAAACATTTGCTTTTACTGTGTTCAAGATTATGAGTCTTGACAAAAGTGTATTTTAACAAGTTTTAAAAATAATTAAATTATGATCAATGAAATTTGCGTCAATTGTGTTTACGAAAAGAAACTTAATCGTTGTATTTTTAGTAAATTTCGACAAAAGTTGCTTTACTTTCTGAGTGAAAGTCTTAAAAAGTTTCTGAAAATTCTCATTATTTGTTCTTTTCATAAAGATTAATCAAAAAGTTTACTTTTATTTAATTTTATCTGAAATTTAATTAATGACATTCAATGTTTGTAAGATCGAATAATTCAGTTGAGAACTTTATCGTAATTGAAAACACTTCTCTTATCATTACTCGTTTATTTAATGATAGACTGTCTCTTTACAAAATGTCAAGTGCTTTCAAAATGTTTCTTTTTTCTTTCATTGATACGTTAATTAATAAATTTCATGCGACTAATCTGTCGCGTTTTTACTCGAAAAATGCGAAGTCTTTTTCTACTCTCATGTTAAAGCATTCGAAAATTTCTGTTATTGCTCGTTTCTTTTTTATCAAAAAAAAGAGAGTGAAAATTGTCAAAAATAACACTTTTTTCAAGAAACGTTTTTTCGAACGACGTATCTTTCTAAGATTAAAGTCTGTTTTCAAGTTTTCTAACATTATCTCTCGTTTTGTCTTGAAATTTTTTTGTCAGACTCTCAGTACTCTTAATGTTTCGAAATTTTTCAATGTCAAGTTCTCATTGAAACGTATAATTAAAAATATTTTCTTTAAAATTTCTGCTCACTTGAATTATAATTCGAAAAATAATTTGCATCAAATTATTAAGAAAATTAACAGTGTTCGTGAAGTGCTGATAGCGAGATTAAGTTTAATTCATTCGCTCAACGCTCAGCTAAAGAATTGACACTCTATTTCAAAATAAAAAAATAACTTGAAAAATAAATATTAAAAAAATGTAAAGTAAATAGCTCGCAAAAGTTCACTAGAAAGTAATCAGAATATTTTTTGCATGTATGATATGTCTGTTCTTCGAGACACAAGAGAAATAAAAGTTTTTTTGTTTATATTTTCTTTCTCATCAAATTTATTTGCGACTTTTTGTTATCTTGTTTTCATGATCTCATGTTCAGTACAACATTTGTCATTTCTGATTTATTGTGCGTTTTATTTACTTTTATCGAATTAAATCATCATTGCAAATGATTCGTCGAACTTAAAAATGTTTGTTATGATTTCTCGAGCGTTTTCTTGAATATTGACATTTTGTTTATTTTTCGTATTTTCGTTCTTATTTAATAATTTCACAACTGATTTAATGTTTGTAGTCGAGTTCTCTTTCAAACTTTTTTGTCGTTAATATGAAATGCGTTTTTTCTCATTGTCTTTGTCATTTTTCGTCATTTTTTTTTTCGCGTTTTGTCGCAATTTCTTACGATTTTTTGTTATAACACGACTGACAACGATATTGTTTTCTCTTATCATAGTTAATCGCACATTAGTATGTTTTTGTGCGTTTCACTTATCTCGCGTGATAATGAAAAGCTTTGAGTAAGAAATAATTTTCGATTTGTACGCGTTCACAATTTGTTTTATTTTAACAAATTTTTTTAACGTAAGTTTCTGTCTTTTCAGAGCTCTTGCGTACGCTGACAATAATCATAAATTTTTTAAATTATTCATGTTTGCTTTGATCAATCTCGCTTCATTAATTAAATTACATAAAACTCGCTCGCTGAATTTCTTTAGCGCATACGTTCTCAAGAAATGTGTTTTCAAAACATGATATGATTTAAATCATTTCGATTGAAACTTCTCTGATTTTTCATTTCTGATAAGTATTTAATCTCTTTTCTTGAAATGCGTCTCTATCATTTTAAAGTCTCTGATCTTTTTAATTTTAATCACTTTGTTAAGAAATAGCTCATTAGTTAACATTCTTGCGTGATTAATCTGTTCGATTCAATTTTTCGCATTTATCACAGTGTTTGTTTTTTTCGATTTGTTATCGTTTGCAAGTATTCGAGAATGTATCTCATACAATAAATAAAAAGAACTTTTCTTTGTAATTGCATGCAATCGCACGCGTGTTACGAAAAAAGTTTAAGAAAGATACTGATCTTAAAGTTTCATGAGTTTTCTCATTAAATACTTGATAAGCATTCTGCTCAACGTTTCATTTAAATTCTCGATTTTCTCATTCGTTTTGAGATGATATGACGTGATCGTGCGATGTCACGCTTTCAGAAAATTAACGTAATGTTTGATTGTTTCTGAAAGTAAATTAATTTTATTATTTAACAAAATCTTTCGCGATGTTTCATAGTTTACATAAATTTTTTCATGTATGAAACGCGTTATCTTTTTTTTCATGATTTTAATTATTGCTTGTGCGAGAGATTATCTCGTCACATAATCAATCGTCATTATAATTCATCGATTTTTTTTTGACATGATCAATAAAAAATCAATAAAATTTATTTCTTAACGTTTAAAAAGCAAAATCTTTTTCTCGATTTGATATTGCGAAATTTCTTGTTTCAAGTTTTTTTTTTGTCTTTGAAATATTTGACAGTTTGAGCACGATTGAAAAAACGCTTATACATTCTTTTTCATGCTAAGTTATCATGCTCGTGTGTGAAATACTCTCAAAAACTTTAAGTTTCTCAAATGTTCGAATTCTTTGTGCATATTGTTAATCAGATTTTTTCAAAAAGCTCGTTTCAAAAAGAGTGCTTTAACATTGTCGTATATTCGTGTTAAAACACTTTTATCATGATTCAACTCGCAAAATTTAAAATTTGTCGTTTCTCGCTCAATAATTTTTTTCAATTTCGTATTCGTGAGAAGTTAATGAGTTCGAAAAAAGTGTTTCATGACTGATAGTCAATTTTTTTTCGAGCATTCGTTTAAAGCGAATAGTTTCATTATTCTTTGAGCGATGTTAGCTGATTTTTTTCTTATAAAATTGAGTCATTGACTAATAACGTTTAATACGACTGTCTCAAATTCTTTTCTGTACTTGATTGAGAGATTGTAATTTTAAAATTTCGATATTTATCGTGCAAGTTTTTTTAATGACTTTTTTGTTATTTAAAAATATTGCAAACTCTCATAATCTGTAATCATTGTCATTATCTGATCGTTATTAATATATCAATTTTAAATTTGTAACGCATGCTTAATCGTTAATAGTTTCTTTTCGTGCACAAAATAGTTTAGTTCAGTTTCATTCATTTTGCGTTCGTCAAATGTTACTGAGTGATATTTTTCATTCAATCTCAATTGCAATAATGCGCAATCTATGACTCACTTTAACGCATTTGTCTCGATTTTGAAAGATTTCTTTTTTCTTGATTGCAATAATATCAAATGTGATATTATCGCTTTTTTTAACATTTAAAATGCTAACTCACAGCTCGCATTTTATATAATTAAACAATGCTTTTTCTTTCTCAAAGTCTCATTCGATTTTTTTAATAAATTCGATATTAATGCGAATATTCTAGCAAACTGATTGATAAATCGTCTGTAATACGATGCAAGATTTAAAAACTGTCATACATTATGTATTGTCTTTGATCTTGATCATGAAACAATAACATTGATTTTTGTTAACATAAGAAATACTCTTTCTTTTCTCACAATGTGTTCACAAAATTTCAATTTCGTGATTACAAAAACGCATTTCGTTGTCTTGACGTAAAGCTTATGTTTTTGAAATCATTTCAAAATTTGTTTTAAGTGTTTCAAGTGCTTTTTCATTATGTTTAAAAAAATTAATATGTCGTTCAAATAGACTAAACATAATCAATCGTTATACTTGTCAAGAATCAAGTTTATCATTGTCTGAAATGTCACTGAAACATTAATAAATTCAAAAAACATAATCAAGTACTTAAACTTTTCTCATTGTGTGTTGAAAGTTATCTTTGAAATTAACAACTCTCTCATTCTAATTTGTTAGTAACTCGATAAAAAATCGATTTTTGACAAATATTTCGCAATCTCTATCATATTCATCATTTTCTGAATTCTGAACAACGAATATTCGTTCTTGACTGCAAGCTGGCGACGGGTCGGGTTTGGGTAAATTTTGTCTCTCAGCAGACCCACCCATGACGGGTTTGGGTTGGGTTGATGAATCTCAAACCCGCCCACGGGTTTGATTTCAATTTTTGATCTTCAACCCGTTATACCCGCATAATTACGCACTAAGACACTTTCGGCTAGTGTGTACTGCTGAATAAGCTAAATCAACGTTATGTAGCACAAGTACGTACATAATTTTTGATAAAGCTCATGTAAGTCGTCTATTTCTCTTCAAGATCACAATTACCTGACTTCAACTCAAGTTGATTATTTTTCTACAGCAAATCTACAGAGTGGACAGACATTTACTCACGACGTCTTCTTGTACGAGGCCCTGTCTGCTCCACGCCGTCCGTCCCACGCTTGTTTCCTCTGGTGTTTGGTCGACTTGTGAACTCAGTCTCCATCGACGTAGCTTGATCGTCGTTTTCCGCCCGTGCAAGCTGCCCAGACGGAGAAAGATGAGGCGATGATGGTTCAGAGTTCAGATCTTCCTCCAAATCGACTTCATCACTGACATTCTCATCCCTGATGACGTCCACAGCCTCGCCAACATTGTCTGAACTGAGTCGATTGAACTGATTGTCCTCCGCTTCGTCCTGTGTCAGCTCAAGAATCTCGACGAGTAAACGATCGTTGATCTCATTTGGAGAGTCATTGGCTGGATTCTCACTGTGAACTCCGATGTTCTTGTCCAGCTGAAATCGTTCTGCACAAAGAACCATCATGGTGGCCTTGACTGTGGCTGGCAGCAGGCCTGCTCGTTTATATGTACAGACATCGCGTGCACTACTGAAGACAGTTTCAACCAACACTCCGCTAGAACAAATAGGAAGTATGTCTCTAGCGATGCGACTAAGAATTGGAGAGTTGACCTCCTGATTCTTCCAATGTTCCAGAAGATTGTCGCTTTTGTAGGTTCCTAGTGTAGAAAGCAAGAAGTCAGACTTCAACTTAAGTTGATTTGAATTTCAATAAATAGCATGACAAAAGACAACAATCATCAAGTTACGTACCAGAATTGAGATAATCATCCAGCTCCTGCTCCAAGGCATTGGTGTCTTCACGATCTGCTCGACCTCGCCGAGAAACGAAAGTCTTGCTCAGCGCTTCTTCAATTGGATCCTTGCGACGCTTTCTCTCAACACGGGATTCCTCCGGAGGAAACTTGTTGCGATAATGTCGAAATATCTTCTGCAGCGTGTCGCTGTAGGTTTTCTCCCAGTTGGTTTGATCCTCGTCGGTGACAGATGGTATCCATGAGGCTTCTTTAAAAGGATTTAGCTTTCTATCTGGAGCCAGAATGGTACCTAAAGCATAGAGATGTCCTCTGGTTTTGTAAGTTTCGTTGTAATACTTTTGCAACTTGACAATGGCTGCGTCGATGGATTTTTTCAAATCCGTTTTCCAAGGCATAACACGTCGTCGAAGATGCGCCGCACAATCATCCAGATGATCGAACAAAGCATTATATATGCTGTAGACTCTGTGAATACTTGGTTCGTCCACCTTGGACAAAGCCAACGTCATAAACAGAAAGGGTCTGGTGACAAAAATAAGAAACAGCACATGCTTCCATTCTGTCGATGTAGGATTCAGACGAGGAGCATCTCTTCGAGTGTAATTGGTCCAGTAATCATTGATATACTGTCGAAGAATATATGCTCGTTCTAGCATCAGTACTGTGGAGTTCCAGCGTGTCGCATTGTCCTGAGCCAGTAGCAATGCACCGCCCGGTCGATTTGCCTGACATCTTAACCACGTCGCCTTTCTATTCGGGCTGGCGTTTATGTAACGCGCGATCTTTCGTATCTATAACAGAAACCATGGGATTAGTGAAATGAACTTGAGTTGAATACTGAGATGAGAGAATGAGATACCTTCTCCAGGGTTTGGGGAAGCCCACGATCTTCTCCAATTGCTCCGTCGCCATCTCTCCAAACGTTTTCCACATTGTCGTTTTTGGGATCAATTCGAATGGTTGTCAACAAGTCTTTCAACGCCAGCTGCAAAATGTGAGCAAGACAGGGAATCAAGGTATGCGAGTTCACAATCTCCGCTACCGGATTGTCCTCAAAGACCGAAGAGTGTCGAGTCTGTTGTTCCAGTGTAAGCTTCATTGCCTCGGACATCGTTCCATTATTGCTGGCCCCGTCCGTGGTTATTGCAATCACGCGTTTCTCCAGTTTCACTTCTTTGAGACAATTCAAAAGAATGACTGCCAAGTTCTCTCCTGTGTGATCCTCCGTAAGATGCTCGAAGCCTATCAAAGTCTTTCTCAAAGTCCAGTCGCGATCCACGAAGCTGGCTATAATTCCCATGTAAGCCACTCGTTGTGGACTCGACCAGCAATCAAGAGCCAAGGAAACGCGCGCATCGGGCGGAAGATGACTAAGAGCCTCATCTCGTCGCTGCACAGCCATCTCGTGCGTCTTATCGGATATTGTTTTACGACATGGAAATCTTATTATTCGAGGGGTTGCGGCAATGGTAAAGGCCGCCCGAAGATGCTTGTTTTCCATCGATCGAAAGGAACTGCAAGAGGTGGCGGCATAAAGAGTCAACTCTTCCACCAACTGCTCATGCGAGTATTCCAAGTTCACCAGACTTCCGTTCTGTGAGCCGGCAGTTAAAGTATTAGTTATAAATCCAGCAACGCATGATTCAACTCAAGTTGATGTTGATTAATGATGAAGTAGAAACTATTATCAGAGTTTTGAGCGTCACGTACCTTTCCATGTTTAGGGTCTTTGATCTGAAGGCGTTGTTGAATTGCTTCCCCTGCTCTTGATGATTGACGACGTTCAAGATTTCTCGATTTCTTCTCATGGTCGTCGTGATGTTTCTTCATTGAGGATGTTCCATTTTTGCCGTATCCCGGATGTTCCATTAATGCGCGACACGTTTTACATTGTACCTTGGGCATCCCATCACGTATCAATGCCACCTCCGTAAACGTTGTCCAGCATGCAGATCGTCGATTGTCATTTTGCCAAAGACTCACACCTCTTCGATCTACCCAATTACTTCCAATGAGCGTTCGATGCCACCAGGTCAGAAACTCCGCTCCATAACTATGATCATACTCCGCGATCTCCTTTCCACCTCGTCCCTTTCGAACAATGCGAGACGGTGGCTCAACGCGAGTCGTGGGAGTCTCTTCGCCTGATAAACGAGACGGAGAGGAAGGAGGAAATAGCGAAGAGGGAGGCGATGAAGGAGGTATTATGTTGGAAGGAGTAGAAGCAATAGACATGTTGATAATATCAGTTCGAGTGACATCAATCAAGGGAGAGCAAAGTTCAAAGAAAGAAGCATAAAAGTTGCTCTCAGAAGAAAGATCAGGATCGAAGTCAGAGACATTCTTCACTGACATCTTCATCGAATTGTGAAAAAAGGGGTCAACGAAAAAAAGCAACAGCAAAAACACACAAGCTGAAGCAGAGTTTTTTGAGGCTTTGAGCTATAGCTCTCTAGGAAGACTTTGAAAGTTCCGCGAAGACTAGTCGAGAAACTGTTTCACGCTCAAATCAACTTAAGTTAGATCGCTGAAAGATGAGTGAATGACATCGCTAGACTTATTTCCGACTCTCTTCGTTTTCCAGACATAGACCATCATGGGAAACAACTGAAATTGTCTTTCTCTTGATCGCATTTTAATTTGAAGAAATCTTCACTCTCTCATCATTAATGATGCTGGCTAATAACGCGTTCAAGAAGAGATAGAGTGTGAAAGAGAGTGTAAAGAACAACGCGAAAAGAAGAGAGAGAGAAGAAGAAGAGACATGAGATGATTGTCCTGAATGCCAGGAATATTATGATTAAATGACGATCTCGAGAATGATGATCGGGGGGCTGAGGTTGAAAGCGGAGAAACAGCTTACGCTTTAATTCAACTTAAGTTAGATTGATTTATCAGAAAAGCAATCAACGTCTTGGCGTTGTTTATTGATTCTGATTGCATAAACAATTCGCTGAGGTCATCTTTTCCTCATGGCACGTTGCTTAGCAACATGTGTATCAACAAACAAAATAATAATTGTTGCTTCGTCTTCAAACATTATTAAGTTGTGTGCGAAAGAACGAAGACTAGAAATCATAGCACTGAACAACAGATCATTGACAGCGACAGATCATTCACATACATAATGAGAGAGATGAGACTTATTAGCGATGATTGAGAAGTGAGACAACAATTGTCTTTCCTGACATTCGAGTTCGAGAGTCTGACAGAACCATGAAGTAAGTAGTAAAGCAATATATATATATATTTTCGGTTAGGTGAAAGCACTTATCTTTTTCCAGCTCTGTTTTCAACAAGGCATGTTATTGTCTGTCACAGATCTCTGAAGAAAAAACATTGTTTTACGCTATATAGATATTATCAATAGTCATCACTCGCATTATCTGTTTGTATCATTGTTGATATTTATTCTCGTTCCCGTGAATAACTACTTCTTACCTGAGTGTCTTCTAGCCTGTGAGTCGTAGCCTTGATGAGTCACGAGATCTGATGTTTGATTGTTTTGCAGTTTATGCAACGTTTGTTAGTTCATATACCAATTCAACTCAAGTTGAATTGGTATATGACGCCAAGAATGCTGAACCCACTTGTTTTTACCCAAACGTATGAAAGAACAAATGAAATGAGATCGGATTCATCTAGACTGAACTAATTAATGATGGATCCACAAGTGACGACCCAATGAAATTATGAAAAAAAATATCAGTGAGCCTTTGAGAGATCTCAGTGACAAAAGAAAGAACAGAGCAAGTCTGTCGACAATAAAGAAGAAAAAGAGAAATCTTCATAGAAGGTTTTCTGTCTTTGAATTTCTTCGAAGACAGTAAACTCAAAAGAGAAGAAGCAAGACTTAGTCTTCCTCCGACTGATCTTCTGAAGTTGTATTACCAGAGGATTCATCGGTATCCAGTTCATCTGAGGCACGTTTTCGAGATCCAGGCTGCGGCTCCTCGTCTTCGTCATCATTGATCTCGGACTCTTCCTCAATCTCCTCATGCTTACGCTTCTTTCCAGGTGGCAAAGCTCTTTTGACGAAGGACAACCAACCAACATGCTCCGTCTCCTGCCAGGGCCTCACGTCCCACCCCACGGATCGCAAAAACTTTCCCTCCTTGTTCAGAACACCTAAGTGTTCCGCAATCTGAGCCTGTCAATAATAGTTAGCGTTTCATGTCAGCCATCAACGCGGGAGAGGCATTCGACAGTCCAACTTAAGTTGAAGATCAACAGACAACATTATTATCAAAACGATGATTGATGACTTACATCTCGCTTCTGTCGAGCGTTTCGACCAACCTTTCGCTTTCTTAAAGCGTTTAATCCTTCTCTGCGCTGTCGATAAAGAAAGATCTTCTCAAACACCTGAGAGTCGTCCGCCAAATCGGACTGAAGCTCCTTCTTCGGCCTGATCTTGAAGCCTCTTAAGCCTCCCTCAGCGCCAAACATATTTTTCACCACGGTTTTGGCGAATGGCCCTTTGCCCGCATCCACATTCTAACTTAAGTTAGTTTCGTATCAGCCTAAACCCTAAATCTTAGACGTACCAATTCCGCATCGTTCATGACTTCCATAAAGCCAATGAAACAAGGCCCCAACCTCTCAATCACAAAGTTGAGAACACGCATCCATCCAACCTCCTCAAAGCGTTCCAGGTACTTGACGGCCTTGGGGTCGTCATGTTCCAATCGCAGTCCAAATACCTGCTTCGGCTCCACCATCTATTGAGTCGTATCATATTAGTTTTCTTTTGTAATATCAACTATCCAACTTAAGTTAGACTACTCACATCCTGCATTTTCCAGAAGACCGATCGCTCCTTTTGAATCAAGGAGAAAAGATCTCTCAACACCTGCACTGCATATGAAAAGTGCTCAACCTCGTTCTCTGGAACGGGATCATCTGTCAATTTTGACGCCAACTTGCGATTTCTCATACTCATAAGACCGCTGAGTGTTGCGGCCCATCTGAAGTTGCGCAGACCAACGTCCGCGGACTGAGGCATTTTCCAATCCGGCATGTACCACAACATGACGTGGATCAAGATCTTTCGAACAGTCTCTCCGTCCGACATCACCAAATGCCGAAAATCTCTCCAATTATCAACGTGCGAGGTAAGCACTTCTTTATGAGAGACGGTAGTCCACGCATGAACATACTCATCATGATCCCAGCTTGCCAAAAAGCCTGGACGACGCCAGGTGAAAACCTCTCCGCAATATCGAACCTCTTTGCTCAAACGAGGACATCTCTCGGACTCAAACCAATCGTCGTCCATCTTCAAAGGACCCTGAAGACGTTTGTGAACGTAATCCTCGGCTCTTGGAAAGAACAGCATCTTCAGCTGCTCAGGACAGGCCTTTCGCTGAACCTCCAACAATAACAACATGTCGTTCTTACTGATTTTGGGAGTGTCCTTGCGTAGGTGCACGCCATCGTGAAAGGCAAGGAAATCATCAATTCGTTCAAAATAGATCTATTGCATTGTTAACATGTAAATCAACTCAAGTTGAACTCAGCACTTGGAACATATAGCGAAAATAGCCTACCTCATTCATCTTATGCGCCGCCATACGTTCTGCCCATGTGATATTGATGGACCCGCGTCCAAACGAGGTCTCACAGAACGACATTAGTTTTCGACGAACCTGCTCATTTCGCAAGACTGTCATTAATCTGGCGACATGTCCAGGATTGACTCCAGTCAATCGAAAGATGCTCTCCCGCAGTGTCTGTTCGTTTTTCAACAGATCTGTTCGCTCCTTCAACGTCAAAGTTTCCAAATACTGCGCTATGCTAGTGAACACATCACCATCTTCATTCGGCTTGTACACATCGTATTTGTTGGCGCGAAGACTGGTAAGTGCTGCCCGATTCAACTTCTCGATCGCGAAGAAGTCTACCGCCCACTCCAGAATCTGAAATCTCTGTTAGCTATTATCTAACTCAAGTTGATTTGAAATTAGAATATATCCTACCCTCGTGTCACCATAGGAGTTGCCGGTCGCAGCCTTTTCCTCTTCATACATCTGCATGCAAGCCGCACGTCGATGCTGTCCGCACTCAAGTATTGGAAGCTCCTCCGCGTAATTGGGAACAACAATAAAGTCCTTCTTGGAAGTGGGATAATTGCAGGTTAACGCCCCACGAATGTTATCCTTCCGGTCCTCTGGAACAAGCTCTTTGACAACTTTAAAAAAGGTGTCGCTCTTGGCTGTTGCCTTCAGTCGAGTTTCTGCGTTCCACTTTCTTGCTCCCTGTTTAAGAGAGATCTTGAGCTCATCGACCTGTTTCTGATCCAGCTCTCGATTCTTCGGAAGACTCGGCCACACAGGATTCAGCTGATCCACTCGCATGACCACTGTCCCCATAAACGCTTCCGCGATCCTTGTGTTGATTTCATCATCACAACTATACAAGATCTCACTTAACCGTTTCCCTCTCTCATATTCGTAATCCCCTATAGTGTCGCTCATGATTAGTATGGGATATTGAACTTGAGTTGATGTCTTCTCGGCGATCTTTATGCGACTTACCTTCCGCTCCAGTTGACACATCCGCCACAATCGGGATATGCTGCTTCTTCTTACTTGGAGATGTCTTAGCGGCCTTAGAATTAGGCGTGCTCTGAGACTGAGCGTCGTGCCCGTCATTCTTGTTCTTCTTGGGAGTTCGGTATCCGGCGGTACTGTCACCGAGTCCCTATATCATATATGAATTAGTTCGTCAGTCCTTATCCCAGGATATTATGATATATCATATCAGCAGATCTCGCGCTAAGAATAACTAACCTTGCTGCTCGATGTTGTTGGGGGGTTTTTCTTCGCAGTGCCTCCCTTCTTGGAGGTTCCCTTAGCGCCTGCCATTGATGCTTATCCAACTTGAGTTGGACTTGGCTACTTCCGTGGAGTGTGATGATATGGATGATATTCAATTCAACTAGAGTTGAATTGAGTAAAGAGGGAAAAGAAACTTCAACCGGGGCAAAACACAAGTTGGAGTTCAAAAACTGGGTTTTTGAATGCTTGGTCGAGAGAATAGAGAAGATGGAGGATTGAAGGTGAGAAAAAACTATATGAACTTTTCTATGAATCTATCCTAAGTTGAACATCAATTATTTTCTATGAGAACTCAATCTTGTGGCATGCGACAAGATTCTGTTTTCCAAGTTCAACTCATAAAACCTTGGTTGAATTCGGTAATCCTCATTTGCAACATAAACTTAAGTTGATTGTTTAAGAATAGATTCTTATAGCGATTCTTGAACAATATAGAAACTATCAGTAGTGTGTTATGTGTAGTTCGCTGAAGAGAGAAGATGAATAATGTTCAACTTAGGTTAAATATCAAAAATGACATCATGATTCATAAATAGTATTAATAATCGGACATCACGTGTTATATGACGAACCCGTGAAACCCGTGGGTGGATTTGGGTTGGGTCGATGAATCTCAAACCCGCCCACGGGTTTCATCTCAATAGTCAAACCCACCCAAATGGGTATGGGCCGGGTATGGGTATGGGTAAACCCGAAACCCACCGCCAGCCTGCTTGACTGTAATCTTATTTAAAGTTCTGTAATCAATACACATACATCACTTTTCGTGAGATTTCTTGACAAAAATGATTGAAAAGTCTCACGAATTGAAAAAAGAATGAATAAATTTTTTGTTTAACAAATGCTGAAACTGACGTTTTTGCTTTTTTAAGTGTGTTTGTGATAACGAGTATGCATTTTAATTGACTGATTTAACGTTCTTAATCTTGATATCGTGTATAAATTTTCTCTTGAAAGAAAGCTTGTTTGATAATTTCAATTGAAAAACGTTTTCATATTTTTTCAAAAGTTTCTCGACTCTCTTATTCTCACGTTCGATTGCAATAAATTTGAAAAAATTTTTCTTATTTTGTCAAATCACGTAAAGTGCAATTATGATTTTTTGCTTGCAAAGCATTCGTTTAACTTAAGTGTCAAAGAGAAAATTGAGATTTTTCGTCTCATTGTCATTCACTCTTTTTCTTATATTCAATGAAAGTAAAGTGTGCGATTTTTTCTTGTTATTCACGATTCTCATGCGAAACGTTTGTCAATCAATGTCGAGATTATAATGTCTCAGTCAGTCTTGTTCGAGTATAAAATCATAAGCAAAATTTAATAACTCACGCGCGATAATCGCGCAAATAAATTTGTCAATTTTAAGAAAAAGTCTCACAAATGCAAATGATAGCATTTTTTTTTTATCAAGTAATTTTATTTCTCTCAAATCTATTTTTTTGCTAATTCTCATTTCTAATCGTCGCATTATTTTATTTGAGACATAAATTGTCAAGACATTAGAGTTCACAAAAGTCTGAGTGTTTATGCGCATATCAGAAAATTTTATTATTTTATTAAACAATATCATGTCATTTCTCAAAGCGTTAATGTGTAAATTTATTTCTTTTCTTAAGTTTTTAATCTTTTTTAACACTTTGTTTGCGTTGATCGAGTCAAGTGAATTAAGAAAATTCATTTTCTCGTTCATTGTCAAAGTTTTTGTTATTCAATTAATGAGTGTTTTCATGCTCGTCGATTTTACGTGTTTTTTGATTTCTTGTTCTTGATCTCTCAAAAGTAATTTTTCTTGTTATGTTTCTTATCGTCACAGTTAAAACAAGCGTTTTTTTTGTAACATTAAGATATTCATTCTTTATTGTCTTTTTTTGACAAATTGAGTGCTTCGATGATTGCGCTAAAATTCATAACATTTTCTCTTTGCGTGATAGTAACTGATATGTCAATTGTCACATTAGACTTAAAATTTGTTATCTTTGTCAAGTTTAGTCTCAGTTCAATATTAATAAACAATTTTGCAATCTTGTTAAAATTCGTTGATTTTTTTTATACTTGATGTCATTTTGTCTTGATCTCGAGTTTTAGCTTTGTGAGAAACATTAATCATAAAATTTTTGCGTTT
The DNA here is from genome assembly GCA_949709995.1 of Arachnomyces sp. KDTOL00113. Classification (NCBI taxonomy): domain Eukaryota; kingdom Fungi; phylum Ascomycota; class Eurotiomycetes; order Onygenales; family Arachnomycetaceae; genus Arachnomyces; species Arachnomyces sp. KDTOL00113. The sequence continues at coordinate 5,144,139 of OX453232.1, forward strand.
GTCTAATTGTTCATCGTTATTGTTGTCGCTTTAAAGTTAAGATAATACTTTTTCATGTTGTTTGTTTGATAACACTTTTTTAAACGATCTTATCGTTTGATTTTCGCATTCTGTTTCTGATAATGTTTTAGAATTCAGTTTTTAAATTTTAGTCATGTTTCTAACATCGATTATGTCGAATCAGCTTGAGACAGATTATATTTCGTATTTTAAAATGTGACTGTTTTTTTTGTTAATCGTGACGAAACGAAAATGATTTTTTAATGATTTGTCATTTCTTTATTGACAAAGTCAACTTTCTTTTTTCAGTGCGATTTTCATAGAATCAATTAGTGTTTAACAATGTCATTTTCTCGCTTGTTATCGTACAAGTGTGAAAAGTTCAACTCGAATATCTTTCAATAAAATGAGAATGATTTAATAAAAAAATTAATTGATCATTTCATGTCTCGTATTTAATCGTGAAATCTTGTGTTAAGCTGTCTCATTTGTACGTTCTTAATTTGTAATGTCTGAGTTAACGCGTTCTCTCGATTGTATGTTTTTTTTAGCGTGTTGTAATTTTTTTAAAGCTTTTGTCTTTTGATTTCTTTTTTCTTGATTTCGATCTCTTTTCACTTATTCATATGTGTCTGAATCTTGTTGCAAAGTTATATGATTTCTTATAAGTTGTTTTCAAACATTCTTGCGATATCTCGAATGTTCATTTTAAGTTTTTTCGTGAAATTCGTCATAACGCTCTCAATGATAGAATCGAGCGTCATAAAATTAAAAATTTTTGAAATATTCATTGACAAATTTTCATCGCTGAGATTAAACAACTGAAAATTGATATTTTAAGACATCGTGTGTGATAACGAATTTTTCTAACTTTTTTCTTTAACAAAAGTGCGATAGAATAATAATGATAAAACGACGAACGCAATGTTATCTCGATTTCGCATTCGCTTGAGATTTTCTGATGAAAAAAAAAAAGAAAAGAAAAAGTGTCAATGTTGAGTCGTAAACTTTATAATTCTTTTATTCTAGAAAATCGATAGCAATTTGATGAAAAGTTTTTTTAACATTCATTTCGAATTCTGAGTGTTTTGATACGAAATTCAATTTTCGTCATAACGTTGCTCGAGCGTGATCTTGTGTCTTTTTTTTACATATTTAAAGATTTTTCAATTTTTGAAATTGCTCACGATTACGTATCGTATTCTCAATCGTGCATATCGCTCTTTTTCGTATTAGAGATAATGTGCAAATTTTTTGCTATGCAAGCGTGCTTTCGTAAAACTTAACGTGCTATCAGATGTGATTTGAAAAAAACATGTCTTTTATTAAAAGATACTAAAACTAAAGTATTATATATACATGTAAAGTGAAAAAGAGAATTATTTTTAACTATCTCGTAATACGACAGAATGTCGTACTACGATGAGTCGAATCATTTTGTAATATATTATGATCGAACTCATCTCATCGTATACTATTTATTATAATACGCTATGATTCATTGAATGCTACGAAAAGAATTCGATGATTCATCGCGTACTTTAAGCTATTGAATATAACAATCACACAAGTACGACTAAATCTTAACTATTATCAAAGTGACATTTAAAATCACAAACAAATTGATCACGCGAAAATGTTAATTAATAAGTTACTTTTTAACAAAACAATTAAAACTAAAAAAATCAAAGACTTTAAAATGATAAAGACGCATTTTAAGAAAAGAGATTGAGTACTTATTAGAAATAAAAAATTAGAAAAATTTCAGTCAAAATAATTTAAATTATATTGTGTTTTGAAAGTACATTTCTTGAAAATGTATACGTTAAAAAAATTCAGCGAGCGAGTTCTATGTAATTTAATTAATGAAATGAGATTAATTAAAGCAAACGTGAATAATTTAAAAAATTTATAATTATCGTTAGCGTACGCAAAAGTTTTGAAAAAACAAAAACTTATATTAAAAAAATTTGTCAAAGTAAAATAAATTGTGAACGCGTACGAATCGAAAATTATTTCTTACTCAAAGCTTTTCACTATTACATGAAATGAGTGAAACGCACAAAAACATACTAATATGTGATTAACTGTGATGAGAGAAAATAATATTATTATTAATCATGTCATAACAAAAAGTCGTAAAAAATTGTGACAAAACGCGAAAAGAAAAATGATGAAAAATGATAAAAATAATAAAAAAAAGCGCACTTCATATTAATGATAAGAGAGTTTGAAAAAAAACTTGATTACAAACATTAAATCAGTTATAAAATTATCAGATAAAAACGAAAATATAAAAAATGAACAAAATGTTAATACTCAAAAAAACACTCAAGAGATTATAATAAACATTTTTAAATTTGACAAATCATTTGCAATGATAATTTAATTTAATAAAAGTAAATAAAGCGCATAACAAATCAGAAACAACAAATGTTATATTGAATATAAAATCATGAAAACAAAATGACAAAAAGTCGTAAATAAATTCGATAAGAAAGAAAGTACAAACAAAAATTTTTTATTTTTCTTGTGTTTCGAAAAACAGACATATCATACATGCAAAAAATATTCTAATCATTTTCTAATGAACTTTTGCGAGCTATTTATTTTACATTTTTTTAATATTTATTTTTCAAGTTATTTTTTTATTTTGAAATAAAGTGTCAATTTTTTAGCTAAGCGTTAAGCGAATGAATTAAACTTAATTTTGTTATTAGCATTTCACGAACACTGTCAATTTTCTTAATAATTTAATACAGATTATTTTTCGAGTTACAATTTAAGTGAGCAAAAATTTTAAAAAAGATATTTCTAATTATACGTTTCAATGAAAACTTGACATTAAAAAGTTTTGAAATCTTAAAAGTACTGAAAGTTTAACAAAAAAATTTCAAGACAAAACGAAAAATAGTGCTAAAAAACTTGAAAACAGACTTTAATTTTAGAAAAATATATCGTTCAAAAAAACGTTTCTTGAAAAAAATATTGTTTTTAACAATTTTTATTCTTTTTCTTTTAATAGAAAAGAAATGAGTAATGACAAAAATTTTCAAATGCTTTGACATGAGAATAAAAAAAATTTTGCATTTTTCAAGTAAAAACGCGACAAATTAGTCACACGAAATTTATTAATTAACATATTAACAAAAAAGAAAAGAGACATTTTAAAAGCATTTAACATTTCATAAAAAGACAGTTTATTATTGAGTAAACGAGTAATGATAAAAAAAATGTTTTTGATCATGATAAAATTTTTAATTGAATTATTCAATCTTACAAACATTGAATGTCATTAGTCAGACTTCAAATAAAATCAGATAAAAATGAATTTTTTGATCAATTTTTATGAAAAGAACAAATAATGAGAATTTTTAAAAACTTTTTAAAACTTTCATTTAAAAAGTAAAGCAACTTTTATCAAAACTTACTAAAAGTACAGCGATTGAGTTTTTTTTCATAAACACAATTAACGCAAACTTTATTAATTACAATTTAATCATTTTCAAAACTTGTTAAAACACACTTTTGTTAAAGCTCATAATCTTAAACATAGTAAAAGCAAATGTTTTTCGTGATAAATATATTATGTTTGCGAGTTTGACAAATAATCGTGTTAATTTAACTAAAAATAATGACATTTTTTTAATAAACTGATTTTCTTTGATACATTAGTGTAATTCATGAATAAAACTTTGTGTTTTAATGATCATGATTGTATGTGTGATTGAAAAAACATAAAAAATTTTTTTAACATATTTGTCAAAGCGATAGCTATAATATTTTTCGTGAATAATTATTAAATTGTCGCGTTTTACAAAAATTAGTGTCTTGTTTTAATAGAAAATTATCAGAACTTATTTCAAGAAAATGTGAGAGAAAAACAATTATTAATATTCGTGTCAATATCATTGACAAATGAATTCTCGCTTTTAAAAACTTTTTGCTCTTTTTTAAAACGCATAAATATTTTTTTCTCGTATTTATCATTTTTTTTTAAAATAGAAAAGTCTCAATAACGTGTTATCAAATTGAAAGAGAATGTTAATAATGTTATTAAATTATTAAAAAAAAAATTTCAGAACATGAACTTAATGTTATACTGTCAGAATAGTATCGAATATAATATTTATTACGATACTAGTCATGAAAATAAAATAACTTATTTAAAAATTTGTGATTGAAGACAATACTTCAATAAAGCTTAAGAAAAAAAAAAAAAGAGAAAAAAAAAAAACAAAATTAAAACAAAAGATTAACAAATGTTTTGAAAAATAACATTAAAAAAAGTTAAGCGAACTTTGAATAATTGCGATAACGATTTTCACAAAAAAACAAATTTTTTGAATTATTTGATATTTCGAAATTCTATTAACTTACAATTATTACGAAATATCTCTCTCATGCATTTATACAATTTATGACAGAAATATTTTTTGAGTATTTATTATTTTTATTTTACATTATTAGAGAAAATCAACACTTTAAGAGCAAAGTTAAATTTAATAAAAAAAAATGTGATTTTGAATGTTACTTTAATAATAATTAAGATTTAGTCATATTTGTGCAACTGTTATATTTAACAGCTCAAAATACGCGATAAATTATTGAATTCTTTTTGTAACATTTGATAAATCATAGCATACTATAATAAATAATATGCAATAAAATAAGTTCGATTATAGTATATTACAAGATAATTCAATTTATCATAATACGACAGAATAGATAGCTCTTTTTTTCACTTTATATGTATATATAATACTTTAGTTTTAATATTTTTTAATAAAAGACATGTTTTTTTTGAATCATAGAATTATTATAATACTTACAAATTAATTCTTGTTTAATAATTTCATTTCGTGAAATGAAAAAAATTTTTATTAAAATTTCAATTATTTAAGTCAATTTGTTTTTGACGCATGATTAACAAGATTTTCTTAACAAAAACATTCTTTTGCTAAATTTTACGAATAAAATTTGTTAAAACATGAGAAAAAAATTAATAAATCATTTCGTTTTCAAATTTAATTATGACTCAAAAACGTGACATGTGTTGCAAAAAAAAAACAATGTCAATTAAATACTTAAAAATTAACAAATGAGAAATTAAAACATTGTTAACTGACTTAGTCAATATTTCATAATATGTCTTAAAAAAATTATCAATCAGTTTTGCTTAAATGATTTTTATATTATTAAAAATGAAAAAGAATTGAAAATTTCTTTATTTTTAATTACATTTCACGAAAGCGTTAATTAAATTGAACTATGAATTGTTTTTAGTAATATAATTGAGTTTGCGAGAAAAAGCATTTGTTAAATTTAACTTTCTTGAGCAATGTTTAATGTAAAAATTATAAGTGAAAAAAGTTTTCAATTAATAAATTTGATAAGATTTTTGAGAGTCACAATTGAAAATTATAAAAAATTGAAAATTATAATGATCAGAAAAAACTTTAACAAGATATTGTGCTTTTGTTAAATAATGTTGTCAATGAATAAAAACATTAATAATTGTTAGCATTTTTTGATCTGAAATATTGTAATTTCATTAAGCATTATTAAATTTGAATAATTAAAAAGCAACGAAATGTCATTTCGTATAAAAATTCATTTTATATAATTAAAAAAAAATGACACTTGTCACAAACTTAAAAGTATTAATTTTTAAGCGAATATGACAATGAGAATCAAAATGATAAAAAAGAAAAATTATAAAAAAAAATTTTTTTAATAAAACAAAAGCATCTTGTATCGCAAAAAAATAATGAAAAGAATTAAACTTTTTTTCATTTTTAAAATTTTTAAATAAAGCAATTAAAGAAACGAGCATATTAAAAAAATTAAAAATGAATTTATAATAAAAATTGATAAAGTCTAAGAAAATCTGAATATCGTGATAATTTCTCGAATTTAATCAATTTTTTATGATTTTCACTCGTTTTTTTTTCATTGAAATACTTTAAGAGCTAATTATATATCTCAAGAAATTAATAAATTTTTTGTAAAACAAACATTTAAACACTTTTGTGAACAATTTGTAATTTTGAAAACGTTATAATATCAAGAATGAATAATGTTAATGTTTTTTTTTCGAAATTGAAAAAAATTAAAATATTATTTAAATATATAATGCAACACATGTTTAGCAAATCAATCAAAACGCGATTAATATAAGTTTGAAAAATGATAAATGCATTAATTAACTTAAAAAACATGATAACGTATTTAAAATGTTCATATTTAATATGAAAAGAAACTTTTCATTCATTATCATGACATATACAAATGCGATAATAAGTATCACGAAAATTAAGTTTAAAAAAAATCTTAACATTAATAAGTCAATTAAGCATTTTATCAATCAACAAAAAAGAATATCAATTCTTGAAAATAACTTTATTAAGTTTTTTGTAATTAATGCAAAATTAAAAAGTTTCATTTTGCTTTAATACGAAAAGAATAAAAATTTTAATTAAACTAATTAATAATTTAATTTAATTTTTAATTAACTTATTGTCAATGTATTTTCATAAAATAACAAGCTCATTTTGAAAAAAATTATAAATAAAAAAATAAGACAAAATATTTTTGTTAACGAAATTGATAGCATAATTAATTAATTTCGTGCTAAATAAAATAACAATTTCATTTTTTGAGAAAATATCAAAAAATTGATAAATTTTAAAAAAAAAACTTTCATTCTTAACAATATTTTTAAGAGTAAAAGCAAAAAATTTTTTTTAATTCTTTTTACAATTAAGTAAAAAACGATTAAATCTTTGAATGTCAATGTAAAAAAATTCTTGAAATAATATTAAAAATGAAAATTTCAAGAAATTTTAAAATTAACTTGAATTAATTAGTTATAATTGAAAATAACATCGTTATTAAAAGTATTAATAATGATGAAAATGTGATTGACAGAATTGAAAACATTATTATGATTAGTGATTTTCATGTGCAATGTGTGAAAATTATATAAAATAACAATGAAATTATTAAAATATTCAATAAAATCAAGATTTTTAAAAACAGAAAAATTTATTTGACAAATGAAATTCTGAAAAATGTAATTAAAAGTAACATTAAAATTAATCAAAATGTTAATCACGAAAACTTGTTTTAAAAAAAAATGAAAAGAAACTTTTATAATTAATTAATTTAAGAGACAAGAAATTTTAGCTAAATATATTTAAAAATTTTGTGTAATTCTGATTTTAAAAACTTAAGAATTTTAATTAAAGTAATAGTTTTTAACATTATGTTTTTTTTTATCACATTTCATGCAAAGCTTTTCTTGTTAATGACATTAAAATTTTTCAATAAACATATTTTTCAAATAAAATGTAATTGAGAGATTTGAAAATTTATTAATTTTTAAATTGTTAAAACGAGTTTGAGAAAAGTTTTTTTTACGTTTATTATTGTTCTGAGAAATAATACAATTAAAGTTTTTTTTATTTTTTGACATTTTTTTTGCAAAAAGTTGAGCACATTTAATGTTTTGCTTAATTTTCATAATTTTTGCTTAAAAAACAATTATTGTGATAAACATGATTGAGAATTTATTAATTTTTTGTTAAATAAATAAAAATAAAGTCTTAATAACAATATTTACTCGAAATCATTTTAAAAGTCTTTTAATGAATTTGTTGAGAGAGTTGAAATAATTAAGAAAAATGAAAACAGATTAATTTTTCTTTTAAATCGTTTCTTAAAATTGAGCAATAAAATTGTTAATGCGAAACTTAAAATGTTTCAATTAATCTTGAAATCAAAATTCAAAAACTTTTCATGTTATAAAAACATTCTTTTTATTAACGTTATAAAAATCTTGTTAAATATGATAAATATTCTTTTTAAAAAACATGATAATTGATTTAATACGTTTTTTAAAATTTAAATCGTTCTCAGTGTAAACGAAAACACGAAAAAATCAATTTTTAAATTTTTCAAGATTTCTTTTGTGATAATTTAATGATTTTGAGTGTTTAAAGTCAAACAAACTGATTGTAAAAAAAAATTAACTTATTTTATTAAAAACGAAAATTTTTTTTGCAAGAATTCTTTTTTGATAAAGTCACAATTCTCAAGTTTACATGTGCTTAATGCGTTTTTAATTTTCTTAAAATTGTTATTTCATAATATTCATAAAAAAGATTTTAACATTAAAAAGATCGCTTATTATTTGAAATCGAGATAAATAATTTTTTGCAAAAAAGTTTTTTTTAAAATTTTAAAAATTTTTCAAAAAATTAGTTTATTATGCGAACTCAAAAAATAAATTTTCAACATTAAACAATAAAAACATTATTTGAGAAAAAGAATTGTTTTAAATAAACAAAGTTTCTGAAACTGAGCTGTCAAAATTTAATTATTAAGTTAAATTCTTAGTATTAAAATCAATGTCATGATACAGCTTAAAAAAAGTAAAATTAAAAACTTAAGTTTTAAAAAAAGATTGTGTTTGTTTCGTATTAAGCTAAAATTCAAAAAAACGATAATAATTGTTATTTTGAAAAATTTCATTATTTTTCTCTGACATCATATATGTTTCAGAAAAAAATAAAGAAAAAAATTTATAACGCAATATAATATAAACTATTTATTAAGAAAGCATTAAAAATGTTAAAAAGTTATCTTGAAATTATTTAAAAGCTTAAATTTTTAAACAAAGAATACTGAGTTTACTAGAGTTTTCAGATATTAATGAAAAAATAATATATAAAATAAATTTTATGCAATGCAAAAGCTGAATGCTATTTTTTAAAAACAAAAAAAACAACATATTCAAGTACTCAAGATTTTTTTAAAAATGAAATCATTGTGTTACATTGATTGAGAATTGAAAAACTGTTTAAAATTTTAAAATTCTTAATAAAAATGTTTTGTTTTATTCATGATTTTTAAAAGTATGATTTAAAAGTCTTATTAAATATTTTAATTATAAAAAATAAAGAAATTTCTAACACAAGTTTCGAGCTTGAATTTATTATATATATTTTTTTCTTATTTCGAGTTTTAATTTTTTTTTTTTTTTCTCATTTTTGTATTTTAGTTTCAAACTATTTTAATGATATAAAAAGTTTTTTTTTTTCATAATATTAAGTGAAATTATAACAACTTAAAAGTGAATTTTTAATTTATTCATTTATGAAGTGTTTTTAAAAATAAAATATGATTAACGTTAATAGCGCAAATTAAAAGTTAATTATTATAATTTTTACGCACAATTTAAAAAGTTTTAATAATTTTTTAATTACGCAAAATGACGTTTCGCAACGCTTAATAATTTGAGAAAAAAAAAAAAAATTGAAAAAAACTAACGTTAATAACAATAATTAAAAGTTAATTATTGCGTTTTTTATACAAGATTTGAAAATTTTTAACAAATTTTTAAATATACAAAAAATTGTCTTGCAACGCTTAATAATTATGAACTTATTTAATTTTTTAAAAAGTGAAAGTTTCATGTATGATTAAATCGCTTTTAATAACAAAAAAAATAAGAGAAATTAAAAAAAATGAATTTGACTTTTGAGAACGAATTCGCTTTTAAGTTTAATTTTATAATGTTAAAATTTTTGCTTTGTTAAATAATTAAATAAAAAAAAACAATAAAATTATTAAAAAAATCAACGTTCAATTTATTCTGAAAAAGTTAATTATCATGTTTTTTGCAAGTGATTTAAAAAGTGAAAACGCTTTTTTAATAACGTAAAAAAATATCTCGCAACACTTGCTTTTGAAAATGAATATGAAAATAAAAAATATTAAAAAATGAAAAAAAAAATTAATAAGCTAATTTAATTAACAAATATTAAATTTTTAAAATTTTATTTTTATATTTTCGTGTTTTCAAGCGTTTTGTCTTGTTTTTGAGCGTTTTTACTTTTATGTTTTTGTGATTTGCGAGTTTTTTAATTGTTATTTTCATATGTTAAGTGATTTTTCATGATTTGTTTTTAAATTTTATTTTTGTTTTTTCATAATTTTCAATTTTATTTTTCATAAATCTCGTTAAAACATAATATAAAAATTTTCGTGAGAAAAAACATAAAAGAGTATTTACTTAAGAAATACTGTAAACATTTATTATTGTTCATTTTGTATTTTATTTAATTATGAATATATATATAATATAACAAACATTGCGCACTTTATTATTTATTATTTAATATTTAATGTTTTTTGAAAAAAAAAAAGTTTTTTTTGTTTTTTTAAAAAATGTTCAATATTTCAATGTCTTAAACTTTTTTTATTAATTTTTAAAAATTTTCTTAAGATTTTCATTCAAGTTATTTTATTAAATATTTAAATTTCTTGTCAAATTTACATTTCTTAAAAATTTTTTTCATGTAATACTCGTTTTGTTTGTTAACTATTTTTGAAATTAATAAAATTTGTGTTTTTTTGCATTCGTTATAATGCTTTAATAAAAAAACGTGAAACATGAAATAAATTATATAAAAACAAAATAATAAATTAAGTTTATAAGTTTATTTATCTTAAACATTGATAATTTCAAATAATTTAAAATACTTATGATTTAACTTTTGAGAAAATTTAAAAAATTTTATATTTTGAATTTTAATTAAGACTTTGTTCTCAATTGAAAATTGTTTCAAAATGTGTATTTTATTATAATATTTTTTTTATGATTAATGCGTTTTTTTAAAACAATCAGTGAGTTTCGCACACATATTTTTAAATTGAGTAACATGATTTATAACATTAATCACTTGCTTGTAATTAAAATTAAATTTTATATTAATGCGCAAATTAAGTTTAAATTTTATGAAAATTTTTGTTAAAAACTTTTTCGTGACATTATGTTACAATTTATTATACATAAATTAAATTATGTATATTCATTGTGTTTAATTATTTTAATTAAAATTAATATAATATTAAAAATAATATTCTAGCAATTGATTCTGACATTTTGTTTAATCATTTGTTTGCGAATGATACGCAATTAACAAATAATATTTAATATTAAAAAAATAACAAAAATTAAATTAAAACTTACTTATAAACAAGAATTCTTTATTCAATATAAACGTTTTTGACAAATCATAAATAATAAAAAAACATTTGTAAAATAATTCTCTTAAATTTTTTACTGTGATATTTTCGTTGCAAAAAAAATTTCAAGCGTATTTTATATAAATATTAATTAAAATAAAAATGATATCGTAAATATGATCTTTTCAATGAAAAAATAAGAGTTTTATAATGAAATTCATAATAATTATTTTAAGAAAAATTGTTAATCGCGAAATTGTCTTAAATTTATTATAAAAACGATATTAACGTGTTTTTACTTGTTAACAAAAATCGTATGTGTTATAATATTTCTTAATATCATTTATCATATCATGTCAAAAATATTTATCACGAATGATTTCATTTGTATGTTTTATTTTAAAATGTTTTTTTTTAAAATTATTATAATTAACTTTTAAAATTTTCGCAATCAATGCGAATTAATGTGAAATAAAAACGCGCTCATTAAATTTTAATAAATTATTTAAAATAATATTTTAAATGAAATTTTTAATAATAATTATATTTTTTTTCTTGCATTTCATGCGCGCGTTATGTAATTCAAGAATTTTTATTTTATAATTCTTTGATAAGAATGACAAAAGAAAAAAGTGTGTTAATATACGTTATTTTAAAAATAATAATAATATTAATTATATTTCATGACACAAAAAAATTAATAAGTTTTTTATTATTATCATTTTACTTTTGTTAAAATCGATAATTCATTGAGTGTTACTGTCTGTTTTACATTATTTAATAAACATTTATTATACATGTGCTGTTATGACAAGAACAAATGTTAAAAAATCATTTAATGACTGATTATGAGAGATTCATCTTTCAAGTATGTAAGTGATTAATGTCATTTAAAAACATTATTTTTTTTTTATGTTTTCACTAACTTTTTTTTTTCATTTTCTTGCTGTCATAATTTTCTTGTTAGTTAAAATTATGTAAGTATATTTAAATTTATTTATCATTTTATCAATGTTTTTAAATTTGTGTTTATAATTATTAAATCTTTAATCAATTTGTCTTATTTTAAATTCAATTTTTGTTATTCAATATTAAAGCATGAACAGTAAATCATGATATAAATTAATGTTTTTCATATTTTATCACAAAAACATATTGAACTGATAAATTTTAATACGTTTCGATAATAAAAAAATGTTTTAAAATTTATTTTTCTCAATCGTAATTGTGTTGCGATTAAGTTTTGTTCTTTTTTCAGTTCTTGATACAATTTTGTGAATGACTTATATGAAAACATTAAATATAAATTTTTTTAAAATTTCTTTCTTTTTTTTTATCATTTTTTTCATAGCGTTTTGATAACAATTTTAACTTTGAAAAGAATTTTCAAGAAAAACTTTTTCGAAATTTTTTTATTAAATAAGTTTAGTTAATTCAGTTATTTCAAATTTTATTCAATTAACTTGAGACTTAAATGTATTATTTAGTTAATATTTTTATGCGATTTTCGAATCATGAATCTTAAGCGAATCTTGAGACAGATTTTATTAATAATTTTTTTAATTTTATTATTTTAAAAATGTTTTCAATATCTTGTTAAACAAGCATTTAAAAAAATATTCAATGATACTATGTTAATTTAAATTTAAAATTTGTGTTTAAAAGTAACTTTAAATGCATTTATTACTGATTAAAAAACTTAATTTTAAATAAAATTAAAACTGTTCAATAATTGAAATTTATATGTTTTACTCATTTTCATGATTGAGTCATGTTAAATCAAGATCATGTATATGAGTGAAAGTTTAATTATTATGTTAAATATTTATTTGACATATCACATAAAAATGTTTTAAATTAAGTTGATAATTCTTGTGATCGTGTTAATTTAAGTTTTTATTTTTGTCAAAATTTTTTTCTTGTGTTTTTTTTAGTGAAAATAAGAATTTAATCATATTTATAGCACTTTAATTTTGTTTGAAAAGTACTTTTTAAATTTATTCAAAATAATAAAATGTTTCATGTTAAAAATTAAGCGTGTTCTCAAGAAATGAATAAGCTCGTATTTTTGTGAGATGAAAAAAATCTCATAATATTTTATTCAAATTAAACATTTATTATAAATTTTTTTAGCATTTTGTAATTTCATTCAATGAATTTGCTAAAATTAAAAAATTAATGTTATTAACAAAATTATTTTTCATTACACTTGCACTCATTCTATTGCATGTTTTCATTAATTTTGAATTATAAAAAAAAAAGAAAATTAATAATAAAAAAAATTTTTAAGAAATATTTGCTTTAACGTTCAAGATTTTAAATTCTTTGTTCTCAAAAAATAATGTGAAAATTTTATTTATCATAAAACTTTTCACTTATTTTATAACTCTCTCTGAAATGTCTTTGTTTTTAAAAATGTGTATTAATCTTTTCTTGATCACATTGTCATGAATTTTAAACATGTTTAAAAAAAGAAAAAAAATGACATGTTTTTTGATATTTCACATTGTGCAAATTTAACTGAAAAGTAAACTTAGCGTTATTTTTATGAATTTGTTACATTTAATTCTTATTTGTTAATTTAACAAAAAATTATAATATTTCGCTATGTCTTTGAAACAAAAAATTATTATTATTTTAATAATTTTGTTTAACGTGTTAAGTAAAGCGATAAATTTTCAAAATTTAATTGTGTCATACAAGTTTTTCTCATTTTTTCTAAAAATTACTGTGCGTGTTTTTTTGAATTTATGCAAAAAATAAAATTAATTAAAATAACTCTGAGTGAGCAATTAAAAAGCGTTAATTAAAGATTCATTCAAGATTTTTAAAAAATTGTTAAATACTTTGTTTTTTTTAAAACGAATTTGTTTTTAAGCTTGTGTATTACTCTTTAAACGTTTTTCGCTAATATAATGAAATGTTTCGCGATTTCAGTGAGATACAAATAAATATTAAAAATATTAAAAAAATTGACATTTGATTTTAACAAGAAAAATTATTTATCAAAAATCTTAATTTTCTTTTCGTAAAATTTTGTTAGTGTGATGATTTCTTGTATGTTTAAAATTTTAAAAACTAACACGATAAATGACTTAAGCGAAAAATAACTTTTTTTAATAATTGTTAAAAATTTTTTTATTCTTTACAATTAAAATATTTGATAAGACTTTTAAATCATACTTTTAAAAATCATGAATAAAAAAGAACATTTTTATTAAAAATTTTAAAATTTTAAACAATTTCTCGATTTTTAATTAATGTAACACAATGATTTTATTTTTAAAAAAATCTTGAGTACTTAAACATGCTATCTTTTTTATTTTTAAAAGACAGCATTTAGCTTTTGCATTACATAGAATTTATTTTATACATTGTTTTCTCATTAATACATGAAAATTTTAACAAACTCAGTATTTTTTGTCTAAAAATCTGATTTTTTAAATAATTTTAAAATACTTTCTTAACATTCTGAATGCTCTTTTAATAAACAGTTTATACTATATTATTTTATAAATTTTTTTTTTATTTCTTTTTAAAACATATACGATGTCAGAGAAAAACAATGAAACTTTTTAAAATAACAATTATTGTTATTTTTTTAAATTTTAGTTTAATATAAAACAAATATGATCTTTTTCTAAAGCTTAAGTTCTTGATTTTATTTTTTTTAAGTTATATTATGACATTGTTCTTGATACTGAGAATTTGACTTAATAACTAAATTTTAACAACTTAATTTCAAAAACTTTGTTTGTTCAAAACAATTTTTTTTTTAAATAATGTTTTTATTATTTGATACTAAAAATTTACTCTTTAAGTTCGCACAATAAATTAATTTTCTGAAAAATTTTTAAAATTTTGAGAAAAATTCTTTTGCAAAAAATTATTTATTTCGATTTTAAATAAGCAATTTTTTTAATATTGAAACTTTTTTTATAAATGTAATAAAATAACAATTTTGAGAAAATCAAGAACGCATTAAGCACATGCAAACTTAAGAATTGTAATTTTATCAAAAAAAAATTTTTACAAAAAAAATTTTCATTTTTAATAAAATAAGTCAATTTTTTTTGCAATCAGTTCGTTTGATTTTAAACATTCAAAATCATCAAATTATCACGAAAAAAATTTTAAAAAATTCAAAAATTGATTTTCTCGTGTTTTCGTTTACATTAAAAACAATTTGAATTTTAAAAAACATATTAAATCAATCGTTATGTTTTTTAAAAAAAATATTCATTGTACTTAACAAGATTTTTATAACGTTAATAAAGAAAATGTTTTTATAACATGAAAAGTTTTTGAATTTTGATTTTGAGATTAGTTAAAATATTTTGAATTTTGCACTAACAATTCTATTGCTTGATTTCAAGAAATGATTTAAAAAAAAAATTAATTTGTTTTCACTTTTCTCAATTATTTTAATTCTCTTAACGAATTCATTGAGAGACTTTTGAAACAATTTTAAATAAATATTATTATTAAAATTTTACTCTTATTTATTTAATAAAAAATTAACGAACTCTTAATTATGTTTATTATAACAATTGTTTTTCAAGCAAAAGTTACAAAAATTAAGTAAAATGTTAAACGTGCTCAACTTTTTGCAAAAAAAATGTCAAAAAATAAAAAAAATTTTAATCATATTATTTCTCAGAACAATAATAAACGTAAAAAAAACTTTTCTCAAACTCGTTTTAACAATTTAAAAATTGACAGATTTTCAAATCTCTTAATTATATTTTATTTGAAAAATATGTTTATGAAAAAATTTCAATGTTATTAACAAGAAAAGCTTTGCATGAAATGTGATAAAAAAAACATAATGTTAAAAATTATCACTTTAATTAAAATTCTTAAGTTTTTAAGATCAGAATTACACAAAGTTTTTGAGTATATTTAACTAAAATTTCTTGTCTCTTAAATTAACTAATCATAAAAATTTTTTTTCATTTTTTTTTAAAACAAGTTTTCGTGATTAACATTTTGATTAATTTTAACGTTACTTTCAATTACATTTTTCAGAATTTCATTTGTCAAATAAATTTTTCTGTTTTTAAAAATCTTGATTTTATTGAATATTTTAATAATTTTATTGTTATTTTATATAATTTTCACACATTGCACATGAAAATCACTGATCATAATAATGTTTTCAATTTTGTCAATTACATTTTCATCATTATTAATACTTTTAATAACAATGTTATTCTCAATTATAACTAATTAATTCAAGTTAATTTTAAAATTTCTTGAAATTCTCATTTTTAATATTATCTCAAGAATTTTTTTTACATTGACATTCAAAGATTTGATCGTTTTTTACTTAATTGTAAAAAAAATTAAAAAAAATTTTTTGCTCTTACTCTTAAAAATATTGTTAAAAATGAAAGTTTTTTTTTCAAGATTTATCAATTTTTTGATATTTTCTTAGAAAATAAAATCACTATTTTATTTAACATGAAATTAATCAATCATGCTATCAATCTCATTAACAAAACTATTTTGTTTTATTTTTTCATTTACAATCTTTCTCAAAATGAGCTTGTTATTTTATGAAAATACATTAACAATAAATTAATTAAAAATTGAATTAAATTATTAATTAGTTTAATTAAAGTTTTTATTCTTTTCGTATTAAAGCAAAATGAAACTTTTTAATTTTGTGTTAATTATAGAGAACTTAACAAAGTTGTTATTAAAAATCAATATTCTTTTCTTTTAATTAATGAAATGCTTAATTGACTTATTAATATTAAGATTTTTTTTAAGCTCGATTTTCGTAATGCAAACTAACAACGAGTTTCAAGTTTTTTCGTACTTAAATTCGACTCAGACTCGTTTGAGTTGAGTTTAATCTTAAAAATCAAATTTGCAAGTGAGTTCGAAAATGATCAAGCTTAAACTTGTCTTGAATTGTTATACTCATTATACTCAAAAGAAATTCACGTGATTTTTAATTATTTTTATTATTGATTAAAGCTTATCATGATCGACACTTTTAACTAAGTCTTAACTAAAATAAACTTAGTTTGACGCTAAATTTACTAATTTGAGTTTCATGAATTCGAGTCTCATTTCAAGAGTTAAACTCGCGAGTGAGTTTGACTTAAATTTTACTCACTCGTTATACTCGCGAGCAAGTTTGACTTAAATTTAAACTCGCTCAAACTCGACTTATTTTTAATTTGTCATGATACTTATTATCGCATTCGTATATGTCATGATAATAAATAAAAAACTTTTTTTCGCATTAAATATGAACATTTTAAATACGTTGTTATATTTTTTAAGTTAATTAACGTACTTATCATTTTTCAAACTTACATTAATCAAGTTTTGACTGATTTGCTAAACGTGTGTTGCATTATGTATTTAAATAATATTTTAATTTTTTTCAATTTCAAGAAAAAATATTAATATTATTTATTTTTAATATTACAACGTTTTCAAGATTACAAATTGTTCGCAAAAGTATTTAAATGTTCATTTTATAAAAAGTTTTTTAATTTTTTAAAATATATAATTAACTCTTAAAGTATTTTAATGAAAAAAAAACGAGTGAAAATCATAAAAAATTAATTAAATTCGAGAAATTATCATAATATTCAGATTTTTTTAAACTTTGTCAATTTTTATTGTCAATTCATTTTCAATTTTTTTAATATGTTCACTTTTTTAATTGCTTTACTTAAAAGTTCTAAGAATGAAAAAAAGTTTGATTTTTTTTATTATTTTTTTGTGATATAAGATGCTTTTGTTTTGCTAAAAAAAATTTTTCTTATAATTTTTTTTTTGTCATTTTGACTCTCATTGTTGTATTTGCTTAAAAATTAATACTTTCAAGTTTGCGACAAGTGTCATTTTTTTTTAATCATACAAAATAAATTTTTATACGAAATGATATTTCGTTATTTTTTAATTATTTAAATTTGACAATGCTTAACAAAATTATGATATTTCAGATTAAAAAATGCTGACAATTGTTAATGTTTTTACTCATTGATAACATTATTTAACAAAAGCACAATATTTTATTAAAATTTTTTCTGATTATTATAATTTTCAATTTTTCATGATTTTCAATTGCAACTTTTGAAAATCTTATTAAATTCATTGATTGAAAATTTTTTTCATTTATAATTTTTATATTAAACATCGCTCAAGAAAATTAAATTTAACAAATATTTTTTCTCGCAAACTTAATTACATTATTAAGAATATTTTATAATTCAATTTAATTAACGCTTTCGTGAAACGTAATTAAAAACAAAAAAATTTTCAATTCTTTTTCATTTTTAATAATATAAAAATCGTTCAAGCAAAGTTAATCGATGATTTTCTCAAGACATATCATGAAATATTGACTAAGTTAATTAATAATGTTTTGATTTTTCACTTGTTAATTTTCAAGTATTTAATTAATGTTACTCTATCTTTGCAACACATGTTACATTTTTAAGTTATAATTAAATTTGAAAACAAAATAATTTATTAATTTTTTTTTTTATGTTTTGACAGATTTTATTCGTAAAACTTAGCAAAAGAATATTTTTGTTAAAAAAATCTTGTTAATCATGCGTTAAAAACAAATCAACTTTAATAATTAAAGTTTTAATAAAAGTTTTTTCATTTTCAAAAATCAATTTTTATTTCACGAAATAAAATTATTAAACAAGAATTAATTCGCAAGCATCATGATAATTTTTTTATTAATCATTTTAATTACAAAAAAACTTTTGCTTTATTTTAGTGTAAATTTTTCTAACATAATATGATCAATGATGTTAAGCAATATGTTTAAACTTGTGATGTATGTTAACGAACTCACATTTCTTAACATAAATTATATGAATTTTTTGTGAATTTTTCAATGTTTAGAAAACTCTGATAACATATTTTTATAAATTTTATAACTGATTTTTTTTTGTTTGTTATTGAAAATTAAGTTTACAATACTTTGCTAATGATTATGAATCAATATATTAAAATAATTAAATATTTTTCATGCAAAAACAATATTATTGTTTCTTGATTGATCAATATACTTATCAATAAAATCTTTTTAGTCTTTAAAATTTTTAAAGTAATAATTTTCAATTGCGAATTTTTATTTATTAGCAATTATTGATTTTCTCTTTGTTATTACATGAAAATTATTAAAAAATTAAGCATCGCTTTTCATTTTTAAACTAATAATCTTATTAAAATTCATAATCAAATAATTAAATATTATTTTCGTTGCTATACAAATTATTGTTAAAATAATTAAGTAAATTTAATTTCTCAAGCGAAATTTGCATATAATAATTTTAAGTATTTTATCACAAGAAATTTTTCATTTTATTTTCTTTACAATTATCACTCATAATTACACGAAAATATTCTCATATTTTTTAATGCTAAGATATTAGTAATCAAGAATTGTATTCAATTAATTATCACTCAAAAAGTCAATTTTTTTATTTAATATTAACAAGCTTAACAAGTTTAAGTTAAGTAATATAATGCTTGACATATTTTTAAAATTTATCAAATTAATAATTTTATTATGTTTTTTTTAAAATATATTCGCATTATTCGTTTTAGTAAAAAACTTGACAACAAGTTTCGCGAATTTCATTGTATTACTGTTATTATTAACAAATAAGTTTATTGTTTAAATTTTCTTTCTTAAATGCGAATTCATTTCATTTTTCATATTTTATTTTTAAAATTTTACTATTCTTATCTCTTTGACAAGAATTAATTTTCTTATTCAAATATCATTCATAACATTCAGAAATGAAAAGTTTAAATTGTTATTAATTAACGCAAACGTTATCGTTAACAGCAATACTTAGTTTTATGAAAAAATTATTTTTTTGAAAAAGTTTTTTGAGAATTAATTAACAATTTTATTCATGCTTAAAAATTGTTTTAACAATTTCACAATTAACATTTTTCTTTTTTTATTACTTTTACTCGACGTTTTAAAGAACGTTTTAAAAAATGTATTTAAATATACTTTTCATTTTATTTATAATTAACAAAATTTTTTTAAGTATACTGTTACAGATCAAAAGACTTATTTTAAAAAAAATTTCATTTTTTCACAATAAATTTTTTATTAACGAATTTCAAACGTTTGTTTAAAATGAAATTTTTGTTTTTTTTCTTACGTTTTTTAAAATTCTTTTTTTCAGAGTTGCTTGATGAACAAGAATTACTTTCATTTTTAAACTTTTTCATTTTTTTTTTAAAAATTTTTGCTAAAATTGTTTCAATTTTTAAAGTTAATCAAACTGACTTTTGAATATCAAGATTTCTTTTAAACATTACAAAAACGTCAAGAATCTCTTTTTTAATTTTTTCTCTCGAGAAGTTTTAGATTTTATTGCTTTTTTTTTCTTTTTCTGAATATTTTTCTTTTCTTTTTAAGAAAATTCAACAACAGTTTCGAGAATATAATTAAATTTTTTTTCATATTTTTAAAAAAGATTTATTAATGTTTTAAGCGCAGTTTTTTTTTGCAAAGTAATTATCGTAATAACAATGTTATTTTTAACAACGAGAAAAACTTTCTAGAATCTTTATTAACTGTTATTTTTTTTTAATATTTTTTTAATAATTATTTATTTTCTCGCGTTTTTGCTGAGCAATTGAGTTTTTTAACAAATAATTAAATATAACGTTCAATTTCTTGATAAATCGTTTCATTTTTTCTTAACATTTAATTATATCATTGATTTTTTCACTTACATTTTTCATTGTTTTTCGTACATTTATCATGACTTACTTAATTTCAAGCAATGTCTCACTATTTTGTTTAATTAACACATTGCTTTTTTGCATTGCTTAATTAATATTTTTTAGCATTTTTATCATTCTCTTGCGAAATGCTTGTTTTAATTTTTAATAACATATTTTCATTTTTTGATTATTTATTAACAAGTTTCTTATGTTATTCAGAAACTCATTTTCTTAAAATATTTTTTTAACAATCTTGTTAAACTCAGCGCTTAAAATAACTCAAGTATTATTTTTTTTAACATTTTTTTCAGTCTCGTTTCTTGACATTATCATTTGCGAAATTATTATTTGAGAAATTTTGACAAGATTGTCATTTTATATTTTCATGTTATTATCATTTTCAACGCTTGAATTTTCATTTTTGAGAATTTCGTGAAGCTGACTTGCTATTTTAATTTTAAAATTTTCATTTGCAATTATTGACTTTTTTTTTACATACTTAAAGTTTCTTTTTTTTTTTTAAAAAAAAAGTTTTCTTGACAAATTCATGAAATTTTTTATTTTTTTAATATTGACAAGAATATTCATTTTAAGTATTATAAAGTTTGTTATGTGTCTCGTGCAAATTTTCACGAATCATTTCTTGCATTTTAAGATTTTTTTTTATAACGCGTTTAGCAATTCAGCAATTCGTTAAATAAAGTGACTTAATTTTTAAAATATTTAATTTTTCTTAATTTTTATTTTTTAATTTAAAAACTCAACACTTACATAATAATAACTCTTATTTTAATTTTTACAGTATTAATAACGCTTGTTTTGTTTTCATTCATAAAAATAAACTGAATTCATTTGCTTAGCAATTATTTTCTTTTCATTTATTACATATAACAAACAATGAACATAAAATTGTTTTTTCACAAAAATCAATCATGTCTCATTTTCTGAGCTTAACATTGTTTAGAACTTTGAAACATTTTTTTTTAAAATAAAATTAAATTACTTTTTTTCGAAGCAATTTTAAATTAAAAAAAAAATTTTGTATTCTTGTTGTTGTTTTTAAAAATTAAAATAAAATCAAATAATTTTTATCAATTATATCTTTTAGCGCGAAATGCTTTTCGCACTTTTAATTTTTTAATTTTCAAGAACTTTTTTTTTTCGCGTTTTTAGTTTTACTATTTTTTATTTCAAGCATTGTTTACGATTTTACTGAAAAGAAAACAATGTTAAAAATTTTTTTACTTTTTACAATTAAAATATCTAATAAGACTTCTGAATTATATTTTTAAAAATCATGAATAAAAAAGAATATTTTTATCAAGAATTTTAAAATTTTAAACAATTTTTCAATTCTTGATTAATGTAACACAATGATTTCATTTTTAAAAAAATCTTAAGTATTTGAACATACTGTTTCTTTTGTTTTTAAAAAATAATATTTAGCTTTTGCATTGCACAAAATTTATTTTATATATTGTTTTTTTATCAGTACATGAAAACTTTAACAAATTCAATATTTTTTATTTAAAAATTTAATCTTTCAAATAATTTCAAGATAGCTTTTTAACAATAATTTAAAAAAAAAAATTTTCACATTTTCTTAGAGTTCTCAGCGATTTTTTTCATTTTATGTTAAAAGTGTGTTGTTTTGACTTTGTGCATGAGTTTTTTCTTTCTCTTAATTAAATTTTTAATTGTTTAAGAGTGTGTTAATTTGCTTTCTCTCATTGTTTTTATTATTATTTTTTTAATTTTTTAAATTTATTAGCTCGCTTTTTTAAGTTTTTTTAAAAAAAATTTTCTCAAAAACATTGTAAGATTAATTAAATTTTTTATAAATTCTTTCAAATAACTCGTGTAACTTTCAATTTTTACATAAAAGATTAGTGTTTTTGATATTTAAAAATATTCGTTTTTAGCTCACATAACATTTTCGTTCATTTTGTGTCACTGTTTGCTTTTTTTAATATTAAATTAAAAAAGAAAGAATTGTTCGCTTTTATCATTCTCAATGTTTATTTTAATTTTAATTAAAATTAACTTGTGATTAAATTTCACATTATGTTTTTTAAAAATGTCACAGTGCGTTAGTTTATTTATTAAACGTAAGCTTATCATTATAAAATTTATAATAAAATATTTGTTTTTATAATCAAAAATGCGTGTCACTAATAAAATCGTGATTATTAAATCAAGATTTTTAAAATGATTTAATAACGTGAATGCAAGTCTTTTAGTTTAATCAATGAAAAAATTATTTTAAAATTAATGATAAACATTAAAATCTTTTAACATGATATTGTGCTTTTCATTTAAAAGAAAATTTTTCATTTCATGAATTGCTAATTCTAATAGAAAGTTAATGATATTTTCAAAAAAAAATAAATAAATATTTAATATGTTAATAATTTCGTTCATAATGTTAATAATAAAAAGTGTTATGTCATTTTTCGAAAAAGAAATATTGTAAAACATGAGATTTAGTTTTTTGTTTATAAACAAACAAACTCGTATGTGTTTATTAAACGAATAAAAAAATTAAAATTCACAAAAATTAAGACAATATGTGACAAACATGTGTTTGTTTTAATATGATTTTTAAATAATGATTATGTTTATTTTGTCAATTTGTTTTTGAGTGAGTAAAATGCTCATGACATTGTCTGATTTATATATGTGATATTGTAAAATGAAAAATTGTTTTATCATTATTTAAACTTGTTCATGTCTTGACTGTATGTGACAAAGCTTAATTAAAAGAAAAAATTTAAAAAACTTAAAATAAATTCATCATTTTGCAACTTGCTGTGCTTTAAAAAGAAAAACGTTTATTAATTTTTCTTGACTTTTTTTTAATTTTTTTGTTTTGATTAATTTGCTTTATTTAATGATTAAACAAGCGTGTTTGTTTATCATTATAACATTACTCACTTGTTTTTAATTCTCGTTAAAAACAAAAATTCATTTCTTAAGATTTTCGAGATCTGAAAAGAGAGATTTCGAGAAAGACTTTTTTGAAATTTTTTTAATATTAATAAAGCGTGTTAATTTGTTTTCTTTTATTTGTTTAACACGTTCTCTTTTCTCTTTTTTGACAAAGCATTTGTCATGTTAAATAAAATGATTTTTTTAACAATTGACATAACGAGTTCTTTAAGTTTTCTTGTTTAAATATTTATTTGTGACATAATTTGACATAACATATTTTTTATATTTGCAATTGTTTTTGCATACTTTGACTATGTGATTAAAGCTAAAGCAATGAAAATATTATTTTATAACACAATTCGCGTGAAATAACTCAGTCTTATAAATTTTTTTATTTAACATTATTTTGTCATTTATTATATCATTTGCTTAATTTAAGCTAACTAAATTCAATAATAACATATTTTTTATTTTTTCTCATTTTGTTTCTTTTCTTATTCATTTAAACTCAAGTATGTTTATGTTCTTTTTTCAATTCTTATTGTTTAATAAAATGTGTTTTCGTGTAACAAACATGTCTTAATCATTTAAAAAAAATAAAGAAATTTTCTTAATTCTAATTGTGTACTTTTATTGATTTATTGTGTCATTGAAAAAAAACTTAATAAATCATTTCTTGCTTTTTTTTAGTTTTTTCTTAATTTAAGAATAATTACAAATGAGCATTATGTTTTCTGACATTAATTATCTTATAACGATTAATTAATCTTGCATAATATTTTTTTTCTTAATTTTTGTATTTAATTTTTAAATCAATTTTAGTGCACTGAGTTTTCATTGTAATTCAATTTAATTTTGATAAATGAAAATTATTTCATAATAAGCTTAACTCAAAATTGATTTTTTTAAAATTGAATTGTTTTTGATAACGCTTGCATACGTTTTATTTTTGTTTAACTTGACAATCGAGTTCATGATTATGTTTAATTGAGTTAACATTATGTCTCTTTTCTTTAACAGCACATGTAATAAACTTTTTTTAAAAATTTTTTAAATTTGTTTTATCTCGTTTAATGTCAAGAGTCAGCGATTGAGATAATTTCTCATTTATTTAATATTTTCTGATAAAGTTTTAATAAGTTTTATGATTTTTTTTTTTGCTTATTTCATGATTTTCGTTACGTTTACGAAAATGTTTTCATTTTTATTTTAACACTCAGACATGCTGAGCGTATGAGAGCGAGAAAACTCTTGAAATTAATTATGATTCAAAAATTGAATTTTATAATAATAATTAAGTGAAAAAAAAATGAATTTAGTTTTATGCTGATTGTCTTTTGTTTAAAAGAAATTAAAAAAAATAATTGAGCGTTAAAGAAAAATATTATATTTTGTATTAATCTCGATATAGACTTATGAGAATTTTTTTAAATTGTTATTTATTTGCATTATGAGACTCAATCTTAGTTTGTTTAAAATTAAACACATTAACACTTTTTTTATTGAGAGCTTTTATATTTAAAATGTCACAATTTTATGTTGATTATTCTCTAAAAATTCACATTTAGCAAAAATTCACATTTTTTAAAAATTCACATTTCTTAAATTGCATGTTTCTCAAACATTCTCATCTCTCAAAATTTTTCATTCTCATAAGTTGACAACAAATAATTACATAACTTATATAATGTTATATATCAAAAAGAATATATGTTATAAAAATAATGAAACGATTTCTCTTAGCTGAAATCACTTTAAGTCATAACCGAAACAATAAGCTTCACATAAGCTAATCTTCAACATCATAGTCATCTTAACTGCAGCGGCTCACATATCTAGAACCGCACTCGACCTTGCCGTTCAACCTTATGAATTGACCTTCAAATAATCAATGTGCGTCTCTGGTATTCTCTGTAACTATGTCAAGAGTCGGGCACTAAGATATGTCAATTGGTTGGCTCACATTGATTCCACTTTGGGTAGAAATGAAGATTCTCTAACGAATCAAAAGGTTAGTATCCAGGCTCGTAGCCAGCACTGATGTGTTGACCAGCCACCATGCGTGCTCAAACCAGCACTCTGATTCGGTGATAATTCTTAAGAATGCATATGAACGCATCCCGGTCTTGCACAGCCGAGAGCAGTGGGCTTTCCGCAGTTCATCATGTGCAGCATCTGCGGGCATAACTCCAGGCTTTCAACAATGAACAGTCAAGATACATCTAAGCTCAGCCTCACTCTGTTCCACAAGAGAATATTTCACTATTTCCTTCATCTCATTTTAACACGCCTTGGCGTGCAGCTAGTAAATTCGGGCGTCGTAGTCACGCAAGAAGGGAAGCACGTGGTGACTGCGCCTGTCGTCAACTTCAGCGGCTTAGAGAACGAGGGGGGTTATAAAATGAGCCATCACTCCGCCTGAATTCTGAATTTCTACCTTACTTTCTGTTGTTCGCTTATTTTCTTCCTGTATTACCAAACTTCCTTTTTCGACATTGGGTGCACTCAACATCTCGGTCGGCGAAGAACACTCGAACTCTCTCAAAAGCTCAAGAAGAGCCACTACGCCATCCTTTCATTGTGTAGGTCATGGAAGCTTTGGGCTTGATTGGAATTGCACTACAAATTTTGGATGTTGGGTCAAGAAATTACAAAAAGGTTCGCTCAGCGAAGGAGTGGGTTGAGGCGGGCAGCGGGCTTGAGCGCTGGGTGTTAGCTCTATTGCCGCTGCTGACAGATCTCAAAAGGCTGGCAGATTCTGATGATCTGGACGAGTCTCTCAAGCCACAAAGTATTTACTGTTACGAAAGGTGCTCAAGCTTGCTTGATGAATTGAAGAGGTGCCAAGGGAAATATCGTCAAAAAGGACTGTGCCCGCGCGGAATCAGGGCTCGACTTGCATACCCCGGGATCAAAAAACTGAAAGGAGAATCAGAACTAGCTATAAAAACACTACTTCAACATTATGATCTCCTGAAGATTGGGTGGGTGATCCCACACGGTGCATTGTTGTTGTTCGTTAAGGTTGTTGTGTGGCTGATAGAGAAGTCCACCTTGTAGATCAGAGTCTCAGGGGATGAACAGCAGTACGCGGATGACAGCTCAGTTGAGCTCGCAGTTAAGCCAGCTTGCTGGTCAACTTGAAAAGTTGAAGCTGGACACTTCGAAACCTGCTAAGACCACGGTAAGACCGAAGCACGCATGAAAATCGCAAGGGAAAATCTGACAACTACAAGGCCAAGTACCGGAACAGACGCCGAGATGAGTATAGGGTTCAAAAGCCGTACTACCAATCCATGACTCGGAAATCATTCTCTGCCGACCACCGTGTTATGGCTAAATGCATCTCTAAGCGACACAGAGAAGGCAAGTGCCATAACTGCGGTTACTCTAGCCACTTTGAGGACTCTTGCTATGTACCATGCGGAATTTGTGAGTGAGGTCTTACTCCGTACAATGTGAGGGATCCGACCCGCTGACAGAGACAAACAGGTCGTCAGTCCGGCCATACAGTGAGCGAGTGCGAGGGCTCCGTGGCGTGTTTTGAATGTAAGTTTATGAGAATCTCTAGATTAAGCGCTAACACTGACAAACACAGGTGGAGGTGAGCATTTGAGCCAGCGTTGCCCAAAAAGACGGTACCGGTATTATTAGATGGGAGAGCAAGTGTGTAATTCCCTTGCTCATGAGATTGAACCCACCAATATTTTTACATTTCTCGTGAGCGCTGTGTAGCATACCGATAGCTTGATTCTCTAGAGACTGGGTTGTGTCTGAGAATGTGATTCAACTACTAATTATGCAACGGTCGGTTATAAATGTCAGAGATGCAACTCAGTAGTAAGATTGAACTAGCTAGTGAC
The DNA here is from genome assembly GCA_949709995.1 of Arachnomyces sp. KDTOL00113. NCBI lineage: Eukaryota > Fungi > Ascomycota > Eurotiomycetes > Onygenales > Arachnomycetaceae > Arachnomyces > Arachnomyces sp. KDTOL00113. The sequence goes on from OX453232.1 coordinate 5,171,702, forward strand.
ACTGAGAACTAATTACATGAGTGATCTGTGAGTCACGTGGTCTACTTAGAATTAGATAATCTGACAATAAATTGATGACATGGTAAATATCAAACAGTATGATACGGGATCGCAATGTAACTCCAGAGGAATTTTACAGTACATGTATTTGTCACACACAAGCGTGCTATTTCCTAAATGTTATATCGTAGCAACGCTGTTCAGCCTTGCTGCAGCTGCACCCCTCTCAGTCTGGTCGCTCGTCCGTCACCCTCTGCCTCCATCATGCTGTCATCTCCTTTCGCTACACTTCTATACGTGTCTACAAACTGTATTCACATCCTTTCGACATGGACCCGCTTAGTACCACGGCGAGCATCATCGCTATTCTACAGCTCTCGAACAAGGTCCTTGGGTATTTGAACGACGTCAAAGATGCCTCGAAAGACCGCGCAAAGTGCGCTATAGAGGCCTCGAACCTGCATAGCCTCCTTCTCAACCTGAGGTTCCGCCTCGAAGAGGGAAGCGCCGACAAGCCGTGGTATACCGCAGTTCGAGCCTTCGCAGTCGAGAACGGGCCGCTCGATCAGTTCAAGCAAGCGCTTGAGTTGCTACAGACTAAGACGACGGAGGGAGGCAGATTAAAGAAGACGAGCGAGGCGCTAGTGTGGAAGTTCAAGAAAGAAGAAATTGCTAGCATATTAGGTAGGATGGAACGCCTAAAATCACTTGTAGAGATTGCGTTACAGATGGACCACTTGTAAGTCTCCGTATTAGAGTCGCAAGACAACACTACTCATATATCCAAGCAAGCTTTCTCAAGCCATCAAAGACGACATGGGTTTCGTTCGGATATCCATCCCTACCATACAATCTAAACTTGATACGATGCGGCAAGACCAAGACCATGCAAAGCACGACAAGCTGATGGCATGGATATCGCCAATGGATTTTCCCGCTCAACAATCTGACTTCATAAGCCGCAGACAAGAAGGGACAGGCCAGTGGTTTCTCGATGCGCCCGAGTTTAATGGTTGGCTCAGCCAATCAAAGAAAACGCTGCTCGGCCCAGGAATTCCTGGTGCCGGCAAGACCATGATAGCTGCCATCGCGATCGATCACCTGTTGAAAGTGGTGCAGAGTAGCTCGGTTGGAGTCGCTTACGTGTACTGCAATTACAAGGCTCAAGAGGAGCAGGATGCTACCAGTCTGCTAGCGGCCATCCTCAAGCAGCTAGTACAGGCCCGACCTTCGCTTGTGGAGCCTGCGGAACGATTGCACCAGCAGCATGTCAGTCGAGGGACTAAGCCTTTATTTGACGAGATCCTTGGGGCTCTACGATCCGTGCTTGTGAATTATTCTACTGTTCATATCGTAATCGATGCTCTGGACGAGTGTCGAGACGAGACTCGCCGCCAGTTTCTGGCCAAACTCCGAGATCTACAAGCGGGGGCAGATCTTCGCCTGATGGTTACCTCGCGCATTATACCGGGAATTGTAGATGAGTTTAAAGAAGAACTGAGGCTGGAGGTGCAGGCCAGTGATGAGGACGTGAAACGATTCGTGGCTGGCCAGATTTATCGACTGCCCAAATGCATTCAGCGCGACTATGCACTGCAGGATATGGTGCAAAAAAAGATAGTAGAGGCTGTAGACGGCATGTATGTGTAACGTTCAGCTTAGTAGAGCGATATAGACTCAACTTTTTTAGGTTTCTTCTCGCCCGACTGCATACGGATTCGCTGCTGGATAAGAGGACTCCGAAAGACGTCAAATCCACCTTAGCTAAATTTTCTAGAGGCTCCACCGCGCTCGATGATGCATACAAGGAAGCTATCCAGAGAATAGAAGGTCAGCTAAGTAGAGACTACGAACGAGCCAAGAAGGTCCTGTCTTGGATTACATACGCGCAAAGACCGCTCAACACCACTGAGATATGCTGTGCTTTAGCGGTAGAGCTAGAGGATGAGGAGCTCGACCCAGAGAATGTACCTGACATTGAAGACTTGGTGTTAGTGTGCGCCGGCCTTGTCGTTGTCGACGAGGGTAGCGCCATAATTCGTCTTGTGCACTACACCACACAAGAGTACTTTGAGCGCATTGGGGAAGAATGGAACCCTAGTGCTCAACTGGATATTGCCTCAACATGCCTTACCTACCTCTCGTTTGGCACATTCAGAAGTGGTAGCTGTTCCTCTAATAAAGAGTTTGAGGAGAGGCTTCGACAGAGCGAGTTCTTGGGGTATGCAGCCAAGCACTGGGGACAACACGTACTGACATTTCAAGACAAGGTGTGTAGGCTAGCATGCTTGTTTCTTCTTCACAGTGGATCTGTTTCCTGCGCCGCACAGGTGATGTTAGTTTGAGATTCCAAGTACGAAAATTATAGCCAAAACTATTCAAAAAGAACAACAGGCCTCCACCTCACAGCGCGATTCGGATTGTCTGATCTAACACAGGCGCTCTTATGCGAGCTAGAAATAGAGATTACGATTGCAATCAACACGAAAGACAGCCGTGGCCAGACACCGTTGTTCCTCGCCGCAGAGCATGGGCATTATGAGATAGTAAAACTGCTAGTAGACAAGAGCGCCGACGTCAATGCGTATGATGAATATCATGACAACGCACTGCAGGCGAGTTCACAAGAAGATCACGAGCAGATTGTGAAGTTGCTGCTGAATCGAGACGCTGACATTAACGCTCAGAATGAACATGATGATAACGCACTTCAGATGACTTTAGCTAGAGATCACAAACGAATTGTGAAATTGCTGCTTGATTAAAGCGTTAAAATTAATGCTCAGAGTGAATGATATGAAGAAACACTTCAGACAGCTTCACAAGAAAATCATGAGCAAATTTTGAAATTGTTACTTGATCAAGACGCTGACATTAACACTCAGAGTGAATACTATGAAAATGCACTGAAAATGATTTTAATTGAAAATCATGAACAAATTGTGAAATTGCTAATTGACAAAAGCATTAATATTAACACTTAAAGTGAGAAAATGAGCAATGCATTTTAAATGATTTCAGTTAAAAATAATAAGCAAATTATAAAATTACTGTTTAATTAAAGTGTTAATATTAACACTTAAAATGAATTATTTAACAACACATTTCAAATGACTTTAAAAAAAGATTATGAGAAAATTATAAAACTACTGCTTGATTAAAATGTCAATGTTAACACACAAAGTATATTTTTCAGCAACACGCATGTTGAATATTTCAGTAACACTTTTCAAACAGTTTCATATGAAAATCATAAGCAAATTGTGAAATTGCTGCTTAATTAAAGTGTCAATATTAATGCTTAAAATAAAAAATACAACAACGCATTTCAAACAATCTTAGTTAAAAATGATAAGCAAAATGTGAAATTATTGCTTGATTAAAATGTTAACATTAACACTCAAAATGAAAATTATGACAACACATTTTAAATGACTTCATATGAAAATTATAAACAAATTATGAAATTATTTTTTAATTAAAATGTTAATGTTAACACACAAAATGAAAATTATAATAACGCGTTTTAAATAACTTTGTATGAAAATTATAAGTAAGTTATAAAATTATTGCTTAATTAAAGTGTTAATATTAACACTTAAAATGAAAAATATGACAACACATTTCAAACAGTTTTAATTAAAGATAACAAGCAAAGTGTGAAATTGTTATTTAATTAAAATGTTAATGTTAACATACAAAGTGAAAAATTCAACAACACATTTCAAATCGTTTCATTTGAAAGTTATAACTTACTTTAAATAATTTCACTTAAAAATTATGAGTGAGTAATAAAAATGCTAATTAATAATGAAATTGATTTTAACACACAAAATAAAAAATATGACAACACATTTTAAATGATTTCATTTAAAAATCATGAGTAGATAATAAAGTTATTGATTAACAAAAATGCTAATGTTAACACACAAAATGAAAAATATAAAAATGCACTTCAAATAATTTCAGAAAAAAATCATGAGCAAATTGTGAAACTATTACTTAACAAAAATGCACACTTGTTAATGCAAGATAATACATTTAACACTCATTAATAAAACACTTAATATAAAATACATGTAAAAGTTTAAGTGATACAGTGTCTGACAAAATTCACTTTTACATTTTTACACTCTTTCACTTTTTTTTAATATCATTTTCAAGAAACTAGTTTATATTAAACTTAACAAATTAAGATCATATTTTCATAACGTATTAAAAAAGAACATATTAAACTTTTTTGTAAAAAACATATACTGTTTATAAATAATGATAAACTTACAATTTTAGCATATTAACATAAAAGTCTTAAATTTTAAAACTAATTGACAATTTTGCTTATCATGTTAAAATTATTTTAAACTTTCATTTTAAGTAAAGATTAAAATAATAGAAAGTAATTACATTTGTTTACATCACTTGACTCAGCTTTTAATATTAACAAAGAACTGACTAATATTGAGATTTATTTTTATTACTATTTAAAGTTTTTGAACTTAAAGAAAATAATGAAAACTTTGTTAAAACAAAAACATTTATTGTTTAATAACTTTACTGACTCAAAATGCTTTAACAATTACTTAATTTAACATTTATTAATACATTTTCACAATTAAATTATTAAAATATAGCTAGACAGTAAAATAAAATAATAAAAGTAAATAAGCATTTATTAAACAACACTCAACAAGTTGTAATCACTGTTAATATTTTCTTTTTAATAACATTCACATTTTTTAAACTTCAACTTTTATATTAATGAGATATCATTTTTCAGTTTAATAAAAAATTACATTTGCAAAGTTATTTTAAATTTGCTTAAAAAACACTTAACAATTTTATTTTATGACTCATTTTTTTTCTTAAGTTTTTTTAGTAACGCGTTTTTTTTTAAAACAAATGACACACGCATATTAATTATGATAAACAATTATTTTTCTTAATTAAAACTTAACAAGTTGTTTGTTTTTATTAATAAAAGTCAATTAATTTTTTCATAATAAAATGTTACAGTATAGTACACTTTAAACTCGCTTAAGTGACTTAAAAAAATGTTAAACATTAATATTTCATTATTTAAGCAATTCATCACTATATTATTTAATGTAACAGTAAATATATTAAGAGAATTATTAACAAGATTTTTATGATATTTTTTAAATTTCATGACTTTTTATTATTCATTACAGTAATTAATGAAAAATATTTTGTGTTAATTATAAAAAACACAATAAACATGATAAAAAATAATGTTAAAAGTTTTTGTCACTTTCATGATTGTTTAATAACATGATTATTATTATCATTTTCTTGATATATTTTCTCATTATTGCAATTACTGTAATTATTAAAATCATTATTATTATTAAAATCATTTTTATTAACATGTTTGTTTGTTTTCTGAACAGTGTTTAATTTAAAAAAGATTTTAATTTAAATATTCATATATCACGCATGTTGTTATTTTATAAATTAATACTTTTTTTTATTACACTTTTCAGAATTAATAAAAGTTCAAGACTTTAATTTAATTGTCATGATAAAAAATATGTTATTCACAATATTTTCATTTATAATGTTAATATGAACATCATAATTAATAATTTTAAATTTAATATCATTTAAAAAGAATTTTTCATTATTATGAGAATGAATTTAATAAAGACAACAAAAATAATAAATTAAATTTAAAAGTGCATTAAGCATGAAATATTAAATTATGAAAGTATGAAATGTGTAAATTAACATTAAGAAAAACATGAACTGTGTGATTATAAACTCATTACTAATTTTTTAAAAAAATTAAAATAATAATATTATATACAAATTAAATAAAGTGTAATGATTATGTCATACATGAAATGAAATAAAATTTCATGAAATGTTTTATGTAAAATGTAAAATTTTATTAATATAATTACACAATGAGCATGAAAATACTTTATAATTATTTCTTTTTCTAAAAGAGTTGATTTTTTTGATAATTTTTAACATTAAATTGAAAAATAATATGTTAATTTTAATGTACAAAAAATGTCACTGACAAGAAAATGAAAAAGTACTGTTAAGAATAAACAAAAAAAAGAAAAAATAAACAAAATTAAAAGTAAATAATGAAGTAATTATAAAAAAATTTTAAGATTCTCACGTGAAAGAAAATATTTATTCACATGTAATGCTTGTGTGAGCTTTAACAACAATAAAAATTTAGCTTTAATAACTGTTTTTTAAACATTGAATACATTTTTTTTATATTTTTTTTTTATTTTTTTTTATCATTTTATTTTTGTTAAGACTGATAATTCATTAAGTGTTACTATTTCTTTTATATTATTTAATAAACATTTATTGTACATATCATGCTGTTATGATAAAAACAAATACTGAAAAATTATTTAATTACTGATTATAAAAGATTCATTTCTCAAGTATGTGAGTGATTAAAAATAATTTTTTTATTTTGTGCTTTCACTAACTTTTCTTCTCTCATTTTCATGCTGTTATAATCTTTTTGTCAATTAAAACTGTGTAAGTATATTTAAATCTATTCATTATTTTGTTAGTGTTTTTAAATTTGTGTTTATGATTATTAAATCTTTAATCAATTTGTTTTATTTTAAATTTAATTTTTATTATTTAATGTTAAAGCGTGAGCATTGTATCATGATATAAATTAATGTTTTTCATATTTTATCACAAAAACACAGCAAGCTAATGATTTCTGAAACATTTTAATAATAAAAAAATGCTTTGAAATTTATTTTTTTAATTGTAATTGTGTTATGATTAAGTTTTATTCTTGTTTTAATTCTTAATGCAATTTCATGAGTGACTTATGTGAAAACATTGAGTATAAATTTTTTAAAAATTTTTTTTTCTTATCACTTCTTTCATAATGTTTTAATGACAGTCTTAACTTTGAAAAAAGTTTTTAAAAAAAACTTTTTTAAAAACTTTTTAATAAATGAATTTAATTAATTAAGTCATTTCAAATTTTATTTAATTAACTTAAAATTTAAAAGCATTATCTGACTAATGTTTTTATAAAGTTTTTAAATTATAAATTTTAAATGATTTTTGAAATAATTTTTGTGAATAATTTTTTTTATTTCACTGTTTTAAAGTTGTTTTTAATATTTTGTTAAATAAGCATTCAAAAAAATATTTAATAATGTTATGTGAATTTTAATTTAAAGTTTGTGTTTAAAAATGACTTTAAATGCATTTGCTATTAATTGAAAAGCTTAATTTTAAATAAAATTAAAATTATTCAATAATTAAAATTTGTACATTTTACTCACTTTTATAATTAAATTATGTCAGATTGAAATCGTGTATGTGAAAAAAAATTTAATTATTATATTAAACATTTGTTTAATTTGTCACATGAAAATGTTTTAAATTAAATCAATAATTTTTGTGAGCGCGTTAATTTGAGTTTTTATTTTTATTAAAATTTTTTTCTTATGTTCTTTTTAGTGCAAATGAGAATTCAATCATATTTTTAACATTTTAATTTTGTTTAAAAAGTATTTTTTAAGCTTATTTAAAGTGATAAAATGCTTTATGTTAAAAGTTGAATTTGTTTTTAAAAAATGAATGAGTTCATATTTTTGTAAAATGAAAAAAGTTTTGTGACATTTTATTTAAATTAAACATTTATCATGAATTTTTTTTAGCATCTTGCAATTTCATTTAATGAATTTATTAAATACTAAAAAATTAATATTATTTATAAACTTATTTTTTGTTACATTTACACTTGTTTTGTTGCATGTTTTCATCAATTTTAAGTTATAAAAAAAAAAAGAATTAATAATCAAAAATATTTTTAAAAAATATTTGCTTTAATGTTTAAGATTTTAAATTTTTTATTTTTAAAAAGTAATGTGAAAGTTTTGTTCATTATGAAACTTTTCACTCACATTACAACTTTTTTTAAAATGTTTTTATTTTTTCTTGATCACATTATCATAAACTTTAAACATGTTCAGAAAAATAACATGTTTTTTAATGTTTCACATTGTGTGAATTTGATTAAAAAGTAAATTTAATGTTATTTTTATAAATTTGTTGCATTTGACTTTTATTTATTAATTTAATAAAAAATCATAATATTTTATCATGTTTTTAAATTAAGAGATTATTATCATTTTAAAAATTTTATTTGATTTTGAATTATTTTTCAAGAAATAATAAAAGAATATAACGCTCAATTATCTCTTTTAATTTCTTTTAAACAAAAGACAATTAGCATAAAATTAAATTCATTTTTTTTTCACTTAATTATTATTATAAAATTCAATTTCTTAATTATAATTAATTTCAAGAATTTTTTTGTTTTCACATGCATAGCATGTCTGAGTGTTAAGACAAAAATGAAAACATTTTCGCAAATGCAACGAAAATCAGAAAATAAGCAAAAAAAAAAATCACAAAACTTATTAAAACTTTATTAAAAAACATTAAACAAATGAGAAATCATTTTGATCACTGACTTTTAACATTGAACAAGATAAAATAAATTTAAAAAATTTTTAAAAAAAATTTATTACATGTGCTGTTAAAGAAAAGAGACATAATATTAATTCAATTAAACACAATCATGAACTCAATTATAAAATTAAACAAAAACAAAACGTATGCAAGCATTGTTAAAAATAACTCAATTTTAAAAAAATTAATCTTAAATTAAGCTTATCACAAAATAACTTTTATTTATTAAAATCAAATTAAATTGTAACGAAAACTTAGTGCACTGAAACTGATTTAAAAATTAAACACAAGAATTAAGAAAAAAAACATCACGCAAGATTAATTAATCATTATAAAATAATTAATGTTAAAAAATATAATGCTTATTTGTAATTATTCTCAAATTAAAAAAAAATTGAAAAAAAATAAAAAATGATTTAACGAGCTTTTTCTTAATGACATGATAAATTAACAAAAATACATAATTAAAATTAAAAAAATTTCTTTATTCTTTTTAAATAATCAAAACATATTTATCATACGAAAACGCATTTTGTCAAACAATGAGAGTTGAAAAAAGAACATAAACATACTTGAACTCAAATGAATGAGAAAAAAAGCAAAATAAGAAAAAACAAAAAATATATTGTTACTGAATTTAGTCAGTTTAAATTAAGCAAACAATATAATAAATGACAAAATAATATTAAATGAAAAAATTTATAAAACTGAGCTATTTCACGCAAATTATATCATAAAATAATGTTTTCATTGTTTCAGCTTTAATCACATAGTCAAAATATACAAAAATAATCACAAATGTAAAAAATATATCGCGTTAAATCACGTCACAAATAAATATTTAAACAAAAAAACTTAGAAAACTGATTGCGTTAATTATCAAAAAAATCATTTTGTTTAAAATAACAAATGCTTTGTTAAAAAAAAGAAAAAAAAAATGTGTCAAATAAGCAAAAAAAAACAAATTAACATGTTTTATTAACATTAAAAAAATTTTAAAAAAGTCTTTCTCAAAATTTCTTTTCTTAAATCTCGAAAATCTCGAGAGATAAACTTTTGTTTTTAACAAGAATTAAAAATAAGTGAGTAACATTATAATAACAAATAAACACGTTTGTTTAATTATCAAGTAAAACAAATCAATCAAAACAAAAAAATTAAAAAAAAATCAAGAAAAATTAATAAACGTTTTTTTTCTCAGAGCATAACAAAACAATGAATTTATTTTAAGTTTTTTAAATTTTTTTTTAATTAAGCTTTGTTACATACAGTCAAGACATCAGCGAGTTTGAATAATAATAAAATAACTTTTCATTTTATAATATAACGTATACAAGTCAGATAACATTATAAACGTTTTACTTACTCAAAAACAAATAAACAAAATAAACATAATCGTTATTCAAAAATTGCATTAAAACAAACACATGTTTGTCACATACTGTTTTAATTTTTGTAAATTTTAATTTTTTTACTCACTTAATAAACACACACAAGCTTGTTTGCTCGTAAACAAAAAATTAAATTTTATATTTTACAACGTTTTTTTTTAAAAAATAACATAACACTTTTTATCATTAACATTATGAACGAAATTATCAACATATTAAACATTTATTTCTCTTTTTTTAAAAACATTATCAATTCTTTATTAAAATTAGCAATTTATGAAATGAAAAATTTTTTCTTAAACAAAAAGCATAACATCATATTAAGAAACTTTAATATTTATTATCAGTTTTAAAATAACTTTTTTATCAATTAAATTAACAAACTTGCAGTCACGTTACTAAATCATTTTAAAAATTTCAATTTAACAATCATGATTTTATTAGCGATACGCATTTTTGATTATAAAAATAAATATTTTATTATAAATTTTATAAGAATAAACGCACATTTAGCAAACGAGCTAACGCATTGTGATATTTTTAAAAAACACGACATAAGATCTGATCACAAGTCAATTTTAATTAAAATTAAAATAAACACTGAGAATGATAAAAGCGAATGATTTTTTTTTTTAATTTAATATCAAAAAAAGCAAATAATGACACAAAATGAACAAAAATATTGTGCAAGTTAAAAGCGAGTATTTTTAAATATCAAGAACATTAATCTCTCACGCAAAAATTAAAAGTTACACGAATTATTTAAAAGAATTCATAAAAAATTTAATCAATTTTACGATGTTTTTAAGAAAAGTTTTTTCAAAAAAACTCAAGAAAACGAGATGATGAATTCAAGAAATTAAGAAAATAATAATAAAAATAATAAAAAAAAGCAAATTAACATACTCTCAGACAATTAAAAATTTGATAAAGAAAAAAAAAAACTTATTCACAAAGTCAAAACAACACATTTTTAACGTGAAATGAGAAAAATCACTGAAAATTTTAAGAAAATGTGAAAACTTTTTTTTTAAATCATTAAAAAAAATCATCTTTCGCTTAAATTATTTATCGTGTCAATTTTTAAAATTTTAAACACACAAAAAATTATCATATTAACAAAATTTCATAAAAAGAAAATCAAGATTTTTAACAAACAATTTTTTTTGTCAAAGTCAAATGTTAATTTTTTTAACATTTTTAACACTCATTTGTATTTTATTAAAATCGCGAAACATTTTATCATATTAACGAAAAGTATTTAAAAAGTAATACACAAGCTCAAAAGCAAATTTGTCTTAAAAAAACGAAATATTTAATAATTTTTTAAAAATTATAAGTGAATTTTGAATCAACATTTTTTAATTGCTTATTTAAAATTGTCTTGACTGATTTTATTTTTTGCATAAATTCAAAAAAACACGCATAGTAATTTTTAAAAAAAATGAGAAAAACTTGTATAACATGATTAAATTTTAAAAATTTATCGCTTTGCTTAACACGTTAAATAAAATTATTAAAACAATAATAATTTTTTAACTCAAAGACACAGCGAAATATTATAATTTTTTGTTAAATTAACAAATGAGAGTTAAATGTAACAAATTCACAAAAATAGCATTAAATTTATTTTTCAGTCAAATTCACACAATGTGAGACATCAAAAAACATGTTATCTTTTTTTTTTTTTTAAACATGTTTAAAGTCTATGACAATGTAATTAAAAAAAGATTAATACACATTTTTAAAAACAAAAACATTTCAGAGAGAGTTGCAAAATGAATGAAAAATTTCATGATAAACAAAATTTTCACATTATTTTTCAAAAGTAAAGAATTTAAAATCTTGAACGTTAAAGCAAATATTTCTTAAAAATTTTTTCTGTTATTAATTTTTTTTTTTTATTTAAAATTAATGAAAACATGTAACAAAACGAGTGCAAGTGTAACAAAAAATGATTTTGTTAATAATATTAATTTTCTAGCGTTTAGCAAATTCATTGAATAAAATTGTAATTAAAAAAAATTTATAATAAATATTTGATTTGAGTAAAATATCATGAAATTTTTTTCATCTCGCAAAAATACGAGCTCATTCATTTTTTAAAAACGCGCTTAACTTTTAATATGAAACATTTTATTATTTTAAATGAACTTAAAAAACATTTTTCAAACAAAATCAGAATGCTAAAAATATGATTGAATTTTCATTTTTATTAAAAAAAACACAAGAAAAAAATTTTGACAAAAATAAAAACTCAAATTAACGCGTTCACAAGAATTATTAATTCAATTTGAAACATTTTTATGCGACAAGTTAAACAAAAGTTTAGCGTAATAATCAGACTTTTATTCATATACGCAATCTCAATTTAACACGATTCAATTATGAAAGTGAGTAAAATGTATAAATTTTAGTTATTAAATAATTTTAATTTTATTTAAAATTAAGTTTTTCAATTAGTGACAAATGTATTTAAAGTTATTTTCAAACACAAATTTCAAATCAAAATTAACATAGCATTATTAAACATTTTTTTAAATGCTTGTTTAACAAGATATTGAAAATGTTTTTAAAATAATAAAATTGAAAAAATTATTAACAAAATTTGTCTCAAAATTCATTTGTGAGAATGTTTCTAAGATTAAAAATATTAAATACAACGAGAATGATAAATTAAACTGAAATTAATCGTAAAAATACAAATTTATTGATTTAAAAATGTATTTGATGCAAATTTAAGAGATAAAAATCAAAAAAAACGAGCAATAAATAATAAAAAAAACGTATGTCAATAAATTATAAACTTATCGCTGATTTTTTAAGAACGATAACAATGAAATTTAAATACATGTGTGCGAAATTCATAAAAAATAAGCGAGAATACATGATAAATGCATTTTTGTGAGACAAATTGCGTGTTGAAAAAGTTTTTTTTAATAATAAAAACGTGAAATACGCAAAAATACATCACAGTTGTTTTCTCTCTTAAAGAAACTAATTTCTCAGCGATCATTAAAAGAATTGAATTTAAAGTAACATAAATTGTGTAAAAAATTAACGTCAAAAAAATGTTACGCAATGTGAAAAATCGCGAGAAACATAAGCATTAACTGATACATGTTTTTTAACATTGTGATGAGAGAAAAGTTTGAAAAAAGAAAAAGAAATTATAAATAAGAAAAAAAGAAAATTTTAGTCACGAGCTTTAATGTAACTGTATAACGTAATTAGCGTTATGTGATTTGAGAAAAAGCGTGACTAGTGCGAAAATATTTTAATAAAATAACAAAATAAAAAAAATTGATATGTAAATTTAGCATTGATTGCATCATATCATTCAAAATTCATAACTTGAAAATCGCATAAAAATATTAATTAAATAATACATTCAAGTTTCAAATTAATTGAATGAAATTTAAAATGACTCAATTAGCTAAACTCATTTAATGAAAAGATTTCAAGAAAGTTTTTCTTGAAAATTTTTTTCAAAGTCAAGATTGTTATCAAAACGTTATGAAAAAAACGATAAGAGAAAAGAAAAAAATTTTAAAAAAATTTATATTCAATGTTTTCATATAAGTCACTCACAAAATTGTATCAAGAATTGAAAAAAGAACAAAACTTGATCACGACACAATTGTAATTGAAAAAAATAAATTTTAAAGCATTTTTTTATCATTAAAACGTATTGAAATTTATTAACTTAATGTGTTTCTATGATAAGACATGAAAAACATTAATTTATATCATGATTTATTGTTCACGCTTTAATATTGAATAATAAAAACTAAATTTGAAACAAAACAAATTAATTAAAAATTTGATAATCACGAACACAAATTTAAAAACACTAACAAAATAATAAATAAATTTAAATATATTTGCACAATTTTGACTGACAAGAGAATTATGATAACAAAAAAATGAAAAAAAAAATTAGTGAGAACATAAAAAAAAAATAATATTTTTAAATAATATTAATTATTTACATATTTAAGAGATAAATTTTTCATAATTAACAATTAAATAATTTTTCAGCGTTTGTTCTTGTTATAACAGCACATGAACAATAAATATTTATTAAATAATGTAAAACAGACAGCAACACTTGATAAATTATCAATCTTGACAAAAATAAAATAATAATAAAAAAAAATAATTTTATTTAATGTGTTAAGCAGAATGATAAATTTTTAAAATTTAATCATATTGTATAAATTCTTTTCATTTTTTTAAAAACTATTGTGCGTGTTTCTTTGAATTTAAGTGAAAAATAAAATTAATTAAGACAATTTTAAATAAGCAATTAAAAAGTGTTGATTAAAAATTCATTTATAATTTTTAAAAAATTATTAAATGCTTTAGTTTTTTAAAAATGAATTTGTTTTTAAGCTTATGTATTACTCTTTAAATGCTTTTTTTTAATATGATAAAATGTTTTATCACTTTAATAAAATATAAATGAATGTTAAAAATGTCAAAAAAATTAACATTTGACTTTAATAAAAAAAACTGTTTATTGAAAATTTTAATTTTTTCTTTATAACATTTCATTAGCATGATAACTTCTTGTGTGTTTAAAATTTTGAAAATTAACATGATAAATGACTTAAATAAAAAATAATTTTTATTAACAATTCAAAAAAAAAAGTTTTCACATTTTTTTAAAATTCTCAGCAATTTTTCTCATTTCATGTTGAAAATATGCTGTTTTAACTTTATAAATGAGTTTTTTTTTTCTTTTAATCAAATTCTTAATTGTTTAAAAGTGTGTTAATTTGTTTTTTTTTTATTATTTTTATTAAAGTTTTTTTTCTTAATCTTTCAAGTTCATTAGCTCGCTTTTTTAAGTTTTTCTAAAAAAGATTTTTTTAAAGAAATTGTAAAATTAATTAAATTTTTTATAAATTTTTTTAAATAATTTGTGTAACTTTTAATGTTCATGTGAAAAATTAATGCTTTTAATATTTAAAAATACTCACTTTCAGCTTACATAATGTTTTTATTCATTTTGTATCATTGTTTGCTTTCTTTAATATTGAGTTAAAAATGTAAAATGAATTTAATAAATATAATGAGAACAATGAATTAAACTTAAAAATGCATTAAGCGCAAAATATTAAATTATAAAAGCGTGAAATGCGTGAATTAATGCTAAAAAAAATATGAATTGTGTTATTATAAATTTATCATTAATTTTTCGAAAAAAAGAATTAAAATGATAATATTATATACAAATCGAATAAAATGTAATGATTATATCATATATGAAATAAAATGAAATTTTATAAAATATTTTACGTAAAATGCGAAATTTTACTGATATAATTACACAATAAACGCGAAAACGCATTAGAGTTATTTTTTTTTTTAAAAAAAATTAATTTTTTAGCGATTTTTAACATTAAATCAAGAAATGATGCGTTAACTTTAATATATAAAAAATGTCATTAATAAAAAAATGAAAAAGTATTGTTAAAAACTGTAATGCGTTTTCGCGCTCATTGCGTAATTATATCAATGAAATCTCGCATCTTACGTAAGACATTTCATGAAATTTCATCTTATTTTATGTATGACATAATCATTACACTTTATCTAATCTGTATATAATATTATCATTCTGATTTTTCTTTTTTAAAGATCAGCGATGAGTCTATAATCACACAGTTCACGTCTTTTTTAGCATTAATTCGCGCATTTCACGCTTTCATAGTTTAATATCTCGCGTTTAACGCACTTTTGAGTTTAATTCATTATTTTTGTTGTATTTATTAAATTCATTCTCACAATTCTTATCGCTCTCAAAAGAGAGACGATTCGTTAGATCAAAGACTAGTATCGTTGTTTAAAATTTCTCAATTTATTTAAATTCGAAAATGTTCGCACGAGACACGAACAACTCAATCAAAAAAAACGCATCTCGCAATCTTGAGTTTATACAAAGAGCACATTTTACAAATTAATTGAAAAACGCTAAGAAATCTCACGCTGAAAAGCAAAAAAACATTGAGAATTTTTCGAATGCGAAGATAAAACATGCTTTAAAAGCGAAAAAGACTCACGTAGCTCGTTACAAAAAGTTAGAGAATTTTCGTTCTCTTAAAGCTAAAACTTAAATATTAAAAAAAAAACTTTGTCAATCTCGTACTGAGAATATTTCTTAGACAACTAAAGATGAACGAACTCAAACTTAAAATAATTATAAATCACGAGTCATGACATCTCTTTTCAGAGAGACAAATTTCACACGATTTTCAGATTCGAGTCGCGCATTTAACAATCAATGCAAGTGACACGAGAAACTCAATGATTCTAATATGAGCAAGACTCTCATTAAAAAAACGAATAAACTATTTTGAGCAGAAAATTTAAGCGAATGAGAGAAATTTGTGACTCAATTTAATGTTTTTCATTATTATCAATTTGCGTATTTTAATGAGTACAATTATCGCAAAATGCTCGAAACTACACAGTATCTTGACACTAAATTGATAATCAAGTGACAGAATTACAGTTATGATTTAATTGAGTTTTTTACATAAAACAAATTTGTTCTCTGATTAAAAAAGCAAGTCATGAACTCTTAACTCGCAGCGTGACAAACGAAACTGAAATATCATGATGCGCGTTAACGTGACAATCAGTTCGTTTTTAATTTTGTCATTTATTTGAAAAATTTAGAAAAACATCTCACAATCAGTTATACAAATGAACAGCGCAAGACACATATTTACACTAAGATTTTATCGAAAGTGCGTAATGAACTCGAGAAATTTGCTAACAAATACGAGAATATGATTTATCAAGATTTTCTCTCACGTTTTTTTATTGCAAAAAACAACGTTTCAAAACGTGAGCAAATTTCAAAAATCAAACGCTTATTTAACAAAGATAGATCTGAAAAAGATTATAAATTTTTTTTCAAATCTGATCGCAAGAAACACAAACGTAAGCGCATTTACGATGATCGTAAATGATGTACGTTTCATAGATCAAGCTCGCATAACACGAAAAATTGTAATGCAAAAAGCGAAAAAAAAAAGAGCAAAAAAAATAAACAAAGAGATAAAAATCAGAAATCTAAGAATTTAAAAAACGCATAATCGAAATGACACTCGTCGCAATGATTTTGAAAGTGACGTCTAAGTGACAAACTCTTTTTTTAATTCTTGATCTTGATATTAATATTTTAACGAGTAAAATCATTGCTCACGCTTTCATAAATTTTAAAATTGAAAAAAACTTTGTTAATCAAGTATAAATAATTTAACATCGCTTTTCTCATACGCAATTTAGAACTCGTATGATTAAAACATTGAATGAACATATCATACGCTTTTATAATATGCAAAATCTTAACGCGCGTGTCACTGACGCTCGTGAAAAAACGCGCGAGCAATTTTTTAAAACTGAAAACGTACGCATTTAGAAATATAATTTTATTCTTGAATTTTCTTGACTTAAGCAAGTCAACTCAGACATTAATTGAAAACGTAATAATTGAATATTTCACAAGCAAACTAAGTTAGCTAAGAAATTTCTTATCAAGATCGTTAATGCTCGTACAATTATCAATGAAATCTTGACAAAAGCAATGATTTATTCTTTAATAATAAAATCAATCTTGCAAGAAACGCGTTTTGTCGCTGCAAATAACGCATCTTACAATGTTGATTTGACTGATTTATTAAAGTACGTGAAATCATATGTCAAATTTTTCTCAGAGTTTTTGACAAGTCAAACATTAATAAAAAATAACACTGAACATGTCATTGATATTAAGTTTGACAAATAGTCATTTTTTAAATCGATTTATAATCAGTCATTGAAAAAGCTTGAAAAGCTTAAAAAATATATTGAACAAGCTTTAGTCAAGAATTGAATTTAATAATTTAAAAGTTTTGCAAAAACATCAGTGCTCTTTGTACTCAAAAAAAACGATAAGTTACGTTTTTGCATAAATTATAAAAACGTTAACAACATCACGATTAAGAATTGTTACTCACTTTTCTTGCTTAGTGATACTTTAAATCGCTTGTTCAACTCAGTAATTTACATTAAGCTTGATTTTCGTGATACTTATCATTGCATTTGTATCAAAAAATTAAATCATTGACTTATTGCTTTTCGCACTCGTTACAATCATTTCGAATACAAAGTCATGTTTTTCGATCTAACTAACGCGTTTACGATGTTTTAAGCATATATCAATAACGTGTTTCGCGATTTTTTGAATGTGTGCTGTGTCATTTATCTTGACAATATTCTCATCTTTTTTTTATCAAAAACTGAGCATAAAATGCACGTTTAAATCGTGTTGAAATGTTTTAAACGCGTCAAGCTTTTTATTAAACAGAACAAGTGCGAATTTGCAATAAACAAAGTTTTCTTTTTAAGTTACGTGATAGAACTCAAGAGCATTGAAATGAAACTCAATCAAATTAAAATCATTCTTGAATGATCTTTATCAAACAACGTGAAAAAAATTACTTTTTTTTTGAGATTTGCGAACTTTTATTGCAAATTTATCGAGAATTACTTTAAAGTAATCGTCTCTCTTCACGATCTTATCAAAAATGACAAGAAAGAAAAGCGAAAATCGTCATTTACGATAACTAAAAAAGCAAAAAACGTTTTTTAAAATTTCAAAGACAAATTTACAAAGATTTCGTTACTAGCTCACTTCGATTCAAAGCGACGTATTCGCATTGAATTTAATGCATCTGACGTTGTCATCGTTGCAATTATTTCTCAATTGCAAAAAAATGAATTTTGACACTTAATTGCGTTTTGATCGCGTAAATTACAGAGTTCAAAGACGCATTACGAAACTCATGACAACGAATTTCTCACTATTATCGCATTTTTTAAACACTGAAAACATTATCTTGAAAACTTTAAGCATTTAATTAAAGTACTGTTTGATCATGTCAATTTTCAATACTTTATAATGACTAAAGAATTGAATTGACGTTAGACAAGATAAGCAAAAGTTTTAAGCGTTTATGATTTCATACTTTTGCATTATTCAAGAAAAACTAATCTCGCAAACGCGTCAAGTCATCGCGCAAACTATTTCGATTTTTTTCACGATGAAATTTTTCTGTCAACTTTATAGCAAAAACTTAGACATAAAATCGATCAAAAGTGAAAATTTGAAATTATTGAGACTGAAATCTTTTTTCTAGTTTGTGTTCGAGCGCACGATTTTTTCAATAAAAGCGCAATTGATGATAAGTGTTCATTGTATTGACACGCAGTGAGACAAGTCATTCATGATTTTACTTATGACGATAAAGAACTTATCAATTTTCTTGTGTCACGAAGCGTAATTAACGTTGTTATTATTTTTGAGACAGTGTATATTAACACATTCTTTTCTTTTGTCACTCTTATCAAAGAATTACAAAACAAAAATTCTTGAGTTACACAGCGCGCGCATGAAATGCAAAAAAAGAGTGTAATTGTCGTTGAAAATTTTATTTAAAGCATCGTTTCAGATAATTTATTGAGATTTAATGAGCGCGTTTTTATTTCACGTCAATTCGCACTAATCGCGAAAATTTTGAGAGTTAATCATGATAATTCTTAAAAAAAACATTTTGAAATAAAACGCACAGATGAAATCATTCGTGACAAATACTTTTGACATGATATAACAAATGATATCAAGAAACATTGCAACACATGCAATTTTTGTCAGCGAGTAAAAACGCGTTAACATCGTTCTTATAATAAACTCGAGACAATTTCGCGATTAACAGTTTCTCTCGAAGTAATTATCATGAATTTCATTACAGAACTCTCATTTTCTCATTGAAAAAATTGTATTTATGATGTCATTCTTGTCTTAGTCAATATTTATATAAAATACGTTTGATATTTTTTTTGCAACGAGAATATTACAACAAAAGATCTGAGAGAACTATTTTACAAACGTTTCTTTACTATTTACGATTCGTCGAAAACGTTCGTATTGAATAGAGAATTCTTATTCATGAGTAAGTTTTGATTCAGTCTTTGCTATTTTCTTGACGTTAAACGTTGTTTGTTAATCACGCATCATTCGCAAACAAATGAACAAACGAAGCGTTAGAATCAATTGCTAAAACATTATTTTCGATATTACATTAATTTTAATCAAGATAATTGAGCATGATAAATATACATGACTCAATTTGTGTATAACAAATCGCAGTATAGTGTCACAAAAAAGTTTTTGACAAAAATTCTCATGAAATTCAGACTCGATCTGCGCATTAACATAAAATTTAGTTTTAATCACAAGCGAGTGATTAATATTATGAATCACGTTACTCAGCTTAAAGATATGCGTGCGAAACTCACTGATCATCTCAAAAAAGTGCATCAATCACAAAAAAAATATTACGATAAAACACACATTTCTAAACAATTTTCAATTGAAAACAGAGTTTTAATCAAGATTCAAAATATGAAATTTCTCAAATCTTTTTAAAAACTAAATCATAAGTATTTTAAATCATTTAAAATTGTTGACATCTGAGATAAATAGACTTATAAACTTAGTTTATTATCTCGTTTTCATATGATTCATCTCATGTTTCACGTCTCTTTACTAGAGCATTATAACGAACATGAAAAGACGCAAATTTTGTCAGTTTTGAAAATAATTAATGAACAAAACGAGCATTACATTGAAAAAATTCTCAAGAAACGTAAATTTAATGAGAAATTTCAATATCTAGTAAGATAACTTGAATGAGAATCTCAAGAAAACTTTTGAGAATTAGCAAAAGAACTTTAAAATATTGAAACATTAAACATTTTCTTGAAAAAACAGAAAAAACTTTTTCTTTTTAAGAAACGTCAAACACGAAATAATAAATGATAAAGTGCGCAATGTTTGTCATATCATGTACATATTCGCGACTAAATAAAATACAAAATGAACAATAATAAATGTTTATAGTATCTTTTTAGTAAATACTTTTTCATGTTTTTTCTCACAAAAATTTTTATATCATGTTTTAACGAGATTTACGAAGAATAAAATTAAAAATTTAAGACTCAAAAATCACGTTCATTTTAGACTCGAAAATCGCGAAAAGACAAAAACAAGATTTAAAAACAAATCACGAGAAATCACTCGACACACGAAAACAATAACTAAAAAACTCGCAAGTCACGAGAAACACAGAAATAAAAACACTCGAAAACGAGACAAAACGCTCGAAAACACGAAAGCATAAAAACAAAACTTTAAAAGTTTGACATTTGCTGATTAAATCAGCTCATCAATTTTTTCTCTCATCTTTTAACGTCTTTTATTTTCACATTTATTTTCGAGAGCGAGCGTTACGAGACACTCTTTTGCGTTATTGAAAAAACGTTCTCACTTTTTGAATCACTCGCAAAAAACGTGACAATTGATTTTTTCACAACAAATCGAATGTTGACTCTTTTTAACGATCTTATCATTTTTTTTTATCTGATTATCTAACAGAGCAAAATTTTTGACATTGTGAAATCAAACTCAAAAGCGAATTCATTCTCAAGAATTAAATTCATTTTTTTCTTTTTCATCTTTCAGTTTTTCTCGTCTCTCTTGTCACTAAAAGCGACTTAGTCATACACGAAACTTTCACTTTCTAAGAGATTAAATGAGTTCACAGTCATCAAGCGTTGCAAGACGATTTTCTGTGTACTTGAAAATTTGTCAAAAATTTTCAAATTTTGCATAGAAAACGTGACAGTTGACTCTTGACTATCGCTGTCAACATTAATTTTTTTCAATTTCATTTTCTTTTTTGTCTCTCAAATTATTGAACGCTGCGAAATGTCATCTTGCGTAATCAAAAAATCATTAAAACTTTTCGAATCGTGCGCAAAAGTCGCGACAGTTGATTCTTGATTATCGCTGTCAATGTTAGTTTTTTTCAATTTCATTTTCTTTTTCGTCTCTCAAATCATCGAGCGCTGCGAAGCGTTATTTTGCGTAATTAAAAAATTGTTAAAACTTTTCGAATCATGCGCAAAAGTCGTGATAGTTAATTCTTGATTTGCGTTGCTAACGTTAGTCACATTCTTTTTCTGAAAACACGTGACAAACGAATAAATCGAGAATTCATTCTCAAGTTTCTCGTTCTCACGCAATCTTGCGACATGTTCTTGAACAGTGACGCGAAAACAATGACAAACGCGAGAGAGAGCAACATTCAATTTCAAATTGAAATGAATGAAGTTTCGCAAATTCACGATTTTGTGAATTAGCGCGAAATTTTCAAATTATGACTTAATTAGCACGCGCATTACGTGACAAGTAATGATAAACTTATAAAACTTACGAGAACACAAGCTTGATGTGTCATTTTGCATCGAGCGCATTTTTTGAAACAATTGAAATCATCACGCACGCACTTCTTAAGAGAATTCTTGAAATGCGAGAGACATCGCACGCATGAAAGAGAAATTATTTTAAATTTATCACAAATTAAAATCACACGCGTATTCAAACAAGACAAAGTGTATTTCACGAGATTCAAGATAACAAATTCAAAGACAGTTCAAACGAGCATTTTTCAAGATACAAACAAAAAAACATAATTTTAAAAAATAACAAAAACAATGTGAATTTCATATCAAAAACACTTAAAACAAAGAGAAAAACTCGCAAACAATAACTGATTGTTTTAATGAAGTCAAGAAAATCTTACTGAAACATGACTTTTTTTAAAGTTAAGAACAAAAAAACAAAAAAAAACATTAGTAAACAGAAACACAATCGCAAAGCACGTTTTTTTGATAATGTTTGAAAAAGAAAGAAAGAAAAAAAGAAAAAGAAAAAATTTTATAAAAAATGTTTTTTTCTATCTCATCGTCGCAATAATATTTTCTCACATTTTTTTTTGTTTACACGCTAGCGACAGTCACAATAACGCGTTATCATAACAACTTTCATAAAATTTAATTTTGCACTTTTTTCATCATAACATTAATTCTCTCAAATTTATTATAATTCTTTACATTTCGTCGATCTTGTTACTTAACTGTTTCAACATATTCAATGTTCAAGAAACAGTTATTAAAGTTAAATTTTCGTCATTGTTAAAGTTCACACGAGCACTGTACGCGAATAGATATTTTCTTTCGCGTGAGAATCTTGAAAACTTTTCACAATCATTCGATTACTCATTTTTCACTTTGTTTGTTTTTTTCTCTTTTTTTTTGTCTATTTTCAACAGTACTCTTTCATTATCTTGTCAGTGACGTTCTTTGTACATTAAAGTTAACGCATTATCTCTCGATTTGATATCAAAGATCGCTAAAAAATCAGCGTTTTTAAAAAAAGAGACAATTGTAATGCGTTTTCGCGCTCATTGCGTAACTATATTAGTGAAATCTCGCATTTTACGTAAGACATTTCATGAAATTTCATCTTATTTCATGTATGACAGAATCATTACATTTCATCTGATTTGTATATAATATTATCATTTTGATTTTTCTCTTTTAGAGATCAGCGATGAGTTTATAATCACACAATTCACGTTTTTCTTAGCATTAATTCGCGCATTTCACGTTTTCATAGTTTAATATCTCGCGCTTAACGCACTTTTGAGTTTAATTCATTGTTCTCATTATATTTATTAAATTCATTCTCACAAGAACAGACAAAAAGAGAGAAAAAAAAAACAAACAAAATAAAAAGTGAGTAATTAAGTAATTATGAAAAGTTTTCGAGATTCTCACGTGAAAGAAAATATTTATTCGTGTGTAATGCTCGTGTGAACTTTAACAATAATAAAAATTTAACTTTAATAATTGTTTCTTGAATATTGAATATGTTAAAGCAATTAAATAACAAGATTAACAAAATGTAAAAAATTATAATAAATTTAAAAAAAATAATGTTATGATGAAAAAAGTGCAAAATTAAATTTTATAAAAATTATCATGATAACACGTTATTGTGACTGTCACTAGCGTGTAAACAAAAAAAAGTGTGAAAAAATATTATTATGACAACAAGATAAAAAAAAACATTTTTTATAAAAATTTTTTTTTCTTTTTTCTTTTTTTTTTTTTTTAAATATTATCAAAAAGACATGCTTTGCGATTGTGTCTTTGTTTGTTAATATTTTTTTTTGTTTTTTTATTCTTGACTTTGAAAAAAGTCATGTTTTAGTAAAATTTTCTTGATTTCATTGAAACAATCAATTGTTATTTGTGAGTTTTTCTTTTTATTTTGAATGTTTTTGATGTGAAATTCACATTGTTTTTATTATTTTTTAAAATTATGTTTTTTTGCTTGTATCTTGAAAAATGCTCATTTAAACTATCTTTGAATTTGTTATTTTGAATTTCATGAAATATATTTTGTCTTGTTTAAATATGCATATGATTTTAACTTGTGATAAATTTAAAAAAATTTCTTTTTTGTGCGTGCGATGTTTCTTGCATTTCAAGAATTCTTTTGAAAAATGCGTGCGTGATAATTTTAATTATTTTAAAAAATGCGCTTAATGCAAAACAATATATTAATCTTGCATTTTCGTAAGTTTAATAAGCTTGTCATTATTTATTACATAAAACACGTGCTAATTATGTCATAACTTGAGAATTTCGCGTCAATTCGCGAAATTGTGAATTTGCGAGATTTCATTCATTTTAATTTAAAATTAAATATTGTTTTTTCTTGCGCTTGTCATTATTTTTGCGTTATTATTTAAAAACACATCACAAAATCGCGTAAGAACGAAAAACTCGAAAATGAACTTTTAATTTATTTGTTTATCAAGTATTCTCAAAGAAAAAATGTAACTAATGTTAACAGCACAAATTAAAAGTTAATTATTATAATTTTTGTGCATGATTTAAAAAATTTTAATAATTTTTTGATTATGCAAAATGACGTTTCGCAACACTCAATAATTTAAAAAATAAAAAAAAAAAAAAATTAAAAAAAATTAACATTGACAATCAAGCTGGCGACGGGTCGGGTTTGGGTAAATTTTGTCTCTCAGCAGACCCACCCATGACGGGTTTGGGTTGGGTTGATGAATCTCAAACCCGCCCACGGGTTTGATTTCAATTTTTGATCTTCAACCCGTTATACCCGCATAATTACGCACTAAGACACTTTCGGCTAGTGTGTACTGCTGAATAAGCTAAATCAACGTTATGTAGCACAAGTACGTACATAATTTTTGATAAAGCTCATGTAAGTCGTCTATTTCTCTTCAAGATCACAATTACCTGACTTCAACTCAAGTTGATTATTTTTCTACAGCAAATCTACAGAGTGGACAGACATTTACTCACGACGTCTTCTTGTACGAGGCCCTGTCTGCTCCACGCCGTCCGTCCCACGCTTGTTTCCTCTGGTGTTTGGTCGACTTGTGAACTCAGTCTCCATCGACGTAGCTTGATCGTCGTTTTCCGCCCGTGCAAGCTGCCCAGACGGAGAAAGATGAGGCGATGATGGTTCAGAGTTCAGATCTTCCTCCAAATCGACTTCATCACTGACATTCTCATCCCTGATGACGTCCACAGCCTCGCCAACATTGTCTGAACTGAGTCGATTGAACTGATTGTCCTCCGCTTCGTCCTGTGTCAGCTCAAGAATCTCGACGAGTAAACGATCGTTGATCTCATTTGGAGAGTCATTGGCTGGATTCTCACTGTGAACTCCGATGTTCTTGTCCAGCTGAAATCGTTCTGCACAAAGAACCATCATGGTGGCCTTGACTGTGGCTGGCAGCAGGCCTGCTCGTTTATATGTACAGACATCGCGTGCACTACTGAAGACAGTTTCAACCAACACTCCGCTAGAACAAATAGGAAGTATGTCTCTAGCGATGCGACTAAGAATTGGAGAGTTGACCTCCTGATTCTTCCAATGTTCCAGAAGATTGTCGCTTTTGTAGGTTCCTAGTGTAGAAAGCAAGAAGTCAGACTTCAACTTAAGTTGATTTGAATTTCAATAAATAGCATGACAAAAGACAACAATCATCAAGTTACGTACCAGAATTGAGATAATCATCCAGCTCCTGCTCCAAGGCATTGGTGTCTTCACGATCTGCTCGACCTCGCCGAGAAACGAAAGTCTTGCTCAGCGCTTCTTCAATTGGATCCTTGCGACGCTTTCTCTCAACACGGGATTCCTCCGGAGGAAACTTGTTGCGATAATGTCGAAATATCTTCTGCAGCGTGTCGCTGTAGGTTTTCTCCCAGTTGGTTTGATCCTCGTCGGTGACAGATGGTATCCATGAGGCTTCTTTAAAAGGATTTAGCTTTCTATCTGGAGCCAGAATGGTACCTAAAGCATAGAGATGTCCTCTGGTTTTGTAAGTTTCGTTGTAATACTTTTGCAACTTGACAATGGCTGCGTCGATGGATTTTTTCAAATCCGTTTTCCAAGGCATAACACGTCGTCGAAGATGCGCCGCACAATCATCCAGATGATCGAACAAAGCATTATATATGCTGTAGACTCTGTGAATACTTGGTTCGTCCACCTTGGACAAAGCCAACGTCATAAACAGAAAGGGTCTGGTGACAAAAATAAGAAACAGCACATGCTTCCATTCTGTCGATGTAGGATTCAGACGAGGAGCATCTCTTCGAGTGTAATTGGTCCAGTAATCATTGATATACTGTCGAAGAATATATGCTCGTTCTAGCATCAGTACTGTGGAGTTCCAGCGTGTCGCATTGTCCTGAGCCAGTAGCAATGCACCGCCCGGTCGATTTGCCTGACATCTTAACCACGTCGCCTTTCTATTCGGGCTGGCGTTTATGTAACGCGCGATCTTTCGTATCTATAACAGAAACCATGGGATTAGTGAAATGAACTTGAGTTGAATACTGAGATGAGAGAATGAGATACCTTCTCCAGGGTTTGGGGAAGCCCACGATCTTCTCCAATTGCTCCGTCGCCATCTCTCCAAACGTTTTCCACATTGTCGTTTTTGGGATCAATTCGAATGGTTGTCAACAAGTCTTTCAACGCCAGCTGCAAAATGTGAGCAAGACAGGGAATCAAGGTATGCGAGTTCACAATCTCCGCTACCGGATTGTCCTCAAAGACCGAAGAGTGTCGAGTCTGTTGTTCCAGTGTAAGCTTCATTGCCTCGGACATCGTTCCATTATTGCTGGCCCCGTCCGTGGTTATTGCAATCACGCGTTTCTCCAGTTTCACTTCTTTGAGACAATTCAAAAGAATGACTGCCAAGTTCTCTCCTGTGTGATCCTCCGTAAGATGCTCGAAGCCTATCAAAGTCTTTCTCAAAGTCCAGTCGCGATCCACGAAGCTGGCTATAATTCCCATGTAAGCCACTCGTTGTGGACTCGACCAGCAATCAAGAGCCAAGGAAACGCGCGCATCGGGCGGAAGATGACTAAGAGCCTCATCTCGTCGCTGCACAGCCATCTCGTGCGTCTTATCGGATATTGTTTTACGACATGGAAATCTTATTATTCGAGGGGTTGCGGCAATGGTAAAGGCCGCCCGAAGATGCTTGTTTTCCATCGATCGAAAGGAACTGCAAGAGGTGGCGGCATAAAGAGTCAACTCTTCCACCAACTGCTCATGCGAGTATTCCAAGTTCACCAGACTTCCGTTCTGTGAGCCGGCAGTTAAAGTATTAGTTATAAATCCAGCAACGCATGATTCAACTCAAGTTGATGTTGATTAATGATGAAGTAGAAACTATTATCAGAGTTTTGAGCGTCACGTACCTTTCCATGTTTAGGGTCTTTGATCTGAAGGCGTTGTTGAATTGCTTCCCCTGCTCTTGATGATTGACGACGTTCAAGATTTCTCGATTTCTTCTCATGGTCGTCGTGATGTTTCTTCATTGAGGATGTTCCATTTTTGCCGTATCCCGGATGTTCCATTAATGCGCGACACGTTTTACATTGTACCTTGGGCATCCCATCACGTATCAATGCCACCTCCGTAAACGTTGTCCAGCATGCAGATCGTCGATTGTCATTTTGCCAAAGACTCACACCTCTTCGATCTACCCAATTACTTCCAATGAGCGTTCGATGCCACCAGGTCAGAAACTCCGCTCCATAACTATGATCATACTCCGCGATCTCCTTTCCACCTCGTCCCTTTCGAACAATGCGAGACGGTGGCTCAACGCGAGTCGTGGGAGTCTCTTCGCCTGATAAACGAGACGGAGAGGAAGGAGGAAATAGCGAAGAGGGAGGCGATGAAGGAGGTATTATGTTGGAAGGAGTAGAAGCAATAGACATGTTGATAATATCAGTTCGAGTGACATCAATCAAGGGAGAGCAAAGTTCAAAGAAAGAAGCATAAAAGTTGCTCTCAGAAGAAAGATCAGGATCGAAGTCAGAGACATTCTTCACTGACATCTTCATCGAATTGTGAAAAAAGGGGTCAACGAAAAAAAGCAACAGCAAAAACACACAAGCTGAAGCAGAGTTTTTTGAGGCTTTGAGCTATAGCTCTCTAGGAAGACTTTGAAAGTTCCGCGAAGACTAGTCGAGAAACTGTTTCACGCTCAAATCAACTTAAGTTAGATCGCTGAAAGATGAGTGAATGACATCGCTAGACTTATTTCCGACTCTCTTCGTTTTCCAGACATAGACCATCATGGGAAACAACTGAAATTGTCTTTCTCTTGATCGCATTTTAATTTGAAGAAATCTTCACTCTCTCATCATTAATGATGCTGGCTAATAACGCGTTCAAGAAGAGATAGAGTGTGAAAGAGAGTGTAAAGAACAACGCGAAAAGAAGAGAGAGAGAAGAAGAAGAGACATGAGATGATTGTCCTGAATGCCAGGAATATTATGA
Source organism: Arachnomyces sp. KDTOL00113 (assembly GCA_949709995.1). Classification (NCBI taxonomy): domain Eukaryota; kingdom Fungi; phylum Ascomycota; class Eurotiomycetes; order Onygenales; family Arachnomycetaceae; genus Arachnomyces; species Arachnomyces sp. KDTOL00113. The sequence continues at coordinate 5,200,406 of OX453232.1, forward strand.
TTAAATGACGATCTCGAGAATGATGATCGGGGGGCTGAGGTTGAAAGCGGAGAAACAGCTTACGCTTTAATTCAACTTAAGTTAGATTGATTTATCAGAAAAGCAATCAACGTCTTGGCGTTGTTTATTGATTCTGATTGCATAAACAATTCGCTGAGGTCATCTTTTCCTCATGGCACGTTGCTTAGCAACATGTGTATCAACAAACAAAATAATAATTGTTGCTTCGTCTTCAAACATTATTAAGTTGTGTGCGAAAGAACGAAGACTAGAAATCATAGCACTGAACAACAGATCATTGACAGCGACAGATCATTCACATACATAATGAGAGAGATGAGACTTATTAGCGATGATTGAGAAGTGAGACAACAATTGTCTTTCCTGACATTCGAGTTCGAGAGTCTGACAGAACCATGAAGTAAGTAGTAAAGCAATATATATATATATTTTCGGTTAGGTGAAAGCACTTATCTTTTTCCAGCTCTGTTTTCAACAAGGCATGTTATTGTCTGTCACAGATCTCTGAAGAAAAAACATTGTTTTACGCTATATAGATATTATCAATAGTCATCACTCGCATTATCTGTTTGTATCATTGTTGATATTTATTCTCGTTCCCGTGAATAACTACTTCTTACCTGAGTGTCTTCTAGCCTGTGAGTCGTAGCCTTGATGAGTCACGAGATCTGATGTTTGATTGTTTTGCAGTTTATGCAACGTTTGTTAGTTCATATACCAATTCAACTCAAGTTGAATTGGTATATGACGCCAAGAATGCTGAACCCACTTGTTTTTACCCAAACGTATGAAAGAACAAATGAAATGAGATCGGATTCATCTAGACTGAACTAATTAATGATGGATCCACAAGTGACGACCCAATGAAATTATGAAAAAAAATATCAGTGAGCCTTTGAGAGATCTCAGTGACAAAAGAAAGAACAGAGCAAGTCTGTCGACAATAAAGAAGAAAAAGAGAAATCTTCATAGAAGGTTTTCTGTCTTTGAATTTCTTCGAAGACAGTAAACTCAAAAGAGAAGAAGCAAGACTTAGTCTTCCTCCGACTGATCTTCTGAAGTTGTATTACCAGAGGATTCATCGGTATCCAGTTCATCTGAGGCACGTTTTCGAGATCCAGGCTGCGGCTCCTCGTCTTCGTCATCATTGATCTCGGACTCTTCCTCAATCTCCTCATGCTTACGCTTCTTTCCAGGTGGCAAAGCTCTTTTGACGAAGGACAACCAACCAACATGCTCCGTCTCCTGCCAGGGCCTCACGTCCCACCCCACGGATCGCAAAAACTTTCCCTCCTTGTTCAGAACACCTAAGTGTTCCGCAATCTGAGCCTGTCAATAATAGTTAGCGTTTCATGTCAGCCATCAACGCGGGAGAGGCATTCGACAGTCCAACTTAAGTTGAAGATCAACAGACAACATTATTATCAAAACGATGATTGATGACTTACATCTCGCTTCTGTCGAGCGTTTCGACCAACCTTTCGCTTTCTTAAAGCGTTTAATCCTTCTCTGCGCTGTCGATAAAGAAAGATCTTCTCAAACACCTGAGAGTCGTCCGCCAAATCGGACTGAAGCTCCTTCTTCGGCCTGATCTTGAAGCCTCTTAAGCCTCCCTCAGCGCCAAACATATTTTTCACCACGGTTTTGGCGAATGGCCCTTTGCCCGCATCCACATTCTAACTTAAGTTAGTTTCGTATCAGCCTAAACCCTAAATCTTAGACGTACCAATTCCGCATCGTTCATGACTTCCATAAAGCCAATGAAACAAGGCCCCAACCTCTCAATCACAAAGTTGAGAACACGCATCCATCCAACCTCCTCAAAGCGTTCCAGGTACTTGACGGCCTTGGGGTCGTCATGTTCCAATCGCAGTCCAAATACCTGCTTCGGCTCCACCATCTATTGAGTCGTATCATATTAGTTTTCTTTTGTAATATCAACTATCCAACTTAAGTTAGACTACTCACATCCTGCATTTTCCAGAAGACCGATCGCTCCTTTTGAATCAAGGAGAAAAGATCTCTCAACACCTGCACTGCATATGAAAAGTGCTCAACCTCGTTCTCTGGAACGGGATCATCTGTCAATTTTGACGCCAACTTGCGATTTCTCATACTCATAAGACCGCTGAGTGTTGCGGCCCATCTGAAGTTGCGCAGACCAACGTCCGCGGACTGAGGCATTTTCCAATCCGGCATGTACCACAACATGACGTGGATCAAGATCTTTCGAACAGTCTCTCCGTCCGACATCACCAAATGCCGAAAATCTCTCCAATTATCAACGTGCGAGGTAAGCACTTCTTTATGAGAGACGGTAGTCCACGCATGAACATACTCATCATGATCCCAGCTTGCCAAAAAGCCTGGACGACGCCAGGTGAAAACCTCTCCGCAATATCGAACCTCTTTGCTCAAACGAGGACATCTCTCGGACTCAAACCAATCGTCGTCCATCTTCAAAGGACCCTGAAGACGTTTGTGAACGTAATCCTCGGCTCTTGGAAAGAACAGCATCTTCAGCTGCTCAGGACAGGCCTTTCGCTGAACCTCCAACAATAACAACATGTCGTTCTTACTGATTTTGGGAGTGTCCTTGCGTAGGTGCACGCCATCGTGAAAGGCAAGGAAATCATCAATTCGTTCAAAATAGATCTATTGCATTGTTAACATGTAAATCAACTCAAGTTGAACTCAGCACTTGGAACATATAGCGAAAATAGCCTACCTCATTCATCTTATGCGCCGCCATACGTTCTGCCCATGTGATATTGATGGACCCGCGTCCAAACGAGGTCTCACAGAACGACATTAGTTTTCGACGAACCTGCTCATTTCGCAAGACTGTCATTAATCTGGCGACATGTCCAGGATTGACTCCAGTCAATCGAAAGATGCTCTCCCGCAGTGTCTGTTCGTTTTTCAACAGATCTGTTCGCTCCTTCAACGTCAAAGTTTCCAAATACTGCGCTATGCTAGTGAACACATCACCATCTTCATTCGGCTTGTACACATCGTATTTGTTGGCGCGAAGACTGGTAAGTGCTGCCCGATTCAACTTCTCGATCGCGAAGAAGTCTACCGCCCACTCCAGAATCTGAAATCTCTGTTAGCTATTATCTAACTCAAGTTGATTTGAAATTAGAATATATCCTACCCTCGTGTCACCATAGGAGTTGCCGGTCGCAGCCTTTTCCTCTTCATACATCTGCATGCAAGCCGCACGTCGATGCTGTCCGCACTCAAGTATTGGAAGCTCCTCCGCGTAATTGGGAACAACAATAAAGTCCTTCTTGGAAGTGGGATAATTGCAGGTTAACGCCCCACGAATGTTATCCTTCCGGTCCTCTGGAACAAGCTCTTTGACAACTTTAAAAAAGGTGTCGCTCTTGGCTGTTGCCTTCAGTCGAGTTTCTGCGTTCCACTTTCTTGCTCCCTGTTTAAGAGAGATCTTGAGCTCATCGACCTGTTTCTGATCCAGCTCTCGATTCTTCGGAAGACTCGGCCACACAGGATTCAGCTGATCCACTCGCATGACCACTGTCCCCATAAACGCTTCCGCGATCCTTGTGTTGATTTCATCATCACAACTATACAAGATCTCACTTAACCGTTTCCCTCTCTCATATTCGTAATCCCCTATAGTGTCGCTCATGATTAGTATGGGATATTGAACTTGAGTTGATGTCTTCTCGGCGATCTTTATGCGACTTACCTTCCGCTCCAGTTGACACATCCGCCACAATCGGGATATGCTGCTTCTTCTTACTTGGAGATGTCTTAGCGGCCTTAGAATTAGGCGTGCTCTGAGACTGAGCGTCGTGCCCGTCATTCTTGTTCTTCTTGGGAGTTCGGTATCCGGCGGTACTGTCACCGAGTCCCTATATCATATATGAATTAGTTCGTCAGTCCTTATCCCAGGATATTATGATATATCATATCAGCAGATCTCGCGCTAAGAATAACTAACCTTGCTGCTCGATGTTGTTGGGGGGTTTTTCTTCGCAGTGCCTCCCTTCTTGGAGGTTCCCTTAGCGCCTGCCATTGATGCTTATCCAACTTGAGTTGGACTTGGCTACTTCCGTGGAGTGTGATGATATGGATGATATTCAATTCAACTAGAGTTGAATTGAGTAAAGAGGGAAAAGAAACTTCAACCGGGGCAAAACACAAGTTGGAGTTCAAAAACTGGGTTTTTGAATGCTTGGTCGAGAGAATAGAGAAGATGGAGGATTGAAGGTGAGAAAAAACTATATGAACTTTTCTATGAATCTATCCTAAGTTGAACATCAATTATTTTCTATGAGAACTCAATCTTGTGGCATGCGACAAGATTCTGTTTTCCAAGTTCAACTCATAAAACCTTGGTTGAATTCGGTAATCCTCATTTGCAACATAAACTTAAGTTGATTGTTTAAGAATAGATTCTTATAGCGATTCTTGAACAATATAGAAACTATCAGTAGTGTGTTATGTGTAGTTCGCTGAAGAGAGAAGATGAATAATGTTCAACTTAGGTTAAATATCAAAAATGACATCATGATTCATAAATAGTATTAATAATCGGACATCACGTGTTATATGACGAACCCGTGAAACCCGTGGGTGGATTTGGGTTGGGTCGATGAATCTCAAACCCGCCCACGGGTTTCATCTCAATAGTCAAACCCACCCAAATGGGTATGGGCCGGGTATGGGTATGGGTAAACCCGAAACCCACCGCCAGCCTGTTGACAATGACAGTCAAAAGTCAACTATCACGTTTTTTATGCAAAATTTAAAAATTTTCAACAAATTTTTAAGTACACAAAAAATTATTTTATAATATTTAATAATTATGAACTTATCTGATTTTTTAAAGAGTAAGAATTTCATGTATAATTGAGTGACTCTTAATGACAAGAAAAACAAGAAAAATTAAAAAAAAAAATGAATTTAACTTTTGAAAACGAATTCGCTTTTAAATTCAATTTCACAATGTTAAAAACTTTGCTTTGTTAAATGATCAGATAAAAAAAAATAATAAAATTATTAAAAAAAGTTAATGTTTAATTTATCATGAAAAAGTTAACTATTACATTTTTTACAAGTGATTCGAAAAATAAAAATGTTTTTTTAATAACACAAAAAAATGTTTCGTAACGCTCGCTCTTGAAAATGAATATGAAAATAAAAAACATTAAGAAATGAAAAAAAAAATTAATGAGTTGATTTAATTAATAAATGTCAAATTTTTAAAAATTTGTTTTTATGCTTTCGTGTTTTCAAGCGTTTTGTCTCATTTTCAAGCGTTTTTATATATTAAATAATTTTTCGTGACTTGTTTTTAAATTTTCTTTTTGTCTTTTTGCAATTTTCGAGTTTAAAATGAACATGATTTTTGAGTTTTAAATTTTCAATTTTATTTTTCGTAAATCTTGTTAAAACATGATATAAAAACTTTCGTGAGAAAAAAACATGAAAGAATATTTATTAAAAAAATACTATAAGCATTTGTTACTGTTCATTTTGTATTTTATTTAGTCGCGAATATGTACATGATATAATAAACATTGCGCATTTTATCATTTATTGTTTCGCGTTCAATATTTCTTAAAAAAAAAAAGTTTTTTTTGTTTTTTTAAGAAAATGTTTAATATTTCAGTGTCTTGAAATTCTTTTGCTAATTTTTAAAAATTTTCTTAAAATTTTCATTCAAATTATTTTACTAAATATTGAAATTTCTCGTCAAATTTACGTTTTTTAAGAATTTTTTTAATGTAATACTCGTTTTGTTCGTTAATTATTTTTAAAATTGACAAAATTTGTGTTTTTTCGCGTTCATTATAATGCTTTAGTAAAAAAACGTAAAACACAAGATAAATTATACAAAAACAAGATAATAAATTAAATTTATAAATTTGTTTATTTCAAACATTAACAATTTTAAATGATTTAAAATATTTATGATTTAGCTTTTGAAAAAATTCGAAAAGTTTCATATTTTGAATCTTAATTAAGACTTTGTTCTCAATTGAAAATTGTTTAAAAATGTGTGTTTTATCATAATATTTTTTTTGTGATTAATATGCTTTTTCAAGACAATTAATGAGTTTCGCACGCATATTTTTAAATTAAATGACATGATTCGTAACATTAATTACTCGTTTGTGATTAAAATTAAATTTTACATTAATGCGCAAATCAAGTTTAAATTTTATAAAAATTTTTGTCAAAAACTTTTCTGTGATATTATACTATGATTTGTTATACACAAATTGAGTTATATATATTTATCATGTTTAATTATCTTAATTAAAATTAATATAACATTGAAAATAATATTCTAGCAATTAATTCTGATATTTCATTTGTTCATTTATTTACGAATGATACGCAATTAACAAATAACATTTAATGTTAAAAAAATAGCAAAAACTAATTCAGAACTTGCTCGTGAACAAAAATTTTTTATTAAATATTAACGTTTTTAACAAATTATAAATAATAAAAAAATATTTATAAAGTAATTCTCTTAAATTTTTTGCTATAATATTCTCGTTGCAAAGAAAATATCAAATGTATTTTATATAAATATTGACTAAGACAAGAATGATATTATAAATATAATCTTTTTAATAAGAAAATGAGAGTTTTGTAATGAAATTCATAATAATTATTTCAAGAGAAACTGTTAATCGCGAAATTATTTTAAGTTTATCATAAAAATAATATTAACGCGTTTTTATTCGCTAACAAAAATCGCATGTGTTGTAATATTTCTTAATATCATTTATTATATCATGTTAAAAATATTTGTCACGAATGATTTCATTTATGCGTTTTATTTTGAAATATTTTTCTTGAGAGTTATCATGATTAATTTTTAAAATTTTCATGATTAATGCGAATTAACGTGAAATAAAAACGCGCTCATTAAATCTCAATAAATTATTTGAAATAATATTTTAAATGAAATTTTTAATGATAATCATATTTTTTTTTTTGCATTTCATGCGCGCGCTATGTAACTTAAGAATTCTTGTTTTATAATTTTTTGATAAAAGTGACAAGAGAAAAAAATGTGTCAATATACACTATTTTAAAAATAATAACAACGTTAATTACGTTTCATGATACAAGAAAATTAATAAATTTTTTATTATCATGAGTAAGATTATGAGTGACTTGTCTCATTGCGTGTTAATATAATGAATATTTATTATCAATTGCGTTTTTATTAAAAAAATCGTGCGCTTAAATGCAAATTAAAAAAAAAATCTTAATCTTGATAATTTCAAATTTTCATTTTTATTTAATTTCATGTCTAAGCTTTTGCTATAAAGTTAACAGAAAAATTTTATTATAAAAGAAATTAAAATAGTTTGCGCGATGATTTAACGTGTTTGTGAAATTAATTTTTTTCAAACAATGTAAAAGTATGAAATTATAAACATTTAAAATTTTTGCTAATCTTGTCTAACGTTAATTCAATTCTTTAATTATTATAAAGTATTGAAAATTGACATGATCAAACAGTACTTTAATTAAATATTTAAAATTTTCAAGATAATGTTTTCAGTGTTTAAAAAATGTAATAATAACAAAAAGTTTATTATTATAAGTCTCGTAATGCGTTTCTGAACTTCGTAATTTGCGCAATCAAAACGCAATTGAGTGTTAAAATTTATTTTTTTGCAATTGAAAAATGATTATAATAATGATAACGTTAAATGTATCAGATTCAATGCGAATACGTCACTTTAAATTAAAATGAACTAATAATGAAATTTTTATAAATTTATTTTTAAAATTTTAAAAAGCGTTTTTTGTTTTTTTAATTATCGCAAATGATAATTTTCGCTTTTCTTTCTTATCATTCTTGATAAGATTGTGAAAAGAGACAATTACTTTAAAGTAATTCTTGATAAATTTGCGATAAAAGTTCGCAAATCTTAAAAAAAAATAACTTTTTTGCGTTATTTGATAAAAATCATTTAAAAATGATCTTAATTTAATCAAGTTTCATTTTAATGCTCTTGAGTTTTATCACGTAATTTAAAAAAAAGACTTTGTTTGTTACAAATTCATACTTGCTTTGTTTAATAAAACGCTTAACATATTTAAAACGTTTTAATATGATTTAAACATGTATTTTATGCTTAGTTTTTAATAAAAAAAAATGAGAATATTGTCAAGATAAATGACGCAACACACATTCAAAAAATCATGAAACGTGTTATTAATGTATGCTTAAAATGTTACAAACGCGTTAACTAAATTAAAAAGCATAATTTTATATTTAAAATAATCATAACGAGTGCAAAAAGTAATAAGTTAATAATCTGACTTTTTAATGCAAATGCAAACTGAGAATGAATTGAGTTTAAATGAGTTTAAATCTAAGTCAAACTCGCTCGTGAATATAATGAGTGAATAAAATTTAAGTTAAACTCGCTCGCGAGTTTAACTCTCGAAATGAGACTCGAATTCATGAGACTCAAATTAGTAAATTTAATGTCAAATTAAGTTTATTTCAATTAAAACTTAGTTAAAAGTGTCAATCATGACAAGTTTTAATTAATAATAAAAATAATTAAAGATCACATGAATTTTTTTCAAGTATAATGAGTATAACGATTTAAGATGAGTTTAAGCTCAATCACTCTCAAACTTGCTCGCAAGTTTAATTTTTGAAATTAAATTTAACTTGAATGAGTTTGAGTCAAGTTTAAGTACAAGTAAACTTGAAACTCGTCGTTAGTCTGTGCAAATACGATGATAAGTATCATAAAAATTAAGCTTGATATAAATTACTAAGTTGAACAAGCGATTCAAAGTATCACTAAGCAAGAAAAATGAGTAACGATTCTTAATTGTGATGTTATTAACGTTTTTATAATTTATGCAAAAACGTAACTTATCGTTTTTTTTAAGTACAAAAAGCACTAATGCTTTTGCAAAACTTTTAAATTGTTAAATTTAATTTTTAACTAAAGCTCATTTAATATATTTTTTAAACTTTTTAAGCTTTTTCAATGACTGTTTGTCAAGCTTAATATTAATGACATATTTAATGTTATTTTTTATCAATATTTGATCTGTTAGAAACTTTAAGAAAAATTTAACATATAATTTCACGTACTTTGATAAATTAGTCAAGTTAATATTATGAAACGCGCTGTTTGCAATAACGAAACATGTTTTTTACAAAATTGATTTTATTATTAAAAAATAAATTATTATTTTTGTTAAAATTTTATTAATAATTATATGAGCATTAACAATCTTAATGAAAGATTTCTTAACTAACTTAATTTGCTTGCGAAATATTCAATTATTACATTTTCAATTAATGTCTGAATTAACTTGCTTAAGTCAAGAAAATTCAAGAATAAAATCATATTTTTAAATGCGTACATTTTTAATTTTGAAAAATTGCTTATGCGTTTTTTCGCAAGCGTTAATAACACGCGCGTTAAAATTTTGCATGTTATAAAAACGTATGATATATTCATTTAATGTTTTAATTATATGAGTTTTAAATTGCGTATAAGAAAAGCAATGTTAAATTATTCATGCTTAATTAATAAAGTTTTTTTTAAGTTTAAAATTTATAAAAGCGTGAGCAATGATTTTACTCATTAAAATTTTAATATTAACATCAAAAATTAAAAAAAAATTTGTCACTTAAATGTTATTTTTAAAATTATTGTAACGAGCGCTATCTTGATTATGCGTTTTTTAAATTTTTAAATTTTTGACTTTTATTTTTTTTTTTATTTTTTTTATTTTTTTTTTCGCTTTTTGTATTACAGTTTTTTGTGTTATGTGAGCTTAATTTATGAAACGTATATTATTTGCAATTATTATAAATGCGTTTACGCTTGTGTTTTTTGCGATTAAATTTAAAAAAAAATTTACAATTTTTTTCAAATTTATTTTTGTTAACAGACTGACGACAAGTTTTAAGTTTACTTGTACTCAAACTCAATTCAAACTTGTTTAAATTGAGTTTAATCTTAAAAATTAAATTTATAAACGAGTTTAAAAATGATCAAGCTTAAACTTGTCTCGAATCGTTATACTCATTATATTTAAAAGAAATTCACGTGATCTTTAATTATTTTTATTATTGATTAAAGCTTGTCATGATTGACACTTTTAACTAAATCTTAACTAAAATAAACTTAATTTGACACTAAATTTACTAATTTAAGACTCATGAGTTTGAGTCTCATTTCGAAAATTAAACTCGCAAGCGAGTTTGACTTAAATCTTACTCACTCATTATACTCGCGAGCGAGTTTAACTTAAGTTTGAACTCATTCAAACTTGACTCATTTTCAATGTGTTTGTTAAATAAGCATTTAATTTTTAAAATTTATTCACGTTTTGAGACATTGCTTTTTGTAATAAAAAAATGTGAAAAAAAATCTTGATAAATTATATTTTTGTATTTGTTAACAAACTTCTCGAGTTTATTATGCATTTTCAATAAAATCTTAACATAAATATGCGTCTTGCGTTGTTCATTTGTATAATTAATTGTAAGATGTTTTTTTAAATTCTTTAAATAAATGATAAAGTTAAAAACAAATTAATTGTCACGTTAACACGCATTATAATATTTCAGTTTTGTTTGTCACGTTACGAGTTAAGAGTTCATGACTTATTTTTTTAATCAGAGAACAAATTTGTTTCATGTAAAAAACTTAATTAAATTATAACTGTAATTTTGTCACTTAATTATCAATTTAATATTAAAATACTATGCAATTTTAAGCACTTTACGATAATTATACTCATTAAAATACGCAAATTGATAATAATGAAAAGCATTAAATTGAGTTACAAATTTTTTTCATTCACTCAAGTTTTTTGCTGGAAATAGCTTGTTTGTTTTTTTAATAAAAATCTTGCTTATATTAAAATTATTAAATTTTTTATGTTATTTACGTTAATTGTCAAATGCGTGACTCAAGTTTAAAAATCACGTGAAATTCGTTTTTTTAAAAAAAAATATCATGACTTATAACTCATGATCATTTTAAATTTAAGTTCGTTCATCTTTAGTCATTTAAGAAATATTTTTAATATAAAATTGATGAAATTTTTTTTCAATGTTTAAGCTTTAGCTTTAAGAAAACGAAAATTCTTTAATTTTTTGTAATGAGTTACGTAAGTTTTTTTTATTTTTAAAACGCGTTTTATTTTCGCATTTGAAAAATTTTTAATGTTTTTTTGCTTTTTAATCTGAAACTTTTCAGCATTTTTTAGCTAATTTGCAAAATGTGCTTTTTGTATAAATTTAAAATCATGAAATGCGTTTTTTTCAATTAAGTTATTCGTGTCTCGTGCGAACATTTTTAAATTTAAATAAATTAAAAAATTTTAAATAACGATACTAGTCTTTTAATTTAACGAATTGTCTCTTCTTTAAAAACGATAAGAATTGTGAGAATGAATTTAATAAATATAACAAAAACAATAAATTAAACTCAAAAATGCGTTAAGCGCGAAATATTAAATTATGAAAACGTAAAATGCGCGAATTAATGTTAAGAAAAACATGAACTGTGTCATTATAAACTTATCACTGATTTTGCAAAAAGAAAAATTAAAATGATAATATTATATACAGATTAAATAAAATGTAATGATTATGTCATACATGAAATGAAATGAAATTTCATGAAATGTTTTACATAAAATGCGAGATTTTATTAATATAGTTACATAATGAGCGCAAAAACGTATTATAAAAAGAAAAAAAATTTTTCATTTTTATCATTTTCAACATTTATTTTAATTGTGAATAGAATTGACTTGTAATTAAATCTTGCGTTATGTTTTTTAAAAATATTATAATGCATTAATTTGTTTGTTAAATATGTGTTTATCATTATAAAATTTATGATAAAATATTTGTTTTTATAATCAAAAGTACGCGTCATTAAAAAAATTGTAATTAATAAATTAAGATTTTTAAAATGATTTAATAGTATGAATGTAAGTTTTTTTATTTAATTAATAAAAAAATTATTTCAAAATTAATAATAAACATTAAAATTTTTTAATATAATGTTATACTTTTCATTTAAAAAAAGATCTTTTATTTCATGAATTGCTAATTTTGATAGAGAATTGATAATGTTTTTTTTAAAAAAAAGTAAATGTTTAATATGTTAATAATTTTATTCATAATATTAATAATGAAAAGTGTTACATTATTTCTTAAACAAATGTTATAAAATATAAAATATAATTTTTTATTTATAAGCAAACATGCTGATATGTATTTGTTAAAAAAATAAAAAAATTAAAAGTTATAAAAATTGAAACAATACGTAACAAATATGTATTTGTTTTAATATGATTTTTAAATAATAATTATGTTTATTTTATTAATTTATTTTTAAGTGAGTAAAGCGCTCATGATGTCATTTGACTTGTGTATGTTATATTATAAAATAAAAAATTGTTTTATTTTTATTTAAAATTATTCATATTTTGACTGTATGTGACAAAACTTAATTGAAAAAAAAAATTGAAAAAGTTGAAAATAAATTCATTATTTTGCTATGTTCTAAGTAAAAAAATGTTTGTTAATTTTTTTTAATTTTTTTTTAATTTTTTCATTTTAATTAATTCGCTTTTCTCAACAATTATATAAGCGTGTTTGTATGTTAACATGATTTTGCTCACTTATTTTTAATTTTTATTAAAAACAAGAATTCAGCTTTTTAAATTTTCAAGATTTAAGTAAAAAAAATTTAAAAAAGATTTTTTTAAAATTTTTTTAATGTTAATGAAGTGTGTCAATTTAATTTTTTTTATTTATTTAACACATTTTTTTTTCTCTGACAAAGCATTTGTCATTTTAAATGAAATGATTTTTCTGACAATTAACACAATAAGTTTTTTAAGTTCTTTTGTTTAAACATTCATTTATGACATGATTTAATGTGACATATTTTTCATATTTATAATTATTTTTGCATACTTTAATTATATAAATAAAGCTAAAGTAGTGAAAGCATTGTTTTATAACACAATTTACATAAAAAAGCTTAGTTTTATAAATTTTTTCATTCAGTATCATTTCATTATTTATTATGTCATTTGTTTAATTTAAGTTAATTAAATTCAATAGCAACATGTTTTTTGTTTTTTTTTATTTTGTTTTTTTTCTCATTTATTTAAATTTACGTATATTTATGTTTTTTTTTCAATTTTTATTATTTAACAAAATGTGTTTTCATGTGACAAACATGTCTTGATTATTTAAAAAGAATAAAAAAACTTTTTTAATTTTAATTATGTACTTTTATTAAATTATTTTATCATTGACAAAAAGTTTATTAAATTACTTTTTGCTTTTTTTAACTTTTTCTTGATTTGAAAATAATTGCAAATAAATATTATATTTCTTAATGTTAATTATTTTATAGTGATTAATTATTCATGCGTAATGTTTTTTTTTTAATTTTTTTGTTTAATTTTTGAATCAGTTTCAATGCACTGAGTTGTTATTATAATTTAATTTAATTTTAACAAATGAGAGTTATTTCATAATAAGTTCAACTTAAAATTGATTTTTTTAAAATTAAATTGTCTTTGATAATGCTTGCATATGTTTTGTTTTTGTTTAATTTTATAATTGAGTTCATGATTGTGTTTAATTGAATTAATATTATGTTTTTTTTCTTTAACAATACATGTAATAAACTTTTCTTGAAAATTTTTTAAATTTGTTTTGTTTTGTTCAATGTTAAAAATCAGTGATTAAAATAAGTTCTCATTTGTTTAATATTTTTTAATAAAGTTTTAATAAACTTTGTGATTTTTTTTTATTTATTTTATAATTTTCGCTATGTTTGCAAAAATATTCTTGTTTTTATTATAACATTTAAACATATTGCGCGTGTGAGAGTAAGAAAACTTTTAAAACTGATAGTTAAATAATAATAAAATAAAAAATGAATATTTTAAATTAAATCAATTTTTTAACTTTATAATTATTGTGATAACATTGAACACTTTTTTAAATATTATGAAATTACATTAATACTTTCATTGAATACATTAAAACAGTTAAGTAACAAAATTAATAAAATGTAAAAAATTATAATAAATTTAAAAAAAATAATGTTATAATGAAAAAAATGCAAAATTAAATTTTATAAAAATTGTTATAATAATGTATTATTATAACTGTCACTAGCATGTAAACAAAAAAAATGTGAGAAAATATTGTTATGATAACAAAATAAAAAAAAAAATTTTTATAAAAATTTTTATTTTTCTTTTTTTTTTCTTTTTCAAACATTATTAAAAAAATGTGTTTTATGATTGTGTTTTTATTTGCTAATGTTTTTTTTTTATTTTTTTTTTTTAATTTTGAAAAAAATCATGTTTTAATATAATTTTCTTGATTTTATTGAAATAATCAGTTATTATTTGCAAGTCTTTCTTTTTATTTTAAGTGTTTTTAATGTGAAATTCACACTGTTTTTGTTATTTTTGAAATTATGTTTCTTTATTTGTATTTTGAAAAATGCTTATTTAAATTATTTTTTAATTTATCATTTTAAATTTTATAAAATATGCTTTGCGTTATTTGAATACGCATGTAATTTTAACTTATGATAAATTTAAAAAAATTTTTTTTATGCATATAATATTTTTTACATTTTAAGAATTTTTTTAAAAAATACGTGCATGATAATTTTAATCATTTTAAAAAGTGCGCTTAATGCAAATAAGCACATTAAGTTTATATTTTTATAAGTTTGATAAGTTTATTATTACTTGTCATATAAAACGCGTGCTAATTATGTCATAACTTAAAAACTTCACATTAATTTATGAAATTGTGAATTTGTAAAATTTCATTCATTTTAATTTAAAGTTAAATGTTGTTTTTTTTTTACATTTATTATTGTTTTCATGTTATTGTTCAAGAACACATTATAAAATTATATAAAAATGAGAAATTTAAGAATGAATTTTTAATTTATTCATTTGTTAAGTGTTTTTAAAAAAAAAATGTAATTAACATTGATAGCACAAATTAAAAATTAATTGTTATGATTTTTGCATATAATTTAAAAAATTTTAATAATTTTTTGATTACATAAAATGACGCTTTACAACACTTAATAATTTAAGAAACAAAAAAAAAATAAAAAAAAATTTAATGTTAATAATAATAATTAAAAGTCAATTATCATGTTTTTTGTGCAAAATTTAAAAATTTTCAATAAGTTTTTAAATACACAAAAAATTATTTTACAGTGTTCAATAATTGTAAACTCATTTAATTTTTTAAAAAGTGAGAACTTTATGTATGACTAAGTCACTTTCAGTGATAAAAAAAATTTGATTTTTAAAAATGAATTCATTTTTGAGTTTAATTTTACAGTGTTAAAGTTTTTACTTTGTTAAATAATTAAATAAAAAAAAATATAAAATTATTAAAAAAAATTAACATTCAATTTGTCATGAAAAAGTCAACTGTTACATTTTTTATAAATAATTTGAAAAATGAAAATGTTTTTTTAATATTATAAAAAAATGTCTCGCAACACTCACTCTTGAAAATAAATATGAAAAAAAAAATTAATGAGCTGATTTAATTAACAAATGTTGAATTTTTAAAGTTTTGTTTTTATGCTTTCATGCTTTTAAGCATTTTTATTTTTATATTTTTTATAACTTATGAGTTTTTTAATTGTTATTTTTGTGTGTTAAATGATTTTTCATAATTTATTTTTAAACTTTATTTTTATCTTTTCACAATCTTTAAGTTTAAAATAAATGTGATTTTTGAGTTTTAAATTTTCAATTTTTATTCTTTATAAATCTTATTAAAACATGATATAAAAATTTTCATAAGAAAAAACATGAAAGAGTATTTATTAAAAAAATATTATAAATATTTATTATTTCACGTTTAATGTTTTTTAAAAAAAAAAAGTTTTTTTTGTTTTTTTAAAAAATGTTTAATGTTTCAATATTTTAAAATTCTTTTGTTAATTTTTAAAAATTTTCTTAAAATTTTCATTTAAGTCATTTTATTAAATATTGAAATTTTTTATGAAATTTACATTTTTTAAGAGTTTTTTCAATGTAATACTCATTTTGTTCATTAATTATTTTTAAAATTAACAAAATTTGTGTTTTTTCACGTTCATTATAATGCTTTAGTAAAGAAACATGAAACATAAAATAAATTATATAAAAATAAAATGAGAAATTAAATTTATAAATTTGTTTATCTTAAATGTTAATAATTTTAAATGATTCAAAATACTTATAATTTAATTTTTGAAAAGATTTAAAAAATTTCATATTTTGAGTCTTAATTAAGACTTTGTTCTTAATTGAAAATTGTTTAAAAATGTGTGTTTTATTATAATATTTTTTCTATAATTAATGCGTTTTTTTAAATTAATTAATGAGTTTTACATGCATATTTTTAAATTAAGTAACATGATTCACAGCATTAATCACTTACTTATGATTAAAATTAAATTTTACATTAATGCGCAAATTGAGTCTGAATTTTATAAAAATTTTTATTAAAAACTTTTTTATGATATTATATTATGATTTGTTATATATAAATTGAGTCATGTATATTCATCATGCTTAGTCATCTTGATTAAAATTAATGTAATATTAAAAATAATATTTTAATAATTAATTCTGACGCTTTATCTGATCATTTATTTGTCAATAATGCATAATTAATAAACAATATTTAATATTAAAAAAATAGCAAAAACTGAATTAAAACTTACTTGTAAATAAAAATTTTCCACTGTAATATTCTTGTTGCAAAAAAAATATTAAATGTATTTTATATAAATATCAACTAAAATAAGAATGACATTATAAATATAATTTCTTTAATAAGAAAATGAAAGTTTTGTATTAAAATTTATAATAATTATTTCAAAAAAAACTGTTAATCACAAAATTGTTTTAAGTTTATTTTAAAAATAATATTAACGCATTTTTATTCATTGACAAAAATTGTATATGTTTAAGCAATATTTCTTAATATCATTTGTTATATCATGTCAAAAATATTTATCATAAATGATTTCATTTGTGTGTTTTATTTTAAAATGTTTTGTTTAAAAATTATCATGATTAATTTTTAAAATCTTTGTAATCAGTGTGAATTAATATAAAATAAAAACACACTCATTAAATTTTAATAAAGTATTTGAAATAATGCTTTAAATAAAATTTTTAATAATAATCATGCTTTTTTCTTACATTTCATGCGCGTGTTATGTAATTTAAGAATTTTTATTTTGTAATTCTTTAATAAAAGTGATAAAAAAAAAGTGTGTTAATATATACTATTTTAAAAATAATAAGAATGTTAATTATATTTCATGACATAAGAAAATTAATAAATTTTTTATTATTATGAGTAAGATCATGAATAACTTATTTTATTACATGTCAGTATACTGAACTTTTGTCATTAATTATGTCTTTATTAAAGAAATCATGCGTTTAAACACAAATTAAAAAAAAATTTCAATTTTAATAATTTCAAATTTTTATTCTTAATTAATTTCATGTTTAAGTTTTTGCTGTAAAGTTGACAGAAAAATTTTATTATAAAAAAAATTGAAATAATTTTCGTGACAACTTAACATGTTAATAAAATTTGTTTTTCTTAAATAATGCAAAAGTATGAAATCATAAATGCTTAAAATTTTTATTTATTTTATTTAATGTTAATTCAATTTTTTAATTGTTATAAAGTATTGAAAATTAACATGAATAAATAATATTTTAATTAAATGCTTAAAGTTTTCAAGATAATATTTTCAAGATAATATTTTCAATGTTTAAAAAATGCAACAATAGTGAAAAGTTTATTATCATGAATTGTATAATGTGTTTCTGAATTCTGTAATTTACATAATTAAAATATAATTAAGTGTCAAAATTCATTTTTTTATAATTGAAAAATGATTGCAATAATGATAACATTAAATGTATTAAATTTAATGTGAATACATTAAATTTAAAATATAATCTTTTTCATTTTAATTTCAGTTTTAATGTTGAGTTGTTTAACTGATAAAAATCTTAAGCTGAGAATTTTTATATAATGATTGCACAAAATCACAATTAAAAAACTTCACAAATAATGCTTAAAAATGAGAGATAATATGTATTATAATAATAAAATAACTTTTTAATGTCTTTTTCTTAATGACAATTACTGAAAAGCAAAATAATTAATTTTATTATAATAAGTTGTTAATATAATTTAACATAATTAAGCTTTAAGTTATTTAAGCTAATTGTTACGCAAAACAAAGCGCTTAAAACAGTAATACTTATTATTAATAATAAATATTTATTGCGATATTACATGTTTATATTAAAATTATTGACAAAAATATTCAAATTTCTTGAAACAATAATTAGTCTAGTTTTAAAAACTTTTCATGAATTAATTGTGTCAAAAAATCTGATAATATTTAATTTGCTTATGTTAATTTAACGTTAATTAAAACACTAACAATGAAATTATTTCATTTTAATATAACTTTATTCAAGTCAAATTTAACTTATCAGTATATTGAATTTTTTAATAAATGATATATGATTAATTTGATTATGAATTTATGTTAAATTAATTTAGTTTAATTTAAGCTGACAGTTAAAACACGTTAGTTTAATAAACTTTTTCACGTGTTAATATTTCTTTTTTTCTTCTCATTTTTTTCAATATTTTAAATTTTTGCATTTCATTCATTAACGCTTTTTATTAGTCACTCATTTTATAATTAAAAATTCTTTTTACAGTTATGTTTCATGTTTTTTTTTGTCAATTTAATAAAATATTAATCATTGCTATTTTTTGCAAAAATTTCATTATGTTTAAATTCATTCTTTTTAAGAAACTAGATTGAAAATAATGAAATTAATAAATTGTTTAAAACTTTGATAACATTAAAACACATTTATATTATTATTATTTTTCTCTTTTTTTTAACATTATTTTTCTTGAAATTAACGTTCTTTTATTCAATGAAAATAATATTATCAATTAAGAAATATATTAACAAAATAAATTAACATAAAGAAAAAATAAATTTCAAGCAAACAAAACACAATTAAATGAAAATAATTTCATCAAGTCAACGTAATAAGTAATATTAACTTGAAAAAGAATTTAATCAAGATTAAGATAAAGCATTTGAAAAAAAAAAATAATTAATCAATTTAAATAACATTTTAATTTTTTTAAAAAATGATAATGAGTAAGTTGTAAGTGAATTTTTAAATAAAAATTAACACGTATTAATACTTAATTATAATCATGATAAGTTATTAACTGACTTTTAAATAATTATCAATTTATTGACTCTCATTTAAAATTAAATTTATCACTCAACAATTAAATAACAATGTAAATATGATAGTAACAACTTATTTAATCATGTCTTGCATTGCTTGTCAATTTTAAATGTTTTTTAATTTCTTGTTCTTGATTTTTCAAGAGCAATTTTTTTTATTATGTTTTTTATTATCATAGTTAAAACAAGCGTTTTTTTTGTAATATTAAAATATTCATTTTTTGCTATTTGTTTTTTAATAAATTAAACGCTTTAACAATTGTGTTAAAATTCATAACATTTTCTTTTTGCGTGATAATAATTAATATGTCAATTGTCGCATTAAATTTAAAATTTATTATTGTTGTCAAGTTTAATTTCAGTTCAATATTAATAAGCAATTTTACAATCTTGTTAAAATTTATTAATTTTTTTTATATTTAATGTCATTTTGTCTTGATTTTAAGTTTCAGTTTTGTGAAAAACATTATTCGTAAAATTTTTGCGTTTAATTAATTGTTTATCTTTATTATTGCTGTTTTAAAGTCAAAATAATATTTTTTCATGTTATTTGTTTGATAACATTTTTTTAAACGATTTTATTATTTAATTTTCGCATTTTGTTTCTGATAATGCGTTAGAATTTAATTTTCAAATTTTAATCACGTTTTTAACATTAATTGTGTTAAATCAGCTTAAATTAAATTATATTTCGTGTTTTAAAGTTTAATTGTCTTTTTTGTTAATCGTAACGAAGCGAAAATGATTTTTTAATAATTTATCATTTTTTTATTGATGAAATCAAATTTTTTTTTTCAGTGTGATTTTCATAAAATTAATCAGTGTTTAATAGCGTTATTTTCTCGCTTGTTATCATACAAATGTAAAAAATTTAACTTGAATATCTTGCAATAAAATGAGAATGATTTAATAAATGAATTAATTGATCGTTTCATATTTCATATTTAATCATGAAATCTTGTAATGATCTGTTTTATTTATGCGTTTTTAATTTGTAATGTTTAAGTTAACGCGTTTTCTTGATTGTATGTTTTTTTTAGTGTAATATAATTTTTCTAAAATTTTCATTATTTGACTTTTTCTTTTAATTTTAATTTTTTTTTATTCATTCATGTGTGCTTGAATCTTATTGCAAAGTTGTATAATTTTTTGTGAATTGTTTTCAAGCATTTTTATAATATTTTAAATGTTCACTTTAAGTTTTTTCATGAAATTTGTTATAACGCTCTTGATAATAAAATCGAGCGTTATAAAATTAAAAATTTTTAAAATATTCATTGATAAATTTTTATCACTAAGATTAAACAACTGAAGATTGATATTTTAAGACATCATGCGATAACGAATTTTTTTAACTTTTTTTTTCACAAAAGTGTGATAAAATAATAATGATAAAATGATAAACGCAATGTTATCTTGACTTCGTATTTGCTTAAGATTTTCTAATAAAAAAAAATAAAAAAAAATGTTAATATTAAGTTATAAACTTTATAACTTTTTTATTCTGAGAAATCGATAGCAATTCAATAAAAAGTTTTTTCAATATTTGTCTTGAATTCTGAGTGTTTTAATACAAAATTTAATTTTTGTTGTAACATTGCTTAAGCGTGATGTTGTGTTTTTTTTTGCATATTTGAAAATTTTTCAATTTTTAAAATTGCTCATAATTGTGTATCATATTTTTAATCATGCATATTGCTTTTTCGTATTAAAAACAATGTGCAAACTTTTTATTATGCAAACATGTTTTCTTAAAACTTGACATGTTATTAAATATGATTTAAAAAGAATATGTCTTTCATTAAAAAATACTAAAATTAAAGTATTATATATACATGTAAAATGAAAAAGAAAATTATTTTTAATTATCTCATAATATGACAGAATGTCGTATTACAATGAGTCAAATTATTTTATAATATATTATGATTGAATTTATCTCATCGCATATTATTTATTATAATACGTTATGATTCATCAAATGTTACGAAAAAAATTCAATGATTTATCACGTATTTTAAGTTATTAAATATAACAATCACATAAGTATAATTAAATCTTAATTGTTATTAAAGTGACATTTAAAATCACAATAAAATAATAAACGTAATGTTATCTCAATTTCGCATTCACTTCAAATTTTCTGATAAAAAGAAAAAAGAAGAAAAAAAGTGTCAATATTAAATTATAAATTTTATAACTCTTTTGTTATAAAAAATCGATAATAATTTAATAAAAAGTTTTTTTAACATTCATTTTAAATTTTGAGTGTTTTAATATGAAATTTAATTTTCGTTGCAATATTGTTTAAGCATAATCTTGTGTTTTTCTCTTACATATTTAAAAAATTTTCAATTTTTAAAATTATTCATAATTGTGTATCATATTTTTAATTGTGCATATTGTTTTTTCATATTAAAAATAATATGCAAACTTTTTATTATGCAAATATGTTTTCATAAAACTTAACGTGTTATTAAATATAATTTAAAAAAAACATATCTTTCATTAAAAAATACTAAGACTAAAGTATTATATATACATGTAAAGTGAAAAAGAAAATTATTTTTAACTATTTCATAATATGACATTTTATGATATTACAATAAGTCGAATCATTTTGTAATATATTATAATCAAACTCATTTTATTGCATATTATTTATTATAATACGTTATGATTTATTAAATGTTATGAAAAAGATTTAATGATTTGTCGCGTATTTTAAACTGTCAAATATAACAATTACATAAATACAATTAAATTTTAACTATTATTAAAATGACATTTAAAATTACAAAAGTTTAATTAAAACATTAAACATTTTTACAAATTATAAAATTTTGAAATATTTCATGCTTATAAAACAACTGTTTTCAAAATAAGTAAATTAAATGAAATATTTAACACGATTTAATTTAAATTTAAATATTAATGAAAAAGTATAATGAACTCACGAACACATTGTTTAAATAAGAAAACATGATAAACACGTAAACGAAAATTAAAAAAAAATTTTGAAACATAATGCTAATTTAATTAAAATGACTTACTTAAACACAAGAAATAATTAATAATAATTGATGATAATGAGCAATGAAAGTAATTACTTAATAAAATACATTAATAAAAATTTACAACACATTTTAAATAAAACAAAATTAGAAATTTGCTTAATATCAAATATTATTAATTAAAAATGAGAGTATTCATAAACAAATATGTGAAAAATTGCAAAACATGTTAATAAATGAAAAAATGAAAAAATTAAAAATTAAAATTGTTAAAATTTTTATTTATATTTTAATAATTATGACAGCACATTTTCATGAATTTCATGAATTTCATTAAAAATAAAAAACAATTTAACATAATTTTTATAATAATTTGTAAATTAAGCAAGCATTTAAAATTCATTTCTTGTCACAAAATAATTAACGTGAAAGAATTAACGTAATTATATATAATGCACATATATTTGAAATATGAATTCTTGAATAGCATAATATTAAACAAAAAATTTTAATTTGTTTTAAAATTTTAAGAAAAATTTTGCAACATATTAAAAATGAAATTAAAATTATTAATAACAAATCACTCGCAAATGAATGAACAAATTGAAATTGTGATTTAAATATTGCAATAAAAATTAAAATTTTTCATTAATTATTATTAAAATAATTAATTAAATTGATTATTAATAATGAATTACGCGACAATTAATGTGAAACATAAATTTACAAAATTAACATTTTGAGAAATTAAAAAAAGTTATAAAAACAAATGTCATTTAACTGAAATTAATACAAGAAATTAATGAATGTTATGAAATGTTTAAATAAAAAAAATGCTTGAGTCATGACAAAATGAATGAAAAAAATATAAAAAAAAGTAAAAAATTTAATTAATGCAACATAAAAATGATAAAAAACGCAAGTGAACAAGCACAAATGACTTATGAATTTTAAAATAAGACAAATGATTTACATTAACATAAAAAATTGAAAAATTGAAAAATTTTAAAAAAAGCTCAACAATTAGCAGTTTGAATTAATGAAAATTTTGAAAAAAATAAAGCATAATTATAAAGTCAAATTATTTAAATTAACTAAAATTTATCTCATATTTTCATTAAACAAACTGAGACTAGTGATAAAAAACTTAATTTTAAAACAAAAAAAATTAAGTTTTAATTAGTGATGTTTAATAACGAGCTGAAATATGAGATAAAAAAAATCTTAAAGTGAAACTATATTAAAAAAAACTAAAATATTGAGTCAAATGATTAAATTATGACAAAAATTCAAAATAATATTTAATATAAAATTTTATTAACGCATTACATAAGTTACGACAATTTCATAACAAGTATTTTAAAAAAGATAAAGTTTTTAAAAAATTTAAAATATTAACTAACATGCTAAAAAAATGATGATCACATTTGAGAACAAATTGAGACTTAAAATAAAAAATAATATGATAACAAAATTAAATTTTCTTAAAAACTTTATTTCTTATCATTATTATATAAATTGATGACAATGAGATTAATAATAATAAAATTGATAATAACAATATAAGTGATAATAAAATCAATAATAATAAAATTAATGATAATGAAATTAATAATAATAAAATTAATAATGATAAAATTAATGATAATAAAATTAGCAACAATAAAATGTTAAATTGAAATTATAAAATTTCAATTGAATCTTGATAATAAATCAATTATATGATACGTTAATAATGTCTTGATATAAAAATAAACTTATTTAATTTTAAATCTAAAAACATTAATGATTTTTAATGAAATAACAACAATTTTAATGACAATAAAAACAATAAAAAGTTAAAAAACAAAAATAAAGTGAGATAATTTTTAATAAAAAAAGACTTCTCATTAATTGCGAGAAAAGACTATATTACATTTAATAAAAAATTTTAATAATTATACTTGATTAATGAGAACTTTTAAACTAAATTAAATATACATATTCGCATTTTTCTTTATGAATTCAGTTTTTTTTTTTTTTAACTTAGTTTTTCATAGTGAAATGCAATATAAGAATAAGTTTTTTATTTTTTTTTCATTTTTTGCTTTTCATTATATTTTCAATAATATTTTTTCATTTTCTCATTAATGACATTTTTTATACATTAAAGTTAACGCATTATTTCTTAATTTAATGTTAAAAATTATTAAAAAATCAGCTTTTTTAAAAAAAAATAATTATAATGCGTTTTCACACTCATTGTGTAATTATATCAATGAAATCTTACATTTTACATAAAACATTTTATAAAATTTCATTTCATTTTTTTTTTATTTTTTTTATTATTATTTTACTTTTGTTAAAATTGATGATTCATCAAGTGCTATTGTTTATTTTATATTATTTAATAAATATTTATTGTACATGTGTTGTTATGAAAAAAACAAATGTTAAAAAATCATTTAATCATTAATTATGAGAGATTCATCTCTCAAATATGTAAGTGATTGATGTTATTTAAAAATATCATTTTTTTTTGTGTTCTTATTAATTTTTTTTTCTCATTTTCTTACTGTCATAATTCTCTTGTTAATTAAAATTGTGCAAGTATATTTAAATTTATTTATCATTTTGTCAATGTTTTTAAATTTATGTTCGTGATTATTAGATTTTTAATCAATTTATTTTATTTCAAATTTAGTTTTTGTTATTTAATATTAAAGCGTGAACAGTAAATCATGATATGAATTAATGTTTTTCATGTTTTATCACAAAAACATATTGAGCTAATGAATTTCAATACATTTTGATAATGAAAAAATGCTTTAAAATTTATTTTTCTTAATCACAGTTGTGTCATGATCAAGTTTTGTTCTTTTTTTAATTCTTAATGCGATTTCATGAGCGACTTGTGTGAGAACATTAAGTATAAATTTTCTTAAAATTTTTTTCTTTTCTTTTATCGTTTTTTTCATAGCGTTTTAATGACAGTCTTGACTTTGAAAAAAACTTTTGAAAAAAACTTTTTTAAAATTTTATTTTTATTTTATTTCATGTATAACATAATTATTACATTTTATTTAATCTGTATATAATATTATCATTTTAATTTTTTTTTGAAAAATTAATAATAAGTTTATAATCACACAGTGCACATTTTTCTTAATGTTAATTCATGAATTTCACATTTTTATAATTTAATATTTTGTATTTAACGCACTTTTAAGTTTAATTTATCATTCTTGTTATATTTATTAAATTTATTCTCATAATTAAAAAGCATGATTTTGTATTTAAAATGATTATAACAAGTGCGAAAAACAATAAGTCAACAATTTAACTTTTTAATATGAATGTGATAATAAATATTATGAAAATTAAGTTTAATATAAATTATTAAGTTAAATAAGTGATTCAAAGTATTATTAAGCAAGAAAAGTGAGTAATGATTTTTAATTGTAATATTATTAACATTTTTATAATTTATGCAAAAATGTAATTTATCATTTTTTTAAGTATAAAAAGTACTAATGCTTTTATAAAACTTTTAAATTGTTAAATTCAACTCTTGATTAAAGTTTATTTAATATATTTTTTAAGCTTTTTAAGCTTTTTTGATGACTGATTATAAATTAATTTAAAAAATGACTGTTTGTCAAACTTAATATTAATAATATATTTAATATTGTTCTTTATTAATGTTTAATTTGTTAAAAATTTTAAAAAAAGTTTAATATATTACTTCACATATTTTAATAAATTAATTAAGTCAATATTATGAATTGTTTTATTTACAGTGATGAGACGTGTTTTTTATAAAATTAATTTTATTATAAAAAAATAAATTATTGTTTTTATTAAAATTTCATTAATAATTATATAAGCATTAATGATTTTAATAAGAAATTCTTTAATTAACTTAATTTATTTACAAAATGTTCAATTGTTACATTTTTAATTAATGTTTAAAATGACTTGCTTAAGTCAAGAAAATTTAAAAATGAAATTATATTTTTAAATATGTACATTTTCAGTCTTAAAGAATTATTTATGTGTTTTTTTATAAGTGTTAGTGACACGCGCGTTAAGATTTTGCATGTTATAAAAATGTATAATATATTCATTTAATATTTTAATCATATAATTTTTAAATTGCATATAAGAAAAGTGATATTAAATTAGTCATACTTAATTAACAAAGTTTTTTTTAATTTTAAAATTTATGAAAGCATAAGCAGTGATTTTACTCATTAAAATATTAATGTTAAGATTAAGAATTAAAAAAAGAATTTGTTATTCAAATGTCATTTTTAAAGTTATTGTGATAAGCGTTACTCTAATTATGCATTTTTTAAATTTTTATTTTTTATTTATTTATTTTACTTTTTTTTTATTTTTTGCATTACAGTCTTTCATGTTATGCGAGTTTAATTTATGAAACATATATCATTTACAATTATTGTAAATGCATTTACACTTATGTTTCTTGTAATTAAATTTAAAGAAAAATTTACAATTCTTTTTAAATTTATTTTTGTTAAATAAGTGTTTAATTTTTGAAATTTGTTTATATTTTAAAACATTACTTTTTGCAATAAAAAAATGTGAAAAAAAGTTTTAATAAATCATATTCTCATATTTGTTAACAAACTTTTTGAGTTTATTACACACTTTTAATAAAGTTTTAATGTAAATGTGTGTTTTACACTGTTTATTTATATAATTAATTGTAAAATGTTTTTTTAAATTTTTTAAATAAATAATAAAGTTAAAAATGAACTGATTATCATTTTAACATGTATCATGATATTTCAGTTTCATTTATTATGTTATAAGTTGAGAGTTCATAATTTGTTTTTTTAATTAAAGAACAAATTTAATTTATGTAAAAATCTTAATTAAATTAAAACTATAATTTCATTATTTAATTATCAATTTAATGTCAAAATATTATGCAATTTTAAGCATTTTGTGATAATCATACTCATTAAAATATACAAATTAATGATAATGAAAAACATTAAATTAAATCACAAACTCTTTTTATTTACTTAAGTTTTTTGTTCAAAATAGCTTGTTTGTTTTTTTAATAAAAGTTTTACTTATTTCAAAATTATTAAGTTTTTCATGTCACTTACATTAATTGTTAAATACATAACTTAAATTTAAAAATTACATAAAATTTGTTATTTTAAAAAGAATGTTGTGATTCATGACTTATGATCATTTTAAATTTAAGTTTGTTAATTTTTTATTATTTAAAAAATATTTTCAGTATAAAATTAATGAAGTTTTTTTTTTACTGTTTGAGTGTTATGAACTTTTTCAATTTTGTTTTATAACATTTTTTAATAATGTGAGATTGAAACGTGTGTTAAGTGCTTTGCGAAAAAAAGAGTGTGATACTCACACTAAATATAATTAATGTTTAAAAATTTTTTAATATTTAGTTAAATTGACAGTATGCTTAACGTGCAAAAGTAAATAAATAAGCAATATTAAATATTTAAAAATAATTAATTATCAAGAGATTACAATATTAAATATTATGCAAAAAAATTTGCTAACAAAATAATTATAATAATTGTATAATCAGATTATAATCAAGATTGAACACAATTAAAAAAATAAATTTCTTAATTTTAAAAATAATGATCGTTTTTAAATATATAATTCTTTTATTTTGAATAACTCAAAATAATTTAAATAATTTTAGCTTAATTGCGTTATTTTTTATAACAATTATTCTTGATAATTTCACTATGTCTTTTTTATTTTAATTATTTTAGTTATTTTTCACGTGATTTAAAATTCTCTTAAAATTTGTCAATTTCAGAATTTTTCTTTTTCATTTTGAGAAATTTTCTTTTTATTCTTGCGAGCGTTCTTTCTCTTTTTATAAATTAATAATTTTTAGAAACTTTTTTATTGTGTTATAAATTTATAACATTATTTTTTTCTTTTTAAAGAGTTGTCTTAACGATTTTAACTTAAATATTAAGTTTTTTTATTTGTTTTTTTTCTTTTGTAAGTTTTTTTTATTATGATTTACATATTTTGTGATTTTATAACTAACAAGAATCATTTAATTACACGTATCGTTTTTTAAAATTTTAAAATATCTCGTTTTTATAACAATTGTTGTCACTTTGAAAAGCGTTATATCATTTTTTTTAATTTTTTTTGTTATTACAACGAGTGCGTTTGTCTTAATCACTTTTGTTTTTTTATTTTTTTAAATTTTAATTAAAACAAACTTATCAATGTGATTAATCGTTTAAAACATGAAAAAATGAAAACTCGTTTTCAAGTTTTCAAAATGTTTGCTCGTTTGAATTGTTTAAAAAAATAAAAAAAAATTTTTTACTCAAAGATTGAAAAGTTTTTTCAGTTTAACGCTCAAATCATTGAAAAGTTAAAGATTTAAAAACAAGTAAAAAAAAAACGTTAAAAAATTATCAATAATTAGCAATTGCTAAACTTGAAAACTCATAATTTTTTCAATTTTTTCTTTAACTTGTTTTTTTTTCAACTCGACTTTCTTGATCAGTTTTTTTTTTTAAAAAAATTGCTCAAGCGTTTTTTGTGAGTTTCATAAATACTCAATAAATTCTCATATATTTTTCGAAATAAAATAATCTTTTCATTTTATTAAATAATATTTTTTTTCTTGCATTAACGCTTTTTTTAAAATTTTTTCAATCTCGTATTTCTTGTCATTTTTAATTTCAATTTTTTTCTGTATAACATTTTAATTTGTTTTTTTTAATAATGAAACATAAAACATTAAGTGTATTTTCATGATGTTAAATAATTAAAATTTGTAATTAACATTTTCAATAATTTTCAAAATTTTAAATGATTTCAATTTCTTGTGATTCAGTTTTTCGCTTGATTTCTTAATTTTAATATTTTGTCATAATAAAAATTTTTTTTTTTTTTTTTTAAATTTTAATGTTTTTTAATGTTTAATATTATAATAATGTTTCATTCGCTCGTGAAAAAACTTAATATTTTTTTATAAATTATCATGAAATTTGTGCATGTTTTTAGTTAAGATCTTTGTTTCATGTTTTTTAATAATAAATTTTAGTGATTGTTATTGCATTTTTAATTTTCTTTCATAATTTGCGAAATAAAATGTAAATTTTGTAATTGCATTTCGCGCATTATTGTATGCGATTTGTGTCAATAATAACAATAATACTCAATTGTTCTATTTGTAATTGAAATAATATTATAAATATTATTTTATTGTTTAATTTAATTATTTCGCTTGTTTATTTGTCTGTGAATGATATACTATAAACATTTTTTGTTATATTTCAAGTTTTTTCATAAGCGTAATTCAAAAATTGCTCGTGAATTTAATGTTTTTATTAATAATTCATTTTTTAAACAGTTCGTGATTCGCAATAATTATTTTAAAAATAACATATGCTGTATTTAATACATTTGTTGTTTCTTAAAATAATATGAAATAAACATATTTCGTCATTTTTTTTGTAATTGTTAAAATGAAATTGTATTTCATTTTTGTATGTGATTTTCTGAATTTTAATAACTTAATAATAAAATCTATTGCAACTAATTTTTATGATTTACGTAATTGCGATATTGATTGTAACATTTTATAAAATTTGTGTCATTTCATTTTGTTTTGTTAATAAATATCGCATTTTCTGATGTAATTTCTGATATTTATTCATATATTTAATTAATAATATTTTTCTGTGAGTCTTGTTATCATTTTGTTTATTTTAAAGTGTTTTAAAATGAGTGTATTATGTTCTTGTTGCATTATTTCATCACGTAACGTTTTAAGTATAAAAATCAATTCGTGATATGTGACAATATTATTTTATTCTATTGCTTTGTTATTATCTTGTAATCTTTTTATTTGTTTGTCTTTAATTATTTTTTTTTATTATTTTTTAATAAAATGTTTTCTTTAATAATAGCTTGAGTAATTTATAATATTTAATGATTCAAAATTATATTTTTTGTTTAATCATTTTGTTTGAAAAACATTCGTGATTTTTTTTTTAATTATTAAATCTGATTGTTAACTTAAAGCATTTGTTTATGAGTTTTTTTTTTTTTTACAATGTTATATTTTAAAATTATAAATTAATAATATTTTTAATCATTGTGCTTATTATCATGTCAATTTTTTCATAATTATGAAATATTGTAAATTGTGATAATTTGAGAATATAATAATTTAATGTTTTGTTTTTTAAAGCTTAATTTTTCATTTTTTGAGAGCACATATTATGACTAGTAGTTTTTTATCATGTATATCATAATTTTGCTTTATTAATATTATCGTTTTAACATAACATGCAATTAATCATAATTTTTTATTTAATTTCATTTGTTATAATTTTTCACTAATCGCGTAATTTGAAATGTCAATGTTCACAATACTTAATTTTTTTAAATTAAAGTGTTATTACATGTTCTTATGTTTAAACAATCTCTTAACTTTGTTAAATGTGTGATTTGAAAAAAACATGTTTTTTATTAAAAAATACTAAAACTAAAGTATTATATATACATGTAAAGTGAAAAAAAGAACTATTTTTAATTATTTTGTAATATAATAAAATGTCGTATTACAATAAGTTAAATTATCTTGTAATATATTATGATTGAACTCATTTTATCGCATATTATTTATTATAATACGTTATGATTCATTGAATATTATGAAAAGAATTTAATAATTTATCATGTATTTTAAACTGTCAGATATAATAATCGCACAAGTATAACTAAATTTTAATTATCATTAAAGTGATATTTAAAATCATATTTTTTTTTACTAAATTCAATTTTGTTTTCAAAGTATTGATTTTCTTTAATAATGTAAAATAAAAATAATAAGTACTCAGAAAATATCTTTGTCATAAACTGTATAAATGCATGAGAGAAATATTTCATAATAATCATAAGTCGATAGAATTTCGAAGTATTAAATAATTCGAAAAATTTATTTTTTCGTGAAAATCGTTATCGCAATTATTTAAAATTCGCTTCACTTTTTTTAATATTATTTTTCAAAAACATTTGTTGATCTTTTGTTTTGATTTTGAATTTCTGTTTTTCTTTTTTTTTTAAGCTTTATTGAAGTATTGTTTTTAATCATAAATTTTTAAGTAAATTATTTTATTTTCATGATTAGTGTCATAATAAATATTATATTTAATATTATTTTAACAATATAACATTAAGTTTATATTTTAAAATTTTTTTCTTTATAATTTAATAACATTATTAATATTCTCTTTTGACTTAATAACGCGTTATTAAAACTTTTTTGTTTTAAAAAAAATGATAAATACGAAAAAAAAATACTTATGCGTTTTGAAAAAAAGTAAAAAGTTTTTAAAAGCGAGAATTCATTTGTCAATGATATTAACGCGAATGCTAATAATTGTTTTTTTTTTTATATTTTTTTAAAATAAGTTTTAATAACATTTTATTAAAACAAGACACTAATCTTTGTAAAATGTAACAATTCAGTAATTATTCACGAAAAATATTATAATTATTGTTTTAATAAATATATTAAGAAAGTTTTTTATGCTTTTTCAATCACACATGTAATCATAATCATTGAAATGCAAAATTTTATTTGTGAATTGCATTAATGTATTAAAGAAAGTCAGTTTATTAAAAAAAATGTCATTATTTTTAATTAAATTAACACAATTATTTGTCAAACTCGCGAACATAATATATTTGTTATAAAAAACATTTGCTTTTATTATGTTCAAGATTATGAGTTTTAACAAAAATGTGTTTTAACAAGTTTTGAGAATGATTAAATTATAATCAATGAAATTTGTGTTAATTATGTTTATAAAAAGAAATTTAATCATTGTACTTTTAATAAGTTTTAACAAAAATTGCTTTACTTTTTAAATGAAAGTCTTAAAAAATCTCTGAAAATTCTCACTATTTGTTCTTTTCATAAAAATTGATTAAAAAATTCATTTTTATTTAATTTTATTTAAAATTTGACTAATGACATTCAATATTTATAAAATTGAATAATTTATTTAAGAATTTTATCGTGATTGAAAACACTTCTCTTATCATTACTTGTTTATTTAATGATAAACTGTCTTTTTATAAAATGTTAAGTGCTTTTAAAATGTTTCTTTTCTTTTTCATTGATACGTTAATTAATAAATTTCGTGTGACTAATTTATTGCGTTTTTACTTAAAAAATGTGAAATCTTTTTTTACTCTCATATTAAAGCATTTGAAAATTTTTGTCATTGCTCATTTTTTTTTTATTAAAAAAAAAAAAGTGAAAATTGTCAAAAATGACATTTTTTTCAAGAAACGTTTTTTTGAATGACATATTTCTCTGAGATTAAAATTTATTTTTAAGTTTTTTAACATTATTTTTCATTTTGTTTTGAAATTCTCTTATCAGACTTTTAGTACTTTTAAGATTTTAAAATTTTTCAATGTCAAGTTTTCATTGAAACGTATGATTAAAAATATTTTTTTTAAAATTTTTGCTCACTTGAATTGTAACTTGAAAAATAATTTGTATTAAATTATCAAGAAAATTAATAATGTTCGTGAAATGCTAGTAATAAGATTAAGTTTAATTTGTTCGCTCAATGTTCAGTTAAAAAATTGACACTTTATTTTAAAATAAAAAAATAACTTAAAAAATAAATATTAAAAAAATGTAAAGTAAATAATTCGCAAAAGTTCACTAAAAAATGATTAGAATATTTTTTGCATGTATGATATGTTTATTCTTTAAAACACAAAAAAAAATAAAAGTTTTTTGTTTGTACTTTCTTTTTCATTGAATTTATTTACGATTTTTTGTCATTTTATTTTCATAATTTTATGTTTAATACAATATTTATTGTTTTTAATTTGTTGTGCATTTTATTTATTTTTATTAAATTAAATTATCATTGAAAATGATTCGTTGAACTTAAAAATATTTGTTATGATTTCTCGAGTGTTTTCTTAAATATTGACATTTTGTTTATTTTTTATATTTTCGTTCTCATTTAATGATTTCATAACTAATTCAATGTTTATAATCGAGTTTTCTTTTAAACTTTTTTATTGTTAATATGAAATGCGCTTTTTTTTATCATTTTTGTCATTTTTCATTAATTTTTTACAATTTTTTGCTATGACATGACTGACAATAATATTGCTTTTTTTTATCATAACTAATTGCACATTAATATGTTTTTATATATTTCACTTATCTCGCGTGATAATGAAAAGCTTTAAATAAAAAATAATCTTTAACTTATACATGTTCACAATTTGTTTTATTTTAATAAATTTTTTTAATGTAAGTTTTTGTTTTTTCAAAGCTTTTGCATACGCTGACAATAATTATAAATTTTTTAAATTATTCACGTTTGCTTTGAT
This sequence comes from Arachnomyces sp. KDTOL00113, assembly GCA_949709995.1. Taxonomy (NCBI): domain Eukaryota; kingdom Fungi; phylum Ascomycota; class Eurotiomycetes; order Onygenales; family Arachnomycetaceae; genus Arachnomyces; species Arachnomyces sp. KDTOL00113. The sequence continues at coordinate 5,234,232 of OX453232.1, forward strand.
TAATCTCGTTTTATTAATTAAATTACATGAAACTCTCTCGTTAAGTTTTTTCAGCGCATACGTTTTCAAAAAATATGTTTTTAAAACATGATATGATTTAAATCATTTTAACTAAAACTTTTTTGATTTTTCATTTCTGATAAGTACTCAATTTTTTTTCTTAAAATGCGTCTTTATCACTTTAAAGTTTCTGATTTTTTTAATTTTAATCACTTTGTTAAAAAATAATTCATTAATCAACATTTTCGCGTGATTAATTTGTTTAATTTAATTTTTCACATTTGTTACAATGTCTGTTTTTTTCAATTTATTATTATTTATAAATATTTAAAAGTGTATTTCATATAATAAATAAAAATTTTTTTTTTTCATGATTGCATGCAATCGCACGCGTGTTATGAAAAAAATTTAAAAAAAATATTAATCTTAAAATTTCGTGAGTTTTTTCATTAAATACTTGATAAGTATTTTGCTTAGCATTTTATTTAAATTTTTAATTTTCTCATTCATTTTAAAATGATATGACGTAATTGTGTGATATCACATTTTTAAAAAATTAACATAATATTTGATTGCTTTTGAAAATAAATTGATTTTGTTATTTAACAAAATTTTTCATGATATTTCATAGTTTACATAAATTTTTTCATGTATGAAACGCGTTATTTTTTTTTCGTGATTTTAATCATTATTTATGCGAAAGATCATTTCGTCACATAATTAATTGTCGTTATAATTTATTAATTTTTTTTTAACATGATTGATAAAAAATTAATAAAATTTATCTTTCATTGTTTAAAAAGTAAAATTTTTTTTTTAATTTAATATTATAAAGTTTCTCGTTTTAAGTTTTTTTTTTATTTTTAAAATATCTGATAGTTTAAGCATAATTGAAAAAACGCTTGTATGTTTTTTTTCATGTTAAATTATCATGCTCGTGTGTGAAATACTTTCAAAAACTTAAAATTTCTTAAATGTTTAAATTCTCTGTGCATATTGCTAATCAGATTTTTTTAAAAAACTCATTTTAAAAAAAATATCTTGACATTGTCATATATTCGTGTTAAAACACTTTTATCATGATTTAATTCGCGAAATTTAAAGTTCGTTATTTTTCACTCAATAATCTTTTTCAATTTCGTATTTATGAGAAGTTTATAAGTTTAAAAAAAATATTTCATAAGTAATAATCAATTTTTTTTCAGCATTTGTTCAAAGTGAATAATTTTATTATTCTTTAAACAATGTTAACTAATTTCTTTTTTATAAAATTAAATTATTGATTAATAATGTTTGATATGATTGTCTCGAATTTTTTTTTGTACTTGATTAAGAAATTGTAATTTTAAAACTTTAATATTTATCATGCAAGTTTTTTCAAAAGTTTTCTTGTTATTTGAAAATATTGCAAGCTTTTATGATTTGTAATTATTGTTATTGTTTGATTATTATTAATATATTAATTGTAAATTTATAACATATGCTTAATTATTAACAGTTTCTTTTCGTGCACAAAATAATTTAATTCAGTTTTTTTTAATTATTTTGCTTTTGTCAAATATTATTAAATGATATTTTTCATTTAATCTTAATTGCAATAATGCGCAGTTTATGACTCATTTTAATATATTTGTTTCAATTTTAAAAGATTTTTTTTTCTTGATTATAACAATATCGAGTATAATATTATTGTCTTTTTTAACATTTAAAATGTTAACTCACAGCTCGCGTTTTACACAATTAAACAATGTTTTTTTTTTTCTCAAAATCTTATTCGATTTTTTTAACAAATTCGATATTAATGCGAATATTTTAGCAAATTAATTAATAAATCGTTTATAATATGATACAAGACTTAAAAATTGTTATATATCATATATTGTCTTTAATCTTGATTATGAAACAATGACATTGATTTTTATTAACATAAGAAATACTCTTTTTTCTTTCATGATATGTTCACAAAATTTTAATTTTATAATTACAAAAACGCATTTCATTATCTTAACGTAAAACTTATGTTTTTAAAATTATTTTAAAATTTATTTTAAGTGCTTTAAGTGCTTTTTCATCGTGTTTGAAAAAATCAATATGTTATTCAGATAAATTAAACATAATTGATTATTATATTTATTAAAAATTAAATTTATTATTGTCTAAAATATTGCTAAAACGTTAATAAGTTTAAAAAACATAATCAAGTACTCGAACTTTTTTTATTGTGTATTAAAAATTGTCTTTAAAATTGACAACTCTCTCATTTTAATCTGTCAGTAATTTAATAAAAAATCGATTTTTAACAAATATTTCGCAATTTTTATCATATTCATCATTTTCTGAATTTCAAACAACGAATATTCGTTCTTGACTATGATTTTATTTAAAGTTTTATAATTAATGCACATACATCACTTTTCATGAAATTTCTTGACAAAAATAATTGAGAAATTTTATAAATTGAAAAAAAAACAAATAAGTTCTTTGTTTAACAAATGTTAAAGCTAACATTTTTGTTTTTTTAAGTGTTTTTATGATAATAAGTATGCGTTTTGATTGATTAATTTAACGTTCTTAATTTTAATATCATGTACAAATTTTTTTTTAAAAAAAAGCTTGTCTGATAATTTTAATTAAAAAATATTTTTGTACTTTTTCAAAAATTTCTTGACTTTCTTATTCTCGTCTTTAATTATGATAAATTTAAAAAAATCTTTCTTACTTTATTAAATCACGTAAAGTGTAATTATAATTTTTTGCTTACGAAACATTCATTTGACTTAAATATTAAAAAAAAAATTAAAATTTTTCATTTCATCGTCATTCACTTTTTTTTTCATATTCAATGAGAATAAAGTGTGTGATTTTTTCTTATTATTCACAATTTTCATGTAAAACATTTGTTAATTAATGTTAAGATTATAATATTTTAGTTAATCTGATTCAAATATAAAATCATAAGCAAGATTTAATAATTCGTGTGCGATAATCGTGCAAATAAATTCATTAATTTTAAAAAAAAGTCTCACAAATGCAAATAATAACATTTTTTTTTGTTAAGTAATTTTATCTTTTTTAAATTCATTCTTTTGTTAATTTTCATTTTTAATTATCACACTATTTCATTTGAAATATAAACTGTCAAAATATCAAAATTCATGAGAGTTTAAGTATTAATGCGCATTTTAAAAAATTTTATTATTTTATTAAACAATATTATATCATCTCTCAAAGCGTTAATATGTAAATTTATTTTTTTTTTAAATTTTTAATTTTTTTTAACATTTCGTTTGCGTTCATCAAGTCAAGTGAATTAAGAAAATTCATTTTATCGTTTATTGTTAAAATTTTTGTTATTTAATTAACAAGTGCTTTCATGCTTGTCAATTTTAAGTGTTTTTTGATTTTTTATTGTTAAAGACTGAGTCGAATTTACTTTGTTTCAACTGATTTTGACATTAAATTAAAAAAATTTAATTTCGCGAATAATAATGTCAATAATTTCTAGCGATAATGATCTTAATAACAAATAAACTTAGTAACAATTATTTATAGTCACGAATGAGCTTGACAAAAATTCACAATTATTAAATGAAAAAACAAATTTTAATTGATTAAGAAATTAAGCGAAAACACTAATTCACATTTAAAAAAAACTTTTAGTGAATGAACTCGAAATTTAGTGACAGTTTTCAAGCTTGAATTTATTATATATATATTTTTTTTTATCTTGAGTTTTAGTTTTTTTTTTTTTCTTTTCTTATCTTTGTATTCTAGTTTCAGACTATTTTAATGACATAGAAAGTTTCTTTTTTTTTCATAATACTAAGTGAGATTATAACACTTATTTTTAATTTTTTAAAAGTAATTTTTTTTGTTATGTTTCTTATTATTACAATTGAAACAAATGTTTTTTTTGCAACATTAAAATATTCATTTTTTGTTATTTTTTTTTAATAAATTAAACATTTCAATAATTACGCTAAAATTCATAATGTTTTTTTCTTGCGTGATAATAATTAGTGTGTCAATTGTTACATTAAACTTAAAATTTATCATTTTTGTCAAGTTCAATTTTAGTTTAATGTTAATAAACAATTTTGTAATTTTGTCAAGATTTGTTAATTTTTCTCATATTTAATATCATTTTGTCTTAATCTCGAGTTTCAGTTTTGCAAAAAATATTATTTATAAAGTTTTTGCGTTTAATTAATTATTTATCATTATTATTGCTACTCTAAAATCAAGATAATATTTTTTCATGTCATTTATTTGATAACACTTTTTTAAACGATTTTATTATTTAATTTTCGCATTTGATTTCTGATAATGTGTTAAAATTCAGTTTTTAAATTTTAGTCACGTTTTTGACATTGATTGTGTCAAATTAGCTTAAGTTAAATTATATTTCATGTTTTAAAATGTAACTGTTTTTTTGTTAATTGTGACAAAGCGAAAATGATTTTTTAATAATTTATCATTTCTTTATTAATAAAGTCAATTTTTTTTTTCAATGTAATTTTCATAAAGTCAATCAATGTTTAATAATATCATTTTCTCGCTTGTTGTTATATAAGTATGAAAAATTCAACTCGAATATTTTGCGATAAAATAAGAATGATTTAATAAATAAATTACTTGATTATTTCATATTTCGTATTTAATCATGAAATTTTATGATAAGTTGTTTTATTTGTGTGTTCTTAATTCTTAATATTTAAATTAACGCGTTTTCTCAATTGTATGTTTTTTTTAGCGTAATATAATTTTTCTGAAACTTTCATTATTTAATTTTTTTTTCTTAATTTTAATTTCTTTTCATTTATTCATGTGTGCTTAAATCTTATTGTAAAATTATATAATTTTTTATAAGTTATTTTTGAATATTCTTGTAATATTTTAAATATTCATTTTGAGTTTTTTCATAAAATTTGTCATAACGCTTTCAATGATAAAATCAAGCATTATAAAATTAAAAATTTTTAAAATATTCATTAACAAATTTTCATTACTGAGATTAGATAACTGAAAATTGATATTTTAAAATATCATGCGATAACGAATTTTTTTAGTTTTCTTTTTTAACAAAAGTGTAATAAAATAATAATAATAAAATGACAAACGTAATGTTATTTCGATTTTGCATTCACTTGAAATTTTTTAATGAAAAGAGAAAAAAAGAGAAAAAATGTCAATATTGAATTATAAACTTTATAACTCTTTTGTTTTAAAAAATTGATAATAATTTAATAAAAAGTTTTCTTAACATTTGTCTCAAATTCTGAGTGTTTTAATACAAAATTTAATTTTTGTCATAATATTGCTCAAGCGTGATTTTATGTCTTTTTCTTGTATATTTAAAAATTTTTTGATTTTTAAAATTACTTATGATTGTGTATCGTATTTTCAATCATGCATATTATTTTTTCGTATTAAAAACAATGTGCAAACTTTTTGTTATGTAAATGTGTTTTTATAAAACTTGACATGCTATCAGATATAATTCAAAAAAACACATGTTTTTTATTAAAAGATATTAAAACTAAAGTATTATATACACATGTAAAGTGAAAAAAAAAGTTATTTTTAATTATTTTATAATATAACAAAATGTTGTATTATGATAAGTCAAATCATTTTGTAATATATTATGATTAAACTTATTTTATCACATATTATTTATTATAATACGCTATAATTCATCAAATGTTATGAAAAGAATTTAATAATTTATCGCGTATTTTAAATTATTAAATATGACAATGACACAAGTATGACTAAATTTTAATTATTATTAAAGTGACATTTAAAATCACAAATGACTCTTGTTATTTTTTTTCTCATTTAAAAATCTTTTTTTTAAATAATTTCATTAGTGATCGTACTTTTTTCGAGAAATTTGTGATGTATGACTTGTAATAATTAACTAACTTATAAAATAATTGCATATTTTTAACATTTTTTAATATTAATCAATTTAGTATCGCTTGAATTTTTTTTAAATTCATTTAAATTTTTTTCGTGAATATCAGATATTTTAAAAATAACATTTTTTTCTTGAAAAACTCGCATTTTCTTGATTTCAAGAAAAAATCATATTTTTGCAATTTGTCGAGAATTTTCTTAACTTTTTAAGTGTGATTTTTTTTTTAATTTTTTAATAAATATGAGAATATTGTTCAGATATACTGTCACAAAGTCATTCAAATACTCGTAAAATGTGTTATTAATTAACGCTTGAAATGTAATTAACGTATTAATTAACTCAAATAACATGATCATATACTCGTAAAGTTTAAATTTAATTTTAAAAATCGTTTTTCATTCGTGATCTTTTTTAATTCTTATTTTGTGATAATCATTTTTAATGTTTAAAGTAATGAATCATGTAATTTTTTTAAACTTGTTTTGTATTTTCTCAATAAATGATAATGAGTATTGATTCTTTTTCGTAATAATATTTAATTGTTTGTAATTCACACATAATTATAAATTTTCATTTTTTTTTAATATATAAAGAATTGAATATTTTGTTGAAAATTTTAATGATTTAATTCATTTTTTCTTTAAATTTTTGTCAATGTATTTTTGTAATTTTGTGAATTGTTATTTTATAAATTTGCATGTTAATATATAACGTAATATTGTTTTTTTTATAAATTTATTTCATGATTTCATGATTTGTGTTTTAATAAATTTTGTAATTTTTTTTTTTAAATAAATTCTTGTAATTTTAATACTTTTTGAGTATTAGTTTTTCAAAAACTTTTTTATTTTTAAGTTTCGTTTCTAATGCAAATCGTATTGACAAATTCTTTCGTTTAATTAATCATTTTTATTTTGTAAATATTTAATTTTTTAATATTTAAAATTTTTGCTTCGTAACTAAGTTTTTAATTTTTTAATTATGATAACTTTCACAAAGTTTTTGAATTTTTAATTTAAAAAAGCAGTCACATTTTCATTGCGTTATTTTCTTTTTTTGTTAATTAATATTTAAGTTATGTTGCTTTAATCAAGCGTATTTTAAGATTAAATTATGATTTTTTAATTTTGTTACATCGAAGCTCAAACTTTTTTCGTGTTTTTATATTTGTATTTTTCTCAATTTCATTTCATGTCATACTTGTGTGATAATCGATTTATTTTTTAACAATTTCAGTTCATATAATTTGCTCTTTGTTTAATAGTGTATTTTCGCTTTGCTTGTAAATTATGAGTTCATGAAATTTTTAATTATGTTAAAATTTAATAAAACATTTGCGCGTATGTTTTTTATTGTTATAATTAATTGCAAATGCATTTCGCTTTAAGTTGTAATAATTCTTGACTCATTTTATTTATTCATGATTTTTAATTTTAAATGAATAATTTTTTTCTCAACTCATCAGTCACTAATTCGTTTTCGTTAATTTTAGTTTTTTGAGTTGTTTTAACTTTTGTAATAAAATTTGTATTTTTTTAAATCTCTCATTTAACTCGCTTATAATTTTTAATGTTTTTAAATATTTTGTTCATGCTTTTAATATTCTTAATTTGTTATTTATAATTAGCATTTAATTTCTTGCACATTTTCGCAAGTCAATTTACTTTCTTAAATAATTAAATTATGTCATTTTTTATATTGTTAATAAGATCGTTCGTTTTATTATTTAATAATGATTTGATTTTGTTTCTTGCAAAAACTCGCAATTTTTTTAATTATTGTAAAAAATATTTTTTTTTGTTTTTTGTGTGTATAAAACAATCGTCGTTATAATAAAACATTTAATGAATTCTTGCGTGATGTGAATGTTTTAAATTTACAAAATTTAAAAAATTTAATATTTTGTTATCGTTAATAATGACATACTTAATGCAATTCTTAATATTACATTCTTACAAATTATGTTTTAAGTGATTTAAATCATTTCGCGTTATTTATTGTTTCTCGTTTTGTATTTTTTAACAAACTGACAATAAGTTTCGAGTTTACTTATACTTAAACTCGACTCAGACTCGTTCAAGTCGAGTTTAATCTCAGAAATCAAACTCACGAGCGAGTTTGAAAATGATTAAATGTAAGAGTTTAACTCTTTTATAATTTGCAACTGTAATGTGAGATAACAATGCTGAGAAATATATATAAAATAATTGCGTCAAGTCTTAGTTAAAATATTATTAAAATTAACGCTAATTGTTAAGATACAGAAATTGTGAAAGTGAAAACTTTTTCGTGATTATCACATAATCAATTCAGCTTTATTTTTCTATAAGTAATAAATGTCGCAATGTAACTCTAGCTCGCAGTAACAATTAGATAATAAAAAATTCGCGAGTAAAATTTTTACAATATTCTTTCTTTTTAAAATTAAAGTTCTTTGAAACGATTTCGTCAATTGTGTAATAAGTCTTAATAAAAATTTACACAAAATAAAATCTCATGAGAAAAAGTTTTCGCGATAAAAAAAGAGTGTTTTTATTATCTTGCGAATTTATCATTTTTTTCACGAATCAGTGTAAGTGATCGCGAAATTATAATTTTTTCATTTCTCTTATGACAATAAATTGTTTTGTTTTGTTAAAATTTTTTATTCTCATCTCACTTTTGTTACTCAGTTGTACTGTAAAATGAAATCAAGATGAAATAAAGCTTTTAATTTTGTTTCAATTGACTCGCGAACAAGCTAATTATTATTCACTTTTTTCTTAAGCATCTCTGATTAACTCGCAAATACTGATATTCACTTATAATGAAACGCAATGAATATAACTTGAATTAAGCGAGTTACAAAAATCATTCATTCATAAATATAAATATTTGTTCAATTTTTCTCAAATTTAAAAACTTTTTTAACACACACGCGAACTTTTCTCTTTTTTTTCTGATTTTTTTTATTGATATTATTAACATGTTTGATAATCAAGATAATTCTTATAACAATTATCGCTCACTTTCAATTAATATTGACGAGTTTTCACACTCAAGTTTTTTTAACGTCATGCAATTTCTTTCGCGCAATTAAAAATATAACATGATACATTCAAATCATTGTTATCACGTCTCAAGTTTAAGCAATCTTTCACAATCATTCTTTAAAAGTGAAATTAGTTTTTAAAAATTTCTTGACTTGTCAATTGACATTAATAATAACGTTCTCACGCTAATTGTTATTTTTGTCAACAATCACATCACTCACTTTCACGTATTTGTACTGAGTTGATTATTTTACTTTGCGATAATTAAGTCTTGTTAATTTAAGACAGCGTTTTTGCATTAATTTTAATATTATCACGTTTGTTTAAAATGTTTCGTCTTTCAAATTAATCATTGTTTTCTGTCTTATTCGTTTCGAAAATATTGATAATATTTTGTATAATCATTTTCGTGAAACACGCTAAGTTTTTTATTACTTTACTTGTAACAATGTCAATTCGCGTAACAATTAAAAGAACGTTTGAGATTGATTTCTCATTGTTCGCGTTTCATATTTAAGCATTATTATTAACATGAATTTGTCTTAGTTAATGACTCGCACTCAAGTTAGAAAAAGTTACTTAATTATTTATGCGAGTGACATTTTGTCATGTCTTTGCATTAATTGTCGCAATTCAAGTATGTCACAGATTTGATCTTAATGTGTTTTTAAAAAAGTTAAAGTGAAATGTAATAATTACTTATACATTGACGAATTCAATTGCAATTATAATTAATCAATAATTTTCTCAATTATTACATTTTTTCTTTGTTTTTTTCTTTTCTTTATTGTTTGCGAGCATACTAAATAGCATTAAATAAAAAATAAAAGACTTTTTTTCATTTTTAACTAATTTCACTAATTCGCGAATTAATTATTTATTAATTTTTTTCTGATCTGACTTTTTAAAGTTCGCGAAATGAAAGTTTAATAATTTTTTAGTTAAATGTTTAACATTAGTCAACGATTCTCATGTGAACTTATTCGTTTCATTTTCATAATTTTGTTAACGAACTTAATATTAAAGTTAACAATTTTCTTTTTTCAAGTTAATAAACTTTTTTATTACATACTCGCAATCATTTTTTGAGATATTTTAAATGAGTTAATGTGTCATTAACTTAATCTCGTTTATTTTCTTATGCTCGCGAAGCTTGAAAACGTGAAAAATATTGTGAATTTTCAACTTTGCTAATAAGTTCACTTAATACGTTTATGCGTCGATTTTTCGCACAATGTGACAAAATCTCACATTTTGCAAATTTAACTTTTTGCTAAAACGTTTTGTTTGAATGTTTCTTAAATTCAGTCAAACGCGATTCTCTTTTGTAAAAAGTTTAAAAATGTGTTTTGTGTTGTAATACTTTGTTTAATAAGTTTATACTTTCATTAATTGCTCGCAAACGTATTTCTTAATGTTTTTAAGTCTTTTTGCTTGATTAATAATTATAATTAATGTCTCAATTTATTTCGCAAGCAAGTTATTAAAGCTCATTTTAAAATCGCGTGCGTATATTATCTGAAATAACAATTTCTTAATTGATAAGTGTTTCGAGTTGTTATATACAAATTTTGTTAGTGATAAATAATGCACTTAATCATCTTGTTTATAATTAATAAAAATATGAAAATATTGCTCAAGCACGCTATTCAATTGCTTAATTTGCTCATTTATTTGCGAATGATAAACAATGTTTATGTTTTTAATCATTTTCAATATATATATTAAATTGACTCAGAATTCGCTCGCGAAAACGAAATTTTTGTCAATAACAATACTGTTAAACAGTTTATAAGTCGCAATTATCTCTTTAATGATCAGATAAGTTAGTTGCTTAAAAATTATTTTCTTTTTACACAAAATGAATCTTATCATTTTCGAGAAACGATTTATTATCATTAGTACGCAATCATATGCAACTTTTTTAAAAAAAACACTTTTTGAAAAATTAGTGATAAAATTCATACTAATCTTACGTTAACAATTTGCGAGAATAAGCAACAATTTTAATTCGTTATAAGATTTTTAACAAATAATTTTGTTTTTTTGACATATTTCGCAAGTATTGCAATAATTTTTTATCACTTGTTGCATGTCATGTCAGTAATATTTTTTTTTTAACAAATTTAACGTTCTCATGAGCTTAAAATGATTGACAAGAGAAAAATCATGATTTTTCTTAATGAGTTTTAATTATAAAGTTCGATTTGTAAAAATATAAAGCATCTTGTCTTTATATAATAAATCATTCTTTTTTTTTCATCTCGCAAGCTTTTTCTTGATTAGATAAGTAATTAATTCACTCAACTTTTCGCGCATTTTTTGCGTAATAACATTTTTTACAATGCATTCGAGCAACTCTCTAAACAAATTTTATAAAATCTCAAAAAATGATTTAATTATAATAAGATTGCTTGCATGCTCAAGTTCTTGCAAGATTTTTTCATTATTTTTCATGCTTATTAAAAAAATATGAACAAAGTTTTTATCTCTTTTTTCGCGCATAGTCTCGAATTAAAATTTTTCATTTTTATTATTACTATCGCGACATTTTTCGTTAACTCAATAACGCTTTGTGACTAATTCTTGATTTATTTCAATCGCGATCACGTTTATCATTTCACGAAAACGATTAATTATTATTGTGTTTTTTGTGTTTTCATTTTTTATTTCGCGAACATAATTAAGTTTTTTGAAAAAATCATTTGCAAAATTTCTTGTCTCTGATTAATGATAAATAATAAATTAATAAATGAACAATGTTTGCGCTTATCTTATTTATTTTCTTAACAATTTAAAAATTATCACGAACTGTTTCAAGTTGTCATAATTAGTGAGAACTTGAATTGAAAATTTTAATTTTTCTAAAAAATGTCATTAATATTTAAAGAATTTTATTATGATCAATAGCTTTGTGTTATGTATGTTATAATTCAATTTTGTGAGTAACATTTTTCGTCAATAAAACGCGATCAAGACTCAAATCTTGTTTTTATTTTTTTGTGAAAGAATATTACTGATTGCGAAATTTAAAACATTAATTTTTAGTCTAGTTTCTCGTTTTAAATTAAAATGCTAAATTAGCACAGTTTTCGCAAACGTTTTTTTCAACTTAAGAAAAAACTGTCGATTTTCTTTGTCAAGAAAGTTCGTTTTTTTCTTTGCAAATTATTTTTAACTTTATAATAACTTTTGCTTTTTTTTAAATAACTTGAATGTTTTCAAAAGTTTTGTCAATCTTATAGTTTTTTTCGCGAAGTGATATATAAAGCGACGATAGAAATTAATGAATTTAATAAACATTTGTATATCGCGTTTGCACATTGACTCAAATCACGTTAATATAATTTTGATTTTGAATTTTTTTATAGTAACATTGTCTGACGTTATAATATAATTCAAAAAGTTCACATAACAAGCGTTAAAATTGTATTTTTTTAGCTTAATATATAATCTCGTTTTCGCGAGCGCTTTTAGCATTTCGCGAACATGCTTAACATGCTTAGTTTTATCTTTTAAATAAATCATTATGTCATTTAAGTAAATAACATAGATCACATTCAAGTGCTTTCGCAAAATCTTGTTAATATAACTTTAAAATGCAATTAAAACATTGATTAAATTAAACAACATTATCGTGTATTCAAACAAGTCATATTTGATTTAAAAAATTGTCTTTCATTTGTCACTCTCGCGAAATCACAATTAATAATAAGCGTTTTTAATATTTAATTGCGTGTAAATCACAGCTCTCGCGAATTAATGCAAAAAATTCTCAATTAAAAAAAGAAATTTCAATTTTTCAATGACTTGCGATTCAAGTTGCAATAATTAACACATAATCACAAACTTTCATTTTTCTTTAAGACAAACAATACAAACGCTTTTGTCAATGACTTTAAGAGATAAATGAAATTTATTCTCAAGTGCATGTTTAAATACTGACAAAATGTTTTCAACTTATTGCGAGACAGCTTATAAAGAGACTTAAAACTTAATGTTTTTTTTTTAAATTCAATAATCAAGTTCTTATCGCGATGCGATGACAAAAGATTCATTTTTTAATTACTAAATGTTTTCGCGAGATCTCAATAAATTTTTAATATTTTTAATTTTCAATTTATATCAAGTTGCAAAATGTTTGTGCTTTTCGCGACATGATTAATCATGATTATATAAATAAATTTGTCTTTCTCATTTAACGTTTTCAAGTTTATTGAGTTAATCGTGAAAAGCTTTTTTAATAATGTATAATGAGTCATGATTTTGTGCAAGAAACTGACATTAAACTTATATTTAATCAGTCAGTACATGTTTAAAATCAAGTTCAAAATCATGTTCGCGACAATGACATGCTTATTGAAAGTTTTTCATTTATCATTTGAATTATAAATATTGAAATTAATGTTTGCGATGTCATATGCTTGTATTTTATTTTCTTTTTTTGTTAATTTCATCTTGAAACTCGCGAGAAAGTAATTAATGTTATTTTTTTTCGCAAATGACAATGATATGACAGTCAAGAAAATTTTCAAGTTTAATAATATTTATCAAGTTGAGTCAAAAGCTTAATCTTTTCGCGAACATTCATTGACTTTACGTATTTTAACTAAAATAAAGAGTGTGATAATTTGTTGCAAAATTTTGTATTTTATTTTTGCGTTAACTATTACGACACTCTTAAGTTTTTATTGTGATTGACTTTTTTGCGTGTAATTTTTTGTCATGTGTCTCACAAGCTTACACACAAAATATTTATTTTCTTTTCTTAAAGTTTCTTTTTTAGCGTTTGTGAGATTTAATTTTTAAAACTTGTCTTTGACAAAGTTAAACTTCTTAATTTTTTCAAAAAATTTTTTCTTGACATGTTTTTTCGCACGCATTTATTCATCGCGAGTTAATTTAAAACTTGATTTTCTCTCACTTTTTTTAAATCTCAATGTTTTAAATTGCGAGTTATTTATGATAAGTTAAAATTGAATTATCAACACATAAAGTTTTTGAGAAGTTTTATTTATGATATCATGACATTCATTGAACTTGTTTTGCATAAATCTGTCAAATTCTAAACAAAAAACATGATAAAAAAAGACTGAGTTAACGTTATTAGTCTCTGAGTCAATCTCGCGAATTATTTAATCGAATCACTGAAATCACGTGTGATTATTTTTAGTAAAACTTTTTTTTGCTCGTAACAAGTCAATTTAATTTTTCTCATTGCGTTATTTCAAGTCACTCAGTTTTTTCTCGAGAAAGATCTTAAAATTCGCTTAAGTATATTTTTGCGACTTGTCGCGAATGAAAAAATCTCATAAATCACGCTCATGCGAAATTAAATATGTTTTTGTGATAATTAAACATTTTATTTTAAAGCGTTAATTAACTCTCTGATCATTCTTATAAGATTGAACAAAAATTCGATAAGTCAATCAATTCTTAATCATGTATAATTATTTAGCGTTAAATAACTTAATGTTTTGAAATTTTTTGCTCGCGATTTAATTTGCATTAACAAAGTTATTTCGTAAATATTTTTAATTGAGTTCATTAAATATTTCACTTTTCGTGAGTTCTTGCAAAAAATAAACACGATTTTACATTTGTTCGCGAGTGAGATTATTGATCTGACTCAAATTGATAAAATTTTTTATTCATTGATCAGAATTGAATTTTGCGATATTTCTTATCACGATGTGATTAGACATTTTGACATTAATCATGTCGCGCTGAATTTTTAATATTAATGATTAACTTGAGCTCGCAAGTCAAGTTGAAAAATTTAAATGAAAAGTTTTTTGCGAACTGTCAATTTTATTTACAATTTTCTGAGATACAATTTCATTTTTGACGATTAACTTTAACTGAGTCACGAGCGTTAAATTTTGCTCGTGAGAGAAATCATTTTGTTTCTGTTCTTTCGCGAGTGATGCTTAAAATTCATAATTGCTTGAGTCAAATGCTATTAATTAATCACGTGTTTGTATCATTGTTATAACGAATCACAATTATCTTACAAAGCGTTAAAATGTAAGAGTTTAACTTTCTTATAATTTGCAATTATAGTGTGAGATGACAATGCTAAGAAATATATATAAAATGATTGCGTCAAGTTTTAGTTAAAATGTTATTGAAATTAACGCTAATTGTTAAGATACAAAAATTGCGAAAGTGAAAACTTTTTCGTGATTATCACATGATTAATTTAGCTTTATTTTTTTATAAGCAATAAATGTCATGATATAACTTTAGCTCGCAATAATAATTAAATAATAAAAAGTTCGCGAGTAAAATTCTTACATCAAGCTCAAACTTGTCTCAAATTGTTATACTCATTATACTCAAAAGAAATTCACGTGATTTTTAATTATTTTTATTATTGATTAAAGCTTGTCATGATTGACACTTTTAATTAAGTTTTAACTGAAATAAACTTAGTTTAATGCTAAATTTACTAATTTAAGTCTCATGAGTTCGAGTCTTATCTCGAGAGTTAAACTCGCGAGTGAATTTAACTTAAATTTTACTCACTTGTTATATTCGTAAGTGAGTTTAACTTAAATTTGAACTCGCTCAAACTCGACTCATTCTCAGTTTGTTTTTTAATGCATTGTGCAATTGCATGCTTTTATAAAATATTTCTTATGTTTAAAATGATTTTCTCGTTATATATTCTTGAGTTTTTAATTTTAATAATATTCGCAAATTGTTAATGTTAATAAGTAATTTAAAAGTTTCATGATATTTTTCATTAAACAGTTTTTTATTTTTTTTTCGCATTTTTCTCATGACATTTTATAATGTTATTTGAAAGTTTCTTTGTGTAATTGTTGTGTCATTTTTTTCTCAAAATTTTTTTCAAAAACTGAGTTTCGTTTTTTCAATTTGCTAACGAATTTTCTCAAAGATCTTTTTTTTTTTAATATTGAGATATTTTTACACTGTTTGTTAATTGTTTCGCGTTTTTTTTTTATATTTTTTATCAAAACTTCTTTTTAGTATCAATTTCTTTTTTTTATAAATTTTTATATTTTTTGTTTTGCTTTTTGATCGCTTTAAGTTTTAATGTTTTAATAATATTATATTTTTTTTAATTTTTCTTGCTCTGTACATATTCTTTAATGATTTAAAATTTCGAATTTTCTTGTCATTTCTTGTTTTTCTTGTGATAATTTCTTGTATAATAATTTTTTTTTTCATAATAAAAGCACTGATTTTTGTCATGTCGTTATTTCTTGTTATCATTGCTCATTTTTCTTGTGACATTTAATTTCATAAACATAAATTTATAAAAATTTTTAAATTTCTTGTGCTTGCTAATATTTGTAATGTATATATTTTTTTTCACATTTATTATAAGTTGTAAAATTAATTGTTAATGCGTATCGCGTTAATGATCATATTCTTAATATTATTATAAAACTCACTCTTGATAATTTCATATTGTACATTTAATTTTAACTTTTTTTTAAACATTGTCATGTTAATATTTTCATTTTTCATTTCGCGATAATCGTAAGTTGTTAATGTTTTATTACGTAATTAATTGTTAATCTCACTTGTTTTAAGTTCATAAGTTTTTTTTTAGTAATTCATTGTTTGTTTATGTTATTAAAGTATTGTTAAATGATTTTCTTAAATTTGTCATAATTGTTAAAAAAATTTTCATAAATTTATGATATTTCATTGTTATTAACTTAATCATTTAAATATAATTTAAATTAATTTGTTATTGCATTTCTCAAATAAAATTTTGCAAACAGTATTTTTTCTAATACGTTCATGTTAGTTTTTATGAAAAAATAAAAATTTAAATTTTTTAAAAACGTTTCTAGCTTGACTCGATTTTCGTGAAAAATATTGAGCATTTTGATTTTGACATGACTGTTAATCTGATTTTTTAACTAATTTTTTTTAATGATGAGTGCATTAATCATTTGTTGCATTTTTATTTTATTAAATTCATTGTTATTGCTTGTAATAAACATTTTATTTAATTTCTCTTGACTCGTGTTGTCATTAGTAAACTCGTTATCACTAAATTTTTTTTTAAATTTTCTTGAATAAATCTGATTTAACTAAATTGTTCGTTATCAATAATTAATTTTTCTTAATATATTTATAAATCTGTTAATTTTCTTTAAAATAAATTAATACGTATTTGTTTTTGATGCTTGATATATTCAATATATTAACAAAATGTGTTCTTTGAACTGTAATTTTGTTTAATTAAAAAAAAGTATTGATATAATTTCATAATACTTAAAAAAGTGTTTAATGTTATTATAAACTTTTTTAATCTTGTCTCATAACATTTTTTGATAATGTGAAATTAAAACGTGTGTTAAGTGCTTTGCAAAAGAAAAAATATGATACTCGCATTAAGTATAATTAATGTTTAAAAGTTTTTTAATGCTTAGTTAAACTGACAGTATATTTAATATGCAAAAATAAATAAATAAGTAATATTAAGCGTTTGAAAATGATTAATTATTAAAAAATCACAATATTGAATATCGTGCAAGAGAGTTTGCTAACAAAGTAATTATAATAATTGTATAATTAAATTGTAATCAAGATTGAACATAATCAAGAAAATAAGTTTTTTAATTTTAAAAGTAATGAGCGTTTTTAAATACATGATACTTTTATTCTGAATAACTTAAAATAATTTAAATAATTTTAACTTGATTGCGTTATTTCTGATAATGACTATTCTTAATAATCTTGTTATGTGCTTTTTATTTTACTTATCTCAATTATTTTTCACGTAATTTAAAATTTTCTTGAAATTTGTCAATTTCAGAATTTTTTCTTTTTGTTTCGAGAAATTTTCTTTTTATTTTTATAAGCGTTCTTTCTCTTTTTGTAAATTAATAATTTTTAAAAACTTTCTTATTATGTTGTAAGTTCATAACATTAAGCTTTAACTTTAAAAGAATAAAAATTCTTTAACTTTTTATAATAAATTATATGAGTTTTTTTCATTTTTAAAAGCGTGAAATGCGCAAATTAACGTTAAAAAAACATGAATTGTGTGATTATAAACTTATTATTAATTTTTTATAAAAAAAATCAAAATGATAATATCATATACAAATTAAATAAAATGTAATGATTATATCATACATAAAATAAAATAAAATTTCATGAAATGTTGTACATAAAATGCGAAATTTTACTAATATAATTACGCAATAAGCGTGAAAACGAATTACAAAGTTAAAAAATAAAAAAAAGTTAAAAATTTATTTTTATATTGCATTTTATTAAAAAAAACTAAGTTAAAAAAAAACTAAGTTTGTTAAAAAAATGTAAATATATATATTCAATTTATTTTGAAAGTTCTTATTAATTAAATACATTTATTAAGACTTTTCATTAAATGTGATATAATTTTCTTTTGTAATTAATGAAAAGTTTTTTTTATTAAAAATTATTTCACTTTACTTTTATTTTTTAATTTTTCATTATTTTTATTATTATTAAAATCACTGTCATTTTATTAAAAATTGTTAATGTTTTTAAATTTCAAATTAAATAAGTTTATTTTAATGTTAAAACTTTGTTAACACATTGTATAATTAATTTATTATTAAAATTTAATTGAGATTTTATAATTTTAATTTAATATTTCACTATTATTAATCTCATTGTTATTGATTTTATTATTGTTTATTTTATTATCATTAATTTCATTATCACTGATCTCATTATTATCAATTAATATGATAATGATGAGAAATGAAATTTTTAAGAAAATTTAATCTCATTATCATAATACATATTTTCATATTAATTATGTGTTGAATGTATTAACATATCATGTGATTTAAATTTTTTATATAAGTTTAACTAGTTACATATTTTTAATAAAAACACACTTTTATTTTTTTTTACTCGTACTATTACATTCAATAGTTATGAGCTTGAAATTGCTTTAATTTTTAAATTTTTAACATAATTATATTTTTATGTTTTTAAAAAATATATAAAAGAAATCTCAAACTCAATTCATTTAATATTAAGTTATGTTAACACAATTGAAAGTGTTAACATTAATTATGATAACAAATATTTTTTTTAATCATATTTTGTTTTAAATCACTCAATCTCTTTTTAATTATTTTTAATAATTCACTTTGATAAAATTTTATTATTTTATTATTTAACTAGTTACTTGTTGCTAGTTATTCATTGCTAATTACTTATTACTCATTTTTTATATTCTCACTTCACTTGTGAAGTTAAACTTGTTGTTTATAATAACATTTAAAAAAATTATATTAATTTTCTTATTTTTTAAAAATTAAAATAATTAATTCATGATCATTAAATTTAAAACTATTTTCTTAAATATTTGAGTTTATGTTAACTTTTATAAAAAAAAATTCTATTCAGCTTAAAGAATTTATTTTAACTAACATTATAATCAGATTTATTTTTTTAACAATTAATGCTTTTATAAATATTTCTTTACTTATTAAAAGTGAAAAAAAAGAATGCATAAATTGTTAATCAACTTATTAATTAATTAAAATTTCAGTCACTTATTGTTAAAAATTTTCAAAAAAAAAATTTAACTAAAATTGAATAATAACATTTATGTTAACTGAATAAGTTTTTTTTCTTTCTTTTTATTATAATGTTAACTCATTACATGAGTGAAGTCATTTGAGATAATACACTTTATGAAATAATAATTATTCTGAAAAAACTTTTTAATTTTTTTAAAAAAAAATGAAAATATTAATTTTAAATTGAATTAAAGTCTTTTAAAAAAATTAAACATCATGAATTAAAATATTAAATTTTTAATTAAGTTTAATTAACTTGAAAATTTAAAAAGCATAATTATTTAAATACTGACAATGTTAAACTTTATTTTATCAAAGTGAATTAAATTTTAAATAAGATTTAAGTTAAGCAAATGAAAGTCAAGATTAATAAACAAGATTTTAAGTGATTAATCAACTTTTTTAAATCTTATTATTAAAAAAATTTATTAAAATAATTAAAAAGTCATGATTTTTATTTCACATTAAAGCTTTAAGAAAAAGATAAGAAAAAAAACAATATTAAACAAAGTTTTATTGCAAATTTTAACACAAAAAAAGTCTTTTTAAAAAAGTGTCTTTGTGATTAAAGTTATGTGTTTAAAAATTGTTATTATTTTATGTTTAATAAAAAATTTTTCAATTTTAATTGACAAAAAAATATTTAAAAAAAAATTAAAATTAATTACAAATTCATTAATCAAAAAATAAAAATTTTAATTAATTATTTTTGTAATAAGATTTTTATTTCAAAGTTTTCAAGTGTGTTTATCATGTTTTTAAAAATCTTGATTAAGTTTATAATTTAAAATACTTAAATTAAATTTACAATTCAAGCAAAAATTTTAATTATGTTTATGATTTAAAGCTTTTAATTTATTTACATTTTAAAAAACAATTGAATTGTGAACAGTGAAAAAAAATTCTTATTATTAATAATTGTTTTTAAATAATTGATTTTATATTTAGTGATGAATGTTTATAAATTGAAAAGTTTTCACTCATAATAAAAAAAATTAAAACTTTTTATATTTAATTTATTAACTTAACTGATAAATTTAAACATTATTTTGTTAATATTTTTTACATTTTTAACTTTTATATAAATATTCTCTTTTTGTAACTAGTGAAATAAACTTATTGTTTTTTTAATATTAAAATTTATATTTTTTATTATAATAATAGAATTTTCACTTAAGCTTAGAAGTTTCATAATATGATAATATTTAAATATAATTTGTTAAAATTTACTTTAAAAAATTTATTAAATTTTAATAATTTAAAACTAACTTTTTTCATTTCAAAATCTCATGTTGAACTTAATTTAAAAATTTTTTAATATTTTTTTTAATGAATTTTGCATTAATTCTTATGTTAATGAAATTAAAGTATTTTACACATACTTAATGATTTTTAAAGTCTTTAAGAGAATTTTAAATTTATAATATAAGTGATTCACTTACATAAATTAAAAGATTATGAAATATTTATTAAAAATGACTTAAAAAGTAATTATTATTAATGTTTAAAAAACTTTAATGTTTTATGATAAATTAAAATTTTTATGTCAAGCTTGTTAACTTACTTATAAGTTATGTTAAATAATAAATTTTTTATAAATTTTGTAAGCGTGCTAATCATTTTTTTTATTAATTACATGCTAATTTTATTTTATTAAACTTTTTTTACAATGAGAATAAGTGAATTTTTCATTTTTTTATAATTATTTTTGTTTTCACATCATTTTAATTAATTCGAAAAAAAATATAGTTAATTGTGATATTATTTATACTGTTAATTAAATTAAGAATAAATTTGATTATAATATTATTATTATATAAATTAATGTGAAACAGACAATGAGTGACACTTTAAAAATTTAATATGAAAAAAATGAAAAAAATATTTAAAAATTTCATTAAACAAACTAAATAGCAAAATGATAAAATGAAATAATCAAACAAAACACTTGTTTAAAAAAATAAAACTATAATAATTAAAGCTTATTTGTTCAAGAATTTATAAAATAAAATTATTAAAATCACTAATTATTTAGTTAATCAAACTTTTATTAAATTACATTAGTGATTGTTCATAATTAAATTATTATACAAGTATTTAAAAAAGAAAAAATTTCATGAAAATTATTTTTTTTTATTATTCATTTTTAAAACTTAAACACTTAAGCATACGTTAAAATTTTTATTAAAAAATTTCTAGACTAAAAAAAATGCTGCTTAAAACTTATATAAATCATTTAATCAGTTATAATTTTTTTAATATTTTTTACATATGAATTTTGAGCAAGCATAAAATCATTTTTTTTAAAAACATTATCTTTAATAAAATCAAATTTTTTAATTTTAATAAAAATTTAATTAAAATTTTATTTATCATGAAAACTCTCATTATTATATTAAATTTAAATGAAAATAATTAGAATTCTAAGTTTAAATATGAATATTTAAAGTTTAAAAATGAATGAATGAATGAAAAATTTATTAATTTTATTATTACACTTAAAATTTTTAATATTATTATTATAAATTCATTTACAAACAATTAAGAATTTATTGAAAAGTCACTTGTGTCAAATGAAAATTTTATTATTATTAAAAATCTTAAACTTATCATGAGATTATTAACTTTTAATTTTATTTTAACTTTTAATTTTAATACTAGTTGAGAAATTATTATTAACTTATAATTTTTTTTTCTCAATTTTTGTTATAGTTAAAATTTACATTGTTAACAAACTCATACAAGAAAAAATTTATATTAAAAATTAATTCTAATTTTTAAAAATTTCATATAATTGAAAAAAAAAATGTTAAAAATATTTAATTAATTAAAAGAAAATTCATGAGTTTCATGTTATTATAATAAAAAAGAATTATTTTAAACTCATTTATGCTATTTTCATGTTATTTAAAAATTTTCATAATTATGTCATGTTTAAATTCTTTATGCAAAGTGAAATTTTGAATAATACTCATTAAAATGATTTTCTCATTTTTTTAAAAATTTGAAAAAAAATTGTTAAATTATTTTAAAAAAAAAAGTTTTTTATAAGTAACTTGTAAGAAATGACATAATCTCTCTCATTATTTTACATATAAAATTGTTAATAAATTAACAAAAAAATTTATTTTATTTTTAAAATAAGTTTTTTTTTATAAATTTAATGATTACAAATTTTTAATTAAATTTAAAACTCATATTTATGTTTGTGAAAATTTTTAACTTATTAATAAAAATAATATTTACATTATCATACTTATTGCTTGTACATTTCACTCAATGATAACTTTCACTGTCACGTTTGACATGAATAATAAGCAATTAAATAAAATTAATATTTTCATAAATAATAAAATAAGTAGAAAATTTTATTGCTTTTTTTTAAATGAATTTGCAAAACTAAAATTGCTTAAAGAATTTGTTAAATTAAAACATTTAAATTTTAATTTTTATGCTTTATTATTATTACAAACACTTTATGATTTTTATAAATTTTCATTTTTTTAACTAAATGAACTTTTTGTCATGTTAAAAAAACTAAGTTTAAGTTTAGTTTTTGAAAATAAGTGTTTTTTTACTAATGATTATATTATCATATTTTTTTACATAAATGATATTGTCATATTATTTCATAAAAAACATTATTTTAAAAAAATTAACTAGTTTATAAATTTTGTAATTATTATAAAATTCACAATATAAGTGAACTGAAATGATTTCTTGTTATGAAAATTATTAAAAATTGAAATTAATGTAAGCTCTGACTTTCTCAAAATGCTTTTATTAATAAAATTGTTAACATTTACAATTTTAAACATGACTTAAAAGCTTATACTTTTTTATTTAAGATTAATTTTTATAAGCTTATTGAGTTTATAGCATTTAATTAACAAATTTACATTTTTTAATATTAATTTAATTTAATAATTTATTCAGTAATCATTTTTCAACTTAATATTATTATTACTGCAAGTTGATTATTTAACTTTTTTATTAATTTGTCATCTTGTCATTTCAATGAAATAAATTAAATAATTTGTTATTTACAAAATATTAAATATTTTTGCATAAAGTACTCAAATTTCATTATCTTGTCATTTTATATTAAGAATTAAAAATCTGACATTTTAAAATTAAAAATTTTTAAAGAATTTAATGATGCAATTTACACTAATTTTAAAAACACTTATTGTTTTATTGAAAGTTTTTTATTTAAACTTTTTAACAATTTAATCAATTAACATTTTATAAAATAATATATAATTATTACATTTATTATGAAAGTTAAACTAATTTCTTTATTCATAATAAATTGAAAAGTCAAGTGATGAAAGTAATTTTTTTACTCACATACAGTTTAAATCTGATCATGATTTTATTTTTGAATATGATAACACTTAAATTATTAAAATTGTAAATAAATTTAAACTTATGCTGAATATGAAACTTTATTATATAAATATTTATTAATATTAATTTTGCAAAAAGATTTAAAAGAAACAAACTTATGTTTAATGAATTTTTATTGTTAATATGTTAATTAATAAATTAACAAAACATTTAAGTTAATAAAAGTATGAAATTTTCATTTATTTTCTTAACATAATTACTAAAAAGTTTATGATTTAATCTTAAGTCAAAAGTTTACTTTTTATTTATTTTTTTTAATAATTAAATTCTTAATTATTTTTTAATTCATACTCAATCTTTCTATATAAATTAATTAAAATTAAAATTTTTTGTGTTTTTTAAAAAATTCTTATTCATTATTTTAAGAGTTTATTAAATGATTAAAGACTTATTAAGAAAACAGCTTAAGTTATTTAAATTTAAATTTTAAAAAGTTTACTTTTTTTAAATTTTTTTTTCATTTTTAAAACTTTCATGTTTTAAATTTTCTTAAATTTTACTTTATCATTAATTATGAAATTCTCATTGTGTTGTTTAATGATAAAAATAAAACTTTTCTGTTTTACATAATTTATTTCAAAAAAAACTTAAACTTTAACAATTTAAAGTTTTAAAATCATTTTTTAATAAATGCTGTTTTAAAATAAAATCATTAAAATTTTTTATCTGAATTATCACAACATTAATTATAATATTATTGTGTCAATTAATATGCTGAATTAATTAAATGATAAAAAAAATGCTTAAATTAATTATTTTTATTTTATGTGTCAAAATAACATTGTTCATGACTATAAGTTTGTTCATAAAATAACATTATTCACAATTATAAGTTTGTTTATAAAATTTTAATCAAAAACTTGTTAAACAGTTAAATTAAATAATTCATTTTCAATTAATTTTATAAAAATTTTGTCAATTTTAGCTATTTTTCATTTTATTTAAAAAATTTATAAAAGATTTTTTTCATTAACAAATTATTTTTTATTAATAAGTTTGCAAAGCAAATATATTAGTTTTTATATTTAAAAATCATGCAATGCAATAAGATTTATTATAAGAAATTTTTTAAAAACTTTAAAAATATTTATTAAATCATTACTTACATTAAAAACAAAAGTAACAGCATTAATTTTTTAACAAATAATAATTTGATTGTTTCTTGTTTAATGACTATTAACATTAATTTTAACAATATTAATAATTTCAATTTCATTCACATTATAATCATGAATATGAAAATATTTTTGAATTAATTTAATTTTTTTAAGCATTTTTTGTTTTTATGAAAATCTTTATCATTTTTAACATTAACATCATTTATGTCATTTTTCATGAGATCATTTATTGTGATAAGTTAAATAATATTTTTAATTAATTAATTTTTTTAACTTTTTTTAAATGACTTTGTCTTATTCAATTTTAGTGAATTCTTATTTTTCACTGAAAAGAATATTTTTTAGTGAACACTTACTTTAAGTTAATTTTTTTTAAAAAAATTGCTAATAAGCTTATTGTCATTAACAATTAATCACACATATATAATAAAAAGCAATTCATAAAAAATAAAATTTCTATGTACACTGCTTCATGTATTAACAATTTGAATAATAATTATAACTTATGAGTTTGTGAAAAATACTGCAAATTTTATTAAAAATGTTAAAACATGAAAGACAAATGCAATAATTCACTTCAATTTAAAAATCAATACAAAAAGATTTTAACAACATTATTCAATCTTTAAGACAATGTAATGAATTAATAAATAAACTTTAAAATGTAAGCATTAACAAAAAACAAGATTGTTATAAGAGTTTATGAGTAAACAGTTAGCAAACAAGAAATTGCAGAACAATCTTATCAATGATCACTAATTAGCTCACGTCTTATCGCGTCATGTTATCAACACTCTTGTTTGCTCTTTCAAGATTCATAAACGTGAACGCTCGCTGAGATAGTCAGAAACAGAGCAATGATGACGCGTTATCTATATAACCTTTCTTTAAATCAGCAAGATACAACAGCATATTCTCTAATACTATTAATAGCAAGAATATCTAATGTGAGAGCGTTTCTTGGCTGGAATGCTAAGAATACTGCGTGAACGATGAGTTAAAAGCGATGTTTTCACTTTTCTTTTTTATTATTTTTGCAGCTACAAAGTCGTTAATTGTTGGCATCTAGTGACGGAGGCCTTGAAAAGAGACGCTTTCAGAAGTGACGAGAGCAGTTTGCAAAGCTTCGAGGTCTCGAACGTACAGATTGCCTTGATAGCCTTGAATTTTTCGCTGGAAAAGTGCGCTGGTACGTAGCGTACGTGAGTCAGGCATAAGATGAGGATCCGGGCAATCAGCCTCACTTACGGTGCAAAAACACAACTTCATCAGTGTGCTCTTGATCCACACCGAATTAGGTGAAGTTCCGGATCTTCTGCGTATAGCCTGTATTTCCGGGCGTTTCCAGGCCTAAGTCTTATAATAGCAAAAGGCTCTTGCACAGTTTCTTGCGAGACGCAACGGTTTCCCCATGTCCGTCACGGAGTCGCGTAAGCTCGAATCAATCATGCAGGCCATGCAGGCCATGATGGGTGTGAGTACAGTAGAGAGAGACGTTCACATTAGGAGTTGGAATTAGTTAATCGATGTCTCGGCATCATTGCAATCCGCTTAAGCAGGTGTCGACCTTGGTTGTAGAGAGTGTTGATAAATGGAGAGATGGATGGGACCTAGACGATAGGTGGAAGAAGAAGGGTACTTCGTGAGATAGTGTATCCCTACCCCGGGGGCCATCGTCGTGAGCGGTGCCTTCCATCAGTTGAAGGACGATATTGAGACTCGAAAACGGAAAGAATTCTTTGGTAGCTCTCGACTGACGCTAGACCATTTCCGGCAAGATCCTTGGTTTAAGCTACGTCACGTGGGGTGTTATGACCGCCTCGACATTTTGGTCAACCTTCGAACCTCTTAAAGGAAAAGGCGGACGTTTGATAGACATTCATATTCGAGCATCAGACACTGCTCATTGTTGGCCGACAAGAGATTCTGCGTATACCCACCCGCTCCTCTCAACGGTTAACTGTCTAGTTTCCGATTTCTTTGAAGTACAACCTGTTGCCCGGCCTCATCAGGTGGAGGGAGGTTGCTGTGCTGGATTCCTTGGTTGGATGTGGGTCGATGAAGAGCGAACCTAGAAGAGCTATCTCACTGCGGACTTAATTCATAATAACAGTTGCAGGCGTACTTCGGTAACCTTTCTCCCAAGAGGCATATGTCGACTTTGAAATTGTTGGACCGGTACTTGTCTTGAGCTTCACCGACTTGGTTTTGCCGATTTACCTCCACACCGAGACTACAAACACACATCAACTCGACATATTACGATTGCAGCCAACCAAGCTTCCAGTCAACTTCTATTGCCTGGCCCGGTGTTTATGCTTGTTGGTTGAGCACCTTCGAGAGAAACACACGCATCCATCCACTCGCCCCCTCAACATAAGGTCGGTGTTCATACCTGTAAGTTTCTCAGTATGCCCTGCTTCAAGGGCCTTGCTGTGAGCATCCATACTCCCAACGGCCCTCTCCCAGAGCATTCAGTCCAGCGGCAATCACGGGCCTCAAGGATAGCTTGTTACATTCCAGTCCCCCCGCCAAAGATACCCGATAGCGAGGATGGTAAACCGGAACAGTCAACCTTTGCGATCTCGATCACTCTCTTGACCTCTGGTCAAAATGTTCCTTATTCTACACCGAAGCCCACTGCGGACAACCCACACCCGAAACCAAAGATGGTTGGTGGCCTTCCCGGTCAGACTGGAGAGAGGGGCAAATATGCCAACTCGATTACCCCATACCAGCCCTTGACCGCCTCTTCGAACGAAACCGTTGCCGCCTATATCTATTTCGATGGAAGACAGAAGGAGGAAGTTGCCACACTCCTGAGAAAGGGGGAAGAGACCTGGGTAAATTCGCGATGGGTGGGGATACCGGAATCCGAGGGTGGCGGTTTGGCCGAACGAGAATTTTTGTTCCGGGAGGTTGGCCTGGAGCGGTGGCTGAACGGCCTGGACCTGGAAGGTAAAGATGCAGCTGCGAAAATTGAACGCCGGAAACAGAAGATGGAGAAGCGGCGGATAAAGCGCGAGAACCGGGAGAAGAGGAACGGTGATATCGATATCGACATGGAGGAGTCGAAGGAGAAGACTAAGAGGAATATCCTGCGATACGGAAATGACGACCGATCCCCACTGGAAGATATCTCGGATGATGATTCTTCATCAAGTGGAGATCACGACGATGATCCGATCCCCGAAACTGCGGGCCAGATCAAGGTGGCTCTATTCCGAGTTGTGGCATCAGGAGAAGTCAAGCGCGGAGAATATGCGCCTCAGTTTGACGCACACGACGACGATGAAGATGTCTCGGCAAATGGGCGGTCGACAAACGGTCAAGGATCGAATGACGCAGATATTGACCACACCACGAGCTTCGCAAAACCGAAATCACTCGATCCGAAATCTATCAGCACGCAGACAGTCACCGGGATTGACCCGACTGAAAAGCCTTACGCGATATTTACGTTTATGTATAGGGGAGAGCGTATGTATTTTTCTCTCTTCTTGGATTTCCCTTTTATGCGAATAACTAGCTAACGGCATTCTCTTTTCTTTAGGTCAACTCCAAAAGATGGGTATTTTGAACAATCCTAAAGCACAAGATAAGGAAACACCTGGCGCTGCGAAACGGAGATCAACGCAGACAGACTTCGCGAAGCTCGCACCTTTGAAACCTGGTGGGGCAGTTGGTTTTGTCGGCTTCAGAGATGTCGACCAGAAATCACCGAAGAATAGAAGGGGTTCGAAGAAAGGAAGCGAGAGCGATATGGATAGTGATGACGATGAAGAAGAAGACCCGATAATAGGGAAAGTGGAAGTAGAAGAATCCAAGGACGGAAACTCACTTCTGTCTCCCGATGATATAAAACGGCAAGGCGAACTCGCCGAAGGGGTCCGTAAAATTAAGGTAAGCACGATCAAATATTCTAGATTAATCTATTTTTGAACGAATCCAAGACTGACGATTCGAAATTATAGCTCAAACGGCAGGCCTCTAGTGAACCATTGGCGGCAGGGAATGGCGATAATGCAAGGGCATCTAAATCAAATACTCCCGCTTCAGTATCTACCCCACCTGCGACGAATACCCAAGACAATACACCTCCCCTGGTACCTGGGTCGGGGCTACCAGAGTCTACGCATGAATCTACGGATCCGTCTATCTTCGTTGGGAGCCCTCTGAAGAAGGCACGGGCGAGCCTCTCGAACGCGGACGATGACGCTTTAAGGATTCGAATGGGCTCTAACATGAGCAATAGAATTGGCGAAGTTCTTGGATCTACTGGTGACAGTAAAACTGACAATGCAAACTTCCGGGAATTTGGGGGCAGTATTGCGAGTGCGAGTGCGAGTGCGAGCGAGGCGCCGCCGCCGCCGCAGCAGAAAGATGACGATACCGAGTTGTAGGACTTTTTTTGTGGTTTTATTCCCAGATCTGGTTCTCTATCTGTTGGTTTAATATTCGTCATATTCCTATTGATGTCTTCTCTCATCTCCCGAGAACCTGTTTTGTCATCTCCCTTAAATTTTTTGGCAAGCGAATTTCCGGATGGCAACGTACTCTCAAACAACTATACCAGTTTCATTGGTTGTTTTTCTCAATCATATTACTCTCTCGAGCTCTAAAGCTCTTGGCCTTTTTTTTTTTTTTTGTTCACCTCTACACCTAAGAAACGTTCTAGGGGAAACATACACACATACGCTCGATTGGCGGTAACGACTGCAGGATGTCTTGGGGCGGAGGGAAGTTTGGAGGGTTAATTATGGCCCCTTTTCTATGTTTTTGCGGCGCAGGTTCTCTTTTGTACATATCTCTTTCTCTACTCTTTTTGATCTCTTTAAAAGGTAGAAAGGAATTGTTTGCAGGATTGGCCCCAGAGATTTCTTTTTTGTCTTATTTAAACCTAGTGTTTATTGCCTATGTTGGCTAACAGGAGAAGAGATAACTCGAAATGCAATCAGCATTTGCTAAATTCAAATTGTCTCGCTTGATAGAATGAAGAACTAGGTGAGGGCTCGCTATAGTTGGTTTCCCCTGGAAGCTTCTTGAGTGTTTTTGATATCAACATCTTTAATCCCTGGCCGATGATCTCATTGGTTTGGCAACAATTGCTTTGGTAATCATCGCGATATCAGATTTCCTTTATCTTTTGTCTTTTTCTCCTTCCTCTTTGTTTGCTTTCAATTGATAGGACGAAGTTGAGCAAAGGAATCTCTCACCACACTCAGAACAAGAGAAGAAAGAGCCAACAATGGCACTCACACGATCCTCAGATCCACTTGTCTGGATTGACTGCGAGGTTCGATCCCCAGCAACAGACTCCGCTTCGAATCTCCCGTATCTCTCCCTATGTCTGAAGCCTTGATGAAATACTGGATCCTCTTATGATAGACCTTTCAAAGGACAAAGATCATAGAACTAACAGAGTGGAACAAAAACAACGCAACTAAAACTATCTATTAAAAAAACAGATGACAGGACTCGACCCATCCACCGACGAAATCATCCAGATCTGCTGCTTCATCACAGACTCCCAACTCAACCTCCTCGAACCCAATGGCTTCGAAGCAGTGATCCACCAGCCTAAATTCACCCTCGACGCCATGTCCGCTTGGTGTATCGACACCCACGGCCGCACAGGCCTCACAAACGCCGTCCTCTCCTCAACCACCTCCCCCGCAACAGCTGCCGCCGACCTCCTCGCCTACATAAAAGCCCATATCCCACAACCGCGCACAGCCCTACTAGCAGGAAACAGCATCCACGCCGACCGTGCGTTCCTATCCAAGGGTCCCTACGCAGAAGTGTTGGAGTGGTTACATTATCGGATCCTTGACGTGAGCAGTGTGAAGGAAGGGGTGAGACGGTGGTCAGGGGATGAGGTTCTGAGAGATGCGCCGGGGAAGAAAGGGGTGCATTTGGCGAAGGAGGATATTTTGGAGAGTATTGAGGAGATGAGGTTTTATCGGGAGAGGATATTTAGGAGGGGGTAAAAGGGAGAGCGTGAGATTATGAAATGCGGTTACGATGTCGGATGTAGTGTATGTACCCGGTGCCCTCGACGGTAAGGGGCGTTGCCGTCTCTTGTGTTTCATAAGGAAGGGTTATCTGCATGATAATAGCTGCGGATGTGTCTTCGGACGCCAAAGAGAGTAGGTAATTAGCATCTGTTAATACCCGTTTCCTAGGTATAATTCTTGTTTGAGGATCATTTCGCCTCCAACTGGGATGTGCATAGAAGAAAGAGCCAATAAATAGGGGTATGTATGTCCACGTTGACTTCAATTGCAGCTATATGTTGTTCAGGAGTGAATGTCTGTCTGTTGTTGTTCTTGCCTTTATAGCTTCCCGTAGCTTCCTTGTTGCTATGACGCAGGTGCCCCGCGGTGGGGGTTGACCATTTCTAGATTCCAAACAAGAAGGAATCTTTTATCATCCCTTGATTCTTCAATTCACCAAAGACAGGAAGACACAATCTTAGCATTTTACTACAGTGAAGCATCGAATTGTCTAGCATCACAACTTCTGTTCTCCTACACTCTAGCCCGTCATGGCAGTCCAGACGGTCTCCATAACCCCCTTTACCGACCAAAAGGCCGGGACGTAAGTTCAAACCAACCCCGTATTCCATCCTTCTACTACAATATCAGCTACTGACCCAATTCCTCCAGATCTGGTCTTCGTAAAAAAGTCACCACCTTCCAAGAACCACACTACTCCGAATCCTTCATAACCAGCATCCTCCTCTCCATCCCCGAAGGTGTCCAAGGCTCTTCCCTAGTCATCGGAGGCGATGGACGCTATTACAACCCCGAAGTTGTCCAATTGATTGCCCAGATCGGTGCTGCGTATGGAGTTAAGAAGCTTCTTGTCGGGAAGGATGGTATTCTGAGTACCCCGGCTGCGAGCCATGTTATAAGGAAGAGAAAGGCGACGGGAGGAATTCTGTTGACCGCGAGCCATAATCCTGGAGGTAGGTTGCTCTGAAAGATTCTAAACCGTATATCTTGTCATCTCGGAACGAAGATATTGACGATGTCTGGGTTGTTGAAGGACCAAAAGCGGATTTTGGAATCAAATATAACCTCTCCAATGGTGGCCCTGCGCCAGAATCGGTAACGAATAAAATCTATGAAACCTCGAAGTCGTTGACGTCCTACAAGATCTCGGATATTTCAAGGGTGGACCTGTCGACCATTGGCACCCAGACGTTTGGTTCTCTGGAGGTAGAGATTCTAGACTCGACCGCCGATTATGTTGCTATGCTCAAGGACATATTTGATTTCGACCTTATCCGGTCATTCTTCAAGTCCCACCCAGACTTTAAGGTTCTTTTCGATGGACTGTCTGGAGTAACTGGTCCCTATGGTGTTGCTATCTTTGAAAAGGAGCTAGGTCTCCCGAGCAGCAGCACGCAAAACTGCATTCCTTCACCAGACTTCAACGGAGGTCACCCCGATCCGAACTTGACGTACGCACGCTCCCTAGTTGACGCTGTCGACAAGAATGGTGTTCATTTCGGAGCTGCCAGCGATGGAGACGGTGACCGCAATATGATCTACGGTGCCAACACATTCGTCTCTCCCGGTGACAGCTTGGCCATAATCGCACACCACGCGAAACTCATCCCGTACTTTAAGAAGCAGGGTGTCTATGGCCTAGCGAGATCAATGCCTACCTCTGGTGCTGTCGATCTCGTCGCTAAAGCGCAGGGTCTAAACTGTTACGAAGTCCCTACAGGCTGGAAATTCTTCTGCTCCCTCTTCGACACAGACAGGATGTCCATCTGTGGCGAGGAGAGCTTCGGTACAGGAAGCAACCATATCCGTGAAAAGGATGGCCTTTGGGCTGTCGTAGCATGGCTTAACATCATCGCCGGAGTCGCTCAGCAGAAACCCAACGAAACACCCAGCATTGCGTCGATCCAGAACGATTTCTGGAAGACGTACGGCCGTACATTCTTTACCCGGTACGATTATGAGGGTTTAGAGAGCGAAAATGCCAACAAAGTGATTGCCCATCTCAAGGAACTCATCACCACGAAGAAAGGCTCCTTCGTCGGGTCCACGGTTTCAGGACGAAAAGTCCTCGAGGCAGACGACTTCTCATACACTGATCTCGACGGAAGCGTTAGCAAGAACCAGGGCATCTACGTGAAATTCGACGACGGAAGCCGTATTGTCACCCGACTTTCTGGTACGGGAAGCAGCGGTGCGACGATCAGGTTGTATGTTGAGAAGCATGAGAATGATCAGAAGGAGACTGCGAAGAATGTCATCGATTACTTGCAAGGGAATGTTGCGTTGGCGGTGGAGCTGTTGAAGTTGAAGGAGTATATTGGAAGAGAGGAGCCGGATGTTAAGACTTGATTTGATCAAAGCCAAAATTGCCTTTTGAAGGATGCGTGTAGGGTTGTCAGGGTAAGCTTTGAGAGGACGGGAGCATAATAGCAAATAAATCATATTCAAATTAATTTCATATCCCATTCTCAATCACATAACGTCAAAATAGCATCATGACACCGGAAACATCAACCCGTTTCCAAAAAGATCCCCCCTTGGAAAAAGGGGTCAATTCAACAACGTCCCAACCTTCCCCTCCCACCACTCCTTCCACCTAACAACCTTCTCCTCCCTCCTCGCCTCCTCGGCCGCAAAAACAACCGCGTGACTCCTCACAACCTCCTCAAGCGTACACCCCACAAACTCCCCCTGGGCCCTCTCCACCCCCCACCCATCCCTCTCCACCGCCTCAACCGCACTCACAAACCCCCTCGCAAGCCCATAATCCCCTCCCCCATGAGCCTTGGACTCGGCCTCCGGCACCTTCGGCACGTCATACGTAGTCGTCGAGCGAGTCGCAAAATCAAAGACGGAGATCGTGAAGCTGTCGTATGTGAGTTCGCCCTTTGAGCCGTAGACTCGACCGCGACGGTCGCATTGGGATTCTGTGGGAGCGATCATGTGGAAGGTTGCGGTTTTGGCGCCGCGGCCGTGGAGGCGGGTGGATTGCGGGAGGGAAGTGTCGGGGAGGGGATCGTCGTCCCAGAGGATGGTGACGACTTGGTCGTCGTTGGTGTTGTTGTCGGATTCGTAGACGCAGCGACCGAACCAGGGGCGGGAAGCGATTTCGGAATCTGGGGTTGTGGATTTGTCGTAGTCTTCGGAGAGGGCGCGGAGGAGGAGGGATTCGGCGGCGGATTTGCCGGAGGTGGAGTAGGTGTCTTCGATGTCTGGGCAGAGGATCCCCAGGGGCCAGCGGGTCTTGCGGTTGGCAAGGTTGATGTCTCGGTAGATGTTGAGGGAGCTGTAGACGCAGTCTCTTTCTGCGGGGCAGGTGAGGCAGTTTGTTGCGTCGCCTGCTTTTGCGGGTTTGCGGGAGCGGCGGAAATGGGTTAGGGAGCCCATTGAGGAGATGGATTTTGGGGCGTGGTGTGGGTAGTCGAGTGTGGCGCCTGGGGGAGGGGAGCAGAGGAGCCAGAGGATGAAGTCGATGTCGTGGCAGGATTTGGTGAGGAGTGAACCGACGCCTTCAGGGGTTTCACGACGCCAGTTCCCTCGGACGTAGCTGTGGGAGAAATGCCACCAGCCTACGGGCTCTGTGTGTTCCAGGGAGACAATTTCACCGATGACGGAATCCGTGAGTAGGAGCTTGCGTAGGAGAGTGTTGTGAGGGCTGTAGCGGAGAACATGTCCGATCGAGAACACCTTCTTCGGCGTCGACTTTGGCCCGTCGGGTAGGAGAGCGTCGTAGATGGACATGCAATCCTTCAGGGAGGTCGCCAGTGGTTTCTCACAGAGGATATGTAGCTGGAGAGGCGCAATGGCACGAAGAATCTCCGCATGACTCTCATCGAGGGTACAGACGAACACGCCGTCGACTCCGACATGTTCATCCCCTTCTCCAGCTTCCTTCTTCCGTCTTCGTTCCTGTTCCCAGGCTAGCCATTCTTGCCAGTCACCAAACTCCTGCCCCTCGGTGGGACCACCCTCAGAACCCCAGATGAAATTCTTCCCGAATTCACGTCTTTTGAAGTCGTCCGTTTCCGAGACGGAATGTATGATCCCCGAAGTCACAGCGGTCACGGCCCGAGCGTAGGAATTGCCCCTTGAACCAGCACCGATAACCAGGAACCTAGGTCTCTTTGACGAGTCAAGACCTGTTGGATTTAATCGACTGTCTCCCATTTTCTGTCTTTGCTTTCTTGAGCTTTATCTTGTTGTCTATACCTGAACAATGCGGGGAAGAGAGACTGTTGAAGAGGGCGATATGAGACAACATATATATACAACCCACATAATTCTGTTGCCTGCAATGATACGGTCGTAGAGCCTTACCTCGTACTTCCTCTCACAAGCCCATACTCCTTTTTATCCTGTGATGTGTGGAGTAGTACTTACTTCTTCCTTCTTCTCTGTTTGCGGGGAGAGTGTCTATCCACAGTCGTATCGCAGTTGTGGTTAGAATTACCTGTTGTCTGATAGGACAGAGACTAAAACCCACTTGATTCAGATGTTCTTTCTCTCCGACAAAATGAGAAACAACAAACAAATGTAACATTGACATTTCAACTTGAATGTTCACTGTGTCTCGTTACCAGAAACTCTGAAGAAGCCAAGAAGATTTTATAAGCGGAAGCCGGCGATTCCCCTGTCTGTATATCGGCGGGACAGAGACAGAAAAGTCTCTTATGATATTATTGACCAAGAATAAAGAGCTATTTATTGACACTCAATTTGCATTGTATTATCTACTTCGCATTTCACCAAAATACGAACGAATGGCTGTAGCCTCCTTGCTGTACACGGATTATTGTAAAAAGAATGGAAAGAGCACCCCAAACACTCGAACTTGAAATAACCTGCGCCAGTTAATGATAGCTGCCTGGAAAATCCAACTAGATGAATCAGGGGTTATCAGGCTACCAAGAAAGAAAAGGAACCGGCGAAAAAAACATCAAAACTTGTCACAGTGAATGACTATATCTTGGACCCTTCTATACTGGATCCACACGGCGTGATATTTTCATGAAGAGATCCGACTGCATCGAAACCCCATAGTTGAACGATTCCATCGGACGGGCCGGGTTAACGATGGTAAAATCAAACCGGCGAAGAAGCTAGTACCGTTAGGTTGACAACCAATCTCACAAAAAAAAAGGGGGCAAACATACCTCAACAAAAACCTTGTTCAATTCAAGCAATGAAATCGGTTTGCCCAGGCAACCCCATTTCCCTTGCCCGAAGACTAGCTCCACGGTATTATCCATAACTCGGAGCTTCTCACCCTCGGCATCCAGCCACCGATCTGGCCAGTATAGCTCCGCATTATCCCCAAAGACCGGCTTATTCCGCAAGACGGCACGTGCACTCCATCCGACGTTGGTTCCTGGAGGGATGCGCACTCCGCATACGGTTCCCTCATGGTCTGAGACCCGGGGCATGATGCCTGTGATGGGAGGCCAGATCCGGAAAGTCTCTTTAATGCATGCTTGCAGAAAGGGGAGTTTTCGCGCTTCAGCGTCGGTGATTGGAGATGAGATCAGGCCTTGCCTAACGCCATCGTCGATTTCGGCGCGAAGCTTTCCGTAGACGTAAGGTGATGTAGTGATGTGAAGCATCCCTACCCGAAGAGTGGCAGCAGTTGTGTCGGATCCAGCGACACTTTATCATAGGGTGTCATATCAGTCTCCGAAATATATCTGAATGCGCTGCTCCTGTTTCCCGGGTACTTACATTTGTACTAAAGACTCCCCTTCTGCGTCCTTTTGGCTAAGCCCATGGGCAACGAAGGAACCTAGCATATCGGGTTTACTGATCTTGTTTTCGCCATATCTCTCAGCGACAACTTCTTTGGCAATCCTAGAAAACAACGTCAGCTGAAATATATCCTTCTTAATAAGGAAGAAAAAATAGGTAAGACAAACCCCATCACCTTCCCAAGGCCGACTGCATCCTTGGCAGACGGCATAAAAGCCTTAAATAGGGGCGACTGCAGAACATTAAGAAGCCAGGGTAACAGTGCGATCATCTGCATGAGAGGAAGCGAGTCCTCTGTCGTCTTGATATAATCGAAGAGATCACCATCCTTATCCATGAAACCAAATGTGCGGCCGAATGCAATGGTTGAGATAACGTCCAGCGTCAGATACTGCACCTTACGCGAAAAGTCAACCGGGCGGAAATCCTTATCGGTGGACAGGTATTTGGTTTCGATGAGTCGGATGAATTTCGCAAGTTGGACGTCGACAGACTCCTGGAGTGCTTCAATCTCTTTTCCGGCATACTGTAGAATATGTTACTAAGTGTGTTTCCTCCATGTGACGTATTTAGAAGAGGTCAATTGAGCGTGAAAGGATATAAAAGCAATCAATATAAACCACTATCATCTAGTGGGAAATGTTGCAATTGGAAAGGAAATTCAAAGCCACGGATGCATACGAAAACCCCGCGGCGGCCTCGGACTAGAAGCCCACAAATTGGGAGGATCTGAAGTACAGAATATCAAAGAGAAAGGGGATCTTACACCGGGAGCTAGCTTCGACCTCAGGATAGTGTGTAGCTCATTATCGCGCATTGACAATGTACAGTCTCTCGGCGGCTCGAGTTGAAAACCCTTGAACCAGGGCGCACGATCGAATTGGGACCTTACTGCCCACATGCGACGCACTTCGATTGGGTCACCACAGATGAGATAGTTGGGTGCAATGCGTACGAGCGGTCCTGTACCAGCGGCATGTCAGCGCCTACACGGTATATTACCGCCAATAGCCGAATCACTCGGTTCCAGTGGCAACTAGGGCAACGAGGCTTATTGATTAAATACCATATTGATCGCAAAGTTGACCCAAATCCTCATATAGCGACCCTGACCAAGCTCGTCGAAGCATCCAGAGATCAGACCAAGCGCACGACCGAGGTCCCCTAACATGTCGCAGGCGGTTCCAGGAGCGCAAGCGCTGGATAACAAAGTACGTGGCGGCAAGCGCCGCGGCGATGACCAGCACGCCGGGTCTGAGAAGCGTTTGCTCCATCATGATCCAGTCCCTTTTGGTTGTTGATGCAGCAATTCTCGTTGCTGTGATTTGCTCCCCCAAACTTACAGAGTACCGTTACCATGGAACAGGAAATATGCGCGGACCGATAGCCGCCCGAAACTTAATGCCTAAGCCTAAAATGGTATAGCGTGGGTATACCATGTGATCTACCCAAAAAGAGGACGCTTAAGACGGCAAAAAGGGATCCCGATCGATCGATCGTCGGGTCCACTCAGTAACGCTTCAAGAGTTAATGGTTTTACACATCCCACCGGCGACAACTGAATTAGCTATTAAGTACTTATCCAATCGTTGCGTTCTTTCGATGTTTCCCCTCCTTGCGCGAACCCGCCTACAATAACCTCCGCATTCCTCGCACTCATTTGTTATGGCGGAACATCCAGAGCGACAAACGGAGGAACAGGAGGAGCAACAGGCGGAACAGCAAACAGGACAACAAGAGGGGCAATCATGCGCTGCACCGCAAATGGTGAAGCTTCGCTATAAAATCGCTTACCGGCGCCGTTGCTAACTCAATTCCAGGACCCTGACTCCGACGAAGACTCCGCGCTGGGGCTAGTAAGTCAATTTTAAACTTCTGCCTCTTTCCCCACCCTTTTCCCACGAACTATGCTAGTGTCCGTCTATATAGGTTTACCAAATGTTAATAGTAACTATGGAATAATTAGGACGATAGCAAATCATCACTCGCGTCACTGACTTCGAGTATTCGCGCCTTTGAAGAGGAAAACGGACGCACCTATCATGCGCTCAGTGCAGGCAGTAAGTCTTCGTGGTTTTTTCTAATTGGGTACTCAATTGTATCATACTCTTCCGGGTATTCAGAAGCTAATAATAGCGCTTTGCCCAGAATACATTCTCCCTAATGACGAGGTAGGACTTATGAATCCCTCCAAACCCGAGTAGGTGAAGCTTGAGAAACTGACCAAGATCCGCCTGTTGTAGGAGGAGAACGACAGATTAGGTACGTTCGGGCCAAGATTACAAGATATATATGCATATTTGCGCAAAGCGGCCGTTAACCGGGTTTCTTCGAACGATTAGATATGCAAAACCATCACTTTCGAGTCACATTCGATGGGAGGGCGCATTTTTGCCCAGCAGCTGAAATCGCTCAGCGCGTTCTTGACGTGGGCACGGGAACGGGTATTTGGGCCATTGAGTATGGTAAGTGCAACCTCTCAACTACTAAAACGACTACTTTCGTTAACTGTTATTCTAGCCGATGAGCACCCATCAGCTGAGGTTCGAGCCTACTCCAACTTGTGAACTACTTCAGAATCTTGTTTAGCTAATGCGTGTGTCTAAAAGGTAATCGGTGTGGACCTGAGCCCGATTCAGCCCCTATAGTAAGTCGGATGTTTCAAAGCTAATTGCACATTGGGCGTGGATAACTAACTCGTAATGGCAGTGTACCCGTCAATTGTACATTCGAGATAGACGACGTAGAAAAGGAGTGGACATGGACTCGACCTTTTGACTACGTCTTCAGTCGCATGATGGTTGGTAGCTTTTCAGATTTTACTGGCTTCATCGGCCAAGCATATCAGTACGTTCTTTTAGTCAAGCATCCTGCTTGCCCTAGAGCATACACTAACATGGCCCCAAAATAAAAGAAACATCACCCCCGGCGGCTGGCTCGAGATCATCGACTGCATCTTCCCACTCGCCTGCGACGACGATACCCTCAGCGGCACAACCCTCGAAGAATGGAGCAACCACCTCACCCAAGCCAGCAAAAACCTCGGCCGCTCCCTCACGGACGCGACCCAACACCGCGAACGCATGACCACCGCCGGCTTCACAAAACTCACCGTCCACCACTACAAATGGCCCACAAACCGCTGGCCAAAGGAAAAACGACATAAACTGGTGGGGATGTGGACGATGGCTAATATCGGCGGTGGGCTTGAGGGGTTGAGCCTGGCGCTGCTGACTCGTGGGCTTGGGTGGGATAAGGAGCGTGTTTTGGCGTATCTTACCGCGGTGAGGAAGGATCTGTATGATCCGAAGATTCATGCGTATTGGCCGATGTGAGTTGGATTTACTACACCCGATATATCCCCTAATTATAAAAAAATGCGTCCGCTAATTTCTTTTTTTAGAATCGTCGTTTACGGCCAGAAACCGAGATTCATTAGCCCTTCTACTTCTACCCCTGCTAGCCCTACCTAAGGGGTCTAATCACCGCCACCATGACCATGACCATTTACTATCTCCCAACGTCACCCTTTCACGGGGTACTCACAGTCGGTATCAGTTCACCCCCCGCCCCCTTTGTTGGGTTTGTATAAAACAACGAACATGTTTTTGAGGCTCTACTCTACCTCCTCGTCAGACATCTAACGCAGAGTGGAGCGTTTGGATTAGTATGTATGCTACCCCCTATATATATACCCCATCGGGAGGTATAGTCTTTTCTCTCTTATGATATGATATATGATAGCTTTGGGGAATTTCATTGGGAGGAATACTTTTGAATATTTTGTCTTTTTAAGGAGTTCTTGGTGGTTGTTTAGGTACCTAGGGGACAAGAGTTTCGGGGGTACTACTCATGGTTATTTCTCTTTTTCTTTTCTTTCCTTTATCATGCACGTACATATGTACACAGTCCACACCGCACCCGGGACTCGTCAGAGCTCCTCTTCTTCCTACGATACCGTCTTCGGGGTTAGGTCTACCCACACATACATATACCACTTTCACGCAACCACAGAAGCCGATCTTACAATAATTTAATTATTCTGACAATGACAAAAACAAAATGCAATTCCCATAATTATTTTAACAAACAAAAAAGCAACCAAAGCCCAAAAAACCCCACTTATCCGGTCCACGGTAACCAGCGCGGACCTCATGCTGGTAAGAGAGACAAAAAGCCGCTTACGATACACGAACTGAGCAAGACAAATGCGACGGGAAAATAACGACAAAGAAGAAACAGAAAAAGAACAAATAACATCAAGAAAGAGGGACAAGTCAACGAGAGGGGGGGAAAACACCGAGAAAATGCAGGAGAGCGTATATGGAAGGATGCCAAAGGGAAAAGGATAGGGAGATGATTAACTTTCGGCCGTGTTTACTTTGCGAGACGACTCCGCCACTTCCCAAGGGCTAAGATATTACGCAGCAAAGCAAAAAGAGTTCGTCATATCGATCACCCATCATCTGCGTTCCGTCCGCACACTTATTGAGAGGCCAAGGTGAATAAAGTAACGTCGGTTCGGTAGAGACGCCGGCAGATTAGAAAGAATTAAGAAGAAAAGAAACACCCAGACGACCAAAAAAACCTATTACTTCTGACCCTTCTTCCCCTTTACCTCAGCGGCAGTCCCCTTCGTCTTATTCGTCCCTCCACCTTCCCTCCTATGCCATGCATCATGCGGCCACACCCATCCCCTAACCCTCTTCGCATCCCTCCTCTCTCCAACCTGCGGCTCAGGGATCCATTTATCCTTCCCGTCGGGAAGGACGCGTTGGCGGGTAAGTGCGCCTGGTCCGCCGACGTTTAGGTGGCCTGAGGGCTGGGAGGGGAGAGGGACGGATTTGGAGAGAAGGAGGAGGTAGTAGAGTGCCAAGGTGGCGGTTAGAGGGGCAGAGAAGGGTTGAGAGGATGGGTCGATGTTGGATGGTGGGGAGGCGGAGCGGGAGTAGGAGGAGTTTGGCGAAGAGCTGCGAGAGGAGGAAGCAGGGCTAGGGCTTCGACGGTGGGGTTGGGGAACTGGGGCGTTAGGGTCGTATGTGGCAGAGGAGGTTTTTGTTGCGATGGGAGCGGCGAGTTCGAGGTAGCCGAAGTATGGGACGTCGTCTCCCTCGTCGCATCCGGCGCGGACGCAGACGAGTTCGATTTCGGTCATGATGAAGCCGTAGCGGCAGGAGTGTTCGCGCATGCAGCGTTGAAGATGGGAGAGTCCATTGAGGTATTCAACACGTCGGTGGGGAGCTTCGTTGCGCATGCCTGTGTTCCAGCGATCGAAGCTCTTGACCAAGCCGACGGCACGACCACGAGGTGAGCCAGAAATTGTACGCTCCGTATCGGATGCATAGTTGGCAAGGAAGTGGGGACCACCATGGTTCCGGTTCCCCGGCAAATGAGCCTCCGGAGCAGGGTAGAGTGAAAGATGATCAGCTCCCTGCGAGACGGAGAGAGCAGCATTGACACGAGGCGCATAGATATCCCGAATGAGATCCGAAAGTGAAGCTTCCGAATCTGGAGCAAGTCGCAGTGAAGGGACCGTGGTTGTTGGGGTAAGATGCTCAGGGACTGGAGTGGTCAAAAGCTGGGTAAGACCCGGGATAGAATTCACCGTAGCCAAGGAGAAAGACGACCAACTGCGTAGATTGCGAATATCCCACCAGAAATGGCTGTGAAGGCCACGGCCAGGGGCGAAGGTCAAATTACGAACCAGATTAACAGCTTGAGTTGGCTCGGTGAGGTAACGAAGGAGAGTGTTGGCGGGCGGCATATCGGCGACGGGAGTAGCTTCGCGGGAAACGGGCAATACTTCCGCACTGCTACTCCGCGAGTGGCCATATCGTGGAGGTGCAAGCATGTACGATGACTGTTGTTCCGGCTGAACAATTGGCTCGGAGGCAACCGGCTCAGGCTTCGAGTAAGACGGGTAAGTGAATAAAGGAGCGGAAGCAGGGCCGGGTGCAGGTGCCGCAGCCGAGGAAGCATATTGGGGTTGCGACACGTATTTGGGAAGCTGTCGATAAGTTGGGTAGCCATAGCGGGACAAAGTCGCATCATCAACGCTTGAAACGGAGCCGGAGCGGGAGTGAGAGTGTCCCCCAGGAAGACGGGAATGGGGAGACGTCAGCGTCACGGGCGACGACTGATTAGAGCTGGCGTGGGAGGTGAGCATAGAGGTTGCCACGGAGATGGGCG
Organism: Arachnomyces sp. KDTOL00113; assembly: GCA_949709995.1. Taxonomy (NCBI): domain Eukaryota; kingdom Fungi; phylum Ascomycota; class Eurotiomycetes; order Onygenales; family Arachnomycetaceae; genus Arachnomyces; species Arachnomyces sp. KDTOL00113. The sequence goes on from OX453232.1 coordinate 5,277,234, forward strand.
AGGCCAAGGACGTGCAGTCGTTCGCATCGGTGACAATCCTTTGCGACGAAGGTCGCCGGGTGGTAGTAGAGTAAGGCACAAACCCAGGAGGATTGCGCGTATTAGACAGGACTCTGCGGTGGCGAGTCGGTCCGCCAGCGGACGCGGGCTCAACCACGAGGTCCTGAGGCCTGATTTTCGGTAAGAGAGTGGGACCATGTTGCCGGTGAGGAGACCGGTTGGGGGTGGTAATGGACGTGAGGACGGAGTCCGGGGACGAATCATTAGTGTATACAGAAGAGTCGGAAGCGTTGCGGCTATGAGCGCTGCCGATGAGCTGTCCAGCAGCTACTGCGCCAGGAGGCGTGATGGGTCTATAGTAATACGATTCTAAAGACATATTGAAATGTTCTGGCGGAAGGGGGGTTAGCCCACAGTTCCGCAACAGGGGACAGGGAGGTCAGACTCACAAAGGAAATATTGTCAAAGGACAATAAGCAGAGATGCGTGAACCAGTTGACGAGGGAATAGAAGAGACAGAAGACCAGCTTCCAAACAGAGATGAGATGAGAGAAAGGAAACCTCTAGTGAGTCGAACTCGTTAGACAAAGGAAACACAACAAAGGAAACTCGTCAGAAGCCTGTTCAACAACATGTAGGAGAAAGATGCAAGAAATAATAGATGATAGGAAAAGAGGAAAGTATTAGACAGAAAAAAACTTCGGACGAGGGACGGGGGGAAGAAAGGAGAATAAGAATAAAAAAAGGATGAGAAACAAATCCAACGATCCAGACGGAAAGCGTTGGATATTAAATCCTCGAACAGGTTCAAAACAAAACACCCCCGGTGGGACGATCTTAAACGAACTCCCATCCGTGAAGGACGGGGAGACCCATGGCCCAAACATGAAACATGAATAGAGAGAGAGGGTACTCCGTTCTCGCGCGCGTCGACCGGACCCATGGGGGTTAACAGAAGAGAAGACGGGCGGGAACGGAAAAAAAGTAAATAATAATAAGTTTTATTAGTCGCTTCTTCTTTTTATTTTATTTTGAGGTATGACGATCTCAAGGCCCCATCGGAAACAAGTCCCACTCGAAACAAAAAGAAAAATCCGCTCCCTGGGCGGTAAATTTGGGAGAGAGAGAGGGTGGACGGGAGAGACGCTGTCTGTCCTCCTTCCTGGGTTCGGGAGTGGTTCAAGGACGGAGCATACTCCACACTACTCAGCATGAAGAATAGGAAAGAAAGCAGTGCCTTGCAGACGAGGAATTTCTCCCTTCATCATCATGCTCATTCTTCCCATTCCCTTCCTGCCTCCGGGACGTCAATAGCCGTCCATATGCAAGCAGGGGGGGAGGAGTTGGGGAGGTTGAAGTTGAGGTCGTACTGCGAGACGCCGAGCCAGGAGTGGGTCAGAAAGACCAGGAGTCAACCTGATAAGTTGAAGCTCGCGATTGTTTCAGGGTTTGCTGAGACTCCGTTCAGGCGTTGTTGCAGTTGGCGCCGAGGGGATGAGCGCGTCGAGAGAAGGGAGGGAAGCAAAATGAATGGATGTGATGAGAAGGAGGAAGGAGAGATATTGATAGAAACAACGATGGTCCCAAAGAGGACTAGTGGCATATCTTGATAAATAAAGCAACAGGCGTTACGCGCTGTGGAGACGGCGTCAAGAGAGGAAAGGGCGTTTAAGAGGGTTGATTGGATGAAAGGGGAAAGACACTAAAACGCGTGAATCATAAGGAAAGATGAAACAAGAAAGAGAGATCTGAGGCCAGGTTGATGTTCGGAGTCATCGTTCTTTCTGAGCATCATCGTGGATCTTATTGATCAGACTCTCTCTAGGCTCTCGCACGGAGAACATGTTGGTCTTGGACTCGAAGGGTTCCCCCCGGAAATACACCGCTTGCCCGCAGATCAGAAACCCACACCAAGAAAAAAGGGTATCACGGCCTCCCCTCCAGCCCAATTCTTATCCTCCTCATTGGCGCTTGCACATAATCAACCACTCAGATAAATCGGAAAGCGGGAAAAAAACTACATGTTTCAGAATCTGCGGCATCCTGAGAGGAAAGAAGTATGAGTCACTCTTTGAATATCTTCACTACGCAAAAAGAGGTTAAAGGAAAACATAGACACGTTCGTGTGTTTCCTTCTCTCGCGCGCACCGCGTTGTTGCTCGAGATGTTGCTCAGGAATCTTTCACGGTTCTCGGCTTTGCAGCGTGTTGGAGGAGTGGATAGTGAAAAAGAATGAAGACGGTAGGGATTCAGGGCGCGTCGCTTTGCCCAGTCTATTTTCGGGGTCTTCGCTGAAATCCTCTTTTTTTCTCTCCTTCTTCATTTGTTTCCTATCCTCTATCCTATCGCTGACCTTCATTTCCCGCCGGGCGGCAATGATCAAGAGAAACATCTCTTTCTCCCAATCACAGATCTTGTTTCGAAAGAAACAAAGAAACAAAGAAGCAAAATCAAAAAAAGAACTGGCTTTCTCAAAACAAAGCGCTTTCTATTAGTTCTATCTATTATGTGACTGTGATGCTATGTCTTTTTTTTTCTTTTGCTTGAATAGTCTCAGATCCCGACCTGGATGTCCTTTGGCTCTGTTCTGTCCATATATGTATTATTCAATATCGCCCTTCCGCCCGCCTCCGCTGTCGTGGAGACATCATTATTTCACGATTTCACTATAAAAAGAAAAAAAGAAAATCCTCGCTTCATATGGAACCATCACTCTTCATCAAAAAAATGTCGTTGAAGGGCATGGAGTATATAAAAGAGTCAAAAAAGGACAAGAGGAAAGGAGGAAAAGAAAAGAAATTGTCCGAAAAGAAAAAGCCCAGGCACTGTTATGGTGTTGATTATATCCCGTCTATGGAGTATCCTATGCCTTGATCGCATACTCGCGCTTGAACATGTCATCGACCTTGGTGAGATAGTATGTTCCGGGGACGATGGTCTCGGGGTTTCCAGCAGGAGAGAAGTCTTTCTTCAGGTGAGCATGCTCGCGGAGGAGACACATCTGTTCAAACAAGTTAGCAATGGGAAACGAGAGGAAATATTAAAATGCGGCGACATACCTCATCGTACACCTCCGGAGCGACAGTACGCCGAGCACCGAGTCTGTTTTGCAAGTCCAATTTCTTGGCCATCTCGCTGACATCACCAACGATCTTAACGCTGAACATGGAGCTGGCCAGACCACTACCGTAGCTGAAGATACCGACCCTCTTGGGGTGTGCGGGGTCAAACGCAACATTGCTCAACAGACTGACCAGTCCACCGTAGACACTGGCGCAGTACATGTTACCGCAGTTGGTGGCGACGTCAATAGCAGGCTGGACGCGCTCGTTGAATCGCTTCTTGGAGAGACCCATGAAGGTCTTCTCCAGCGTCTTGTCAGTCAGGGACTTCTCGTAATCGAGAGCACCGACTTCAGGTGAAACCTCGGCAAATGCGGGGTTGCTGGGGTTGGTCAGGTAGTCGTTGTACAGCATGCGGCTGTACGACTTGGAGACAAGTTTGCAGGTTGGCGCGTGGAACAGCAAGTGGTCGAAACGGTCGAGGGGAGTCTTCGTCTCATCTTGGGTCGCACCGTCGCCGTTGGACCCGTTTTGTGTCTTCCCTTGCAGTGTCTGCTCGCGGGCGTTGTAGGCCTTGTAACAAGCGTCCACCGCTTCGGTGTAGCATCTCAGCGAGAAATGTCCGTCGACATAGGGGTACTCGCTCGCCAGGTCTGGCTTGTAGAAATCGTACGCGTGGGTGATGTAGGATCCTCGGAGACCGGGCTCCACGACGATAGGGGCGTTCGGGCCAATGAGCATCGCCACACATCCGGCACCTCCTGTTGGGCGAGCGTTGCCCTTCTTGTAGAGCGCGATGTCACCGGTCACGACAATGGCATCCCGGCCATCCCAGGCGGAGGATTCAATCCAGTTGACGGAGTTGAAGAACGCATTGGTGCCTCCGTAGCAGGCATTGACGGTGTCCACACCCTCGACGTTTGTATTTCCTGACGGCTCGAAGAGCTGCATCAAAACCGATTTGACTGACTTGGACTTGTCCAGGATCGTCTCTGTGCCGACTTCGAGGCGACCAATGGTCTTGGGGTCGATGGAGTACTTGCTGAGGAGGGAGGAGAGGGTCGTGAGGGTCATGGAATAGATGTCTTGTTTGTAGAATTTGTGTCAGTAAATCAACGGTAACCTTCTTTACTCCCGTCGCAAAACCGCTACGTGCTCAAGATCGGGGTTGCCCATACCTTCTCGGTCATCGCAGAAGCTCATCTTCGTCTGGCCCAACCCAATGGTATATTTGCCCGTACTGACGCCATCGAACTTCTCGAGTTCTGCTTGATCAACACACTGTCATAAGAGTTAGCATCTTATTCCCGTTATAAAGACATATCCAGAGCGTGGACTGGTGGTTATGGACTTACTTGGCTGGGGAAATAGATCTCAATGGCCTTCACACCGATATTTTGGGGGCGGGCCGACATGATTGCGATAGCAGGATATCCGATAGGTTTAGGGATTGGGAAGTAGTTTGAGTGTATGATGGAATTCTCTTTAAATATGTTAGAAGGTGAGGAATATATAAAAAGGATCCAACAATAAAAACTCACAGCAGAAAAGAGAGTTTTGATTGTTGTTGAGGGAAAAAAAGGGGGAGATGAGTTTGGTGGGGGGAAGAGCGGAAAGAAAGTGTGTGTGGATTGGTAAAAAGTGTGCTGTCGCAACAAGTCAGAATTATCACTCCCCTCTCAGCTCTTGTACGACGCAAAAAACAAAATAATGTCAGATGGAAATCAGCAACACCCAGGGGATAGTCTGACACGAACCTCTAATGAACCCGAAATGATCCGGGAGAGATAAGGAAGATAGTAAGTACTCTTGGTGATTGTTCAAAATGATATCCAGAAGAAGAGTGAGGAAGGAGGGAAAATAGGAGGGTTGATTCCTGAATATATATATCTTCAAATCTTCAACTGTGCGTCTCCAAACTTCCCCTTCTTCTTCCAAAGCCACCAGACACCACGTCGAGGATCTTCTGTGGCTTGAGTCTTTCCGCTCCAAACTAACACATGGGCCACAGGTATCGGTTGAGCTGCGCTGTGATGGATCCAATCATGGCCGAATCTCAGCCAAACAGATTGAGGAGATCCTCACCAGGGAGTCAGGGGCATCCATCCCATACTCAAAAAACAGTTGAACCTCCCCGCCACCATGATCCAAGCTACTCCGTACAAGTTATCACGTCAGGCAACGAGATTTCTTCACTGTTTAGACACCGGGAAAGTTCTGGTCTTTTGCCGTCTTCAGCAAGGTTCCTTCCCTTTTCCCCGACCATGGAAAGACCGGTGGCTGTTCTAGTGAAGCCACCAGCTGGACCCTCTCTCATCCTTTGAAAACTCTTCACTTTGAAGCTTCTCTCATCTTCGAACTCCTTTCAAGGCAACAGAATAAGTAAGACAAAGATCAGGGTTTATGGATGGCCTCAATTGCGATCTAATTCCGCGATTTCTGGGCACGAACGGGTCCCAATTCGGAGAGTTGCTCGAAAGGGATAAGTATCTAGTTCTTTCGTTTTTGGGTTCTTCGGGGTCCGGACAGGAACTCATTTTTTCTCGGGAATTCCCCTGTTTGACAAAGCCAGAGAGTTTGGGCCGAATTTCAAAATCATCCCCGTCATTGGATCTTGGATCTTTTCTCCAATTGCTTTCTATCTGGGGAGCATTCGTATTCATTCTCGAGTTTGAACTCTTCAACACACCCCCTTTTTTTACGTGTATTTGTTGACGGAAAAATCTTTAATGTAGCAACATCTTTGATCGTTTGGAAATCGCTTCATCTATTCCTCTCAATGGCATCTCAGTCTGATAACATTGACAGAAATAAATGAATGCGATTGCATGATTGCGTGAATACGACCGCTGGAAGCGCTTATACTGTGGGATCATCGGTTGATCCGAATTTAGGCCCCCCTCAGCCTCGCTTACTCCAGACAGACGAGAAACTTGATAGAGAGATCAGGTCGACGAAGGTCAATACCTGGTCGCCTTCGATATTCTATCTGTATGAAACAATCTGCATAGTTCTCGAAGTAACAGTATACTCTATGTGTCCTACCTTATCTCTACTTGGCCCCTCTCGTCTCCGGGATTCGCATGTGCCCTGCTGCCCCCAGTCCGTGTATCAGATCTTTCGATTGAAAGAATCATGAGACATCCCTTTCCCATCCTTCTCGCCATCGCCCACCTGCTCTCTGTCTCCTCGGGGCAAATAACCTGCTACCGACCCAATGGGGACAGCTCCACCCACAATGACACCAAAATATGTAGCAGTGTAAATGGCGCGGTGAGCATGTGCTGTAATGTGGATGATGAATGTCTCCCAAATGGTATCTGCAAAGTTCCCGCAACATCAGGAGAGTCGGGCTCTGAGCCCATATACTGGCGAGATACGTGTTCCCAATCCTCCTGGCCAGAAGTAGGCTGTTTGAAAGTGTGCGCGGTATGTTTATCTCATCACCGCGGGAGTGATTGTCGATGGACGGATAACAAATTGGATACGCGACTAACACCCCGCATCGTATTTTAGAGTGACGGCTTGGAGGATGAGAATACGCGCATGACTCCCTGCGAAGACGGCAACGATCTCTCTCCGACTTGGTGCTGCGGTGAAGATACCTCTTGCTGCGGTAGTGGCAGCGAGGTTCAAGTCCCTACGAACATCTACGCAACATCGGCTTCGACTTCGACTTCATCTTCAACTTCATCTTCAACTTCATCTTCGACATCTACATCTACATCCGCACCATCACAATCATCCTCTGGACTCTCGACTGGCGGAAAAGCGGGAATCGGTGTAGGCGTCGCCGTGGGGGCTTGTGCAATAATCGCATTGCTGCTGTTCTTCCTGCGTCGTCAGCACAAAAAGAAGGCGGCGGCAGTCATGCCCTACTCTTCAGAACAGCAGACGGGCTGGGGTTCGTCGAAGCCACATGGATCTGAGCGGGCTTATTTTTATGAGACGCCTGAGGATTTCCACGATTCTACGCACGAATTGGACAGTCGGCCAGCTGCTATACCCGAATTAGACGGCGGGCCGTCTACAAGATCCAGACACTAGGGAGGAGCGTTTGGTGGTGAGAACGGCTTCTGCTTGGAGAAGAAGCTGTTGTGGAAACAATGGTCTTTGTCATTGCGGCTCTGTTATCTTTCTTGCAAGCGTCTTATAATTAAAGGGTGATGTATCATGATGTTTGATAATCATCAGTGACACCTCATCGTTGCGGACTTGTCGAGGGTTGTTATCATTTGTTCCAATTTCTTTTTATTTCCGAATAATACCCCATCTCGAGCTTCTAATATCTCAACAGACATTCGCGAAGGCTAAGATGTCGAGTGCCATGTTTGTATATAATTGTAACGATGCTTTTCTTTTCGATCTGGAGTGTTCGCCCAGGTTGCGCGACCTCAGACACCAATGCTTAGAACGAGAGGAAGGTGGATGAAGTGACCGTAGATTTTAGATCGGAAGGTAATATCTATCTCACAATCCTATCACGTCATATAAGCAAAGGCAGGGGAGAATAGCTAAACCCTGTCCCGTTGGTGTATGTCAGATAGAAAATGATGCTGTCAGATTCTAGAACTTCGAACTATTCTCATTCATATCGATCAGGATTTTGTAATTCAGGCAGAAGCCTTTTTATATATAATAAAAGCGGAATTCGGGGAATCAGAATCGGTCAGCGAGGTGGACCCCTGAGCTCTATCTCGGGATGATATCAATCAATGCCCCTGTCCCTTTCCTTTAACGGCTGGAGCGGGTGATCCCGCGAGGAACGTCTTATTACGTGCCCCATTTGTACAACGCCGTTGATGATTGATCCATGCCGTAGCTCAATGTGCGTTCCAGGTTTCCTGTTTCTCTCGCTTTTGTCCCACGCCCAGTTGATAGTCCAATTTGGAATCTTCAGCTGATATGCCTCGAGAAGACCAGCTGTGGGAGGACTTGTTCCGGATCTTCCGATAGGCACCTGTCGCTTACTCGGACTCAGGACGAGTTACTGAGTACACTCTGACAAGTGTAAACGTAAGACGCTACGTTAATTGGATCCGTAGAGTGAGCTAATTCAGCAAGACCCGTAAAGCCCTCCTTATCGTAGAGTTTATCCCGCTGTCGAACAAACGGCGTTATTTACGACATTAATAAAATAGGGACCCCGTATCCTTCCAAATCTAATGTAGTTAGTTAAAGACGACAGCGCCAGAGGAATTGCATCTGAAATATAGCAGGCCTTCTAGAAAAAGGCTGGGAGGAGAAATGCTCGCTGTACCTGCGGCCGGTGGGAAAATATGCGCGAGTTTCCAGGGTCGATATTTATACCAGCCGCAACGAGGTCGATATTTATACCAGCCGCAACGAGGCGGCTAAATGTACAGAGCAAATGTCTGGCTTCTGTCCTGTCAGTATGAAGGGCTGCTAATTACAGCCTGATACACTGTCGTTGTTTGATTCTTGTCTCAAAAAGTTCTTTGAGTTGTTGGAGTTTCAAGATGTCTTTCTGCTGCGCCACAAGTCGTTGTCCAGGCTGAGGTGTGTAAGCAACATTGATTGGCCAGCTTCGTCGTGATACTTTATTTCCCCTTCAAGACCAAGAAAGAACAACCTCACGATATCTACAGAGTGTCGCAGACGAGGATTCAACGCTCTTTCTCCCTTACCTTGTCGCTGTTATCACCTGCTGATCATATTATGCTGTTTGCCATCTTATCAGGCAGGAGAACATGATCCCGTATCCCTCTCGACCTCCCTGATATCCTTATCCCCGTTCCTGGGTCCCATCCCTCTCTCAAATATTTAGGGGCTCTCGGCTAAAGCTCCATTTCGATTTCCGGATATGGGCGACGAAAAGTCCAAATATGAAGCTCTCCCCATTCCTTCCTACGAGGAAGCCACCTCGAACCGCCCTACCTCCTCCCAATCTCGCCTCGGCGCAGAAGAAACCAGTGACGACGCCGAAAGACAGACACTCCTGAATAACCGCGATGACGGCCACCCCGGATCTACAAGCTACCCTTCGGGGTATCACCCACCAACCGTGGAGTCCGAACGGGGGAGTCTCGATTTCCTCCCTTCGTCAAATGGGACTTCGGCACGGGGTTCGGAGGAAGAACTAAGGCAGGAACTGAATCAGATGGACGTGGAGGAGCCCGGGGAATCATCGGGATCACAACGATACCATTTCGGCCAACGGCTCTCGAAACGGTTTCCCAACCTCTCACGAACGCTTTCTTCAATACACCTTCCTCTCCGGAAATACATCCCGAAATTTAACTTCTCGCTGAGGGGATTTCACGCGGGCTCCATGGTGGAAAACCATGGTTGTACGCTGGTTTTACGACTGGTGGGCCTATTTATTATTATGTCGGTTGTATACCTGATATTCGCCTCGGATATGTTTACTTTCGGAGCGCAGAATATGGGCCAGATGTACGATCCCGAGTCGGTACGGATATTTGTTCAGAGTCACATAAACGAAACGAGTATCAAGGATTATTTGAGAGTAGTGACGGAATATCCGCATATGGCGGGAACAGAAGGAAATTATGCGCTGGCGGAGTTTATGGAACAACGATTTAAATCTGCCGGATTGGAACACGTCGAGATGGAAAGATATGATGTTTATTTAAATTATCCTCAGGAGGGTGGACGACGAGTCGCCATTGTCGATCCACCGGATTTGGCTTGGGAGGCGGCTATAGAGGAAGAGCATGCCTATGAGAACCCTCCAAGGGACCAGACGCTTGTATTCCATGGACACTCGAAGTCGGGTAATGTTACAGGCCCTTTGGTGTACGCGAACTATGGGTCGAGAGAAGACTTTAAGCTACTTGCAGACCGTGGGATTTCCCTAAACGGATCAATCGCCTTGGTTCGATATTACGGTTCTCAGGGCGACAGGGCATTGAAAGTCAAGGCCGCCGAACTGGCAGGTGCCGCCGGGTGCATCATTTATTCTGACCCCGCGGAAGATGGCTTCCAACTAGGCCCTGCGTGGCCAGATGGACGATATATGCCCGCGGATGGGGTACAGCGTGGCGCTGTCAGTCTGATGTCATGGGTCGTAGGAGACGTCCTCAGCCCCGGGTTTGCCTCTCTCCCGGACCAGAAAAAGCGGATTTCACCAGAGGACAGTGAGGGTCTCAACAAGATTCCAAGCATCCCTATCGCTTGGCGCGATGCCAAGCACCTTTTGCAAGCGCTCAAAAGCCATGGCGAGAAAGTCCCAAAGGAATGGGTAGGCGGCGTTCCTGACATTAATGAGTGGTGGTCTGGGGACTCGTCGTCTCCTAAAGTGAATCTGATGAATATACAGGATGAGGTGAATCGACAGCCGATATACAATGTTGTGGGGAGGATCACGGGAATAGAGCAGCCTGAGAAGAAGATTATTATCGGTAGCCATCGTGACGCATGGTGCTTTGGAGCAGCTGATCCGGGAAGTGGAACTTCGGTTCTTCTTGAAGTTGTACGAGTTTTTGGAGAGTTGCGTAGTCTAGGATGGCGTCCACTACGTACTATCGAGTTTGCGAGCTGGGATGGCGAGGAGTACAACCTAATTGGCTCCACGGAGCATGTGGAGGACAACTTGGATGAACTACAACGCAACGCCTTCGCATATCTCAACGTCGATGTCGCCGTAAGCGGAACGGAATTCGAAGCGTCCGCTTCGCCCATCTTCGAAACTGCTCTTCTTCGTGTCCTAGACCGGACCTCTGATCCAGTTACCAACGAAACCCTTCGACACCTCTGGGATTCCACAGGCTCTAAGCTTGAGGGTCTAGGTGCCGGTAGCGACTATGTCGCCTTTCAGGATATTGCAGGAACTTCAAGTATTGATTTTGGGTTTCATGGCGATGAATACCCATATCACAGCTGCTATGACAGCTTTGACTGGATGGCTACGTTTGGTGACCCGAGTTTTCAATACCATAAAGTGTTAGGGCAGATATGGGCTCTCCTCACTCTAGAGTTGTCTGACCGTCCTATCCTCCCGTTTGACATGAGCGCCTACGCTGCAAGGGTGGAGGAATACATTGATGATCTTGAAGAATACGCCAAAGCCAACGGGGCGCCACTGAATTCAAAAAGCTCTCGCGATAATAAGCATTCACGTCCCGGGAACAAGAAACCTACGGTTGATTTAGAACCCTTACACAAAGCAGCGAAGGGATTTACCACGAATGCTAAGAAATTTAAGAAGTGGGCAGACGTATGGAAGGAGACAGTATATGGTTCCGGCGGGTTAGAAAGCAATGTGATGGCAATCGAACGTATGAGCCACAACAGTCATATGGGGGATTTCGAGACTCACGTTCTGGACCTGGAAGAAGGTGGAGGCGTAAGTAACATGCTCATCTTTATATCTCTTTCTGTACTCTCTTGCAAACCAACCGATTTACTAACGACCAATTGAATCCATCTAGATCCCCAACCGCACCCAGTTCAAGCATATAATATTCGGCCCACAAGCCTGGTCCGGTTACGATGAAGCCTTCTTCCCTGCCATCCGCGATTCAATCGACGCCGGAGATTGGAACCAGACTCAGTTTTGGATCGATCGCGTGTCCAACATCCTTGAAATGTCTAGTACCAGGCTGGTTAACTGATTTCTAAACGACACCTCTCGTCAAAGAATCCGGATTTGCGCTTTCTCGAGAGGAAGAAAGAAAGAACGAACGACATGACCCTACCTTCAGGACTGTTCCTCGTTAACATATTCTAATTACCGATTTTACTTCTCGATGTAAATTTATTTCTCCTAATACTAACTTTTACGCATCGAAGGAAGGGAACGGTGTTTTTGGGCATTTGAAAATCGTTCTCAAAGGGAACAAATTTCTTTTTCAGCTCACGAACCGACGCTGATATCAGATCAGCTGTCGTTTAATAGTAGGCAGGAGAATGGGCTCTCGTCTACCCTACTCGTCTTAACCGCATCTCACGCCACCGGGAGTATTTCCTTCTACCTACCTACCACCTCTTCCTATTATCCCTTTTTCTATGGTTTATGTGTCCTTGTACATGGCTCTCGTCTTGGAGGTATCTCCTTTTAGTCTTTTGTTTCTGGCTAGGTGTTCGGTTTTATTCCTTACTCTTTTCCTTTTCCCATTGTTTATATATAAACTACTACCTGTATCACCCCCAAGGACGTCTCCTTTTCTTGTCAACCTTGTCCCTAGGTTTCTCTTGGTTTTGCGGCGATAGAATTAGTTTATCTTTTTGAATGAATTGAGATGAGAGCCTTAAAAAACTCTCGGTGACGTCGAAATATTTTATTCATTTCCAACTGCATGTAGGCCACTGTGGATATACGCAAGGAAACTACGATTTACAAAGAATAAAGTCCAGAACATCGTTTTTTTACATGATAAATGATATTAATAACTTCTATGGACAGAAATCTATTGTACAGCAGTAGCCGTGTGCGTGCTGCCTCCCAATATCTTCATCCACCCATCGCTTCAACCGATCAACACAGCACCTATCTAGAGTAAGTAGCATGCATGTAGGAGTTCAGGAGCGTCCAACCTTCAACAGAAAAAAACAAAGCACCATTTTCAACATCGTCCCCAATCTTGTCGAGTTTTGCTCCCCCGGGTTATTTGGCGTCGATGATGGATTATGCAACGCATGTTTCATCGTCCCGAGCAATTGTGGCTTCGGATCGGCAATCGCCATAAAGAATTAAAGAAAAAGAAAACAAAAATGGAAACCAGCTGGGTCCAGCAACAAAAACTGAGCTTGGCTAAAACACACAAACAAGTAGCATGAAGGGGGTTGACACCTCTCCCTCCAGCAACTCTTTTTTTGGGGATTTTTTTTCTTCATATTTCCATCCTTTTTTCTTCATTTCTTAATCTTTCGTTTGCCGTGACGCTGGGTAGGTGTGTTGATCAAGCAGGTGATACCGTTGCAAACAATTTGTCAGACCAGGTAGCGTGTTTCGGGTGATCAGCTTGCTGGCAAATTCTTCATATCTCCCTTGCCGTCCTTGATCCAGGCCGGATCGATGAGCCTTTCCCTCTCGGTGTAAAGCTGTTTGTAAGCTCCACGGATTGTTCCATCGCTGACATGAGCTACCTGAGAAATCTCCTTTGCCGTCTTGCCGTGTCCCATGAGGTAGGATGCCATATACATGCAAGCTGCAACAATAGACAGAGGAGATCTACCAGCTAGCTCGCCCATGGACGTAACCTTGTCTGCAAGGGCAGACGAGACGTTGGTGACCTGGAAAGGAAGGTCGAGCAAGTTGCAGAAACGGTTGCATAGCTCGCTGGGCTTGGTAGAGGTAGTCGCGGTATAGGTTTCATTAGGATCGGGAACACCTATTGTGTGAAACGCTGATCAGCACCAAGAACACAAAAAGTACATACTGATTGAGTTCAACTTACCTCCACTGGAAACCACAGAATTGATCCTCTCCAAGTTCTGGGCAGTGAAGAACTTCTCCAACGCCTTATAGATCCTTCCAATCTCCTTCCTCGAGACTTTGGTGACGGCGAAAATCTCGGTGAATGTGCGCGGGACCTTGCATTGGCGGCAAGCAATAAAGATGCATCCAGCAATGATCACGTCCTGAGTTTTGCCCTTAAACGCCTTCGCATCATCAATGATCTTGAAAAGATACTTCGCGGTATCGGCAACGTTCTTTTGGATGTTGAAACCGTCGCAGAGAGCACCAATCTCTTTGTACGCAGCGAGCAGGGATTTGTTGGCCTTCTCGCTAGACATCTTGTTTTGTGCACGATGCAACTCGCGGCTTCTAGATCCACCGGCTCCGAAAGAGATCGAAGTCTCAAGCTGGTTGCCATTGAGAAGAGGGTTAGATGCATCACCGACACGAGAAGGATCATCGTTGTTCTGATCATCATTGGAGAAGGTACGCCATTCGGAATGCTGGTCAATCTCCCTATCTGCCAACACTAGCCCACATGATCCGCAAACCGTTTCGTGAGAATCCGGGGTAGCCAAATTGGGAGGAACTTCCTTGCACTCGGGACAGATAAGGTGAGCGGCCAGGTTCTCTTTCCACAACCCGCCTGCGGCATCATTTCGAAGTCCGGGCGCCAAATTCTCCATCTTCTTTCCCTTCAGCCTATGTGTGTTGCGTCTTTTGACACTCCTGTATGTAACCGCGAGGTTATGCTTCTTTGCGCAAGTACGGAAGAACAACGGTGAATACAGTTTGGCGGCTGTACTTGAAAATAGGGACGCGCCCTTTGTCCAGCTAAGAACCGAAAGCGTTGCGGGTCAGTGGCACGGTTGAGCCTAGCGGATGCCAGAAGGCCGTATTTGCCACTATGATCAACAACCATGTTAGCACGCCTACCAAAGATATAATGCTTCATTTCGCCTGCAGGGACATTATGTAGGGAGATGAGCAAATGTAGAGGTAGAGGATGACAGTGGCAAAGCCATGAAGTCTGCCAGTAACTGAGGACTCGAAGGGACTCAGAAAGTAGCAGATCTATCGCAGCTTTACCTTTCCAATAAATGTCCCTTCCTCCAAGCCGTTAGACAACAGTTGCTGTGAAATCTCTTGAATGACAGCCGTGAGCTTTCGAGTTCAGCGTGAGCGAGCGCGAGGCCAGGCAGGCGTGTCCGACTGTGTTGAACCGCAAGATGAGCGCCTGACGATCAAGTCGAGAGAACTGTATCAAAATATCGCTGCGAGCTGTTTCGAGCTGTCCAAGCCTAGCAGGGCGATGTAAATGATGAGTTCTGAGGACAAAAGGTTTGGTGTTAGAATGAGCGAGTGTGTGTTGTTGAAGAGAATGATGAGGAGAACTTGAACGGCAAGATGAGGCTGAATTCACGGAGGACTCGATCATGTGACCAAATTGATTACTCATCGACGAACAGAAACTAAGAGCCGCTTCACGAGTGGATCAAGGAAGGAACTCACCACGAACTCTTGAGTGAATCTTTTGAAGGAATCATCTTCTGGAAGGTCCATCTTGTCAACACAGTCTTCTATCGCGATGATGTCTCAATCTCTCAGAGCGTCGGTAAGCATACAATACGTTTTATTTTCGATGCAATTGAGCCCATTACTGACCGTCTAGCGCTCTCTCCTTTCCCGAGCCACCCGACAGCACTCCGCTACCGCTCGACGAACATTCGTCTCTACGACTATCCGACAAGGTGTGTAAGATGCCAGCAACCATCTACTTCAGAGCTGATTAAGATCTTCCCCACAGCCGATCCTGTCCAGGACTTGTACCTGCGCGAACTCCGTGCCTACAAGCCGACTCCCACCAAGCCGGGTGACGCCGATGCCTACGTGCAAAAGTTTTCCGCTCCCAAGCCACCCGTGTCTCCCGAGGAAAGCAACATTGCTGGCGATTTGAAGGCATACGAGACCCAGGAGGTTGAGGTTGAGGGTCAAGCCTCCAGCGGAGAAGCCGCCCCAGTCGAGGAGGATTGGTTCGAAGATGATGAGGAGCCGGCACAGGCAGCCCACTAAGCTGTTCTGCTTGCCCATATAAGATACATCTCATAGATTGTGGAAGCTTGTAAAATTACGCATTTTTTCAATATTTTGCAGCTCGCAGGGTCTCTTCAACTCCGAAAACCTTTCTTCTTTGTTCCCTTCAATTTGCATATATAGAAGAATAACCATGTTGGCTTGAGGAATCATCATGACAATATGGCTGCCTCAACATAGTATCTATTGTCTTTTTTTCTCTTTCCTCAATCTGGTTTACATTTCCCAATTCAAGCAAACCCACCACAACGCAACCCTAACCAGAGCGAGGGAAATTGCCTCCGGGAGCTTTAGAATGCTCTCCAGTGTTATATCCCTGGGACTTCTCACATACCATGCTTACCGGGCCAGATTCACATTGCACATGGCAATACAATGGCATTGCCTCCTTGGGACTTTGCCACTCCATATTATTGATGTTCGATGTCCTTCGACAAGCAATCAATGATATCAATCCAAACCATTCACCTTACCGGCCCCTTCGTTCTTCCTAGATAGGTAACTGGAGGACAAGTCTTGTTTCAAGCTTAGGTCGAATCCCAACACTATACCGGGGAATCTCACCGGCTACCAACCCTTGGTCATGTTCCCTGGGTTGCGTGTGGCTCCATTTCCCCGTATTCACAATCGACCTGTGAAATGGTGATCTCAAGAATGACAACTCAATAGAGGCATATCTTGATGGGACGTGCGCAGTAGAAAGTGAAGCTTACTCGAGCCTTGGTGTAACAAGCCTTTTCGGGGGATCTACCTGATTTATGGGTGCCTATCACCCATGCTATTCTAACTCATAGTTAAAATATTTGTTCATCATTTGCAGGGCAATTCCTGCTTCGAGATAGCATCAATTGATAGTTTTCAAAGATCGACAAAATTCATCGAAGTCAGTTCTCGACGAAAATAAAATATACAAGATGCATATGCGAAGATGATCGTCTGATATACGCTCTGAAATGACAGAAGATTCATATCAATTCTTCTTTCATGCGTATCGAGATCATCACGCTTCGAGTTAAAGATCTTGAGCACAGCGAGTTCTTCAGGATAACTTCGTACAAACGCTCGAGCAGCAGCATGTCAATGCTTCAAAGACCCTGCAGGTGCCCCGTAATAAACGGGAACAGAACTTCGTTTCTATATTTCTGGGGATGATCTGGGAAAGAGGCGGTAGCTCTCGGGCAAAACCTACATGGGTATCACAGTTCTGGGGTTGAATTGCTCCCGACTATTTCTTCCGGATCTTCCTGGGCACCACGAGTTGACGACGACCTTACTAAGGGCCAAATCGGACTTCGTACGGCGATTAGTGCCGTGGGTACCTCTTATATTCCATCTATGGATCAACGATCTACTATAGTACTCGTACAAACAGGACAGAGCACACGGCTTGTTTCCTCAATATTAAAGATCACCGGCGATGATTCAGAAACGATCCGCGGTATCCATCCGACCGAATCGCACAGTTTACGTTGTTTTAAGGGGTGTGCCACGTTTTTTACATGAGAGGGGAACTCCGTCGTTCCAGCGTTGCTCCCTGTCCCGAAGTTCATTAGCTTCCTCGGGTTGCTTTCACCCGCCGCGAAACGACAGGCATTGTTGAAACGCTGAACTCGCCCTATTCAAAGGGCTTTTTGCGGCCTTTGCGGCCTTGTGGTAAGTTTCCGGCGCCAAATGTGGAGCGTGAATGATTTCCTGACGACCTTCTTTTCTCATTGGAGCAAAATCTACGAAATAAAGGTCAATATAAGAATTCCTGGATCGGGTATCTTGAAGAAAGGGCTTAGAGCCGATGCTCAAGCATTATCAGATCTACACGCACCGAGAACTCCAATGGCGGTCGAATGCCGAAAGTATGACGAGTTCACTGGAGACGGGCTTGTTTCCTGGAGGCCGTTATACAATAATTTATGGCTTTTGATGTTTTTATAGGATTGAAGCTTCTTGAGCTATATAATGCCCCTTCGGCCTTCTCGTCAGAATGTCTGATTAGATTGTGCAAAGTCCTATCCACCGAAGAATCTTCTCTAAAAGCCTTCACAGCAAACGTCCAATATTGTCATCATGCTAGGAACTCTCGTTTTTACTTCAGCACTGCTCGTTCAGTCTTTGGCTTCCGCCGAACTCTCGGGTTCAGTGGGACCTCTCACGTTCTATGAAGAAAAGGCTGAAAATAAGACATGCAATGTTCTCGACTACGGCGCCGCAGATGACAGCGAAACCGATATCGGGCCGCCATTGCAAGACGCTTGGGATGACTGCAAAGGTGGAGGTCTTGTATACATCCCCCCAGGTACTTACTCCATGCAAACGTGGGTAAGCTTAACAGGGGGTTCCAGTGTGGCCATCCAGCTTGATGGCACAATATTTCGCGATGGGGACGATGGAGGTAACATGATATCCATCGACGACTGCGATGACTTGGAATTCTTTAGTGGAAACTCCAAAGGCGCGATGCAGGGCTATGGCTATCAATTGATATCGGAAGGCGATTATGGAGCTCGTTTCATCCGCTTCACGAACGTTAATAATTATTCCATCCACGGCATCGCGCTCGTTGATTCGGCCTCATACTATCTCGTCTTCGACTCAATTACAAACGGCGAGATTTACAACCTGATTCTTCGAGGAATCAAGATCGGTATGACCGATGGGATTGACATCTGGGGAGAAAATATCTGGGTGCATGACGTCGAGATATCCAATGGAGACGAGTGTGTGACCGTGAAGAGTCCGTCCAAGAACCTACTGATCGAGAGCATCTACTGCAACATCAGTGGAGGTACAGCGATTGGATCTCTTGGGACTGGTACTGATATTTCGGATGTCACCTATCGGAACCTGTACATGAACCAGGCCGATCCATGTTACCTCAAAACCAACGGTGGTGATGGCACCGTTACGGGGATCTCTTGGGACTCTGTCATTGTTTATGGTGGACCATATGTTCTCGCCGTTAATGAGGCATGGGGAGAGGATCGTGGCAGCGATGGGGTCCAGATCAGCAACTTGAGTTTCACGGTAAGCCCTTGATTCACGAATAGTCAGTAGTGAAAGATTTAATGCTGAGCCTATCGGTTCATAGAACTGGCGCGGTTACAATGGCGACAGTAGCCGTCCTGCTATCCGCCTCGAATGCGACGAGGACGTGCCTTGCTATGATATCTTTGTTGACGACGTCGAACTTTGGACTGCCGACGGTGACTCTGTGACCTGGTCCTGCCAAAACGCATATGGCGAAGGGGCATGTCTTGAAGAAGCAAGCGATGATGAGCTGGCAACCTACACCTCTGTAGTAACTGTCACAGAGACTCCGTAAGTTACCTTGCGATGACAATCCCCGGCTTGAGGAAGAAAAGAAAACTGACTCCTCTGTCCATAGATCCTATACCGCTGCGACTATGCCCAGCGATCACGCTGAACCGTTCCCTTCCACGGAATCTTTTACTATTCCTCCTCTACCCACCACCTTCTTCCCCGGTCTCGAACCCTTGTCGACTCTGCTTGACCTTGACGGGGCTGGAGGATTAAGACGCCGAGCAGAACCAACCGAAATCTGATGGATCGAGAAATGGATCCCTTTGTTGTAGAATGTGTTTTAGCCCAGGGATTCGCAGCAGTACATAATACCAGTTCTCCGGAATGTCGAGATTGTCTTCAATAGGTACTCCTATTGTTTATTGTTGTTGATGTTGAATAGGATCTAAATATAACTCTGATGATTAATCTGCCTACAAATCACGTGTACCACTTCGTGACCGGTGTCGTCATTATCCGGCCCCTTGTTCAAGGTACTTCTGTTTCAGAAGAAAATAGGCGGAGGATGCATGTATTTCTCATACTCTGACTGCCGATCAGGGAAGTCGAAATAATACTTAACCTAGCTCTTGAAGGCTGAGATAGATAGATCGATATAATTTCAGTTGATATGTTTGCCCACAGAAAAGGAAAATTCAGTTTATCCAGTTCCGTCATTTTCTTGTTGGCAGAGAGTTAAAAATATACTTCACGGCGTGCGAAGAGCCGCTTAACTTAACTTCAAGGGACTGGGATTACCTAAACCTATCACTCTTGCCTTGTTGATGGACTCCACGATTATCATCCTCAGTGTTCAACACTTGATGTCCGGCTGACACTCGTTCTGGCACGCCTGTTCGCACAGCCTCCCGCTCCTTTCGTCGTTCGCTCGTATTCCTCGTCTCCCGTTCAACCAGACTGCTGAGCGTGAAACGGTTGCGCAACTTCATACCACTACCACACCACTCCTCGACCCTTGATTTTAATATCCTGAGAAACCACAGCTGTTCACGAATAGCGCTCCCGCCCACAACAAATGTGAAAAGTCACTCTATGGTCTGACGGTATCTCTGACCAGTAGGCCTTGGTTGCGGAGAGCTGGCCTCTCTTGGAATAATAACTGGCTCCTCTCGCGTCCTCCGCCCACACGTCTCCGTTCGCAATTTCCCCGCTGAGCATGTCCTCAACCGTGGAAGGGTTCAAAAATGAAGCCAATTCATCCCTTCTGAACCGCCCTGCGAGTTATAATTACCTCCCAGCCTTGAACCGAACCGCTGATCCTGTTATCAAGCGAAACTTATCGGAGCACAATCTTCCACTCTCCGCGGAATCGGCAGCAAATTTTGAGAAGAATAATGTAGCGACAGGCAAGGATATACTACGGCGGTCTTCTCTTCGCTCCTCGAATGATGACTCGAAGAAGTCTCGCTTCACACTACCTTCTGACGAGGTCGATGATGCGACGACGAGCAAGCCGGAGGTTTCCGGTGGTGCGAGCGATGCAAACGCGGGTAGTCAACCACCCAAGCCACGCTCTATGTCTGGTGCAATTGCCAACCTGGCACGGAAACCCTGGATGCCCTCTAGATCCCCTTCTCCTTCTTCAAAAGGACCCAAGCGCAAAGCCGGTCGGACAAGAGATATTTCCCCGACACAAATGAATACATCTCCATTGAAGTCTGGATCCCCGTCAAAACCAGCCCGAAATGATCCCGCATCGTTTGGGTCCCGCCCAGAACTTATGAGAAGAGGATCGGTTTTGTCAAAAAAGTCCTCCCGGCCTTTGAATATTCTCACTTCCAGAGGTAAGGCTGAGCCGGATAACATTCCGAAGAGCCCTTCTACGCACACTCTTCGGGGTAGGGCATCATTCGAGCGATTTACATCTCCTTTTGTAAGCTCAACAACAGATGCCCCTCCGATTCCGCAACCTCCGGCGGGGTCCTTGCACCCACCAAGTACCGAACCTTCACGGAAGAAAGATGAGCTATGGGGGGTTTTTAGAAACCTTGATGCTGATTATCAGAAGTATGTCTACAGCAACCAGTTTGGTTATGTATAAACTAACAGAAGAAGATTCCAATCCAAGTCTAGTGCCCTGAAGCCTAATGTCATGCGTTCGTCGCTTTTGCCATTTTTGTCACGCTACGCCGATCATCCCTCCAACCAGTCTCTCCGTCCTGAAGACTTGGATCGAAGAATTAATATTATGAACAAGTGGTGGACAGGCCTGCTCGAGGTGCTTAATGGGAGAAACAATCAATCGGTGTCGGGTACTGACAGACCAGATTACCTGGACGCCGTTGTCGGCCTTATGACGAGGCCGGAATGGAGGATTCCGCCCTTTTCAGGTTCAAGTTCAACATCTAGTGTGAATTTGGCCAGTTCGTCAAAACAGGCCGCAACTTCGAGATCCAATACATCTCTAGAGTCTACTGGTTCCGACTTTTTGGTTGAGTCTATCCATCACAATATCCGTAATATCTTCGTCCAAAATCTTTTATCCCAGATGGCATTTGTCGTGGATAGAATGTCAATGAGGCATGCGCCTGCCAGTCTTGTAGCGTTCTGTGGGAAAGCTTGCGCTTATGCCTTTTTCTTTTGCCCTGGGGTAGCAGACACCCTTGCTCGTCTCTGGAACCCCTCACCAACCGTTCTTCGAAGAGTTTTGGCCGAATCGGAAGTACATCGCGGTTTAAACATGAAATCTGTATCAGAGGATATCGCATTGAACTTCCCAACCCCCATAAGATCCCTCAGTTTTACGTCCCATGCAGCCTTGATTCGCTATCTCCGCCTCCCATCCAGCCCCCCGATAGGAGCAGCCCACATTGCTTGGAATGGCCCTTGGGTTTCTCGTTGGTCAGGACGAGATACCGAACTTTTTTTCGTTTTCACCAAATACTTTTACGTCCTTCTTGCCGAATTCCTCCCCCTTGACTTGGAAAAAACAAAGCGAATATGCGCACCTGGGTTGCTTTCCGTACATGCTCAGCTTCTAGTTGTTTTGGAAAACACTCTATACAAGCAGTCCAACCCTCAACCCGTGGAGATTTCACATGGTGCGACGTCAACCACCTTCGACGATTTCGTAGATGAAGCAGATGCTACCGTCGCAGCATTGCCGCTGGGCGCGGCAAACGCTTTACGCTCGATGTCAGAAAACAGACTGATTATCCTCTTGAGGGATCTCTTAGCTGAAAATAGCGTTGATTCGAGCGCGATAAGACAGCTATACGCAGAATCATTTTGTGGAATGCTAAAAATTGCTGCACGCAAAACGTCGGTTTTCGACCACAATACGTGTTTCGTCCTCTGTGATTTCCTAGAAGAAGTGGTGTTAATCATCTCTCGTTACTGTCAGGTAACTCTTCAGGAAGATCTTCTCGACTGGAAATTTTGGCTTTCAGTATGCAAGCAAATGACTCAAAGTCACAATTCTCTGACAACTGTTCGAGTGTTTTCTTTCCTTTTCAGTTCTTGGGACGTTATCACCGATACTAAGGAGAGGAAGGAGGATTTTTGTTTGGGCTTGCTTTTACATGAAGATTTTTTCTTCTCATTCTTCAATCATTGGAGTCCCATGGTTCGCTCCTATTTTCATCGACTATTGTGTTGGAGACTTGCTAGATATGACGGCGAACTATCACCCCTTAATTTGTGAGTACCCAAATCCATGTTTGCGCTGTTTAGTTGACGAAGAGTTGTTACTGACATCTACCACAGGCGCATATATAACACACTTTCTGCTAGGCTCGGAAATATCTGGTCTTATTATCTCTCATCACAATCACAGGCAGAGGAGGGACTTGGTCCGCCATTATCATCCGCACCATGTAGCCCAGCACCTGGGCGTCGAATAATAATCATCAAAAACGAAAACATCCCCCCTCGCAACAATCTATTTCTTACCTTCGACCGGGTTGCTCCCATAGGCTCAACAGTACAGGAGACCTCCTATTCCAATCACGGTTCCATGAAGGGCCTCCTTTCTAATGGTGCCTCTTCGGATTCACAACCAGCGAAGAAAAGGTGGAATATCCTCAAGACAATGTTCAGCAGTCCAAGTAATCCAAAACCTGGAGAAGTGACACCGCCTGGCAGTAGCTCTGAGGAATCGGAGCAGAACCCACTTGATGATGTCTCCTGTTCAGATAATGGCCAAGATAAAGGCCCCGAAGATGGAGCGGTATCCAGTGAAACCCAGAGACCTCGCACACCACATCAAACTTTCTCTTTCAAGTTCTCACTTGAGTGGCTTGATCGTCCACAATGGCCTAGCAAGAACAGACGCCTCTTCCCCCCTCCACTTCCAATTCCAGCTCAGCTCGTCTTGCAATCGCAACGAGCACGCGTTGCCGCAAAGTCTGAATCTGCTAATTCTTCTCATCCCGAGAGTGGAGAAGATAAGCATGAGACCGATAAAATTGAGGCTGTGAAGCTCAATGACGGGGGCCAATCAACACCAGTTCCATCTTTCGATTCCGCAGGAGAAAAACTCGGCACACCAAGCCAGGTATCTCCTCCAAACTTAGTGAACGAAACCCTTGCGGCAAGCAAATATGCTGGTCGAGCACTCGCGGAGTGGGCAATGGTAGTGTCCGAGTGTGATAATTTCTTCGAACGTCGACGAGATGATGGCGTTCCTTCTAATAGTATGGTTGAGATACCCAGTCTAGGCGTTGAAAATTTTAGGAATGGTTGAATCTCCCCAGGTCTTTTTTCTCTTCCCCCTACCTACCTTTCCTCTTTCCCTCGTTTTCGTTTTCTCTAGCGTTGTTCTCATTTCCTTCGTCTGTTGTTTCTTTCTTGGTCTTCTTTTCTTTTCTCTCTCCAGGGCCTATTCGAAAGGCCAGGTAGGCGGTATGGGAAAGGTCCAAAAAGATAAATACTTGGTTTAGTGGCTTTGCTTTTTTTTCCTACATAGCCAAAGGTCGGGTTTGTACATATCTCCCAATATACACAAGGGGTTTCCTCTTTTTTTCGTTTTGGAGTAAGGGTATATCGGTTTTATTTCTTTTCGTATACATTTATAAATAAACGCATACTTTTCGGTCGGTTGATTAGGGGTCTTTTTTTCTCTCGGGTGGAGAAATGGTTATACAGGACTCTTGTCTGCTCTGCTGTTTTTACTTTATCCCTTTCTTTTCTCTCACTCTCTCCCTGTCGCATCTTCCTCACTCATCTAGATATCTCTGGCAGGGTATCTTTTAAACTTTGGCTTTAGAATTCGTCGTCTGCGCATGGAGGGATAGGTTGTTTCATTCTTCGCTAGAACCACCCTCTACGCTATTGCGTAGTCATCTACTGTCGACTTACAAACTGACAAATTTATTTTTAATAGAAAACCTATACGGAAGTACGTTCTTATTTGCCGTTATCCAAGACTACTTGCATAGAATATCGTATACGTTGAAAGAAATACAAGGACGGTTCTGCATTCGAATACTCCCCTTCCCGCCTGATAATGATATATAAAGACAAAAAACAATCATAATAAAACAAACAAAAAATCTGTCGCTATTCGCTATCGTGTCACACACAACCCCTAAAGAGGATGTTCTCGTTTCAAAATACTCGGGGGGAAAAACCTAACCCTCAAAATTCAATGACCCATCTGAGCTTTTCTTTCCATCAGCGGACGCAGTCATGTGCTCAAGCTCTTTATCTGTGATCGTCTCCTCTTCCGGGTTCTGACCCTCTATAGATGCAGTAGGAAGGGATGGCGATTTATTTTTCACTTCCTCTGTATCACCTGATTCTGGTTCTGGTTCTGGTTGCAGCTGTTCTTCCTTCTTCGTCTTGTCCTCATCTGATTCGTTCACAGGTTCCTTCGGAATAGGATCCTCTGCATTAGAGGTTATGGACGAAGACTCGGAATCATCGGCTTTTGGTGCGACGTCTGTCGATGGTTTGATATCTTCGCTGTCAGGGGTTACATCGTCAACAGGTGAATCTTTCGTGGGCGAATCATTCACGGGTGACGCTTTATCCTCAGACGCTTCCGGCGATGTAGAATCAACAATATCATCGGCGGTGTTCTTAATGGATGAAGTTGTGGAGCTGGAACGCTCGGGTGTTTTCTCAGCCTTTTCGATATCGCCCACAACAACGGCTCCTTCCTCGTTAACTTGCCAAACGCTCCACGAACCGGTCATCTTGATTTCAGGAGCTGCTGGCTTCGTAGGCGCGGGTTCGGCCTTAGGTACGGCAGTAACTGCAGGCTTTCTTCTGGCTGGGCCACGCGCTCTGCCCTTCCGAGCATCACTCAAGGGCGCTTTTTCAACTGGCGCTTCAGGCTCCTCCTTTTTCTCCGGTTTTGGACCCATGGGCCCAAGTTGAAGACGTTTGTCTAGATCCGAAAGGAAGCCCGCCTTGAGAGCGGCAATCTTAGATCCACCGGGTTTCGAGGGGACTGCAGGCTTCGGCTTTAGAGGAGGGGCTGCAGGAGCATTCTTGGACGCCTCGCCGCTATCAGCCGAGCCGGCCGAGTTAACTTTTGTCAGGCTTTCTGACGAGTCTCGAGCGACGGGCCTTGGTGGGCGTGCAGGGATCTGAGGTTTTGGGCGATCAGGTAATACAGGTGCTTTGCGCGGCTCTGTCGGTGAAACGGTTGTTCGAGAAGTGCTTGATACACCAGGCTGCAGCGGCGGCTTTGCCTGCGCGTCGAATGGGGGAGCTTTGAGTACACGTTTCTGGGGACGAGAAGGGATTGACGGGGCTGGTGTTGTATCCTGCGACTGTTCTCCTACCTTGTTGGCGGTAGGCCGGGGAGGGATAGCAGGCTTTGAAGGCACGGAGTCAATCGGGCTTTCCGTTTCTTCGGGTTCTGGAGTCTGCACGGTGGCAACGAGTTGATGGCTCTCTGGAGCGTCTTCCCAAACATCTTTGCTCGGGAACCGCCTCTGAGTCACCTCATCATTAAAATGGCTTTTAGATTCCTGAATTTGAGAGGCCAGCTTTTCCGTGTCTTCTTTCTCAGTTGCCTCCTTCCGGGCGACTTCCTGGTCAGGACTTTCGTAGGAGCTACTTGAACCTTCTACTTCAGGGCGACTTGGTACATCTGGCGTCGAGACAGTAGTATGTAGCTGTAAACTGTTCGGTGCATCTTCCCAAATATCCTGGCTTGGGAACCTGTGTTTCATATGTTCTGGACGCTGTTTGAAGCGATCGGTGGCCGACAATGGCTCGTTCTCTTTCTTTTCGTCCTCCGGGAAAAGTGGCTCGTACTCTTCAACATCTTCCAATGGCGTTTGAATTTCATCATTTTCTTCGCCACGAGAATTCAATCTTGCTCTAACGGGCACATTCGAATGAGTGCTCGCGGGCCTACCTTCGAGTCTGCTACTAGAGGCACTCCTTGAGGCTTCCTGCTCTTTCTCGAAATAACCATCCTCTTTTCTCTCAAATGTCGGAGAGATTGCCGGCTGCATGTGCTCTGCGCCTGGTTCTACTTCATCCGAAGCCAAAACAGGCACATCATCCCCTGTCTCGCGGCTCCATTCATCTTGAGAATTCATATGAGCGCCGTGCTGATTATAATCCTCAGCCGCTGGAGCGAAACCATCAGGATGATGCTGGTGATGGTGTGGCTCATCGATATGAATTACATCTTCTTTCTCCCGTGGAATGGCACCTTCATTCGATATCTCTGAAGATCTCTTTAGCTGCTCATCTTCACGTGCAGTTTCGTTTGTAGGGAAGCTCGATTTGCGCAACGGTGACTCAGCTGCGACCTGGGCATCCTTGGATTGTGTTTTCTCAAGATGGGGGTCCCTCTGGTTTGGAGAGGCCAACCGAGACGCATATTCCTCGGATGCAATATACCCCAATTCCTCTTCAGGGGTAGCGACGGCTGACGACGACGTACCTGTGGTGGTTATTAGAAATTCACTGAGCTTACAAATAATAATTTCGTAGTCTATGCTCACCAAGACCCGCGCCTCTGCTTGCAGAGTCCCTAACTATTCTGTTCAACTCATCGCTGCTTAAAGCAGATTCTGCTCGTTCACCCGAAAGGCCTGGTCCGTATTGCCCTTGCTCTTCACGAGCTAACTCATCAGGATGTTTGTCATACCAGGCCTTTTCGAATTTATCATTAGGCTGCACCCCATGGCCATGAAGGCCATAGCTTCCGGGCGGTAGAGAAATCTCACGACCGCTGCGAGTTCTGTGGTGTTGTCGGCCAGATCTCGTACCGGCAGAAGATGTGGGAGCGGAAGGATGCGGAGGTGCTGATGGAGCTTGCACATCACCAGCGTTGGGGTACATGGGTACTTGTTGACCGATCTCGGGGATACCTTGCTCCTCTTCACGCTGTATAGATGCCCGGCGCTCGATTGACGGAGCGGTCGACGCGGTCCGTGAGTCGTTCGTTTCGGAGGGTAACGGGCGGTTATCAAAATCCGGTTGACCCTGGCTCGGAGACACCGCTGTGCCAAAGCCAACCGCAGCTGCCTGCTGTGAATTTGTATGGGTCACAGCATGGACCTTTGCCTGAGCGGTTGAAAGCGGTAATGACGGCTTGGGAGCGTGAAGCTTTACATCACTCCCGATATCCCTCTTCTGCTCAACAGGCGGGTCTTGAACCTGGCTTTGGCTATCCAATGTGGTCCTTGAATCCAAATCCTCGTATTCCGTTCCTTCCCGGCCGAGGGATGGTAGGGTAACGCTAGTAGGACGTGATGGCAGATTCGAACTCGAGTCATTCTGAGATTGTGGGCGGGCAGAACTAGGGGTCTCGTTCAATGGCGAAGGTGCAAAGCTATCTCGGCCGGGGGAGGTAGATCGTTCAAGGCGTCGGTTCGAAGGACGGGGTGGGATTTTCGGTACATCAGCACTCGGAGCGGAGAGCCCGGGGCGGGGAGACCGGGAAGGGCGAGGAGGGATGGCAGGAGCCGTAGAAGGCATCTTGAAAGTCTAGAAAGGTAATTGCGTATGCTAGGAGCGTAAGACGGATGGTCAGATCGAGCCAGGTCAGGATATCAAAGCTTCAGGTAATCTTGAGGAAATAAGCTCGGCTTGACGGTTTTCAACACCTGTCGCCTTCTTTTCAGTTATATTAGGTGCTTCTCGCCTATATTATCTCCCTCAATTGGGTTCCTCGGCCCTCAGAGCGAATGTGTACTTGCTACTGATGAGACGGCCCTTAACCCAGGAAATGGCGTCGGGTTAAACCACAAAGCAATGTAAGGGAATGAAGTCTCAAGGCAGAATAGAAGTAGATCTAATATTAACCAGCGAAGCGTGCGTGCACGCGCAATATAATAGGGAAGCCGATCAGATGTCTAGACTACAGCTCATCGCTTTGCTGTGAGGGAGTGACGGGGCAACGGTGGCAAAATAGCGCATCGAGTACATAATAACACACACGGCTTACCTTGGGTTTTTGAGCCAGAAGGCCTACGGGGCCAGCTTGACCGGAAGAAGGTATCAGAATAGACAATGGAGTTGGATTTAAAATATATACGATGACGGTTGAAATGTGGAGGATTATAACAAGAGGATCATATCATGCTGGGTGACGATCCCGTTCTATGTAGTGTGTGGCAATAGTAGTTAATGCATTAGGAACATCGTTAGCAACTCTAAAGACACGCATTATGCATGGTGAAACAGCTCTCAAACAGAATTGATACTGTGGCAATAAAGATTACTGGTGAATGCCTTAGTCAATAACCTGATGCCACATCCACTCCCCCTTTTTTGTCGGTTGTGGTTGCACTTGAAATATACAACTCAATCTTGTTTACTTCAGTATCGCCCCAATAAGTAGCCCATAATATCTCTCAAGGCACGTCTCTCAAATGCTCCCAAGTCAGTTGGGATTCATCCTCTTCACTCCACCATCCCCTTGCACCCTCTCTAACAAGCTGCTTTTTCCGGGCTCGCGCCCTTTCCATAGCACTTTTACGAGCTCGAACGCTCTGGCCGTTGTCTTCGTTGGGTGGCATCCATTCTGATTGGAAAAATCTCCAATTCACAAGCCGGGCATAATCCCACATGACATATCCTCTAGCGCGAAGATATCGGGTGTGGCGACTATACCCAAACTCCAGCGCAGTTGCTGAAGCATGTACCCAAAGCCATGCTTCAGCTGGGCCATGGTCCAAGTCTGGTAGAAACGAAGAGCCCATTTCATTCTCCAGTCTCTCGGGGGTGTACTCCTTGAGCATGGCCCCGTCGTCACGTGGGTTGTATAATTTCCATTTAAGGGTAAGGGAATGTTGATGCGGGCCATTCACCGGCCTTGAGTGGATTAGCCGGCGCCCTTCCTCAAACGTATCTGTAGTAACAAAGGAGCGAATAAATGACAATCCAGCCAGAAGCTGTAGATAGAGAGTTAGATCATATAACAACCTTATCGTAAATCGGGGTGATGTTCTTACGAAATATATTTTGTGAGAATTGTTGTCAGAAGTTTTGTCATCATCCCAAGCCTCTGTGTCGGCATAGTACCCTTCAAAACTGAAGACTCCCCATTCAACATCATGTAAAGCTATATCATTGTATACTGCGAGACCCATCATCAGTAATGAGAGCTATAAATGTTACTTAGGAAATGGGGCTATTAGGGTAAACCTCTAGAAAGCTCCCGAAATAGGTACTCAAAGACACATGTTTGTTGTTCAATCTCCCAAAATGAGTGCCTTTTTTTGTTGAGTTCTCTAAGCTCATGAATATCAAAATCCGGGGGATCCTTATTGCCATCAGGCCTCCGACCAAACCACCGGTTACGTTTTCTGAATAGCTGGCTGTAAAGTTCAAAAATATAAAAATTTTGTGCAATGCGGCGCCACTCGTTGGCAGTTATCGCAGAAGGTGATTCCGTATTCCCAGTGAGGGGATGCTTCGAAAGCGCAGATGAAACAAAACCCCGAGTAAAGAAACAAACATGGGAATGCATCTTCGCAAGGCAAAGAGCATCATGAAAGTTCCACTGGTAGGGTGGGCAGCTATAGGGGCTTTTATAGCGGTCTAACAGGTCAAGTGCCTTCTTTTGTGACCATGGTTCGATGCGGGAGGATTCGAGGACCGAAAGAGCAACAGGTATCAATTCAGGGGAAATATACGAAATCACGACGCATTTAGTAATGTAACTCCTGTTCTCAACAAACACGTTGTTCAAACAGGAGTGACTGAGAATTGCTTTTCGTAGCGTGGGTGGATCGGGCAGGTGGCACAGAATAAGTTTCCTGACCTCAGGGGGAAGCAAGGGAAATGAGAGCTTAACTGGAATTCCCACCCGATTCATATTTTCCGTCGCGGTCCGTGTAGAATATAACGGTGGATGATGCTAGATGGAGAGAGGTATATAGCAAGGAAACCAAAAGGTCGCAGCGAACCAGCTTTTTCGAAAGGGAACGATTGAGTCCTTTATACTCAAGGCTACCTATATCCTCGGGCACTGATAGATTGAATGTAGCTATAATAAAACTCGGAGTTTTCAGCTGGATTCCGAATGAGAGGCCATAACAAAGAGTATGTAGCATCTTTCAAAGGTATCGAACCCCGACGTCTTTAGGATTTCAATAATGATCTCTTTCACGTTGTAGCACCAATGATATAGGTAAAAATGAACGTCGAGGAACAAAGAGGGTGAATCGATCAACCAATTCAATCAATTTACAATCCAAACTTTTTCAGAAAACTGGAAGAAAGGAGCATTCTTCTTCATTGTTCTCCGGCCCTGATGAGTCGGAGTCAGCGGCGTGAAAAGACTTCCTGAAGTCGATCAACACCCACACGTGATCATAATGGCATACCTAGGTAACCTTGGAAAGCATTACAAGAACTATAGAATAGAACATTGGACAAAGAAGAACGACGGGAAGTAATAGTCGAAATGATGATTTAGGGGCTTCATAAACAGAGGTATATCTAGGCAAGCATATACACGTGGAAGTAATTAGTTATCAATGAGAATCGAAACTTCCGAGCTGAAATGTAGATAATATATAAAGTAATCTTATCCACATAGACACAGAGAACTATCAAGGTATCATTACCCAAACACTTTGGACTTGACAGTATAAGAAGAAGAAAAAGGAAGAAAAGACATATCATATGCCACGATAAAAATAAAGCATATGCCTAGAGTACAGATAACACATAAACCGGGCTACCGAGAGAAAAAGGAGACGGTGAAAAAAGGGGGAAGGGGGAAAAAAAAGGTATAAGAGTTACACTGATTATAAATGCAAGCGCCTAACTATATCGTCACCGCCCTGCATCGTTTCGGCACCCATGATCGAATACTCCTTTCTCTCATTCCCTCCAGCAAGTTAATGGGCGGGGAAGCTTCAGCTTGGAAAATCGTAGAGCTCGCCATCCACCCATTCATCTGCTTAACAATTCATTCCCATCGTTCGTCAACGCGAGTCATTTGTCTCCGTTATCAAACAATCATCTGCGCAACTCCCTGCCCACCGAGTGTCTTGCTACCGACAAACCCTTGGCCCTTAACACCAGCCAAGGCGTAGAAACATGCGGCGATGAGAAGTAGGACTGCAGCCGCGATCAAGCTAGATGCATTAATGAGGAGACTGAGCCATTGCGCAATGCTCATAGCTAGATATACCGAAGCCCGCATATAATTTGTCGAGAAGTACCGGATGAACGAATCGAATTTCGGAGACGTGGGGCAGATCCTCAAGAGAAGTGGTATCTCAACGAATATAAGGACCAGACCGGAAACCCTGTGGTTGGTTAGATTGGCCAGCTTGATGAAGGCAGAGGAGGTGAAACCTACAGGCATATTACGCTGAAGATTATGAGAAGACTGAAGCTGAAGATATTGGCAATCCCTAAGGCCAGACATAGTATTATGCAAATAACACCGGTCCTGTTGCGGAATTGGTTAGTTAGTAGCTCTTTGACGTTGATGGGATGAATCATGGCTTTGAGTCGCGCGGATCACCACTCCCAGAATTCTCCATGGTTCATCCATAGCCTCAGTCTTTCATACACCCAGCGCTAAGGAGAGGTTCAATATGCGACATCGCATCCTCCATAGCTCCAGGTGCTCCATGTCATAGCAAGCCATCCGCCTCAATCCGAGATGAAGACATTGATCCGCGCCGCACCCAGCTTCTAGATATAAGAAAGGAGAGAGATGGAATAGGACTAACCATTGCCCGTAGATACCTATTCGAAGAGGAACATCGGTTAGCTTTCAAAGGTCGTTGCACATCTACGAGCGCGGTCCATAATGGATAACAACTCACTGAAATTCCTCGACTTGAGCTCTTCGGCTAGCGTCATCGTGAATGCGGGATGCGGAGTCTCTCAAAAAAACACGAGGCAAGCTATTTCACGGCTCTGTCAGCTCTTGTTCTGTGCCTGCGTCTTCCCGTTTCTGTTGGTGATGATCGACTGACGTGTAAAGGTTGCTGACAGTGAAAGGAAATCACAGCTCTGCTCGTTCCAAGATGAAAGTATTGATCGTGATATCGTCAAGTCGTCTGATCCGTGTGGTATGTCTTTTCCCTTGTTGCTTTGTCTGCAGCTCTTTCGACTTTCAGCTCGTGTCGAAAAAAAGAAACTGTGACTTGTCTGGTTTGATGATGGCGTGTAAATGGTAATTTTTCCTCTTTCCGCGAAGGTTTCCGGCAAAAAAACGGTAAACAAGGTACTGTAAAGAAAAGAGTGGCGTAAAAGTGATGGCTAAGCCACTCTCCCAATTGTTCTTCAATAATCGGGAGATACAATGGACAAAGATTTAATTCTCACACTCTGTTCTTTTCTGAAGGAGAAAAGCAACAGTCCCTTGTTCTGTCTTCTTCTGCAAAAGGACCTCGTGGCACGTTTCGGGTTTGTTTTCAGTGAGTGATCCCTGTTCGATGTTGCAGAGATCAGAGATTGGGATAATAAGCAGTGTCTCAGATAAGAAAGGAGGAAGAAGGAAGAGATCGCGATTGCTTCGATGACACAGGGAGTTTTCTCGGGAGGTTTTCCTGTTCAAAGACAATTGATTCTATGCGAGCTTGAATACTAAAAGGAAGTCACAGTCCTGATATACTTCGTCGAGATAATCTTGCAGCCTAGGGAGTAGCCACAGTGACAAAGATGTGCCACGCGTCTATGCAGGCGCGGCCTTAGTTGTCCATGGGAGTTATCTAAGAGGAGAGACCGCAGAGCGGCCAGGAAGAGCTGAAATTCAAGTCATCGTCATATCTAATTATTCTTGGCGTGCGAACCAGTTGATCTGCAGACGAAAGGAAAGGCCATCCCGCCACAACCAAGGATCTCTATATCAACTTCATTGTCATTTGCAAGGGCAACGAATAATCACACCGGCATCGGCTTGCCTCTTGCCAAAATAGACGCTCTGATATCTCTCCCATCCACAAGGCCAAATGTGCTGAACTTCAATCCCTGTTCCTGCGTTCTCCCCTTTCCCCTTACCCCCTTTGTCCCTATTATATCACCGGTGTCGGTCTAAGTGGCAGAGTAGACGAGTCTGAAAACGTCATTGAAGACGAAATAGCTTCCGGCTCCGTCAGGCAACAGCTGGAATGCCTGTGTGTAGTTCATGGGCTTTTGCTCCTCATCGACCTATAAAATCCACCACCACGTTCGCGATGTTAGAAACCAGATTCCTCAACACCATCTCAAATCTTCGGATTCTCTTTCCCTTTCTTTACAAAGACTTACCAGGAGCGCTCCGGTCACCAAAACCAGAATGCCGCCAGCATCGCTAGAGGGCTGCGCATCGAGAGTGGACACCTGATGGGCGACTTTCTGGAATGGAAGGCCCTATTTATCGATCAGCGAAAAGGACGTCGACTCGGATACCCCCGTATCGGTATCACCCATCCCCAAAGATTCGGTATAACTAACGCTAAGTTTCTCGACGATCGAAGCGGTACCGAGGCTGGAGGCGGTCTCAAAAGTGAGCATGGAGTTGTCGCGCTATTCATTTCGAATCCACCGTCAGTCTCAATCCGTTTATATAATCCCACCGCTTTCCACACACGCTGGGGGGAGAGAGAGAGAGATAATCTCTACATACATAGAGAGCCCCAAGGCCAGCCCGATTCTCATCGAAGGTCTTGTAGTAGAACTCAACAAATTGTTCTGTAGAAAGAAAATATCATCGTTGTTAGGCCGGGCCGGACATTATTTGCCCTCCTTTTCTTTTCCGCGCAATCATAATGTCTCCAAGAGAGGAGAGAGGACTTGACTCGAACATACTTGCGATGTTTTCGAAATCTGTTCATGGTGAGGAAACGGTTAGCTCTATTCGCATGTTTGGTTTTTTTTTTTTTTTTGCGCCTTCGTCAACTGATGCATCAAAAGAATAGCTATAGGACTTCTCGAAATGAAGAAGAGAACGCGCGAAACTCACCGGCCATATTGTACAGATTTTGCTAGGGGATCTTGTCTAACAGATACAAAAAAACTTGATCAAGACTTTGTTTGGATGATGAGTGTTGGCGGAGAGAGAAAAAGGGTTCGGTTGTAAACTCGCGGGGTTGTTGCTTTGGTGGGGGTTGATCTTTATAGGGCTTGAAGTGTAATCCGCTATGTATGTAATCGCGAGTTTCTTTGTATGGGTTTTTTTTACTTGGTAGATCAACATACAAAGAGGGAACAACGAGAAAATATTAGGGTAACTCCGTTAAAAAAAGAGTTCTTTTAATGGAATATCGTTGAATAAGACATGGTATCTATGGCAGGTTTAATCATATACAGTACAAAAACAGCAGTAATATTTTTACAAGTCCTTAGTCCGTGTCGGAATCAGCAAACATGTCCTCCGCCTTTGGACGGCGCCGTCGAGGTGGAGGTCCGGGTTCGGATGGCTTATCGTTAACCACACCAGATGCTTCCTCTTTAGTTTCGGGCTGGGGCTCCTGCGGTTCTCCTGCGTCCCTGCCTTCATCGCTGTCTTCATCATCATCCAGAGGCCTGCCATCCATGTCTTCCATATCACTATCCTCCATAGGAACACCGTCAATGTTGTCGAGATCCTCGTCATCAGCAACAATCGGAATCCCATCCACGTCTATTTCCATTTTCTCACCACCAATATCCTTCCCGTCATTATCATGTTCCACTGCTGCAGTATCCTCATCAACAGTCTTCCACCGATTCTTCCCCTTTCCCCCAAACATGCCGGTCGCTTTCTCAGCCTCCAACCTTTCAATCTCCTCCCGCTTCTCCTTTTCTGTGGGCGGTGGCTTCTCGAAAACCTGAGAGAAATGTTCTTGGCTCGATTGCGGGAAAACACACCATCCTTCCCACAAGTGAAGCACGCTTCCGATGCTACGTTTCCACTTTTCTGCTTTTAGCCGTCCCCATCCTAGTTCTTTCTCTAGTCGACCAAGTTGCTCAAATATATGCCGCGACTTCAATGCAGATTCAAAAAGCTGTCGATATCGCCAGGCGTGTCGCACACCGCTCGTAGATGATGAGGAAAGAATGTCAGAGATTATGTAGAGGGCTACCAGCTTTGCGGAGGACGTATCAAGTTTCTCCTTAGACAGCACTCCGGGAACAAACGGAGGATGCTTCACCTCCTCTGTAGAATTTTGGTTCGCTACATTTTCAAGCCTCGCGGAGTTCCTGTCTTGTTCACAGTCAGGGCTGGCGCCTGTGTAAGCCAGTGGGTTCGCGACGTTCGACACTATTAAATCGACAACTTCGTCGGCACCCTCCCCTGCATGGTCTATAGCAAAGGCAGTTATGCGAGCGACGTCTCCTTTCCGTAGCTTCGCATTTGTCGTTGGGAGTCTTGCTAGCAAATGCACAAGCTTTGCCTTCTGGAGGGGGTTCATATAACCCGTCCCATCAGTATTGCTATTCTCAACCGCATCGTGACGCCGCCGGTCATCCTCTCGATCCGAGTCTTCATCGTCAGAGGAATCATATTCCTCGTCTGAAACAAATTCGTTTATCTCTGTTGTGTGTTCAAATCGGAGATTTCTCTCGGGCGGTGTCCAGGTTGTTTCTCCATCAAACACCGATATTGGTAGTTCCCTATCCCGGCCTCGCTTCTTATTATGTTTCTGGGAGTCCGTTAGGATATCCCATAGCTTCCATCGGTACCACACACCACCTGTACTCCTAGGATTCCATAACCACGCCCACTTTTCCTGTTTCTGGACATCTGTCCTGCTCATAAGAAGCGCTTCAAATTCAGGTCCATACGTAAGTAAATTTTCCAGAGTTTTGTGTATTAACTTCAGTTCTTGTAAGTTTGGTGGAGGTTTGACGTCAACCTGATGGGCAGCGCCACCCCGCCCATATCCTGCAGTGTATGATGATGGAGGAGCAATGCCTCCGCGATGTGGTCCTGGGGGAGGTGCGCGGTTCATGTGGCCCATAGGTTTTTGGGGAATTGGTCGGGCGCCAAATGGTAGAGACGAGGTAGAAGTCAATCCTGTAGTTACCTGCATCCCCGAACTAATAGCCGCAGAAGAGAGATGCCGCGAGATGGAGAGATAAAACCCCCAGCCGAGGTATTTGTTTTGTAGCGAGCTCACAGTCGTATCCATGTCCATGGCAGCAGTTTCCTTTGCAAGTGTAACAATAGCAGAGCATGTCCTGCGCTCCCCAGTGTTCTGTCCAGAGGGTGGCAGCATTTTGACATTATCTACCACCAACACGGGTGGCATAAGTGATTTGATGACAGCAGGAGATGTCCTGGGAGGTAATGACGAAAGATGCAAGGTCGGCTTTGCAGCGGCTCGCTCAGCTTCCTTCTTATCTGTTACCTTCTCATCCTCATCATCCGATGTCTGAAATGCCGTTGCCGTATCCACCGGTCCTGAAGAAGAGTTCTCAAAGGCAAACATTCCCTGACCGGAGTCCCTGTTTCTATGCGGTGGTTGGAGCCCTTCATGATTTCTTTTCCTTGAGAGCGAAACCGGTGGAGGTCCAAGGCTCCCTGGCCCGCTGTTTCTCACACTTCCGCTTGTAAAATGTCGCTTCGAGGGGCCTCCTCCAAACGCGCCTGGACCAGAACCCCTCGCTCCATATGCACCCGGTCTTCCTGGAGCGCTTGGAAGAGGAGACGATTCCGTATCATTGTCGAAGGACTTCACGAAATCCTCATAAACAGCTGCGGTCTCCGCTTGTTCTCTAATCCGCTTTGCCTCCGCTTCCGCCTTTTGACGTTCGAACAGCGATTTCTTCGTCGGGGCCGCAAGTTTGGAGGAAATCGCAGGAAACTCTCTCGTTTTCGAGTCGTCGGGCATAATGCCTCGGTCCACAGCCGTCGTAGTAGAACAGAGTAATCGTTTTCGAGTTGAGGAATCTACTGTTGTTGCGCCTCCAAAGCTTGTGAGGCCAGACAACAGAGGTTGGTCGGATTTGGCTTAGCTTGCTTTGAGAGCATTAAAAAGTGGGTCAAGCCTTATCTAAACTGATATGTAAGGCCAGAGCCGTCGGGAGCCTGCAATTCACCTTCTAGCACCGAACTTCCTCAATACCAGCTGGACTGTCAAACTGCAGGTGCAGGTGCTTATCGAACAACTCGACGCGCTGTCTGGCAGATACATATGCAGGCAGGAAAATGGCGACAGGACCACAGATCCAGGCCCTACTTCGCTTTCTATCACAAGATGCTAAAATCCCTCTTGGTACCTCTATGAGGAAAGTCAAGGAACTTCAAAAAGCGAAGCTGAATAGGTATATACCTTCACGCATCGAACAGTTCCCCCTCTCATCAAATTATGCGGCAATTGACTGGTTGTAGCCCCGATGAAATTTCAAAAGCGGACTTCAGAATCATTCAAGAAATCTTTCCCGAAGAAAAGCTTGCTAAGCAAGTGTCGAATGCTGCAAAGAAGTTCTGCAAGAAGCGTACAGCTCCTGGAGACGAGGTAGTTGGTTCTTCGCCCAAGAAAGCAAAGAAACCATCCGTGGGAACTGAGCAAACTCCCTTCGAAGTCGAATCTTCTCTAGCCCTCCCTGAAGTTCTGACCGAAGAGGATGATATAGCGAAGACTATATTACTCACGAACAGGGCGCCGCTAGTGCTAGCGTTTGCTGTCACATTGATCAAGTACACCATGCCAGAGCAACCCCTTTCCAGCAGGCTCAGCTTGGCCCAGGCCGTTGTAAGTGCTAATAGCCGTACCAAAGCCGCCAGTCTCGGGATAGAACAGGGGAAAAACGCGGAAGATGAGGGATGGGGTGAAGGACAACCAATTGTAAAAATCATGGGTAGAGAGACCAGGGTTCTGAAGAGGTGGGGCTACGATTGGAAAGAGGGTGCACCTGATGCCAATTCAACTGAGGATACTGATGGAGATGCTATTAAACCAGCGGAAGGAAAAGATGATACGAAGGGGCTAAGTGAGCCGCCAGCTCTATGGGGACTTGATTTGGAAGCATTAAGAAAATCCAACAACCATGGGATAACCAGCGGGCGCCCAGCCGAGAACAATAGGCTTCCGATCCACACAGCGGAATCTGCACGAGCATATCTACTCAAGTCCTTCTCCGATGCATCAGGGGACCCCCAAGCTACCAAGACTTCCAAAAAGAAAACATTCTCTCAGATTTCATTGGAGAAAGAGAAATGTTTGGGCGTTTTACTCCGTGCGATCGATCTGCTTTGCAAATCATGGGCATCAACGCTTAGTGCAGATGAGCTTGATCGACGTGCTTGGTCTTGGTATCTCCATGTTAGACCAGAGGTTCAGAGTGGGCCTGCCGGTTGGGGTGAAAAGGGACATGTTGAATTATCCATGATTCTCGATCTTAGGAGGTCTATTTAAAGGGCAGGCAGGGAGGTACTTCTCCTTTTATTCCCGATACAGGGCGAACTCAATGCCGCCTTCGTCGATCAGACCTGCGCCTACGAATAGCATATTATGCAACGATACCGCTACAGCATGCAATGATGATATCCTCATTATCATGGTTTCGACAACTGTCTACTTATAGGTTCCCTTTTCTCTCCGAAGGGAAGAGGTACGATCGAAAGACCGAAACCGATGCCTATGTATTACGGATCGAGTTACTCGATGATGATAATCTTGCTTTATCAGATTATAGCACTGTATCGGGGAGACAGTCTTGCTGTACAATCTATATACGCAAATGTAAATAGTTGGGTGACAGGCTTAGCCGCGTTGTCGTGAGCGCCTAACCGAAAGCTCTCTATGCTCTTTCGGTTCCTACCCGGGAGTAACTGACGTCAAGAACTTTGGTAAATAATAACCTCGAATTGTGAAGACATCAATTATTTCACAAGTTTTATTTATTCAGTCTTTTACATGGGTTAATGCATGCGGCTCTGCTTTGTTCAACGGAACATGTGTTCATTCTTTCCGACGAAGCTCCGCCTTACCGCGGAAAAGGATAATTTTTTGAAGAACTCCTTGGGTCATTCATAAGGCGTCATTATTATTTGTTGCCATGTGGTTTTAATCACACCCAATTATTATCGATATTATTGCAGTTTCCTCGACTGATGGTGTTTCATATATATTGGTTGTTAGTTAAGCTGTCCCCC
This sequence comes from Arachnomyces sp. KDTOL00113, assembly GCA_949709995.1. NCBI lineage: Eukaryota > Fungi > Ascomycota > Eurotiomycetes > Onygenales > Arachnomycetaceae > Arachnomyces > Arachnomyces sp. KDTOL00113. The sequence continues at coordinate 5,316,538 of OX453232.1, forward strand.
CGATTGGCGGGTCTTTTTTAAATGCTCAGCTGTTCAAACAAACAACAACAATTAACGTCTCGGCGGAATCGATAATGGGTTGAATGGGTAGAACTATTATTATTTCCAAAGCCATAGCTACCGACCTTGAAAATAATATAATAAAATAAAAGCTTGTGTTGTGGACATGGTTTTACAGTCATAGATGCCTGTGGGTGCTGTTTCGCCGAGCCAAACCGTATCTTTCTCGAAATCACCCTTCTTCTCCTATCGTCTCATGTACCAGCCCACCCCTGCCTTCTCTCATATCCGGGTTATCTATCGCAAGGAGTTTCGCCGGTGCCTTTGCATGTATGGATGTGCTCCCAGACCGCCTCCTGTGTCAACATCCCGCCAAAATATTTCCTCTAGGGTTATGCGGGCTATACCCTGTTCATCGGGCCGTAAGCCCAAAAAGCCACTATTCTATCTTCATCCCAAATATAATTATGATAAGGAACTATTGATAGTGGAGATAAACGTCCACAAGTGGCCACCCTGGACGGGAACTCTGGGGAGTCACTAAACAGGCTCGCGTGAATCCTGTTCGAGACCTGCAATATCAGTGAAACGGGGACGGCAGTGATTTTAAACGGACCTCCCACTCAATCATAACTATCTGATCCAAAGGCAAGGATGGGTCGAGAGCATAAGAGCCGCCTTGATGTTATCAATAAACGAGTTTCAACGTCTTCCCCTACACCGTTTCGTATATCGATGAATCATCCAACAACGACGCCATAGCAGCTGGCAATGATGTCGATGACGTTGAAGTGAGTAGGGCTATTTTATTCGGGTTTGCAACCGATCGATCTATGAGGGGTGAAGGCCTTGCGCAATTGGAAAAACGGAGGAGGGGTAGGCTCTTAACAGCAAGGACTATGAGAATGCAGACAAGGCAGCAGATAGATGTTATCCGATACTGCTGAGCTGATAGTATTGAACGAGGGTCACAAGAGACGTAAAGCCTCTCTAGGATTCTCAACCCGCCGGGCATACACTGTCTGCGTCCACGTGTAGTCAATGCTATACCCTCACCCTCGTTATAAGTTATACCTAGTATATAATAGCGAGGCGTGAAGTACTGAAAAGAAACCAGGGAGGTTCAGCATTCCTGTCTCCCGTCAGCTACGCTGGAATACACACATTCGTCTCGATTTCCGGTATTCGAGAACAATCCATAGCAATTCCCTCCTGTTCTCGCTTGAATCCACGAGGATTGATGGTTTAGGCAAATAGAGGAAGAGGAAGAATCTCTCTTTATCTCTCTCTGCCCTCCCTCTCTCGTGTCGCTCCCTCCCTTGCAACAGGAGTGATATCATCGCAACTACAGTTGCTGTTAGAGATTAGGCAAAGGTAGGACTGCCACCCAGTTTTATGATCCACCATAAAGTAGCAATGTGGGAATGAAATGAGTAGATGACGAAAGTAGCAGATACTACTTCTGCTTTGCGAATAGCCACAATGGAGAGAAACAACAATGAGCTGAGGAAATCTTTCTCACTGGCAACCACGGAACAACCAAGACAAATTTAGCAGCATAATTAATTGTCTTCTTGAGCAAAGCAATTGAGTCTGGATAGTCGTCGTTACCAAGAAAGTCATAGGTCTAGCTTTTCTGGTTCGACCCAAGGGTGGTTCAGTTTCAGATTAGGAGAGTAAGTCAAACAAGAACCAACCAGCCATTAGGGCACACGAGAAGGTCATAGTAGCAGCATAAGAGTGCTCAAGAGATAATAGAGAAAAGAGAAAAGAGATAACATCCACGATAGAAAGAGAGAAAGAAAAGACCAAGGAAGGACAAACAACACAACCTTGGAAGGAGAAGCAGCGAGGCGACGCTTTACCCGATCGGGTAGATCTTAACCAATCAGAGTCATTTTTCCGAACCAAGACCAGAAACAGGAACTCTCACCAATTTCGACTTTCTTTTCGAACTCCCCGCCCCAATTCAAACAAAACCACTGGCACTCTCTCTCTCTCTCTCTCTTTCGTTCTCGACCCCGTCAACTCTCCCATCATCCCACTGGGAAAATCCTTCTCCTCTCCCCATCAAACGACAAAGATCGACCGTCTCTATATTATCACACCGGCGGATATTCTCTCGGACTGGCTACGTTGACGACTTTGGACTCGACTGATTGTGCTGCTGAATAGGAGGGCTGTGCATTTCTCAAATCGCCATGGCTGGGCATCGCCCATCCAGACGGCCTCACCACGATTCGATTCACCACCCGACTCAAGAGGATTCTTCTCAGCGACGTCCGGAGAGCGGTTCGGTATCGGGTCGTTATTCCAATCCCAACATCTTTAGTGATGAATTCTCCCTCGAACCCTTCGATTCGGATGACTTCCGTCGCAGTTCTTCTTCCATCATATCCGCGGATGAAAACACCATTTATCAACGGAATGCCAGTTCTGCGTCCACCGTTTCGATGACAATCAATCGCAATGGTGAGATTTTGACTAGTCCCTTCGATGATAGTGCCAGTGTGTCCCAGGAGGACGTATCGCGACCATCCTACGTTCTCCCGAAAAATACTTCCCCAAACCGGACCTCGTCGGTCACGACAAATTCAACCAACACCACCAGCGCTACGGCTACTACGTCAAATGCCCGTTCGGTGGCCCAGCGAAGTGTCAGCTCTGCCTCCCACTTTTCCATACCCAGAGCACTAAGCCCATATGTTGGCGATACGAACCCGAGTCATCCGTATGGGATGTATCCGCAAGGCACGGCGGTAACACGGTCTTCCAGTGTCACAACGACATCAACAACCCGACCAAGTGATAGACCTTTAGTAGGACCTACGGCTCCCCAGCACCCTTACGCCATGTACACCCAGAATACGGTCCCCGAAGAAAGTGCTGAAGATGCTTCCCCAATACCGGTTGGTTTTATCGGTCACGACCAAACTTATCGGCGAAGAGGTCATGGCGGTGAGGATGTTGGCGATATCGTTGGCCCTGATGGCCACATGGAACAGTTGCCGCCGTATTCCCGATATCCCGATGGCATTCCACCGAAATTGGGCCTGGGACATGCTAGCATGGCGAGCGCTGAGCGGAATTCACCGCCCGAAAGCGCTCCGCCAACTTCACCCCAATCACAAGTCTCTTCCCGGACTCTAATAGAGCAAAACGAGACGCAGAGAGCTACCCAACCTCCCAGTCCTCCGGATCCAGGGGACCCAGAAGAGTCTCGATTTGAGGAAAAACAGCCAAGCCGTGCCAAGGCAAGAATATGTTGTGGTGTACCGCTCTGGATGACGATTCTTATTGGAGCAGTTTTGTTGGTAGGTGCTGTAATCGGGGGTGTTATTGGCGGGGTACTGGGAAATGAGAAAGGAGAACACGCTGGCGGGGAGATGGCACACTCGATGATGACTGCGCAGTAAGTTCCCTAACCGCGTATATATAACAACCCGAATATTGACATATTCTTTCAGAGCGTCCTCTGTCGTTGTGACCGTAACTGCTACTACTTACTTCGACGCAACTCCTCTTTCCACCACCCCGACAGGCTTAGCCCCTGTACCAACGGGAGATTACTTGGTCTCTAGCAACGGAACCTCGGATCGATCAAGCAAATGTGTGACCGACAAAGACTATGACAGCGCCTGGGGTTGTCTCGATAAACGAAATCTTCAAATTAGCATCGAGGGGAGTTCAGGTTCCAAGAAGGTCCGCTTTCAACCAGAAGAACCAGACCCAACCCTCACGTACGGCCCCCAGGCACCTGTCCTCGATCCGACATCGTATCCACTTTCACTCATGCTCGACAAAGACGACATACAACTTGGCCCCGCCTTGTTCTTTTTTACCGCCTTTGATAAGCTTATTGTTGTACCGGAATCGTTCTTCCCTTCTGGGTCTAAACCAAAACGATCGAGCACCGACGGGTCTAGTGTTTTTGAGTGGTTTGATGGTGAGAGAGGTGTTGCCAATCCCGGGGATGAGCCGTGGTTCTGTTGGTGGAACAGTACGATCTTAGAACTTTTCATCTACGTCAACGAAACCACGCACGACGCGGCAGAAGATAAAGCCAAGTCCGCATCCCAAGCTGCCGCCGCAGGTGCCGCACCCACCACAACAGAACCGGCTGCCACCGACGTACCCGCACCCAAATTTGCTCGGGTTCCTGTGGATGAGCTAGACGATGAGCTAGACGATGAGGATATCCATGAGGAGGACCCTAAAGCTGAAGGGTACATTGGTTTATATCCAAACGTGATAAAGATCGAGGAGAAACGGTCGACTCCCACGTCACAGCAGCCATATTGCCAGCAAATGCGAGTCATGGATGATGGAAGAGTTACTGGCCCCGTTTCACCGGTCCAGATCAACATCAACGAAGCGGAACCCTTCTCGACCACCACGTATAAGCGAAGCATGAACCAACGAGATGCCTTCGAGAGCAACTGTTTCTGTGAATGGTTCATCGACTGAGACTTACCGAGAACGAGGCCGTATCCTCGCTTTTTTCGCTTTCGTCTCATGTCTCTTTTCTCTCGCTGGCGTTTGGTTGGTAAGGCGGGTCACGGGCATCCTTTCCTTTTTGTTTTCATGTGGACACGATTCTACCTCTTCTCCCTCCTTACCCTCATCCTCATCGACTTCTGATTTCCCTTTCTAATCTCCCACGTGCGCTTATACGCGCATTTAGATGACCCGATCCGATCATCCAAGGTAGGAGATGAAGTGACCTTTTCCCGTGGTCCTATTTCGATCGATATCCCTTTCCTATCTTGTTTTCTTCTGTGCTACATATTATACCATTTATCTCTTGTTTCTTGCGTGTCTGTGTGTCTTACAAAATGAGACCCCCAAACCAACTTGTGTGTGTTTATTTGTTTGTTTTCCAATCTCCAGCTGTTTTGCATCAATGTATCTGTTATTTTTCACGATTATCTCTGTTTTGTTTTTTTGTCTCTTCTCTTTTCTACTTCTGATATGGTCATATTTCAGATTTCATTTGGTACCAGCAGCTCCTTGCAATGGAGTTCTTTTGGCTGTTTCTCTCATCTGGCGTTTTGTCGGCGAAAAATCAGGGTTGATGGATCGGAAGGAGATGAACGATGTATATAAAGGGGGTTGAGCTACTCGTTCTGTTTCATTTTTTCTTTATTTCTTTGTTATATATCTTTTCTCGACCTTCCTCTCTGTTAAACAGCGGATAAATTACCTTTTTCTAATTTACTCTCTCCATTTTGGCTCGATTTGTACTCTTGGTGAAGTTCAAAAGCAACTGCTAGTCTGTGAATGGGTGGATGGACCGAAGGGAGAGTTTTGAGAGAATCTTTAATATTCCTTGAGAGAGAAACAGCTTGTCCAGTTTAAAATTGCTCTGATGCTCTTCTATTTCCTCTTTTGTTCAACCTCGGAGGAAGTTGTTGATCACGGGTATGACAGGCCGGTGACATCATAACATCCTTCATGTGGATATCACGCCTCCATTACCCGAAACAGAAAGAAACACAACGAAAGAGATGTTTGAAGAGAAAGACAGACAGACACTCTCTCCCTTTTTACCTAGTTTGCTTCTTGTCTTACGCAGCTCAGTTTCACGATCCACAAGGTATCATCATACACGACGTCATTGCTATTTCTGTTCCTGAAGAGAGAGAGCTCAGCTACTACTACTATTCTTGAACTAAAAGAAAAGAGCTCTCCGTCTCCTTTTCTGTTTACTACTACCATCTTGTCTATATACTCTCTATCGAGAAGGCTACATCTTAAAAACACAATCTACTAAACCCCTGAAACCTCTATCCATCGGCGATAGTTCAATCCCCTTCACATACAATGCATTCCATAACACGTCTCCGTCCCTCCACGAAGCTCCTTACTTCCTCTCCCTTCAGACCTCTCGCAACCAGACATACACCAGCACTTCTCTCCACACCCTCAGTCCCCAAACCCTACTCAACCGGCGGCTACGGCAACGGCGAAGGAGACCCCCGAGCCGAACGCCCAGCCGAACAGGGAGAAGTCGATCCCGCCACCGAAAAGATAGAACATCCAGGTACCTCACCCACCCCATCCCATCCCATCCAACCACCACCCTAACAGGACTCCAGGAACAAAACCCACCAAACCCTCCAAACCCGCCGGCCAACAACAGCCGGACGGTAACGCGCCCCCACGCCCTTCCGATACCCACGGCCAGGGAAAACCAACCATGAAAGATGATTGGAATGATGTGAGTAATGAGGCGACGAATCTTCCGCCGGAGAGGCAGAGCGAGGAGGTGAAGAGGCATAATGAGGATGTGGTGCATAGGCATGATAAGGATTTTGGGAGGGATCAGGTTGGGGGGAGGGAGGGGAGGGAGAAGTGAGGAAAGTGAAAAGTGAGGAGTGAAAGGGGGGTGGGTGTGTATATATTATACGATAGGGTGATGTATCTTTGTAAGGGGTTGGTTTTTTACGCGTTCTGGCGTTGATATCTTTCTTTACTTGCCCATACCAGCAAAAGCCATTTATGTATATAGGGTGATGTTTATCAAATTGGATATATTCTAGCATATAACTCCTGGAGAATAAAGAAGGGACAGCACCTATGCATACCCATGGTAATATATCAAACTGTTAGATTTATAGAACATCGCTTTCCGGATAAGCGCCTATCAAGTATCAAAAAACCCATAGCCATAACCCCTATAAAAGGTCCACGCACGTTAAAAACGCCTTCAAAATTTTTAACTAGAACCCTGAAGGAGCGGTGTCTGTTCCGAAGTACGACGCCGTTGTGCACCTTGATCACCTGTACGGTCTCCGTTGGCAGAATCTCCACCATTTCCTTCCGTTCCCCCACCCTCTTGCGCATCCCCTTCTCCTTCAGTTACATCCTTAACCGGCTCCTGCTTCTTCGGATTGATATATTCAAAGTACACACCCATGGTGAGCAGTGTCCCCTGAAGCACAGCCGTCACGACATACACCCCCCACGAACTCCAACCCTCCATCCCTAGACGAGCGGCAAGGCTAGACGCCCAGACCAAACTACCCGGAGTCTGGATACACATCATCGGGATGCTGAGACTACCGACACGTCGGAGTCGGAAGGTTGTGTAGATCTGTGGGAAGTATTGGATCGAGGAGAGGATGGCTGCGATCACGCCGAGGACGTTCGCCCAGGCTTGGAGGGTACCTTCGGTTGAAATGAGGACGAAGCAGAGGGAGAGGACTAGGACTATGATGGCGTGGACGACGCATGCTACGGTCACGATGATGGCCGTGCGATATGTCGGTTGCTCTGAGGTTGGGAGCTTGCCGACGGTTGGTAGCGGGGCGGCTCGGGGGAAGTAGATCAAGAAGAGGAATAGACTTGAGACTATTAGTCGTCGAGATCGTGGAATATGAACCGTGCGGGTTACAACTTACATCGTCGCAAAGCAGAACCATTGTACGCCAACTTGGAATATCCCCAGTAAGCCTGCAAAGCAGGAGATTCCGCTGATTTGCTTGCAGCAGGCAATATCTGCACCGCTTCGGGGGAGGACAAGGATGTTTGCGAAGGCGCAGGTTCCGGATGTTGTTCCGAGGAGAACGAAGTAGGGGGATATTCCAAAGGAGGTCTTTCTTGTGATGATTCTGTAATGTTGAGGGAGGTAGGAAAGGAGGATTCCGAGGAGGATGACGCTGATGGTTAAGTCTTGTTAGTGCTGTATGGGGGGAACAGCGGACAGCGGGTAAGTGGTTACTTACATGGAAAGAGAGAAGTTCAGGAACCCTGGCGATGCCAGGGCTTTGCAGTGGGGAGTCGAGGGGTTTATCTCCATGGTCGGTAGATGATGATGGAGACGGGTTCGACGGGATAGAAGGTGGCGATGAGATTCACGTCTTTTTTGGTTAACAACACCAAAGAACTATCCAGATGGCAGGCAGCATCACATCAACCACTCATGGATCACCTCGAGATCTACTAGAGATGTGACGGATGTGGTGGACGAACAGTGTCTATCGACGACAGCGAGAGTGTTGCTGGCAGAGCGTCTCCTCGTCACGATATGATGTCACGTGCTGACCGTTGGGCTGAGATATAGATACCGAGATGTAGATATTGGACAGCAACGACACTCCAGAGTACAATGGTATCATCTTACTTTTCTCGAATTCTAGATAATTCTCAGTGGATCATCCTTCTCTCTTTCTAGATCTCCATCATCTCACCGAAGAGGCGAAAAAACCATGATTTCCTTACTTCGTTCACATCCAATTGTCGGTTTTGCTGGTTCCCTCCAACTACGTCATATATCATCATCGCACCGTTGTTTCCTTGTCTCCAGTTATTTATGGGGGAAGGAAAGAGTAGAAGTATCTACACTCATCACCTCACTCTCTTCTCTTTTAACGAAAAAACAAAACAGATTATATATGTTGAAGAGCTTCTCCCATTCCTGAATGTTGGTTATTCTAGACAAATTCTCCTCTAGTTCATTACTGACAAGAGATTCCAATAGGACTACTCTCTAGATCTACAAGAAGCGAAGAACCTTTTGTCCACTGGTCGATATGAAGTTCTCTTTTACTACGGGCCTAGTGCTCGTCCTTGCTGTTGCCGAGACAGCGGGAGCAAGCAACTGGTTCACTAAGGCTGGTATGGTTGATTCAACTCCTAGAACCGCATAGTTCACTCGAGAAGCTAACCTTTTTTACCACGCAGCCTATAACAAATGGCACGAAACGGAGCTGGAGCGTTGGTTATCCGATCATGGTTAGCCTTTCCTCCCTTGAGAGAAGCAAAGGAACTTTATTGAGTGCTGATTTCAATGTAGATATCCCGTACCCCTCTCCGGCGGACCGGAAGGATCTCGAAAGCTTGGTGAAGTCCAATTGGAACGAGAAGGTCCAGGTTCCAATCGGTCACTCCGCCGACCAAGCTTCGGACTCGTACAACAGCGTGAAAGACTGGATTTTCGATAGGTATGTTTAAACAAGGATGCCAGTGAGAGGAATAAACGTGCTAATATCCATCAAGTTGGACCGATTCACAGTTGAAAGCTTTCCTTGATAGAAATGGAATTCCTTCACCTCAGCCCCGTAGGCGTGATACCCTCTTGACTGCCGTCCGCGAAAACTACGAGACAGTCGCCAAAAACCTTGGACAGTCTGCTTCGTATCCTGGAGACTGGCTCTACCAGCATTGGACAGAATCTGAGCTGAAAGAATATCTCGATGAACGTGGGTTCCCAGTCCCTCAGCCGACAACTCGCGACAAGCTTATCGCTTCGGTCCGCCGGAACGCACGTCTTGCCAGTCTAAAAGAAGAAGGTATTCGCGCTCAGGCTTCGTCATCTGCCGCTGCCGCTCAATCTAGTTTAACAGATGCATTGTTCGATGCATGGTCCGACTCTGATTTCAAGAAATTCTTCGACGAACATAACATCAAGGTCCCCCAAGGCTCGAAGCACAATGAGCTTGTGGCTCTTGCGCGGAAGCACCGTTCTCTCCTCGTTGAGCCTTCGGCCTCTGCAACTAGCGCTTTTGGCGCTGCGACTTCACAGGCGGGGAACGAGTATGCTCGGGCGACAGATGATGCTCAGCTGAAGAAAGAAGATGCATTCAATACTGCGATTAAATCGTGGTCAGACTCCCGCTTGAAAGGTTTCCTTGACTCGAGAGGAGTTCCTGTCCCTCAGGGTGGAAAGAGGGATGAGCTCCTCGCGAAGGTCAGACTCAATCAGCACAAGGCTGCGAATGCATACTCTGCGTGGACTTTTGATACCTGGACTACCGAGAACTTGAGGTACGTATTTTCCCTTTCGATTATGTATCATGTCTCTTTTACTGATGTCTTTCTCGCAGGAAATATTTGAGCTCCCAAAATAAGAAAGCCGGACAAAAGGCCGGCGCCACTCGAGATGAGCTTGTGAAATCAGCACAGGATTCATATAACTCGGCTTCCAAGACAGGAGGTTCCAGTTTCGCTTCGGCTACTTCGTACCTAGCTTCTGCAACCGACACTGCCACGGATTCTGTTTTCGATACCTGGTCAGAATCTGAGCTCAAAAATTACCTGGACTCTTATGGCCTCCCAGCATATCAAGGCTCTAACATCAATGAGCTACGCGCAGCCGCGAGACGGCATGCCAACTACTTCCGCTACGGAACGTCAACGCCATCGAGCACAATATACGCCCGAATTCAAAGTGGCACACAGTGGCTGATGGATCAATTGAAGCTTGGTGCTGCCAATGGACGGGTTGAAGGTGAGAAGGCTGCCGAGTCGGCAAAGAAGAAGGGCGAGAAGGTCGTGAATCAGGAATTGTGAACGAACATATAAGTTGACGGATAAGTTCAAATCCGTACATCTCTGTGGGGTTTATTTAATGTTGGGATTGAACGAAGTATCGTAATGATGGGCTCGGTTGGGCTTTGTTTTGTGATTTTGGTCTCTTCTTTTTTTTGTTTTGTGGGTGAATAACAGGAGCCACTGGTTTAACTAAGCAGCTGTATCTTCTCGGCTTTTTCTTTCTTCGTGGTTGTATGTATTTCAAAAGTTCGGGTTGAATATCAGCACCAAGGAAACTAATATTATTTTATTTTAAGAAATCGAGCACTTTTGTGAAGTTGGGTGCTTTGTTTACATCTCCGCATCCCCATTTGTGGGTCTTCAGGTCTTTGTTTCGGCTCCGCTGATCCCCACGAGTGGGTTCCATACGTCATAGCTTAAGTCTGTCTCCAACGCAAATTATCTGATATCAATCGGTTCAACGGAGGGAATTGTGATAACGCTAACAATTCTTTATGAGCTATTTAAAGGTGCTCCTATTATTAAGATTCTTCTTCCGACGATGAAATAAATGGCTATTGACTTTCCCAATTTACTCCGTAGATAAACTAGTCCGTTCACGTATCATATCCCAAGGTTCTTTTTGACCCGACAGGCGGGAGTCGTCGATGGGTGGGTTGTTTGTTTTATCTCACTGTTTCCGTATATAACGATCGGTGAAAGGGATACCTATATATAGACATACCCCTTCCTCCCAGAGATCAGAGCGGTGGTGAGTGAAATCAAGGAGCTTCCGGATCACCCTCCGCAACCAGCTTCCCAACCACAAGATACTTCTCCGAGAACCTCTCCTCCCACCCATTGAGGTTCTCTAATTCCTCCTCGTTGAGTCCACTGAGATCGTCCAGTGGTCCCTTTAAGTCTTTGGTGAGCATTTCTTCATCGAAGCTCTGGCAGGCTAGTCCGCGGGTGGCGTCACGGCCGGCGAAGTTTTCGTAGGGTCCGCCCTTTATAATGGGGGTTTTGTCAGTAAAAGAAGAAAGCTTTGTGTACTGAATGGGTCGTGACTGGTATACATACCGGACCGTAGAAATTCCTTCCTGTAGATACATCGAACACCCGACCGCGGACGGATAGATATACCGGCGCGCCGCCTTCACCATTGAAGGGGAGGAGGGTGGAGGGTGTGAATGTGCGGAAGACGACGGGAGCGGGTCCCTGGGGCAGTTTGACTGCTGGCTTGGGTCGGAATTGGAGGTAGACGAGGAATACGAAGAGGGAGAAGAGGATGAGGTTCACCGGGGATGCGATGGAAGCACTGGCTTATGTTGTGAGCTCCGTGTTTCTTTTTTCTCGTTTCACGGCAGATGTTGTTTTGGGTTCTTTCGAGACTTACACTTCCGCGGAAGGGGAGGCGTTTTCTATGTAGTGGGTCAGCAACGGTCAGGTTAAATCTGATACTTGGGGTGAAGAGAGCTTATCGAACCAGTAGACATCTTTAATGAAGTGGAAGAGCTCTGTGGTCGAGACACGGGACCTGAGGGTGTCTGCCAAAGCTACACGAAGCTAGTGATTGATCTTCCTATCCGTGTCTGGGGAACTTCAGCTTCAAGATGATGGATTGGATTTCACTGTTCAGCGGCTTGAAGTTGCTGGCAGCGCTAAAAAAAGCACCCCGTCAGCAAAACACGTGATGCCGCTAAACTCCGTGGATCCCGCTAAGTGATGGTTCTGCCTGTTGTCACCGCTTTCAACGGCAGAACTCCCCACCGTTGATCCCGCCTCGGCCAAAGCAACATGAAACACCAACGACGGCAATGTAATTTCGATGTGAGGGAGCAGTCAAGCTGTCAACTCATTTCATTTTTTGATTGGCTTTGTGAATAGATCTTTTTTTAACTTTCTATTCATTCATCCTTTCTTTGATGTCCTTCTTTCTTTCAACAATGATCTTCGATACTTCGACTTCTTAGTTCTTTCTGTCCGCTACAAATATCACCCAAGTCCTCGCCCCAAATGACAACGAAGAGAGGCTGAGCCACTGTTCCTTGCTGTGTGTAATCCCTTGCTGATACCCCCCTTTCGCGAATTACCTTCCAGTCGCTGCAGCTTATATTATTTAAAATTATCCCGAGGATTTCCTAATCATTCCCAATGAAATATAGACATGCTTATCAATTTACATACCAACCAGTCTTTCGAAGGGAGTTTACGATGTGGAAGAAGGGTAGTCGTTCCAAAGGCCCGGCGATCGGAAGTCCAACGTTAGTGGAAACGACAATGAACGAACAATCTCTCCAGTCAATGCGCGGTGTTGGTACTGCGCAGCAGGGGAATTCAGATAGTCCCGATGATGCCCCTGAGTTGCCTCAACTTCCCTTGTAAGCTGGCCGTTCGAGCGATGATAATGCGAACGGAGATACCTGACCATATCACTAGTAAATCTCTAGCTCCCGAGCCATCGTCTAACCCAACTTACCCCGTTGCGCCGTCTGGCTACCAGCCTCCGCAAAATGTACGACCGCCGTCATCCATATACACTGATCCGCATTACTCGAGAATACGTGAATCGCAAAGTGAATACACGGATGTATCACCTCCGGAGTCGCCGACGTACGGAGGCGGACCGACCCGAGGGAGTCCGGACATCTCCCCGATCGAGGATGGGCAGATGAAACCGATAAGTAATCCTCGACAGGAAACCAAATTTACGAGCAGTCTTCCTATCCCTCGTAACCGATTGGAAACTGGTACCGGGTCCGGGGGAACTTCTCAACCGTCTGCGAAGAACGAGGGATATACATCTCCTCATGACAATCCGCGGACGACGAGATGGGATGACTTCTCAGGAGAACCAACTTCAAGCGATAAAGGGAAGATGGCGCAAGCCAGCCCTCGTACCTCTTCTCTCAACCAGCCTCCTGCGCCGGAAACTTCAAGCAGACATCAATTTAACATCCTGGCCAAGGGAAGAGAATTGAACCAGGCGAGACGAAGACTCATGGAGAAACGACAGCCAGATCCTGTAGAGACTTCTCCGGCGCAACGTCAGCCTTGGAAGGGCGCAAGTGGTAGGGATGCCATCGTCAATCCTATTCGACCAAAGCCAAGGTCTGGAGCGGAGCCGCCCAAACCTTTACCCAAGCCTGATGTCCGACCACGGCAGGCGTCGGCATCCAGTCCCAGGCCACCGGAAGTGTCGCAGTCACCTGCTACAACAGAACCTCAGGCTTTCAGGCCACGGACATCCTCGAAGGCTGGCTATAACGCTCTAGCATTAAGTAGTTCCGCTGCTCCGTCAGGTCAAAAGACAATAGATAGCAGTCATGATGGCGACCAGACACCTCCCGCCCATAACCCATACTTCAGTCATGAAAACTCTCTCCCGAATCCTTCGTCGAATCCCAGTACCCATACTATCAAACCGGCTGAAGCTCCAGCGCCGAATTATACCGAACAATTCCAAAACCTAGCCCTGCATGAAAACCCCTCCAGTCGTTTCAGTGTCAGCACATATGCAACTAGCCCCCCTGAATCTCCGCGACAAAGCGTCGACATCAATGCGCCACCTGTTCCCGCTATTCCGCCAACTATGGCATCAAAGAAGTTCCCCTTAAATTCGGCAGCTTCGATTAGAAGTGTCAAGAATACCACGCGAAAGCCAACACCGTCCCAAATATCGATGACCACCACTGGGACTGGAAAGGATTTGCCGCAGTGTCCTCCTGAAATGGAAGCGCGAGATCGTGTTGATACCTTGCAAGCAAAACTTGACGCCCTTTCTCGTCGTCGGGCAAATATTGGCACCATCATTCATGAGCTGACCCAAGTTGTCCAGCCTAGCTCGATTGCCTACGACATGGCTACCAGAGATGAGGTTAAGAAGACGGTCACAAGCCTTAATAATGAACTTGACGATATAAAGAAAGAGGAACATGACCTAGGATTGAAGTTACTCAAAGCTTGGAAGAAACGTGACGAGGATGATATTTACCATGAATCGTCTAGTTTATGGGTTAAGAGAGTGACGAGTTAGGATACCCCCTAGAGAATGCTGATGATGGATGCAATGATCTCTTTCCCAACATTCTATTTGCGATTCTGTTATTTCTTTCTTTTTTGAAATTTCAGGCCAAGGCTTTTTCCTTATGTTTGTACTTTACCTTTCTCGATTTTTTCTCTCCCTAGTCCTCATCAGCTTTCGAGGGATAGCACTGGCTTGCATTTATAGTTCCATTTTAGCACAATACCACCTCTTCTGTTCCCTGTACCAGCTCTATAGGCTACCTTATAAACCCACTTTTTTTCAACCGATCGCCTCACACGGAGTAGGTCGTGTCATACTATAAAGATACGACAAGCCATCGAATAGAAGAGAGACGCAGTAAAAAAGCGTATGCAAGGAGTGAGGACAAGCAATCCCATATCAAAATCTCATTCATTCGTAACTATCTGATTCCCATGTGTATCTTCCGACGCATTCCCATATCCCTCAGCAAGCGGTATCATAGTGGCTGTCCGGCATCATTTCTTCCCAGACTTCTTGATGCCCTGTTGGCCGGAGTTCATCGGTCCCTTGCCCTTGGCCTTGTCTGCCATCTCCTTTTTGGCTTTCGCTTCTGTAGACACAACAAAGGTCGGTCAGCCCACCGCCTCTTTTGGGGTATTGTCTCTCTCACAAGACAAAAGATAAGCAACGTTAACGAAAAATATGACTAACCGGCTCGTTGTTTCTCTTGGAAAGCGCGATCTTCCTCGTCGAGCTCCTTGTTGCCCTTCTTGGGAGCCTTGAGGGGTTTAGCCTTGCCGCCTAGAAACACAGAATTTGTGAGCATGATGAAGATGAGCAAGCAGAACCTGAGATGAAAAGTGTGGATTAGTTAGGTACCCTCTCTTCCGATGCCACCCATTTTGTCAGTGGTTTCCGGGTTTTTTCAACGATGGATATAAGTAACGGCTTGAATGGTTTATGGATTTCTCGGGCTGGTGGTGGTGCTTCTGAAGATGGATAGGTGCTTTCTCGACTTTTTCTTCCTTGGTGAGTTTGGGGTAAGATTTCTTAAAAGCGGTGCTGAGAGGCACTAATCCCAATTTGGTTTAGAGATCAAATCTCTAATCCGACAACTCAGGCACCTTCACTTTCGTTCCTCATCCTGGTGCTCTCGGCTGAAAAACATCCATGCTTTTCATCTCTTGTTGATTTCTTCATAGTTCATTGCCTTCTATTCTTGTTCATATCAATTATTATTACGAAGAAGCCATTTCAGCTCAGTTCGATCGGGTAAACGCATAGGAAGGCTAGCAGGCACATATTGGCGGTTGGGCTTCTCATCACAACTTCTCCATCGTCATACTTGAGCTCTTAACTAACCGGACAACCTCATCACCCAAAGCTCGCTCTGCGAGATATCGTCGATTCCTATAATCCGGAATAAGGTCATACCGGTGCACGTCGCAACCATACTTGATGACCATGCGAAGATCGAGCTCTCCATCGACCCCTTCCGAGGGTGAAATCATCGAATCAGGCTCAGAGACGAAGGCAACTACGTCGCAAACCTCTGTTCATATTAGCACCAGCGTTAACCGTAACCCCAGAATCAAATTTTCTGCCTCGAGGTCCCCAGCCCCAGTGACCAGATCCCCTCGTCGACAGAGAACAAGATCCAGATCTAGATCCCGCTCACCTTACCGGGTGCCGAGAGGTGAGAAGCGAGCACACGAGGATGAATATGAGAGCGAAAGAAGCCGCGGATCGGCTCCGAGACGGTTAGACTCGAGACGTGAAGGTAGATATCACGACCGGAACCCTCCACACCGCCGACAAAGATCATACTACGATTACGATCGTAACGACAACTACGGCGATAGCCTTCGTTACGGCGATGATTACGAAAGACGTCGTGAAAAGAGACCGAGAACCCGGAGTCGATCTCCGTATTATAACTCTAGGAAACAGAAGCAGTACTCGAGTGATGAACGTGAATCTAGATATGAGGGATCGGCTTCAAGATACTCTAGTAGTCAGAAATATGGGGGTCGCAGGAGTTCTACTGAACAGTCAGTGAGCGAACGGGGAACTCCCCCAGTTATCGCTCAAAACAAAAGACAAGAGGCTGAAATTCGAGGAAATCAGGTGCAACAGGTTTCATCCAATGCTGATTCTGACACCCTAGATATGTATGTCTCTTACTCTGGCGGAAAGGGTGAAACTAATGTGTTTTTCAGGGGTGCGGATACCAAGAAAGCAAATACTGAGAACGGTGTGACCGAACAGCCGCCGGAACCTCGTGATGAAGCGTCTCTAATTGAGGAGCGCCGTAAACGCCGCGAGGCTATCAAGGCTAAGTACAGAGGTCCTGCGACACCCTTGCTTGTTCAGGCATTACACCTTGGAACCGAGAACAAAGCACCGACTACCGGAGATGATTCTTCGAGTCCAAATAGCACGGCAATAGGCAAGTCCTTCGTTAGCCCCTTCAAGTGTTATTTTGCTAACGGTTGCTACATGGCAGATTCACCTAGACAGTCCCCTCCCTTAAAAACTCCGACTAGTACCTCAGGTGTCCAGTCCCCTACTGATTTTAAAGTCTTAAAGGATGAGGATCTTGCCAATGCGCGTAACGAACCAGGAGATAGCATTGATAAAGACCAACCTTCTGCAGCGGACTATGATCCCACACTTGATATGAGAGAGGATAAGATGAGACATGATAAGAGAAATTTTGCCGATGAGGTTTCTTCAGCTGCATACGACGAAACGAAAACATCACATCACAATCCTATCATTCCGGAACCCGCAGAGCAGCAACCTGTCCAAACGAAAACGAATGACCAATTCGATATGTTCGCCGAGGACGACGATGACATGTTTGCCGAAGAAACAAACGAGCCTTCCGGGGCTGCCCGAGCGAATGGTGCTGCAGTACCGAATGCACCTCAACCGCAGGAGCTAGATATGAGCATGATGGACAATTGGGATGATCCAGAAGGCTATTATAATGTGATGTTGGGTGAGTTGATCAACGGTCGATACCATATCCAGCAAAACCTAGGGAAGGGGATGTTTTCGTCTGTAGTTCGTGCGACGGATTCAAAAACAGAAAAACTTGTGGCCATCAAGATTATCCGAAATAACGACACTATGCGAAAGGCCGGCGCAAAGGAAATCGAAATCTTACAACAACTACTAGCCGCAGATCCCGACGACAAAAAGCATGTTATCAGATTTGAAAGGCAATTCGATCACAAGGGACACTTGTGTATGGTGTTTGAGAATCTCAGCATGAATCTTAGGGAAGTGTTGAAGAAGTTTGGACGCGATGTTGGTCTCAATCTAAGGGCGATCCGCGCGTACGCACAGCAGATGTTCTTGGGGCTGAGTCTTCTTCGGAAATGCAATATCCTACATGCGGATCTAAAGCCAGACAATCTTCTTGTGAATGAGAACCGAAACATTCTCAAAGTCTGTGATTTGGGTTCGGCATCTTCGACTCTGGATAATGAGATCACCCCCTACCTCGTCAGTCGATTCTATCGCGCACCGGAAATCATTCTCGGTATTCCGTATGACTATTCCATTGACGTATGGTCTATCGGCTGCACCCTTTTCGAGTTGTACACCGGAAAAATACTCTTCACAGGACGCAATAACAACCAAATGCTCCGCTCAATAATGGAGTGTCGCGGCAAAATCCCTCCCAAGTTCCTCCGTCGAGGGTCCCTCGCCCACCTACATTTTGACGACTTGCTTAACTTCCGGAGCACGGAAGAGGATAAGGTCACCGGTCGCATTATAACCCGGGTTATGGATTTTAAGAAACCCACCAGGGATTTGAAGACTAGGTTGATGGGGAAGGGAACGAAGGGAGTGGATGATAAGGAGGCAAAGGAGGTTGCTCTTTTCGTTGACTTGCTGGATAGATGCTTAAACGTCAATCCGGAGAAGAGATGCACACCTTTGGAAGCGCTGAAACATCCGTTTATTACAAGGATGAAGGCTTAGTGGCTGTCTAATGGGTTCAGTGTGATCATGGAGTTGATAGATGCTTTGCGTTTTGAAGGGAAGGTATTGGGGAGAGTATAGACGGCAATGAGCGAAGCATCGGTTCCATACATATACAACCTTTCAATGAACTATTAAACGACGCAGTTATTATTATATTTTCCTTCCCGTATCATCGTTGCAGTTCTAGGAGTGGTTCTCGGGTATAAGCATTCTCTTCTCATCTTGTAATTCGTTTATGGCACGTGAGATGATGCCCCTAATTATCTACTAACCATGTGAGAAGATTTTTTCTACCCGTACACAAAAAACAAAATTTCTGGGGAACCCTGCTTAGTCATATAGGTATATCTCTATATAAAACGCCTAGAAACTCCTCTATCTAGCCAAAAATATCATATAGAATCCCGTGAAATCCCTATCTTGAATAAAATAATCATATATAATCTCCAGAGAACCTCACCGCCCCGCCCCCCCCCCCCCAAACTAGGTAAGATCTGGGAACTTAAAATGAGAGTAGTTACTAATGCCTCCTTTACTTCCGAAGAATGCACCAAGCCGGCGGGCAAAAAATCTTGAGCAATATCATGCAAAGGAAAACAGAACGGCCCGGTTGGTTAGCGCTCCTTCAGCCGTCACCCGCGCTAAGCCTAGAACATCAAACATACCAACATCAACCACCATCCGATCTCGCGCTGACATTGCTGCATCCGTCCTTAGATGTTCTTTTTATCGCGCTGGACGGCACGATGTGCTCTCTTCTTCCATGTCTATGGCTCGTAAAGGCAATCCGGCTTCCGCTTAGAATAACAACCGACAACTAGCAGAGACTGGCCCTTTGAATGCTGCCCTGTCCCTTCTGAGGCGGGTCTGAGCCGAAGGCAATCGCATGACAACGACAATCGCAGGAGAACCCGGAAACTGCAGCCGTCAAACTAGAAGAAGTTTGCTCTCCAAAGCAGTGACAAAGAATGGCCCTCTCCGAACCCAAGCTCACTAAGGAGACCCATCAAGAAGACTCCGCTGGTGAAGCAGATAAGCCAGAAGACATTCGCCATATAGAAGAGCTCCAAAAGCCGTCTTCCGAACCTCCATCAGTCAAACCATCTCCTACCTCTTCCATCGCCCAGTCAGCTTACACAAAACGAAAACGACGGCAACAGCTTGAAGTTAACACCGAAGCTGACGAACTTCAAGACGAACGTCCTTCGAAACTAGTTCGTCAACTCTCCGACCCACAACACCCTGGAGAGATTCTGCAAGCAGGCCCTGGAGCTGAAGCCAAACCCGATAAACTTGAAGACCTGCGCGATTTAGAATACCCGCAAGGACTCCCTCCGCTCTCCGAGAAGGACCTTAGTGACCTTTACGAAGAAGTGATGAACGCCAGGCCCGACAATGACCGCCGTACAAGCATCCCATCGTCTCAGCCGCTCGATTCCATAACAGCAGGGTCAGGAATAACCCAAGAAACAACCAAAACCAAAGGCTCCCCTGGCACTAACGCCTTCTACCGCTTCGAAGTTCTCGCACCTGCCGAGATAAATATCCATGCGGATCAACCTCCAAAAGAGATCCAAGACGCGATTGACGCTATTATCAAACCCAAATTACCCGACGGCCGCCAAGAGGAACTCAACCCCATTGTTCAAAACTTCAAAAACAGTTGCGTCGAAATGTGCCGGGGTTCGGCCAGTGAGGATGACTTTTTGCGAATATTCAGCGTTGTACTCCCTGCTATGGGCTTCGATAGTCTCTGCTTCCATACGGGTGTCGCTTGGGACAATCCGCTTAAGCCAAAGGCCCAGCATACTCGTTTTCATGTGGATTCCTTGGCAGCGACGGAGAAGCAGGGAACGATCAAAACTCCCCGTCCCGATATCTCAATGGGCTTGTTTTCAAAAACCCTCGCCTCTACTCTCTCGTCGCAGGGTCTCAGACAGCGCGAAGCCGAGAAATTCTTGAAAGAACTCCAGAGAATGAAAGAGGAACGCGAGCCAGAGAAGCCGCCGGAACCTATATTAATCTCTTCGCCCGCCCGCTGCGCGACAGCTCTTGTCTTCCCATTTGCTGTTGCCGAAATGAAGGCTTACTTGACAGGCAAACAGATCTCCGAGGCAGAGAACCAGGCCGCAGGAGGCGGAGCCTGTGCTCTCAGCATGCAGCTTCGTCTGGATGAGCTCGCGAATCGTTACCCAGCCAACCCTCGCCCTGCGGATAATGGCCAACCTCCCCTGGCAAGTTCCATCTCCCCAGAGTGTCAACTTCCGGAACTGCCCCCGCCAGAGAAAGACCAGCTTCCGAAATTGCCCCCGCCGGAGAAAGACCAGATCCCACTCTTCTTTTCGATCTGTACCGAGGGCCCAATCCACACGCTCTGGGTCCACTGGACCGAAGTTAAAGACGGGGTGCGACAATATAATATGATGCCGTTGAAATGTGTCTATGGAACGATGTCTGATGAGTTGATGGACTTTTTCATTATGGTGGATAACGTGTTGCGTTGGGGTACAGGTCACTTTCTGAAGTCGTTGGTGGTACGTCTGGGAAGGATAGCAGCGGGAAAGTTAGCAGCGGGGATTTCGGGGACAACAGCTAGGGCTTAGTCAAATTGTTCGTTCTTGCTTTCAATATTAGATGTTTTTCCCTTCACATTTTGCGGATGTATCAATCAATTATTGGAAATTACGAAGGCATGGGCTTAGAGTGCCCTTTGCCAATGGTAAGCAACAACTGGGGATAAAGTGCTTTGCTTCGTGCGCAGGACGGTGGCAGCAATTCAAGAAAGCTTGTTCTATATTTCTCCCAACGAGGATCTCGACTTTTGGGGAGGACGTCAGCAGAGTCTCAACCATAAATATGGAGGAAGCTTCCCGAAGCTCTCATTTGGCAGCTGGTGGGCGATACGCAAAGAGAAACTGGCTAGGGGTTATTCTTAGTATCCGGGTCATGGCTGGAAGCTTGTTGCCAACTTCGGGAGGCCCAGCTGTCACTCTGAGAAAGGTCCGGGATAGGAAATTTCGAAGTTTGTCTCCGCAGCTGGCTTTGATTAAGGGAGGGGAGGGGAGGGGGCAGGGGGAAGGTATGCCAGAGGGCGAATCAACGCTGGATATGACGAGACACAAGTTTTCTTGGGATGAGATCATGAGAAGGGAGACAGCAGGAAAAAAAAGGGCTGAAAATATCCGAGCGGTTGGAAGTTGGCTGGAAGATTCTGAACCAAACAAGATCGATGTCGCTGTGTTTTATTCGTGGACCTGAAGCAGGAAGGGATTGTTGACGGATCAACCACAGGAAACGAAAAAGCCATCATCGATAACCTTGTCATCTTATCAATGCAGGAAAGCGCGAATGTCTATCAAAGAAGAGGGGTTGGCATATCTTGTCCGATCTCTCTCTCTCTCTCTCTCTCTCTCCTCCTCTCACTCTCTCACTCTCTCCAACGCCGATACTCTTGTGCACAGACGTTTTGCCTGGGGAGTTATCCTTGCATCCTTTGGATCTTCTGAGCTTCTGGTCTCAATTTCGTACAGGTGCGATCCCTGCTCGTCCAACCCGAACTGAATCGCACCCGTCCTTCCATTGGAAGGCAGTGCATCTCAGAAGGAAAAACGGCGCCACCGACGAATAATCCAATTAAAATGCTGGTAATACCCAGAGAATCGATTCGACCATGTGTCATTCGAATATTCGAAGGTGATCCGTGGGTCGTTGTGGGTTGCGACATTCGTTTTGCCTCACTTTGATTCAATTTGCTTTCTCTCTCTCTCCCATCCCGATCCGAGAGGCAAAAAAAAGTAAAAGAAGTTCCAAGCCGATGATGCACGCAAGTGTGGACAAGTGTTTCCGCATCCGGTTTTACACAGAGCTTGATCGATGACAAAGAAAAGAGACTCTTGAAGAAGGGAACCGATGAATCATGACGCGGATAGCGGATAGTAGTCTCCAGAATTCTCCATGGCAGAAGAAAGAAATGACATGTCCCATAACCATGGCTCGACGAGTCCCGACAAAGTAATCGCAAGAAGTCAGCCACCTGGCAGCAAGTCCCGATTTGATGGAAGAGTCATGGGCTTCTTTTTTCCCTCCAAGGGCCAAGAATCGCCCTTGCCCAGGTTGTTGTTGATAATCCACGCTTGTCCGAAAGATACTTTTCTATGGAAGGTCCAACTTCGGCATAAGGACAAAAGCGGTTAAGACGAAGTCACAAAAATGATACCAGGACATGCACTAAAAGGAAAGGCGAATTACGGCAAGTGGCAGTCACACCAAAAAAGAAGCATTCGTACACAGGATACATGTTATGTACACCGATAGACAAGATCCAAGGGCCGTGTGTGGGCGGCGGAAAAGAGACTGAGTTCCCCGTATACTTGAGAACGCTATGTATGCTATGTCTGGTGGCATTAAGGAACAAGCCTGCCTTGCAGAGATGAACCTGGCTGTCGAGCCTTTCATGGCCCAAGATCAACCATATTGAATGGGGGGAACAGAATGATCCTCATCTCACTTCCCTGCTATCAGACGAGAAAAGGCTCTTGTGGAGACGATAGTGGATTATCGTCGACTCCTCTTCGTAAAGTCGTTGTGCTGCAAACCATCTTGCTCTTGGCCAAGGCAACCATGCCCATCGGCGTCAGCGGCCAGCCGTCCAATCTGCGTTCACGAGCCTTGTTTTCTCACAGTCCACAGAAGAAGAGTGTCTATGTTTCTTCACCGCATTCGGCAGAATAATAATATTGATCATCGTTTCTTTGCGATCGTGCTACCAGTTTCCACACCGCCGTGAGTTGAGTCTCTTGCTCGTTTGAGATCTTGAATCGCTGCTTTCAAAAGGTACTCTTGCTTGCTTCAAGATGGTCATGCCGTGTGAGGTCTTCACTGGTACAGAGAACACAATGAAATCAATGCTCGCATCTGGCTTCTACGTTGGTTGATGTTGATGAAACTCGTAAGGTTTCGATTATTGCTTGACTTTGGAGGTTCCGAATTCTGAGAAAAAATGATCTTTTGCACCGTTTTTTTGCTCGCAGGGCTCGCCGGATATTAACGGCCTGCTTTTTGGTATGGGGAAACTTTCGATGGTAGGACTATTATTGTCCAGCCCCGACGCTACTGTATTGTGCACGATGCCACTTCAATGCAGTGGGTAATAATAGTACGCAGAAGTAATGCAGCGATCACTGGTCACTGGTCACTGATGTGCGAAGATGGACATTTCTGAGAGCCCCATTCATTGTTGAGCGCCACCCGAATATGTCGTGGATGGCGAATCTGGCTTGTCATACGGGGATCGGGCACACGTTCTGCAAAACTGTTTCAGTGACACCCATCATCGCTTCCAGGTTCAACGAGCACAGTCAAACGACCTTGATTCTCTCCGACGTTGAGATTGGCTGAAGGGTCTCACTCTTCTGATTAAATGATTACGGGGTCAACCGAGGATTCTTTCTCCAGGCTGGCTCTGACTGGAGGGCTTGGGCTCACTTGATCCACTTCTTTGTTCTTTTTGATGAAGGGGAAGCAACAACGGTCTCTTGCTGCGTATGATCGACTTTCTGTGACCCGCAAGCCTCAGGAATCCAGAAGAGTCCCAAGCAAAGCAGACCTTTCCTCCTTCGGAACACGCCCCATTGACGTTCCATGGGTGAGACGGTGATGGATGGCGGCTGGCCAGAGACTACTGCAGTTAAAGGGAAAACCTTGTCCGAAAGGAACGCAGGCGTTGCGTTGCTCCATCCACTTATCCATCGATACCCACAAGGCGGTGACAGCCTCGACATCGTATTGGGCCAGTGACAAGATGTCCTCTTCTCTCTTCGTCTCCTCGGTCAAGGTCATCCCTCCGCCACGCCGTATTGCACAATTACGCTAACGCTAACGAGGGATGATACCAGCCTTTTTCTCTCCCGTTCTCAGTTCCCTGGCTCTGGGCTCTGTGGGCTGTTATGTTTTCCGACCTGGGCTTTTTTTCATCATGACGATCAGAAGCGATCAATCATCGTGGTCACTAAAATCTGAATAATCATTTTCCTTTCTTCTCGCTGGTCCGTCGTCGTCCGCCCTCGGTCCGTCCACCCCAAAAAGAAAAAAACTTGCCTGCCACAGTGCCACACACATCCTTCCACACCAAGTCTCGATTTTCTTGCCAGCATTGGTCTCGTATGCTCGGTGGATGCTGGGACAAGTTTGGCACTAACCAGTCATGATGATTGACTCGTCCACATCATGAGTGGGTGGAAACTGCGGCCTTGTCTGACCATCAACAGCCCCATCGCAAGTCGCCCCATCTGCTCGTTTTCTATTTGTAGCTTGCTTGCCTTGCTTTGAACCATGGGCCCTGTCCTGCCGTGTGCGCACCAAACTTTCGTCGTATCCCTCCTATCTGTTGCCTCGCTATCGCGAACTGGTGCATCGACCTTTTTTATTTACTTTAATAATATCCTCACACCTCACCTCACTTCGACCTCATCTTCACCTCACCTCTTCCCCCCTTATCTCTATTCACCTCCTTCCCTGACGAGCTCTCTTCTTCCCACTCTCCTTCACGCAACACATCTCGCTCTCTCGCTTAACACTCCCTCGTCACGTTTTACTTCTTCCAATCTGATCTGAGCTTGAACTGTTCCTTTTTTTTTGGATTCAACGACAAACAACACAAACCAGAGGAGATCCCACTACCTTTGGATTTCCAAGGGATCCAGAAAGAGAAAACAACCTTCCAAGGCTATCGTTATAATAAACCCGGACATTCTGTTCTTTCATTTTCATTTTGGTTCTGATCTTGTTCGTGGCCACTTCACTTCTTCCGTCAATGATGTATCCAACAATGCTCCCGACGCCACCACCGTCACCACCGCCATTTCCAGTGTGTTATTCTCCGGAAGATCGATTGGGATTGCTTCTTGCCAACCGGCTGGAGCTGACGAGTATACTTGGTGTTGGTGCTTATGGAGTTGTTTATACCGCGGTCGACATCCACACCAATATTCCATATGCAGTGAAGGCTCTCAACAAGACCGGGCTCGACCAGAGACAGCGCAAGTTTCAGCAACGGGAGATAAAATTACATCACTTGGCCAGTCAACATCCCAATGTTGTTTCTTTGGATCGCATTATGGATTCCGATGATTGCACTTTTGTTGTTATTGAGTTTTGCCCAGAGGGTGATCTATTCTCTAACATTACCGAAAGAGGACATTTTGTTGGGAACGATATCTTGGCCAAGCATGCGTTCCTCCAGATTTTGGATGCCGTACAATATTGTCACTCCATTGGGATTTATCATCGGGATCTTAAGCCAGAGAACGTCCTGGTCACAGACCGTGGAATGACTGTCAAACTTGCAGACTTTGGACTCGCCACAACCGATGAATACTCTTCTGATTTTGGTTGCGGATCTACTTTCTACATGTCACCAGGTAATATTTCTCTGCTTTCATGTCCTTCCCGTTTTCCGAATGTCGCGCCAACTAATTGTTCCGAAACAGAATGCCACCGTGCACCACCAAGGCAATTTGCGTGCTATGCTTCGGCACCAAATGATGTATGGAGTCTTGGAGTTATCCTGGTGAATTTGACCTGTGGCCGCAACCCATGGAAAAAGGCCTCTTCCGAGGATTCCACTTTTCGTGCATATCTGAGGGATCCTCAGTTTCTCAGGTCAATTTTGCCCCTCTCTTCTGAGCTCAATTCCATATTGCGACGGATCTTTGAGTGTGACCCGCGGAAGAGAATATCCATCCCGGAACTGAGGAAACTCATTGTGGAATGCCCAAGATTCACCACTACCAGGTCAGGTTCCGCTCCAACTCCATGCGAAAGCTACGACTACGTCAAAGAACCCGTCACCTTTCCCAATGGTGTCAAGTGCCCTCCCTCCCCTCCCGCCGACTCTACCGACGTGGAATACTCCGAATCGGCTCTTCTCGACCCCTTGTCCGATGATGAGTCTTCGCTGTCCTCTTCCTCTTCATCGTCGTCTTCTGAATACGAATTCGATGAGCAAGGGAATACCCAATTCCAAACCCGGCCACCACCACCACATTTCACACCTAATCTTTGGGGAACATTCATACCTTTAACCGATGTGGCCGAGAAATCTTATATGCCCCAACCCCCAGGAGGTCCTGTTATTGCCGTCTGCTAAGGACGCAGCTACTTCAAACCCTCACCTTCTGGAACTCGATATACCTTAATAACCTTACGCTGATACGATGTTTACGGACACATTCCCCCTTTGGACCTTCCTACACCCATTAATATTTTTTTGAGTATGATTTTATTTTCATCTGGGACCCATTAATACGGCCAATTACTCAGGAGCATTACCATATGCGCCACCCTTGGATGAAAGAATATTTTACTCTTGTCTCCAGAGGCTCCCATGTTTTTCAGGAACCCCAGTCTACCCATTGGACAATCCCGCTTTGCATTGCTCCAACAGCCGCAACCACGGCTCGAAAGAAAAGGAAACATTCCTCGGGACTGACTGCCTCCTGGACTTTTATTATTCTTCGACTATTAGACTTTCTCCGGATATATTTTGGAACTTCCAAGTTCTACCCCCTTTTTCCCCTCTTCGCGGCTACAAGAAAAGTCCATTTGGATGCGTGCGATTGGGCCTGTTTTACTACTACACATACTTCTTTGTAATTTCCTTGACGTTATTCTTATACGTTTTATTTGCATGCGATGGTCGTTGGTGGCGTTATTTCGGAGGAGAACAAAAACAAACAAAAAATCGAAAGAAAAGCTTCCAAGAAGAGATCTGAGCACAGTTCTCCGGCTTGGTTGCAACGACGGTGGTTTTCTGCCTTTTGGGGGATATTTGATCCTTTTTTTCGCAAGAAGATACCAGATGGAAAGGAGTTGTGGTTTTTTGTATGTGTGTTATTTCTCATTTTGCTTTTGCAATGGAGGAAAGAAAAGAAAGAATGGATGGAAAATGGGCATGGGAAAGTTGGGCTTGTCTTTTTTGTCGTTCTATATACCCCTCTCGCTTCCTTTTTTTTATACGATTTCCTTTTATTCTCTTCTCTTTTTTCTTTCTTAGAGACATCGGCGTGCGTTTGAGGGAGGAAAATACCCTCCTCAATTCAACAGCAAAATCGTCATATATCTATCCCCATCACCTTCGCTCGATCGCCTTCTGGGTTGTTTAATTTCACCCCTTCAGCACTATTCATCCCCCGCCCTCTCTTTGATCTCTTTTTCTTTCTCTGTTTATATATACAATACGTCTTCCAACAAGCGCTGGATATCCCCTTTCTCCTCCCTCTTGCATTTCTTTTTTATTTAAATACGATCTAGAAGATATTAGCATATACGATATGGTCTATTTTGGGGAGCTGCCATGAAAAAGGCCGATGCTCACTCTCGAACACAGCACTTTCCAAGCATTTTCTACATATGTACATTAATAACAATTGTGTATTATAATCGAAGTGATATATCCACCCGAAGGAATATTCAAGAACCTGAGCGATAAAAATATATACAAAAAAAGGCCTCGGTTACGAGGGCACGGTGCATAATCCGTCCGTCTTACGCTGCGGCACTTTTTAGTTCTTTTCTTTCTCATGCCGCATTGCATTCCTTTTCCGCTTCCTTCCAACGTCGTGTGAGCCTGAAGGATTCGTCAAAAAATAAAGAAAGGGGGGGAAGTATGCGGCGACGCATCCTCGACGTAGATGTCAGACGGTGCGCGCGAGAGAGATAACTAGTTGCGTTGATTGAGGCAATTCTCTCTCCCGTTTCGTCTCTTGCTGACAAGGCATACATACATGCCTGGAATATTCCACATTATCATCGAGGACGAAGAGGGGCAAGGCAGGAGATCGTACTTTCTTTCCCGCATCCTTGAGGGAGAGAGATGCATCATGGACTGACTGACTGATTACGGATAAAGGGGGTTGGGTGATAGAAACGCTTCTTCTCCTCTCTCCTCAGCTCTCGAAGCATTTACTCTTGCTTCTTTGATCCTTGTTCATGGGGAAGGATATGTATGTCGTATATTGCTTGTTTCTGTTGCCGCTGTCAGTTGAAACATGCCATGCCGTCAACACGGGTATGTGCCTCTTTGTTGAGGTCATGCTTCGGTCATTTTACAAGGATTCGTCTACCTTTTCTTTTTCTCTTGTTATTTTATTGTTGTTGTTGTTGTTGTAAGCGGCGGCGGCGCATCGGTTGGGTCTTTTCTTAGTAACAACCTTGAGGGAGGAGATTAAGCCGTTGCAAAATGGCCTGCCATGGTCGGTTTTTTACATCCAATAGATTCGATTCGCTCACTGCATTTGAGAACTGCCTTCAAACAACAACAAGGTTTCCCTTTTTTGAGCTGGGAGCGGGGAAAAGGCGGGAAGGAGAGAAGGGGAGAAAAAGAAATGAAATGAGGAGAAGAGGTACAAGTTCGAGAAGGTGGAAAATGAAGAAGAACCTGTTACCTGCTAGCGATACTCGACAAAAGAGTGTGATAATGACATTTAAGTTCACTTAGATCGCTATCCCTGTGACCATGTCGGCGCTTTCGTTCAGCTTGCCACCTCGACAAGCAGATGTGGAGAGAGATACGTCCAGGTTGAGTGAGAAAGGCCATGTTGAACCAAAACAACTTCCTCAGCAGGTCACCCTATGGCAAGGAACAGAGCCGGTAGGGTGGGCGACGACGACATCCTGCATAGCTGGTTGGTTGAGGAGCATCACTGATCACCCAGTCACCAAACTGGTATCTCGCATGTCTCGTCCACCCCCATGGGGGGCAGCGCGCACTGGTCCGCACTGGTAGCCTGGTAGTGCAGGTTTTTCTTGTATATGCATGGAACACGTATATTTTCCCCCTTCGCTAAGAATTTCCCCTCAACACCTTCCTGTCTGCAGCCGCACGGTTTCGGTTTGGACTGGAAGCATAATAACGAAGAAACGGAGAAAAAGCAACTTAGGATGTTGCTGGATGATCAGAAGGGCAGAAAAGCAAAAGCAAGGATGATGATGGAGGCTGGCTCCTTGCTCTGATGCTGTTGATTGGTAGGATTTGTTTGAAAAGAGGTGAGAAATCGGCGTCATCGTTATCTCTTTCCTTCCTGCCCCTTCCCCAGCCTCGCGCTGATGGGTGAGTCTTGCTGCAAAGAGAGTTGGTGGTTCCCATTCTCCGTATCCATGGCGATTGGTGGTGTGGCTGGGGGTCTAAGATCAGCTGGAAAGGTGCGGTTCTGCCCCGGTTTCTTGGAGATGGGTGTTAGTTAATTTACTTTCCCCGATGGATGCATGCGCTGCGCGCAGCCCGATAATTAACTTGGCTGCTGACAGAAGACGAGGAAGAAGGAGGAGGCTGGGAGAGATGCAGGTCGCAGTTGTCGTGGAAACAACCTTCTCAGTCTCATTGGTTGAAAGATGCTTATCTCACATATTCCTCCTCGAGGCATGAACCGCTCTCTTCTTCCTCGGTCGAGCATGCAAGTCGAACAGGAGAGATCATATTTTCCCCGTGTAGAATTCTGGCTCCTCTGGCTCCAAGGCTGACAACTTCATCATGCGGGTTCCCATAGATTTCATGCGCGTTGAGTTTGGTTGATCGTCGATCGTGGAGGTACTATCCGTACTTCCTCTAAAGGAGGCGCCTTTTTGAAATAGGGCTGGTGAAAAAACGCAAGGCGTTCATTCCTGATATACCACGTTGATGCGGGAACTTTGCGACATATTCAAGAGACAGTCGTTCCATGGATCACCGTTATTCCAAGTATACGGCGAAGAGACATGTATACTCCACGGGACTGTCGCGTTCTCTCGACACCTGATTTGGGTGTCTAATTTCTGAAGTTTATATCTCATATCTGAGGACTTTTTGTTGGCCTCAGGTTTTATCTATATCAATCGCGGAAGCAGGCCTGAGAACAGCCTTGCGCACGAGATCTGGCTGCCATATCCCCTATCTCATCCTTCGGTTAGCCTTGTGATAATCACAACAAGCTTTGGGGCGTCTTGCCTTGGGCAACAACTTGAGCAGAAGGGTTACTTTCTCACCGTCGTATGTGACAAGTTCGATCTGCGTAGCGTAGATCCAAAGACTGCGACGGTGATGGTACCATATGCTGCGGCTTTTTACCACATCCGCCCGGGCGCCCGGCGGGAGGTAGCAGTAATGGCTTTTCACATCATACTCTGGGTTACTGGATAACCCCCTTTCTCGCTCCGATCCCATGGGCAAGGTGTCAATACCCATTCCACCGGGTAAACACCCCTTGCCTTTCCCCAATTTCAAACCCGTAAATAGATGGAACACGTTTTTGTCGTTGCCTTAATACGAAGATGGGTCATGCTAGCCTTAAATTCAAGGTGTCGGTTGGATATCTTGGTCTGATAGTTACAAGCAATGGACGCGTTCACAAAAAAAAAAAAAGAGTGTGAATCGTGGTAGTTTGGTTTATCCTACATCTCCAAAAAGAAGTGAGGGAAAGAGGGGATATAACGATCTAAAAGTAAGCTCTATCATAACAGAGCCGGAGTCGGTGGCCTAGTTGGCGGGATAGCCTCCCACCACTGACCTCTCTGAATATGTTTGAGAATTCGAATCCAGGAGGAGGCCCTGGGTTCGAACCTCATCATCGGCGAAAAATCATCGAAAGATTATTTTCATAGCACTGGACGGTGCGAAGGGAGCGGGCCGGCCACCCTTCAGTGTTAACTTTTTGTTTCTGTTTTTAATTCTCATTGATTCTTTTTTATTATTTTAATTTGATTTTTTATATACATCAAACTCATGCAAGGGGTTGTTATGGGCCTGTGGAGGTTGGAGTGTGTTGATGAAGATATTTACATATATAGAATCGGGGACGTGGATCATAAAAAGAGCGTCGTCAACGGGTAATGGAAGTGGCTCAGTGTAGCTTCAGTGGAATGATGCTATGCCTCCCTCGCCTCCTTCTATCCCTGGCTCATCGGTGCTCTAGAATGCGTCGGAAATGCTGTCTTCAAGTCAAAGAGGCACTCGTGCTCGTTTCCATATACAAACAGAAAAAAAGAGAGGTTCGATTAAAGAACTAAACTTGAGCCAGCTTTACATGTTTCTTCCACCAGTAACACTGATAGTCTGGCCAGAGACATAACTAAATAGATCCGAAGCAACCCCCAACACGGAGCGTGCTGCCTCCGTCGGGCTGGCAGGCCGTCGGAGTGGGATATCAGTGTACTGCTCCTTCTTCTCCCCAACCTTGGTAGCCAACTGTCCCTGGGGGATACCCAGCGCAACCTTTGAACCATCAGGAGTTGTCACAAAGGCACCGTCCTCCTTTGCGCCAGTAAGGCGGGTCTGGACAAAACCGAAAGCGACTGTGTTGGATCGAACACCGAATGCTGGGCCCCATTCCTTTGCGATCGTTTTCTTGTGCAAAGTTAGATAAGTGTGATTCCAATGGGATGGATGCATAGACATACCGTTAAGCCAACTACACCTGCTTTTGCGACTGCATAATTTGCTTGGCCTCTGCATATTTGTTAGTTGTGTGGAGATAGGAATATCAAGAAATTGACTGACGGGTTTCCGTGAATTCCACTAGTGCTACTAATATTGATAATGACTCTCGACTCTCCGTCCTTCACCCGGAAATAAGGCGCTGCCGCGCGGACTAGCTTAAACGGAGCGGTGTTGTGTACGGCAAGCATCGTATCCCATTGCTTGTCGGTCAACTGCATATGACACAAATGGGTCAGTTAAGCTGGTCAATTGACAGACGCTTTCGTACCTTGTGAATCACTCCATCCCATGTAAACCCAGCATTATTCACGATGATGTGGATTTTCCCATTACCAAATTCCGCGGCCTTCTTCACCACTGTCTTGAGGTATTCTTCATTAAGGACATCTCCGGGGACGGAAATGGCTCGGCCGGGACTAGCGTCATTGATTGATTTCGCAACTGCATCTGCCTTTTCTGTAGATTTGAGAAGAATGGGAGTATTTTGGTGCCAGGTTAGTGAATGTTTTATTTTGTATATTGAATCTCATTCTCTTCCTATACCCCGTCAGGGTAAGGGAGAAGGAACGAGAAGGGTTGATAGGGCCGATAGTACTGACGAGCATCAATATCCGTAACTACAACTTTAGCACCCTCATTTGCGAAAAGGCGTGCGGCCTCTGCTCCAATTCCTTGGCCTGAACCGGTGATAATAGCGACCTGACCGGCGAGCAACCCCCGCGGGTAGTTGAGCTGCGAAGAGATCTGTGATAACCTATCCTGAGGAGCCATTTTCACGGATATACGTTTGTAATGTGAGGGTTAAAAGCTGTACTGGTAGAAGAAATACAATCGGTGACCCCGAAAACTTGTAGAGAAGTAATGGCAATTGAATTAGATATACGGATAGATCGAAGTTCGATTAAAGCTATTCTTTCCCCGGATTTGGTGAGGTTATGCCGAGGATTCGGGCAGCCGAGGCTACGCAAAGCACCGAACCTAGCCGAATACTCGGAAGCTCGATTTCCGCGTCTACTTATTGCGATTGTTGAACCTCTTTTCATGAATTATTTCAGGACAAGAGCAGTCGGTTATCTAATCTCAACAAAAACAATATTTTGATGAAGGAAAGCGATTTCCGAGGTACATCCAAAGATGTTTGTTAACGAAGTTTGGGCGTTTTACTCAGAATCAGAAAGCACCAACCGCGAGTGCACCGCCAATATAAGGACTCTATGAAAAGGAGATCTATGCTATCTAAGGTATCTAGCAATATCAATTTAGTTCAAGCATATCCCGCCGTGGAAACTATGGCGGTAATCAAACGCGCTTAGCAGGCCGGTCAAGTGAGCGACAGCGGCGAACACAACAAGAGTGTGAAAGATCTGGTGTGAGCTGCCCAGAATATCAAATTTACCAGGCCACATCCTCTCCGGAAATCGAGCAGCATAGATCCCCGCTCCCAAAATATACAGGAACCCCTGAAGGAGTGTCCAGTCGAGACCGATTTGCATTCTCATTTGCGCAAACCCGAACGTCAGCAACCCGTGGCAAACGGGGAAGAGAGCTGACAATCCCATCGATACGAACATGCCTGCCCGAAACGGCCTCCATTCCGGTTTCCTGAAGCGAGGAATCACCGAGACGGCTGAACATCCAATTCCAATCACCGATATCATCGTCCAGTAGAGCATCTGAAGACGGGGAGCGCAATAGAAACCATAATAGACGCTCGGTATAAAACTTCCTGTGATCAAGCCCACGATCCCGACGTAGTCGAATGCGTTTCCTATCCTCGAGACCACAGGTGAATGGTTTGAAATGGTGTGGTACGTAGCGCTCATCCCAAGACAGAACGCTGCGCCAGCAAAGAAGCAGCTGAGCGCGGCAATATCTGCCTGAGTAGCACTTTCGTAACGCGGAGAGAGAACTGAGTATAAGTATAGAGACGCTGGAATCGTGACGAGGCCTGGGAGAAGGTGGGTGTATATGTTTACGGTCTCATTGTGTAGATATGTCCACGAATGGAACGATCTCATAAAAGAGGAGGAGGCCGGACGGTAGCCCGTGTGGATATGCTGGTTATCGCGTTGCCAATGGGGAAGTTCGTCCCAGTGAAGGAGTTTTATCACCGCCTTCGAGGTGCTGCTGAGTTCGGGTTCGCTCTTTGCAGGCGACTGAGTATCATTATTACCGGGTTTCCGGCGCTGTCGTGAAGACATGATGGATGGCACAGAGACTGCAATTGCAGAATCTGAAGAAGTCTCGCGCAGCCATCCTGGGAGACAATACTTAAAGGCGGAGAAAATGTACTTGTCGCCCAACAATTTCTAGGATATAGAATCACGTGTTGCGGGACCTCGGCGAATTGTTGAGGATAACGGATGCAAACACTGCAAACAGGAGGGATATTCAACTTTTCTCTCTCCACATCCCTCAAAGCGAAGTAAACAAGAGGCGTTGGGAAAGACTGCAATATGTACCGGATAATGACTGGCAACCTTGGCTTTCTCTTCTCGTTTTTGCTCATTCCTCGCCGCTTTTTGATCACTGGGTAGAATTAAGCACGTGCTCTAGATCACACTGAGTCCAAACTAACTTGAGAACAAACCAGTGCCTATTTGACCCTAGTTCACTCTCTATTTCTATTTCAATTTGATCTCAATTTATTCTCTATTCCTATTTCTATCGCCATCTTCAGTGCGCTCGGCGGTACGTTCATCTGGTAGTTTGCGTCGGAGACAAAGACGGGACGCTTGAGGAGCTGGATATGTACTTCGGTGGTGGGGGACGGGATAGTATTGCAGAGGCAGATGGGGCGCGCATGCAGCTGGTTAATGAACGGTTGGGGTTGGCCGGTGTGGAAAAGGTGGAGGATTTGACGAGTTAGAAGGGTGCCGTGCATGACGAGCTGAGGGAGATTTGAGATCAGAAGTTGGAACCTGGTCGCTAGCTGGATATTCGACGAGCAAGAGATAGCTGAGCTAAACGAGGTGCTCTCCAGTCAGAGTAGCCTGAGACTGCTGGCCCAGGCACACGTACAATGGTTTCCCCCCCCCCCCCCCGACTCTAGAATAGGCCGCTAGAATACAGTCCCGCAGATCACCTCCAGGCGATCACGTTAGGTTAAAGCTGTACGTATCCCAGCGTCAACTGCAGCCGCAGAAGCGTTGTCAACCCGTCCATATCTAGTCAAAAGACACATAATCCCACGGGCGAGGAGTAGCAACATGTCGGCGGGGAACCTAATTAATGAACGTCACCTTGTATGCTCCCTATTTTTTCTGGAATTGCGTCTGTTGAACTTGTTTTCACCAAGTGTGGTGCGGTTGCTGGAGTTCTGCAATCTGGACGCCGAGTCAGATTCTCGACCAATTGCACTAAATCGCCCTTTCTAGCGCCAGTGGCAAATTAATGTGTAGAGAAATCAGACACGCCATTGTCGTCGTGGTCGCCGCGGTCTCCGACGCTGGTAGATGCTGTATTGCGTTGGCGGCACCTGCTGCCGCTGCACTGCCTGTAACTGGCGACAGTAGGTAAACCGCGCGAAGATAGTTTATATGATTGTCCCGTCAGAAATATGCAGCCGGTGACGTTTTTGGAGTCACTTGAAAGGCCCCATACCACTTTCATGGAACCGAAACAAAGTCAGGGCCGGTTTCAATCAGCTCGAAGAGCGAACCGTTGAAACCCCGCCGTCGCTGTTCCCAGACGTAACTGTTAAAGGCCACCAGGCCATCCATGCAGGCTGGCCGAGTGCAAAGCCGCGTTGAAATCTCCCAGGTGCTTTCTGGGGCGATCGAAACTTCTAAAAAGGCCAGAAATGTTGGGAATACAGCGTGCTGCAGTTTTGCGGAGGGCCCTGCGGCAGCGAAGAAATGAGCTCTTGCTGCAAGAATTTCGGTTGCAAAGGCAGATGCAACCGGGTCATTGCAAGTCAGAGGCTGGCGAAGCCAGTGTACGAGAAGGAGACCCGCTGTGCGGTACATGGTGGCCTGTGTGCGCATTGACAAGATCTCGAGCATGCTATACGGGCCCGGGGACAGGCTGAATTCATCAGGGGTCCAGTCGCGCATCTGCTGCTCAATCCAATTCAGGGTGTCTTCGCGTGCCGAACCATTTTTCTGATTATTGCTGAAAACACAGAGTTCGTATAGGGTTGGCAGCAGCGATGTGCAGAGGCCTGCCACACGATCAATAACTCCCTTCCGGCTCAGAAGTGGTCGGATGACAGGCACTTCACGATGCAACAGACACCAGACCGTGTCCCAAAAGATCGGGGCTATTGAGATAGGTTCCAAGAACCGTATACGGGCAATATCTGGATACCAGGGTTGGACGAGGGAGAGAGAAAAGCGGAGGATTAATGTGGTGCCTCTCAAGATAATCAGGGAGTTGAAAGCAGCTAATGCTTGTCCAAGCATCAGGGATCCAAGGGCATCATGGGCATTTAGTATTTTCGTGTTGCGTAGCTTTCCAAAAGAGACTGCACCACTCTTGACATCAACCTGGTCCGCGGTGAGCAGCCCGAAGCGAGCCCAGGAGAGGCAGCTCCCAAGCGCAAGGAAGATTTCATCTAGCAGCCCCGGAGAGTGGCAGTGACAGTATTGCAGGGCGCGTTGAAAGTCCTTGGCGAAGGTCGGGCCGACCATGTAGATGTCATTCAAGAGATAAAAGTCCTCTTCGGACAGGGGTGCAGGGGAATGGGAAGAGCAGCGTATGGGGCTGGGATACAACACTTGTCGCACGCTGGCCGTCTGAGACCCATATTGACTTTTGTCCGTCGAGTTTACAGCTGAACTGCTCCTCGGAGATAAGGTGTAGTCCCATATTCCCAGAGAGCCCCTGGCAACGTCAATCACCTCTTGTTTCGGTGGACGGCCTGCACGCGGTTGTTGTCGGGACGCGGTGCAAACAAGGGAGGATTTCCGGCATCGAATGCAGCCTGGCTCGCCTGGATGTATCAAGCACTTTTTCTTCTTTCTATAGCAAAGATCGCAGGCCTTGTGTTGTATGGTAAGGCTCATTTCTGTTTCATTATCGCGAGGTATGACTGGGGAAGAATGACGGGCGAAGAGATGCGCAAAGACTTTGGCCGTCTTCAAGCTAAGGCATTGAACATAGCAGGCCGAATATAGAAGGAAAGAAGTGTGGTTCTATAGACAAGGTGACTACATCCATGGATAGGAAGGATCTAGATGAAGCGAAAAGAATGAAGATAAAAGAAGTGACACGTGACCCCCTAGTCCGTGGCCCCGGGTCCAACACAAGGTTCCACAGCAGCCCCACTGGCGGAGGGTTTTAGCGGTTTTGGGATTAGCACGTTACTATACAAAAATGGAGAATCCAAGATCCAGTCTCACATCCCGCTCAAAATCCCCTTTCCTCCGGACAGTCTCGCCTACCCACTCACAGGTACTACACGGCATCGTGCCCCTCAATCATCAAGAGCTCATCCGCAATTCCTGCTCCAGCCGTCGTAATCTGACGAAACTCTGGGATGAGTCGTCCCGCAGGCGCTCCTGGAGCCAGCTTGGCAGCCCTCGCAGCATGGCAACAAACCCGTGCGAGCTTGGGACAACCACCTGGCCCCCATTTCCCTTTACCAGTTGCTTGATAACTGCGCTCGACACTTTCTCAGGGGTCATAATGGGCTGCCCAAATCGTGCTCGATTCTCGACAAGGCCACTGATCATAGGAGTTTGAACCCAGAGCGGGTGAATGACACTGTGTTGATGCTGGTCAGCTGGGTTACCCGGGTAGAAGGTGTAATTCAAATGGTGGATTTACCTCGTGCGCACCTTTCTGGAGCCATACCAGTGCTTGATCTCCTGAGTCAAGCTTTCGTGGAAAGCGAGCGCTCCAGCTTTCGACGCTCCATAGTCGGCCATTTCACCCAGGGAAGCGAAACTTGCCATGCTGGCAACCGTAACGATATGCCCGTGATTATTTTTAATCATACTAGGCAGGAACTGCTTTACGGTCCAGAAATGCGATAATGTGTTGACCTCGAGGGTCAGGCGGATCTTATCCTCAGGTTCTTCCAGGATAGTGCCCCCAAACCCAACCCCAGCGTTGTTAATCAGGACTGTTGGATGGCCATGCGCCTTGTAAATCTGGGTTGCAGTCTCCTTGATTGCCGCCGAGGAGGTGAGATCCACCCTAAAGAAGAATACATTCGATGCTAAGTCAAAGGGTCAGTATATAGATTGTAGTATTGATCGAGCAACTCACGTAACGGAAAATCGGGCTCCTGAATGTCAAAGATAATGGTCTTTACATTTAGTTTCACCAGATCGAACACAATTTGCTTTCCAATACCACTGCTTCCTCCGGTGACAAGCACCAGCTCTCTGATAGCGTTCCATGGCTGGGCTCGCACCCTGTTATTCTGTGCTCTCTGGGACAGGTAGCGGTTGACACCCCTCAGCAGCTGTACTGCTGCCACGAAACCGATGGCTTTGCGTACCAGAGGATGTGAAAGATAATTTTGAACAGTTGGAGGCAAATACGAGAAGACTATATGGGCCTTGTCAAGGCACAGCTGCAGAAGGTCGTTGACTGACATGTTTGGGAATGACGACGATAATGAAGAAGAAGCCTATTGCTCATCAAACAGTAATACTGCAGCTCGCTGTAGGTCTCTTTTATAGCTGTAGTATGGCTCCTACTCAAGTTCGCTTTCTCCCCACATGCAAGAAGCGCTCGGAAGCCTTTCCCCTTTACGAATTGAAAAGTACCATGGGAACAAGATATGCCTGTATTTGGCTTGCGGTAGTGGAGCGGCGGGGGGTTTTGACTGGATCGGGAAACCATGAAGTTCCTCCATCTACAACCCCACAGAGGCGAGCTATGGGAATGAAAGACATGTGGCATAATACTTGTAAAATTAACCTAGAATTCTGGTT
Source organism: Arachnomyces sp. KDTOL00113 (assembly GCA_949709995.1). Taxonomy (NCBI): domain Eukaryota; kingdom Fungi; phylum Ascomycota; class Eurotiomycetes; order Onygenales; family Arachnomycetaceae; genus Arachnomyces; species Arachnomyces sp. KDTOL00113. The sequence goes on from OX453232.1 coordinate 5,355,155, forward strand.
CTCGTCTTGGTATCCCCAGTTCAAGACGAGGGGGTTCCGCAACTCATGGATCCCTCTTCGTTCAAATTCCTTGTCTTGGAGCAGGGATGTCTGTTTAGTGGAGTGTTGGCGGAGGATTTCTGCCTCATTCGGAAAAGATGTTATCCCTCCATTGCCAACACCAAAGACGATAGTAAGGGAAGAAGGAGCTCGGACAGTTCTATACTGACATAGTTGATCGACTATGCTCATTTTCACCTCGGCCTTCCTGGCCGAAGAGGAGGGAATTCATCGATTCATCCTCCTGCAGCCAATGACTCTTGTTAACGACCTGGCTACTATATATATACACTCTTGCCCGGTTTATCCAAAAGGGGCGAGCTCATACCAATCTTCTTTACCACAATGGCACCATCCTCTTTCGACTTCCTCATCATTGGAGCAGGAATATCCGGCATCAACGCTGGGTATCACCTACAGACCGAGTTCCCTGACTGCAGCTTTGCCATTCTCGAAGCACGTAACAACATCGGTGGCACTTGGGATCTCTTCCGTTACCCAGGCATCCGATCGGACTCTGATCTGTACACTTTCGGCTTCAAATGGTTTCCTTGGAATCAGTCGAACCCCATAGCCGAAGGGGGGGATATCTTAAAGTACCTGGAAGATGCTGCAACCACACATAATATACGGCAGCATATTCGTCTCAATCACCGTGTCAGCTCAGCAGGCTGGGACGGCCGCGGGTGGACCCTTGAAGTGGAAAATCAAAATGGTAACCAGGAGCTGCGCTCTCGCTTTATTATATTCGCAACGGGCTACTATGACTACCACAATCCGTTGGATGCTGCTATCCCCGGACTGGAGGACTTCCAGGGCAATGTTATCCACCCTCAATTCTGGCCCGAGAGCTTTGATGCGGTCGGCAAGAAGATTGTTGTCATTGGCAGCGGTGCTACTGCCGTGACACTAATCCCATCGCTGGCCGAGGACGCGCAATCTGTGACGATGCTACAACGGAGCCCGTCATATCTTGCTTCTGTTCCCAATGGTAGTCGGCTCAACCCGGGATGGGCTAGTCTCCTTCCTAAGTCTGCAATGTTTCGCTTCCGCCGCCTGTGGTTTTTGGTCATACCGCAACTTTTCTATGCCTTCTGCCAAAAGCTTCCTAATGCCGCAAGTGCCCTCCTCGAAGCGAGGGTGAAGGCCCAGCTACCGCCGAATATCTCAGTCGATCCCCACTTCAAGCCTCGCTACAACCCCTGGGAACAGAGACTCTGTGCCTGCCCGGACGGTGACTTCTTCAGGGCTCTGAGCTCCACCAAGGCCAAAGTTGAAACAGGGGTTATTGACCACGTTGATGAGCATGGGGTGCAACTAGCCTCAGGCAAGAGGCTTGATGCCGACACCATCATTACCGCAACGGGCCTCCGGATGCAGTTCTTCGGGGGGATCCCCATTACCATCAACGGGCAAAAGCTCAACTCAGCAGCGAAGTACACATGGAACGGGCTCATGCTACAAGACCTGCCCAACGCCATGCTGATCCTGGGCTTCCCCAACGCCTCCTGGACCCTTGGCGCAGACATCGCAATGCATCTCACCTGCAGGGTCCTGAAGCATATGCAATGTAACGGCTACGAGTCTGCCGTTCCTATCCTCGAGGATCGAAGCAATCTAGACGATCGCGCAGTCATGGACCTCACGTCTACCTACATCAAGCGCGCCGCGGGGGAGCTGCCGAGGGCGTCGACACAGCGTCCCTGGGTATCGCGCACCGGCTACTTCTCCGACCTGTATTTTTCACGGTTTGGGAATATCAAGAAAGGACTGGTGTTTTCTTGATAGTTGAAGGGTTCTTTGCTCCCGTTGGGGTTTGTTTGAGGCCCTGTCATCTTTCCGAAGAGTTATTTCCTTGTTTTCCCTAGATTGTGGAGCCATGAGTAGTGATTTAATTTTTCTTTTCCATGCAGTTTTGTACTCTGAGCAGATACCTTAAATCCACTCTCTATTCTGAGCATCCTCCAACTCTGATATCAAAATCAGAAAGTGGCATGATCGCAATAGAATATATAAGGGATGTTGATGAATAAGGTCAGAAGACAACTTAAACATAGCGTTCGCTTGCCAACAAAGTTTCATCAACACAGCTTATGACTGCCCTCTGAAAGGAGATGGCTGGGTCAAAATGGTAGATAATCACTTACGCCTTCGGTACTAAATGGGTACCTGGTTCAAGTGATATCTCAACGGAACATCCGGATATAGGACTGCAGGTATATTGTTAAGGGCCGGGGAATACAAACTGGACGAACAACTATGTCCAGATCTCACATTCCGGCCGTTGCATCGACGTCTTTTTTGATTTCATCAAGCACTGCAGCACTCGTAATCAGCCCCGAGCGTAGATCCGGTCAATCTTTGTATCAGTCATTGCTTCAGTGCCGGTTACACTGGTGTGATGAATCGACTAGTGTATAAGTCTGTCATACTGTGCTGGGATACTTATTTTATTGAACCTCCTTCGGCCTCGCCCGTGGCACGCCGAGCCGGGGTTATACGGCCGAAGGTCTGATTCGGTATGGACCTCGGGAGTTAAGGTGTTTCGATCCTGTGATCTCGGTTTCTGGCTCCTAGGTGTCAACCTGGAATCGTCGGCCCTCAGTGGATCGTGCTGGGCCCGATGACTGCTTTTTTCCTGAAAGAGCTAAAACCCTCCGACGATGTTGGATACAAGTACCTAGGTCCAAACTCATCTGCTCCCCCCCTAAGTAGTCATGAGCGATGCATGGAGTCCCCCGCGGGCTCGTGCGTCAAGCACATATAGTTGGTTGGGAGCCGTTCTCGAAAATCAGATGTCTGAATGATATAATTCTCTGCGCATCTATTATAGTAGCTTGTGAAACATGAAGCCCATACTCACCTTGAGGGAGAAACTCGGGTTTCTCCCTGTTCTTTGCTCCATCGTGGCTGCGAGCGCCAATGCTTTGCTGATGGGATCTATGCGAAAGTTCATACCAGCCCAATCGCTTTTGTTGTACGTCAAATATGCCGTAACTCGAAATTTCATATCTCGATTGTCCATTCGGCAACTTCAGTACGTTCTATGCATCCGCCCTCCGCAGCGGCTGGACTAACGCTGATCATCAGGGCTATATCACCGTCAACTAGTGAGGTCTATGAGAAATTCATGGACGTTGACGGCAAACAGTCTGTGAGCCTTGGAGATGGGGTAATTGGCCATTGGATAGGACGGCTAGAAGCGAGAAATGTTCTAATATGGTTTCATGGTTTGTAACAAATCCCGTCCCCGACCTCTCCACCAGCGAGGACGCGCCTTCAACAAGTTTTCTTTTGTCCTCCATATTTCCCAGAACTTCGTACTGAAGCAAGGAAAATCACAATCGTGTAGGAGGAGGGTTCGCTTTACCCGCAAATCAGGGCCATTTCCAATTCCTGGCTGGGTTGCGAGAAGAGGCCCGCAAAGCGGGTATCGAGCTGTCCATTTTTGTCCCGGCATACACACTGGCCCCGAATGCTACATACCCATCGCAGCTCCGCCAGGCAGTTAGTGGTCTCCGCTATATCCTCAACGAGACAGACCATCGCCCTGCAGAAGTGGTTTTGGGCGGAGACTCGGCCGGCGGCAATCTCGTCTTCGGCGTCCTCTCCCATCTGTCGCGGCCACATGCGCACATCGAGCATCTGTCCCTCAAGGAGAATCTGGGCGGTGCTGTTGCAATTGCCCCATGGGTTTCCCTCGACACCAAGGTGGACCACACTGCTGACGACAGAGGGGATATCGTCAGCACCAGGGTGGTGAAGCCGTGGGCAACGGGGTACCTGGGCGGAACGACGCGGGATCATTATACCGATATTGCGTCTGCCCCTGTGGATTGGTGCCGGGAACTTCCGGTGAATAGTATTCTAGTCACGGCGGGCGCGAATGAATTACTGATAGGCACTCTCTGCATATTCGCTACGAAGATGAAGGTATGTAGAGAACAAGTTCTTTGCTCCGTAAAGACGTAGATGTTAATGGTATAAACCACCAGGAGGCTTTCGCGCATTTTGAATTTTGCGTAGGCGAAAACGAATGTCATGTGGCCCCGATTGCGCACTTGGCGATGGGTGTTGTAGCGGAAACGGAACAGGGTAAAAGAATAAAGTCTTGGTTGATTCAACTGCTACGTCTGGCGTCGGATGACATTCAATCTGCACCAGGGGGCTGCGGAAAATGAGATTGGACTGTGCTTCGAGGGGCCTGCCTTTCCCAGGAATCAGCACACTGCGCCAAATGGCGGAGAGGAATGTGGAGTGGGAATGTTGTCAGTCCTCTCGGCACCTGCTTGGTAGTCGGTACATATTCCACGTCTAGGTTGAGTAACTGAATCGCTGTAGAAGTAATAGCTGCTGAAGGATGAAGATGGATAACTTGTGTTGTGATTTCTGAGGTAATATAAGCCATAGATATTTATGCAGCGGTCCATCGCGACTCATGCATAGAAAAAGGAACCTCAAACCGCATCAAGCAATCCGATTCATCTTCGCCATGGCGCTCATTGTACCAACCGAGAACGGCGTACTGCACAGGCTGAAGCCAGCCCTCGAATCCATGGGAACATCGACGACGAGGAGAGTGGTTCCTGGACAAGATTGGGATCAAAGTGGCTCTCAAAAATGTTCATACTTTTACGCTGCGCAAGCTTCGTGTTGCTATCATCGAGACTGGCTACTCGAGCTTGGTTCTGGCGCATAAGCTGCACTATCAGCACCGTGACATGAAGAAGCTCATCTCGCGGACGATAAACGAAATGCGGTTATAAAATTATGTATCATTAATTAAGTACTGCTTAGTAATTACGAAGTGTCTTTAAGTAATCACTCAGCAATACTGCGCGATCACTGGTCGGTCCGCATCGGTCATTGATCACGTGATTGGTCAGATCTAATCACTGTCCAGGTGAGTCCTGCCATTATCCTGTCTATACATGTAGGTGCATATACACATGAGATAAATGAGCCGATAATGGCTGGCCCATTACATGCCAGGAAATCCTCAACTGGCTGGGGCCGGCTGAAGCCTGTCTCCGATCCTCTCGACAGTGTTGGGTTCACCTCGAAAGGTGATACTAGGTGCGTCCGATTCCTCGATAAACATGTCAATTTGAACTTACTCACAAGCATAGACTTCTTGAAACGAAAGCCCAGGAATCATATTACAGTAAAATAGTTGCACGGTATATGCAGTTTTGCGCCGTGCACTCTAAGGACCTCGATGCCGCTTTCTCCTCCCTCCCCATAAGCTCCTCCGGCGACCCCGCCAGGAACCCACCCACGTCTCTTCCCCTAAGGCTAGCCCCTTCACAGTCTCCAACCACTTCGAAATCCCCAACTCAACCCAAAACCTCTCCAAATGGAACGCCATCCAGCTCACCCAAATTGAAGCCAGGGGCTTCCCCAACCTCATCTTCCTCCTCCCCGACAACAGAGCTATCAACCCTCCTCCTCGCCCTCCGCAAACTCCGTGAAGCTATCCTAGCAACAAGCTCCGAGACACCGGTCCCATTTTCACAACGCGTCCACATATTCTCCATCCGTCTCTCTCTACTAGCTCAACACCCGCCGTCCTATTTTCCGTCTCTCCTCCATCTATTGCTAAAGCTCCATTCCCCCACTGATCCGCTCACTCCTTCCGACCTAAAGGAGTTCACCACATATCTGATTCTAGACTACGCATGCCGCCAGGCTAACTTAGTAGCTGCCTTCGAGCTACGGACCCGCTTCAGAACAACACACGGGTTCAAAAGTGAGTTCGTGGATCAGGTTCTTTCAGCTCTGGTCCATGATCGCTGGGTTACGTTCTGGCGGCTGCGGAAGGAAGTGGATGGGTACACCCGGGCGGTGATGGATTGGGCGGCCGATGGGGTGAGGAGAAGGGCGCTAAAATCCGTTGCAAGAACGTATTTGAGCGTGGATGTGAAGTGGATTGTGGAGGGCTGTGCGGGCGGGGATGAGACTTGGACGTGGGAGTCGTTGGCGGAGAAGGAAGGCCTAGGGTGGAAGAGGGAAGGGGATAAGATCGTGATCAAGAAACCGAGGGTGAAGGTGGATCCCAAGAAGGAGGAGAAAGGGACAGCTTGAAAATAAGTCTATTTTTCCAAGCGGGAATCGGTATAATATTTATACATTGGCGTTTGACGGTATTACGGATGGATATAGCATTATCATTAAGCGTTGGTGATTATAATTTATCTAATTATCTTGGGCGCCGTGCTTGACTTCAATGCTAATGAGACGAGGAGCTAATGATCTCGGGCTATTACTCGTAGAAACCAACGCTGGAAGCCAATGAAATGTATATCGTTTCTGGGTCATCAAATACGTTTCCGAAATTCGTTTTGGTCCCCTAAAGCTTGAAATCAACATTTGGCTTCTCCCAATTCTTCTCTCCAGACCGCGGTTGCTTTGCAAGTTTCTCTGCCAGTCCCATTTTAAGAACCCGCGACTTATCGGAACAAAGTTCGTAAATCGTCGAAAGATTAAAGGTAAGACTGGAGAAGGAATGGTTGGTGGCGATTAGTGATTCGAGTAATTCACGCGCCTGTAAAAAGGGGTTTCGAATGTTAGTAGTTGCATTGAGCAAGTAGACTGTGCGCATCAAGGCCAGCTTCGATTAATGCGTACCTCGTTTAGTTCTCCCGTATACAGCAAGCACACAGCCAAATTCTGTGTGATCAAAGCTTCGCTTCCTGGGTGGTTTTGGAGAGAGGCTCTCCATTCATCGACGGCATCGATGTAGCGCCCCTCTGCCATACTAAGCAGAGGGTTTAAAATCCCGTTGGTTGCTTCGTCGGAATCACCCAAAACTTCCCTCGCAGCATTCACGTCCCCGATTCGCAAATGCAAAAGTGCCATTCTTGTCTTCCAGACGCTGCTTTTATTGTCTGCAACAGTCAGATTCGCCAACGATCGTCTCGCCGCATCCAAATCATCTATATCAACCAACGCATTGACAACCCTGATACCAAGATCCGCTAATCTCTCTTTCCAAAGTTTCTTATCCTCCTCATTCACCCCTGGACGAAATATATTTCTTCTTGCCTCCAGCCCAAGCTCGTATAGACCGGAGATGCCTCTTCGGGCATCGCCAAACCCGATACTCTGCAGCCAGACAGCCAAGACGCGGAGTGGCCAGGGCACAATATGCCGCGGGTGACCCCGCCGAGTTTGCCCCTCGGCGCTGTCAACAATCTCAAGATCTGCATCAAGGTAGTAGAATGAAGAATTTAGATCTTCTAACGCCTTTGCCTCCTGGCCGGCAAGTAACACATTTCCAGTTAACTCCAGACACGCGAGACGGGTGTGAAGTAGATAAAATATTGATTGGTGGTCGGTAGGCGAGAGGATTGAGGATGTTAGAATTGCGCCTGAGTAGTGAGCCGTTTGAAGCAAGCGCCCTTCTTTCAGAAGGTCATCGAGCTTGTTGAGAGTCGTAGATAATGGCTCATCGGGAGAGAGGTTGGGATACTCAGAACGGAAAGCAGGCGGTATGTTCAATTGCGAGAGAGGGTGGTATATCTCCTGGCGCAGAAGGAAGGAAAAATCCTTATTCATCGGTGTGAGGATACTGTCCACCGTAGAGAAACCTCGTCTATGGGTAGTGGATGACCCGGAGGGCGAATGGGCCTGAGATCTACTAGGAGATGAAGTAGCCGGAGAAGTAACTGGCGGGCTGGAATCATAAGCGCTGCCTTATACCTCCCAATCTGAAGAAATGTAAAGGAATGCGTCAAGGCAAGGGCCATGCATACTCATCTATTCCGTCTAAGGGTCCCTTTGTCATCCGACGAGGACGATTAGCTAGGTTCTAGTTAGCTCTTCTAGAAAGCTAATTGAAACAAATAAAAGAGATAAATGGTAGAGGCTGCAGTTTCGTTCACATAAGTTCCGAACTTCACCTGTAGCTGCCTCTATCAATAGTAGTAGTAGTACCTTTGACTGAAGCATTCCGACGATGCTGGGAGTCTTGAGGCTCCATGACTGGTATTCTAAACACGGAACTTCACAGCTCCCACAATCATTTCACCAATATAATGCGGTAACAACAAGGTCATATGCACAATAGTTGATAATTATCTTCTTCTCTGCTCCCCTGTTTGACCTGTTGCTGTCTTGTTACTGTCTTGTTGACTTTGGAAGTTATTCCGCTTTTCAGGAAGCTCGATATTCTGCCAGGCGGTCTAGGGCTTGGCTATCACCATGATATCCACCATGGATCTGGCAACATGTTAGGAAGACGGAGAAGATGGGATTATTCTTTTATGATGGAGGATTAGAGTATCCGCAGCAATCCCTAAAGATTGCCTGGGGGTTTGATTGTTATTTATTCAAGTCTAATCACTGAATTCATTGAATTTACTGGACATGTTAACTTCTCTCACTGATACTCTTGATGCGAACCTTTCGCCCTCCATCTAATTTCTTTTCTCTTTTCGATGACAACGACTTTTTGGTGATAATGATTGAATGTGACTTCATGTTCTTCCAGCGAACTCCATCAGCTTTGATTGAAGCGCCCAAATCTCAGGCGTTCTGTCAATCACACTTCTATATCTTCGAAAGATAGCGGAGGTTAGTTCTCCCTTGTCTAGATGTCATAGTTAGCAAACAGTCGAATATGGGATGGGCTTAGGAACACTTACGTCGGACCGCAGCGTCTACGACAGTCTCTATCTCATCCCATTCCAGACCTGAATCAATCAGTGCAATTGCCAAGTACTTCCATGGCTTTGGATACGCTAAGCCAGAATCAACCGGGTCGTCAAAGAGCTCCTTTGAAATCACAAGGTGGAGAAGCTGGTCCACCAAGCTATCAACACCCACGTTGTGGAGAGGATGCTCCGAAATCCATTTATAAACGTCGATTTCAAAGATGCTAGGAAACTTCAGATTCATGAAAGCTCTGATCCTGTCAGCTTCTCGCATGGCATCAAGTCGATATGAAACCTGGCGTAAGCTCCTTTCGACTTGATCATGGTCGAGGACCTCGGGATTTTTAAGGAACCGACGAAGTCTACGATGTAATGGTCCATTCGGACCCGCCTCGTCAAACCCAGGAAATGAATCGAGGTATTCCCGTGCAAGATTCTGAAGAGCATACCGCTTTAGCCCCACCGTTATGCTGCCCACACGGGGTAGGAAGGGGTCGACGATGGTACCCGGCGGCTCTAGCATTGAGCCATTACCTAGGGACCCGTGGGGTAAAAGTCGAAGAGACTCCCAGCGATTTTGGTATGAAAGAAGAGGAAGACCGGACCTTGTATGATACGCCATTTCCCATTCGTCGTCCTCGGCTGAAAACTCCATCTTCGGATAACCAGCAAGGGGGTCAATGCCTTCCAATGTATCCCAAATACATTCCGAAAGATGCATATAGGCTGGATTGTTATAGAGGTCGGTGTTAGCGACGGGTTTGGCAAGCGTCTGGAGGATTGACGAAGCGACTCTACTGCGACTAGCCCGCCCGATTGCGGACGATCTCGGCCAAGAAAAGGACCTTCTATCTGGAGCAGTAGATGCCACATTTGTGATATTTAGATCCGGCCTCACTAGCCACCCGCCGCTGTAACAGGACGTCATCAATAATGTCATTTGTGCCGCCGGATCTATGGCTGATTTCACGTCATCAATAAGGAGCTTTGGGCAGCTTTTTAGCTCCGCTTCGCCTCCAATGGCTACCCCATATTTATCGACCTCTCCGTGGCCAAAGATTAAGATTAGGAGTGGCTCGTCGTTCGCAACAGCGAGTCTGGATTGCTCACGGAGAGCTGATTGAAAGCGCTCAAGCAAATGTTGACGATCGGTCACATAGAGTCTCCCTGAGTTCTCAATGTCTTGGAGTAAAGGTGCCTCAAGAACAACTCGTCTTTCACTCTTGGGACAACCATGAGCATATTCCGTGTACTTTTCGATGAGGCGACGAGGTTGTTCGCAAGTAAACCACTGCTGCCGAGTTGGAACCGTGTTCGAATCACTACCATCAGGCTGAAGAAGATGAAAGAAAAGATAGAAATCTGAGAAAAACCTGCCGCTTTCGTCAGGGCCCGCATCATCTTCATAGTCAGTGGCCCCACAAATCGCCACGATTCGGGTTTTTGGCTGCACATCTGGAGGACATCGAATGACGAACTCCCTTTCTGCCAAATCAGGTTGTGTACCTGGTTCCTGACCGACCACATCACGGTCTGGGATTTGATCTGGCCTGATGGTCTCCATTTTCGGATCAAGTGAGGTCAAGATGCTGACAGGTGATTTGAGGAGATTTTCAATGTGAGTTGAAGTCAAGAGATACGAGATGCCGATAGACGAGTAGAGAGACGTTTCTCTGTGTGAGTTGAACATCATTCACACATGGTGTCAAGGCCTTATTTATAGTGAGTGTCAGTGAAAGAGATTGAAGGAATGTTCAGCTCATTTTCTTTTCTGGAGAATTCCTTCATCACACCCTCATTTCCATCAGGTGGCTTTTCCCCTCTCACTCACATGTGTATATTTCCCGTTCGTATCTGTGTGTTCTCCTTTAGAGGAATGAACCGTGATAGCTAAGGCAATTTGTCTTAACCCGCCTTTTTTTATCTATCTTTTTTTTCATCAGTCGGCTTCATAGGGAACGGATGTGTGAGGGACTCCCATATCATGTTATAAGTTCATATTAAGAGCTAGGAGGATACATACGTCCCGATCCATGGAGCGCCGGGATTTTAGGGGATCGGATGCAATATGAGATCGAGCGTAGAATCCGTGTCGGGCATGCCAGATGCCTTTAATAATTTCTTTTAGCACCCTTCGCCAGCTTGGTCAAAGAAACTCTTGACGCCACTTCCGCTTTGATAATTCTCTAAGAGGACTCGGAGGATTTGAGAATCGATTCCGAGGGCGGAAGTCCACTTTTGCTTTGGGATATGAAGTTGATAAAATTGCATCTTACATCCGTCCCAGTTTCTATCGATAAAATGGTGTCGAATTGAAATGACGAACCTAGCTTCGTTGAAACTCTCAAGGGATGCTCTTCCAGCTCCAGCGTTTCGTCCCCCATCTCTCTCCGCAAGGGTTCTTAGGGGGGAGTCTAAGTAAGTCGCCGTCACAAGCAGCCATCCGCCGCCTCTTCCTCATCCTCATCCCTCCCACCATACAAATCTCCATCTTTCTTTCCCGCGATCTCAAACGTCCCGCAGGGATCCCAATGCATAGTTCCGACAAACATATCCTCCCCAACAAAGGTGAAATCAGCTTCCCCCTCAGCATCCTCGCCTTCACCGGTCTCAATACCGCTCCAGTAAAACCCCATTCGGGTAGTTCCGGTGAAGGTCTTGGACTTAATTCCCGCAGAGTTGATAAGCCCTTCGACGATACCAAAGTCAAAAGAACCCGAGAGGCGAGGATGATCTATTGACGAGAGATCAAACTGCATTGTTAGTGGACGGCCACAGTCCCAACCAGTAGAAACGTCGGGTGCAGCGATGGCATATTCACCCGCCAAAGCTGAAAACGGGATTTTGTTCGTAGCCTACTTTCATAATCAGCAATCCAGAATAACTTCTCCGCCAAGATGAACAGCCCTTACCGCTTCCCCCTTCACTCTCTTCCCAGCACCCCTCTCAATTTCTCTCTCCCTCTCTCTAACCTCCTCCAGCACCCCCTCCTCCTCCCTCCTCCTTTTCCTATTAACCCTCTCCTTCTCCTCCCACTCTTTCCTCCTAATCTCCTTCACAACTTTCTCTCTCTCCTCATTCTTCACCCTCCACTCCTCCTCCATCTCCCTCCCCACCCTAATCACCTCATCTGGCACCACAAACCCACCCTCCATCCCCTCCGTAGCATCCAACAACTTCTTCTTCGCCTCTACCTTCCCCTTTGCAGGCTCCAACCCATAATGCACAACCTGCGCCTCATAAAAGGCCCTTTTAGGATCTATATGAGGAGGGGGCTGGCGGACGCGTGGTTTACCCTTTTTAGTAAGGAGGGGTGGGGGCGGGGTATAGGTTAGGAGGCGGATGAGTTCGTCAGAGGGACAGCGGGAGATATTGTTTACTTGGAGGATGGGGGTACCGATACCGAAATTGTTGGTGTGACCGTAGTGGAAGGGACCAGAGGTAATTGTTATTGGAGGTGGGATGGTTGAGGGCATGTTTGCTTCGTTAATTGGTTGGGATGGTCGGTGACCGGTCGGTGACCAGTCGGTGACTCGCGGAGTTGGAGAGCAGGAAGATGCGAAAGAGAAGATGAAGAGAGGACGGTAGAAGAAGTAAATGTTGATTACTGTGTGAGAAACATCGATCTATTCTATTAGTCTATATATATCTCGATGAGGAAATAAGTAAACAACGACGTCATAATCGCGACGTGACTGGTGGTTTCCAGCTATATCAGAAGCATGTACTTGGAAAGGTTGTTAAGAGCATACAAAGCAAAGGATACACATCCTGGAGCTGGTAGTTTGCTCGGAGGCAATGAAATGAAGGTGGAGTGCTCCGATTACTTTTGTGGATCGCCTGTAGGGCGAAAATAAACTCGGCGGAAAGGAGATCATTGAGTACTAAAATGGGGTGTTCACGCTCTGGGTCTAACATTGATTTTGTGGACTGCATTAGAACAATATCCTCGGGAACCGGATAATCGATGGTTATATGTATCTGAACCTTGCTACTGGGATAGTTCAAATAAATGCTTTTATACCTTATCCCTTTTTCTGGCATGGTCAATATAGTACCTCTTCAATGCTCGTGAAATTTGATGCTGTCGAGCAGGTTTCTTTTCACGCATCCATCATCTATCTTGTCTTCTAGAAAAAAAAACGAGAATGTATCTATAAGAACTGATGTTTGATATTAATCTGCGGAGGATTGCTCATGACAACATATCCCAGAGTGTTTGTGGGATTGGGTACTCGAAAGTCAAAATCGGTTGACCAGTGCTTTGCTGTTCTAGCGTAGAAACTGGTAGCTATTGGTAGCTAGGCAGTAGTTCATGATGAACTCTCAAGCTGGTTCAAGTAGCTCGTCACCCTTGAAACTAACACACGCCTTGGCTCTGCTTGGTCGTCACCGCTGGGAGAATGAGTCGCTCCGGGAACTAGCCCACTACGCTCATCCCATGTTTTCTTCCCTTCAGCCCCAAAGTTGACCGCAGCCTCCCACCTCTTTAATAATTCTGGTTTGTTAACCCATGGAGGCACACATGGGTCTGAACCTCCCGGAACGACAAGAAGTGTTCCATTTAACAACCCCCTCGATGCAATCATACCAAATGTTTGTTGCAAGCGCTTGTCGTCCAAATCAGAGCTGAAGACATCATCTTCCAATGGGTTTTGCGGGCTATCGGGGCTTGCCAAACTCAGGAATCTCCTACAACTGACGGGAGAATCACCAGGAAATCCCAATTTAGCAGTCATGGAAAGGGGCACCACCATATCTTGCTTGTCATCGGTATACGTCTGGCTTTTAGCTAGATCGACTGCCCGAGTATATACTTCCGTCAATATCTCCGCGGAGTGCTCCGGCGTTCCGGACTTGCGACTGAACAGCAATGCTTCCCTGTCGGAAACTGGAGATTGTAAGATGGCCCCATCAATCGGAGGGCGAGTGACATGCTGTAGGCCGGCATTGAATAAGGGATCCTGCGGGAGCGGATTTGGGGCATAAAGATAATGAAGGACGTCTTGACTCCCGGTGGAGTGGCCCATCAAGGCAACCTTGCCAGGTCCAGCTGGCTGTGCAGCCAGGTCTGCCTTGTACTGCCTAACGTACTCAACACACTCGGCGATTTCTTCCACGTCTTTGCCCAAACTGCTCATTCCCCATCCGGAATAGGATGAGGATAAGAGGACGCAGAACACAGACCAATTCGTCTTCTCAAGAGCGGCGGCGATGTCGTTAATGAAAGGGACGGTACCGAGGCCATCAGTGAGACCTGCAATGAATAGAAGACTATGTCGCTTTTTATGGGCGGTGTTACCGGAAGTGTATTCGAATGCTGTCAGCCTTTCTGACTGAGAGCATCTCCGATCTGTCAGTCAAGTCACTCAAGCTGTACTGGAGGGGGAAGCTGCATACATAGCGATGTAATATTCCAGGCCAAGCTTCGGAAGAGAGATTGTTTGACATATTCGGGATAATTGGGTTGTTTGGCTGTTCTAAAATGTAGCACCTGTCAAGATGAATAGACAAGGAGGGGTTGCTGAATGGTTATTTAATATTGTTGGAGTGGGCGTTCCCTTGTGGGGCACGAATCCTGGAGCTCCTGGAAGCTTCAACTTCCGATGTTCATCAACACCAACCTCTTAACCTTGAACACAACCACTTCACTGTGAACAGAACCTCATTTTATTCCTGACTACCTGTATCTAAGTGCTAACTGCGAATACCATGAATATATTCATGATCTATCAAGTATTTATCTCCATTTCCGTCCTCGTGCCAGAATAGCTGGACTATTGATTCTCCCCTTTTCAACTCCTAGCATTTGCGACGACTTGATCGAAATATCTATGGCATTGTACAACTGATCGAAATATCTATCAAGCCATCATGGAATCCCCGTCAGTGCGCAGGTCAGGCCGAAGAGGGGCGGCGAAGCGAAAGTATACGGAAGATGCCTTCGAAGCTGCTGGTCTGAGTGGAGGCTCTGAAGAGCCCGGAACGCCTTCGAAGGTTGAAAGAGCACAGATAGGTGACCCATATGACGTCTCCGACGACGATTTTGTTCTTCAAGAAGGCCATGAACCGAGTATGGAAGTTCCTCTTGATGAAGGAAACTATGAAATCGAAGAAGCCGAAGATCTAGAGGAAGGCGAATCATTTTTGTCCATGGGGGGGTCAAGTGCTGCAGGTGAAAGATCAGACTCCGTTTTATCTCTTGGCTCCCAGAATCAGGATGAGGACCGATCGGCGCTACAATGGCGAAGACAGCGGACAGAGAATACCAGGTATCCAGGCAGAAAAGGCCCTCACTACCGAGGGGTGTGGACTGCAGCGGACCATATCGGCAAGGGAATGTACCAAAGATTGACTTTTGGGTCCAATATCCGCGAAAGGTTGTCTTTTATTTACGCTAGAGATCGCTGGTCAAGGGCAACAGACGTGACTCTTCCGAGCCGCAAGTCGTTGAGCCGGGAATACACCATGCCCGGTTATAGAGTTGGCAGAACATTTGGGGTCGATGAGGAGGATGTTGCCACCGAGTCTACAAAGGGATGGGATTGGTACTACCAAGAGAGTGTTGGTGGACAGTTTCGGAAGAGACAAAAGTTGGAAAAGATCGGGGCCGAGGAAGCTATCCAGACATACATTATAAAGCCGAGACAAAAGAAACATACTGTTTTTCTGGGCCCAGTGAAGAAGCAGAAGGCATACGAACTGGAGCAGGGTGCGTCGGTTAACTTCGGTGACGCGTGGGATCATATCCAACCAAAACAGAAGAAACCACAAGGAAAACCTGGCGACGAACAGGGAAAGGTGAAGGAAGGGATAGAGGCTACTGTCGAAACAGAGAATGAAAACCAGAAAGCTCGAGAAGGGTGGATTCTCAATATTGGCGAGAAGATAAATTGCCTCGATTGGTCACCGAATCAGGAGGGCAACACGCAATACCTAGCAATATCTGCTATGATAGAGCAGACAGTGATGGACGATGATTCTGACGATGAATTAGAAGCTGGGCCGGCTTTTACGCCGTCGGAACCATCGCCAGCCAGCATACAGATTTGGTCGTTTGAAGCTAGAGGGGACGACGAAGTCGTAAAGAGATTAGACATGAAGAGCGCGCCGGCTCGTAGAGCCGTCATCTGCACTGACTGGGGCGAGGCGAGGCACTTTTCCTGGTGCCCGATGCCCCGTACCAAAAGGGAAGAGGAAACCAGCAACACAATAAATCTTGGTTTATTGGCTGGGATTTGGGGGGATGGTAGCGTCAGGGTTATTGATATCCAACTGAAAAAGGACGCCGAAGCAACAGAATACCGTAAGTCTCTTTTCCAAATCACTATTTTCCTAGCTAAACCTGTGAACTACAGTAAAATTTCAAACCCCTTGTTTTGCCGCCCACCCTCCCTCAACTGTCTGTACCTCCATCGCATGGCTTTCCCCGAGCGATATTGCTGTTGGCTGTGCCAATGGTTTTGTTGCAGTCTTCAGTCTTGCGACTCCTCACACAGGCAACCCACAACTCAGCCCTAAACCATACATGTACATCCCTATACATTCGACCTATATTCTCAATCTCGTTTCAGCCTATCCAACCCACCCACACCACATCACTACAACTGCGATGGACGGTCAAACGCGAATGTTCTCTCTCCTGGACCCTCAGAAGGACATAGTCGACGCCACTCGGATGCGGATTGGATCACCACTTCTGACCTACTCACCATACCTACGATCGTTCGTTTACACTGACGAGAATGACTTCGTTCGAATTCTGCCTATACGGCGCTTCTTCTCCACCGTGGCGGCGGCAAAAATTTCCAGTCCCATCTCAGCAATGGCGAATGATAGTCGCTGGCATCCTACAGTTCTAGCAGGCGGCACGGACGGCTCAACCGTCGTGGCAAATCCAATGCGAAACATTTTGTCTAGCAAGGAGAGGCATTTCCAACAGACTTGGTTCCTTCATGAATGGGTCCCTATAAAGGACGGAAGCGATAGCGATAGCAATCACCCTGGGGTTAGCAGGTTCATAGACGGTTTCAAAGCAGAGCATATAGGTTTGGTAAGAAATATGGTAGGGGATGAAAAGGTTATTGATGGGTTTGTGACGACGACAATATACGAGGAACCATGCCGAGTTACCGCTCTGGCTTGGAACCCGAATCATTCGTCCGCTGGTTGGGCTTGTGCTGGGTTGGGCTCTGGTTTGGTGAGAGTTGAGGATTTAGCCACCTAGCTTCCAGATAAAAGAGATCGTGTACGATAATCTATGATATTTACTTCGTACAGTATAAACTTCTACACCGCTCCCTAAGGGTCCGAATTCAGATCTAGGTGTCGTTGAAGGCTTCGAGGACGGAGGATAGAGAGGAAATTCCCTAACAAAACAGCGCATAATCTAGATGGCGCCTAGGTTTTCGGATAACAAAATCATCCTGAAGCTCGAGTTTTGTAATTCTGTATGCATTCAATCGTCCATTAACTGAAGTTATTCCTTGCGGGGATATGAGAGAGTGCCCTAGATCACTGACTGTGTTCAGATGTATCAAAGATACAAAAAAAAGAATTGTTCGTCGACGACCGGATTCGAACCGGCGAACCCGAAGGAATCCGGTATGCCATGCATAGCACTAACTTAATTAGGGCTAAATAGCAGCCGAACGCGGTAACCACTGCGCCACGTCGACTTATTCATTAAGAAGCGGGGACGAATAAGTTGATGTACTTCAGAATAAAAATTTTTTTTTTGAAAAATAATACTCCGTAAAAGATTGCGTCTTGTGCTCTTTTGATGAAAGTATTCTTCAAGATCCTTGAGTCGCAAAGTGACAGGCAATAGAGCTTCATCATAGACTGAATTGAGCAAGAAGTCACGGATGATCCTGCTCTCAGAAAAATCCCTTCTTCCTGTGTAAATTGGTTCAACTTGCGAACCTGGAGGGGCTGCGAGGGCCGACCCCCATCAATATCACGTGACTCCAAAACCAATAGACATAGATGATATAATAAAATTTCAGTCACGTGAAATGAAGCCAACCCGCTTGGTCACTTCAGATCGACAGCGACGATGGCCACAAAGATCCCACGATCTTCTTTACTTTCCACTTCATCAACAGAACATCTTTCGTTCTTTCACAGAACACTCGAAACTGGCCGGAAACTGACACAGAAATAACCGCTACCTTCCCGCCAAAATACCTTGAAATGTCTTCCCGTGGGTTGAAGGTTTCGAAACCAAAATTTGTGTGGCTGGGCCAGCAGAGATGCTGCTTTTCCCAACCACCTCGTCCAAAAGTCGCATTCCCAGAACCAGCCTCCAGAAAAACCATCTATTGCGATGCTGGATAAAAGTGTTCTTAAGTCTTCGAAGATCTTCAAGATATATTGTTTCTTCGAACAAAATAACTAAATTATTTCCTTCTGCAGCCAACTTGCGTTCTTACTCTACAAAAGACAGGCAATCACAAACTACTTATTACTTACTGCTTTGAACTTCAGAAATATTCTATATTATCTTGCGTCGAGTACCACCTTTCCTAAGTTATTCTCTCGCTTGTTGCCCTCACGATGCAGCTCAAGCTTAGGACAATTCTTCTCGTCGCCTCCTCTCTTGTGGCGACCCTAAATGCTCGACCGTTATCCCCCCGCGTCTTTGAGAGAGAAATCAGGAAAAGACAGGTTCCATACTCTGTTGTTCCCGTGGATGGCGGACCCGGATATGGGGTCACGACAGAGGTCGTCACCCATGTTGTCACTGACAATGGTCCGACCGTGACTGAGACTGTTGTTGCAACGGTGACCGCGGAGGAGCCCGAGATAACGACTACTACCTGTGCTTCAACCTCAACGTCAACTTCGACCTCAACCTCTTCAACTTTAGCCACTTCCACGGCGGCCCCGGCTCCTTCATCGACATACTACACGTCCTCTCCGACTTCTGCCACAACTTCCTCAACCACCTCAGCCATCCCAACATATCCGGCCATCGGTTCTACTCCCCCTCCCGAAGCGCCTATCCCATCGACACCTTGTGATTCCCCTACCTCAATTTCGCCCAGCTCAACACCGTCCACTTCTATCCTACCTACCTATACACCATCCAGCTCTACTTCACCTACCTACACACCATCTAGCTCTGCCTCCCCTACCTACGCACCATCTAGCTCTGCCTCACCTACCTATACACCATCTAGTTCTATGCCTCCGGGCTCCACGTCAACTCCGTACGTGTATGTTCCTCCCACTGGAACTTACCATCTTCCATCTGGCGGATCCGCATGACCTAACAGGGTGACTCGAGAACTCGAAAGCGTATAAGCAATTCTGCACGACTGAAGGAGATTGGATGAAGAGCATTTCGGTTTGGTGTTTAATAGGTGGATGGATCATATACACTTTGTCAAAAAGAAATTGGAGTTGGATTAATGAGGGGTCTATATACCTATCTAGATTTTCTTTTTTGTACTTTATGGCATGGATGGAGCATATGATTAATGGGATATGTATGCGTGTTTCATAGATAATGAATTTACATTTTTATATTATTTAAATTATCATTCATTAACTTGAGAGTAAACGAGAACTATCTAAATCCTTTCAATTGAGTGATCTAATAAATATCATTCTCTGTCGTTGTTTGCACTCCCTGGAACATGTGGGGACTTCTAACGACTATCTTGGAATAGCGTCCCAAAGTACGAAGTGTGATGATGTCTCTCCGACCGTTGAAAGCGAAATCCAAACAGCATCATTGCAAACAAACATCGGCTCCACGCAACGGCTTAAGGGTTTCGGAATTCTAATGATCTACTGACAGGTAAAAGACAAGACGAATTACCCGGTCATTTATTCCAGGTGATTTTGGAATTTCTTGTTTACGCCATTGAAGTAATCCTCCCGAAATCCACCCTGACCTGGGTCCCGCGACAGCCACCATGACCAGTCCCCCTTCCTCCTCCGAAGACCAAGGCCGTCTACTTGAAGAGGCCTTGGGGGTTGTACGACAGCAATCGCATTTGATGCGAAGATGTTTGGAAACTCCGGGAAAACTGATGGATGCGCTGAAATGCGGGTGAGCTACCTACCTATCTAGGCATCAGCCATACCACCTTTTTGCTTCAAGAACTGACCTATCTTGTCCAAACGTGATAGCTCAACATTGGTTTCGGAGCTTCGCACTCCAAGCCTTGGGCCGAAGCAATACTATGAGCTGTATATGGCGGTCTTCGATGCCCTCCGACACCTATCCGTTTACCTGCGCGAAAGCCATCCCGTCAACCACCTGGCGGACCTATACGAGCTGGTACAATATGCGGGCAATATCATTCCCCGCCTCTATCTCATGATTACCGTCGGTACCGTCTACATGGCAATTGAGGATGCTCCGGTTAAAGAGATTATGAAAGATATGATGGAAATGAGCAGGGGTGTGCAACATCCGGTCCGGGGATTGTTCTTAAGATACTATCTTTCAGGACAAGCGAGGGACCACCTTCCGACAGTTTCCGGGGATGGGCCCCAGGGAAATATACAGGATTCGATCAATTTCATTCTCACCAATTTCGTGGAGATGAATAAGCTCTGGGTCCGGTTACAGCACCAGGGCCATTCGAGAGAGAGGGAGCAGCGGACACAGGAGAGGAAAGAGCTGGAACTTCTCGTGGGAAGCAATTTGGTTCGAGTGAGCCAGCTAGTTGATCTAGAGACATACAAGTCCGTCATACTGCAACCTCTTTTGGAGCAAATTGTACAATGCCGAGACGTATTAGCCCAGGAATATCTGCTTGAAGGTAGGATGCGGAACCCTTCCCCAACTCTTGGGTATCCCCAAAATTTTCATACCGACTTACTCAATAATCGCAGTGCTCACTAAGGTTTTCCCGGACGAATACCACCTGCACACCCTAGACCTTATGCTCTCCGCAATCGCACGACTCAACCCTCATGTGGACATGAAAAAGATAGTCATTGGGCTCATGGATAGGCTGTCGTCATATGCTGCGCGAGAGTCAGAAACAGCACAAAAGGACACCGAAGAGGAAGCCGTCCCTAAGAAACTAGAAAAACTCGACTTGGATGAAAGTACTCTAGACGGTGCAGAAGAAGCTGACAGTGATAAGGCCGAAGCCACTGAGAATGGTGAAGCATTACAAGAGCCAGGCAATGATGCGCAAAGCGAAGTCACGGCTGTCGAAGGATCCGCAGGCCCTAATGGCGAGCCCAATGGCTCACATATCAGAATTCCGGGCGATATTAAGCTGTACGAGGTTTTCTACGAACAGGTCGTGAATTTGGTTCAGACGCGGAAACTGTCTATCCAGGATACAATGGCTCTTCTAGTATCACTAGCGAATCTGGCACTGTAAGTTTTTCCCTCTCGACTAGCCCCAATATGAATATATACTAATTTTGTCCAGAAATACGTATCCCCAAAAATTAGGTATGAGCAGCCTGTTACCTATGCACATTGCGGCACGGGAAAGCTAACCCTGTTGGCAGAATATGTGGACCAGATCCTCGATTACGCAGCAAAGAAAACCGCAGAGCATGCCGATAGCCCCGATTTACACTCTCCGGCAGCGCAATCAAATCTCCTAAATCTCCTCCTCGCTCCTATTCGATCCTATGATTCGATATTTACCGCTCTATCGCTTCCTCACTACATCCCGCTTTTCTCTTCTCAGTCGTATCCTACACGAAGATCGGTTGCTGGAGAAATTGCTCGAAGCATTATGAAAAACCGTACCCTGGTCACAAGCACGGAAAACTTGGACGGCGTGCTCCAGGTTTTGAGGGTTCTAATCAAAGAAGGGACGCAACAACCTGTAGGTTATCCCGGGATTCAAACACCGCGACGTGGTGGCGAAACAGACGAGACAATCGAAGAACAAGGTTGGCTAGGAAGAATTGTACATTTTATTCAGGGGCCCGATAATGACACACAGCTCAAAGTAAGTAACGCTGTATTTACCGACTCTTTTGGATGACCTGCTGACCCACTCTAGCTCCTTCAAAACACCAACAAGGCGTACTTGGAGGGCAATGATCGTATCCGATACACTACTCCAGCAATAATTACTGCTGGCTTGAGACTGGCTCGGAAGTACAAATCTCGCGAGCACTACGATGACAACTGGCAAACACAATTATCCTCCCTCTATCGATTCTTGCTTCAGGCAATCAACAACCTATATCAACAAGTGAACCCGGGGTGTGCTGAACTATCCCTCCGTCTATTTGTCCTCTGTGGCCAGGTGGCCGATCAAACCGGCTCCGAGGAGTTCAGTTACGAATTCTTTGCGCAAGCGTTTACGATTTATGAGGATGCGATTAGCGATTCAAGAGCGCAATTCCAGGCCGTCTGTATCCTTGCCAGTGCTCTCCATTCAACGAGGGGATTTGGAAGGGAGAATTACGACACCCTTATCACAAAGGCAGCGTTGCATGGAAGTAAACTGCTTAAGAAACCAGATCAATGCCGTGCGGTATATCTAGCTAGCCATCTTTGGTGGATTGTGGAGATTCCACAAAGGGGAGAGGAAGACGCAAAGAACGTAAGATTTCTTCCCCATATACTCTATAAGATTCCGCAGCCCTGCTAATGCTTTGAACCCAATAGCTCTACCGTGATGGCAAACGAGTGCTAGAATGCCTCCAACGTGCTCTCCGTGTTGCAGATGCCTGTATGGACACAGCGGTCTCTGTCGAGCTCTTCGTCGAGATCCTGAACCGCTATGTCTACTATTTTGATCAGCAAAACGAGACAGTGACGACTAAATATCTCAATGGCCTGATCGAGCTAATCCACTCGAACTTGCAAACTAATGCCAACGGCAACAACCCGACAGACCCTAACACAAATTCATCTTTGGAGAACCCAAAGCGGCACTTCGAGCGAACGCTGGACTATATCAGATCGAGGGAATATGAAGGTGTGGTCACGGAGTATAGGCCATGAGAGCATGCAAGTGGAAAAAGGAGTGGACAAGATATGAAATAATAAGAAAGCGAAGCAAAGCGAAACCCCGCAACCCCAGTTTTTCTTCTGATCCTCATGTGTCTTCACGCGTATCTTTGGTCGTGTTGATAATAATACATTAGTACCTACCTCTTTGTCTCTCCTTTTGCCATCATAACATCAGACCTTTCCTCTATTTGTACTCTTCTCTCTATCTCTCCTTGTTTTTCACTTCTTGCCAAAAGGCTGGGTTTCCTGACAATTACTATTTGGGAGTTTCTTTGTTCTATCCCCCTGTCCCGTCTGTATGTCTCGATATCAGTTGTTTCTTTTTCTTCTTCTTTTCTTTGTTCGAAACAGGCTAAAATAAAATATAGTCCGTGTGAGCGTGTGAGAGAATAGGGAATAATGAAAGAAAAAAATTGCTATCTAAAGTAGTGGACGTTGTCCTGGATATTATAAATGATCAGCTATGCATAGAGCATATGCCGAAGGATTGGTGGGGATAGAATGGGGAGAGGGGAAGCACGATGTGCTGAGAGCTAGGACAAGGAACGGAGAACGGGCTTGGAGTAAAGAAATTAAAGATCGAGATGAGGTTGTAACTGGTATCATGTGTAATACAATTATCTTCCTCCTTGTTACTCCTGCTGAAACTAGAAGATGGGTGGACTTGTGAATGGATTTGGTTCGATTACGAGGTAGAGAGGAAGGAAAGCGAGTCTTAAGAATAAAATAGATCGACTAATCCCGAGCGCCGGAAGTCGAGAACAGGGGGGAGGTCAGAGGATTCAATAGGATGATAAGCATAGAAGAGAGCGTTCGGAAAAGAGCCTTGATAGTTATCGCCTAACCTATGTTTTAAACCTTTCATGGCGGCGTGGTGAATGCTGGTAATGCACAAAAGAAAAAAAAAGCAGAAGCGGGGACAGGACACATACAAAGTCAGAGGGATCGAATAGAGAAGAGACACAAGGAGTAGGAGTGTGAAGAGAGAGAAAGAGAGAGAGAAACAGAAACCCATGACGCTTCAGTACTTCAACAAGATCAACAACAATCAGAACATGAGAGCCCTGGAAGAAAAGCCATCCATTTTCGCCAGTAACGATAGGCACGCCTTATGCTTTAAAAAACCCTAATAACCCGTCGGAGGAGAAATGTTCGCTTGCGGAGAGAACTGCCTTGGTCCTGGTGCGCCAGCTCCGATGCCGCCGCCGAATGCGGGAACGCTGCTACCCGGAATAGGACTACCAATATCACCCGGTACAATACTACCTCTGCCCCCGGATGGAGCACTGTTATTATCCGGCTCGAACTTGACAAATGTACCCCGATTCCCTTCATTTTTGATTATGAAAGAGCCACCACCATTTTGAAGATTGCCTTCCGTGTCGCAAATATCTAGCATCTCATTGAGAGTAACAGGAGGCTCGTTCGGGGACTTTAATTGCTCTACCTTTTGAAGGACATGGTTCACATTGTGGAAACCAGTGTTACCCTTCATCGGGCTGTTACTTGTCAACTGTTTGCACGCCTGGCTTACCATGAGGCGGATTGAAACGGGTCGAGACGTGTGCAGACGATGCGGCCCACCGATTGTCCCAAATGCGTTGTTTGACCATCCAGCACCTACGGGGAAATTAATTAGTGATACTGAGTCAATAATCTCCAATAGGCATGTAAAACTAACCTGGATTTGAACCCCATGACGAAGCACCAGGGAATCCCGATGGCGCAAAAGGCATCTGGGAACCCCAAGTGCCTCCTTGGTTGCCCGTTCCGAGAGAAAAATTAGGGTGCTTAGACACTGAGCGGCAAGAAGCATTGGTTAGCTTGATCAATCGGTGATTAATGGGTTATATAACTTACCAGCAATCGGTTCGGAAAACAACGGCGGAGCGAACCCTAGACGTCCGGAGCCTGGAGCACCTGGAGCACCCGGTGCCGCAGTCGGCAGCGATTGTGATAGGCTCGAGGTGAGCGGGACATCAGTATCATCTAGAAGTGCACTGCTCCCGAGTTGGGTACTCAAATCATCAACTTCTGCATTCGTCGACTTCTGTTGTCCGTCTTTGGATTGGCCACTTGGCGCTGCACTTGGAGGACGTTGAATGGGAGCCGGTCGTGCAATAGGTAATGTCTGCGTTTGTTGGTCAAGGGGGGACCTTTCGAATGATCCTGACTCTTGTCGTGAGTGGGGTTTAGACCGCACACCCTCTCGAGGTACATGACCCTGGTGCGTTGATATTGATATCGGTACTGGTGGTTGTGTGTGATACGGCGGCAGACCGTGGTTGGGTTCCATAGGAAATCCTCGGCTTCCGGGCATTGGGCGGTTGCCATTGATACCTGGAGGCATAGGGATACTGTTTGGCCCAGCAAAATTTCTAAACTGTCCACCAATTCCCGACTGAGAATGAGCACCGATTGGTATATCATGGCCCATTGGTGGCCGCGGAGCCATTCCAGGCATCCCGGGAGGGTTAGGTATCCCATTCGGTGCAGGCATCGCATTGAAGCCCATCGATGGATGGCCCCTCCCAGACGATCCCAAGGGTGACATTGGAGCGGAAGGTTGTGGGTGGTGAAGGATCGGAGGTTGACCATGCCCCTTAAGTGAAGTAGAGCTTGATGTACCGGAAGAGTGAGAGAAGGGCACATTTTCAGGGGATATAGAAGTTTGGGATACTTCGGTTCCGGCCTGCTGTGAACGGGGAGATGAAGTGTGAGAGCCTTGATGAGACGGCTGGCGAGGGCGGACGGGAGTCGGGGCCTTCGGTACTACAGGAGTCGCAAATGGGACGTGAGGTGACTGGAGAACGGAAGGACCTTGTGGGTGCTGTAAGCCCGGCGGGAGAAGAGGCCCGGACTGTGAGGTTCTCTTAGCAGCTTGAGTGGTTGCATGAGTAGTCTGTTGGGCTTGATGGGCAGCTTGTTCGTCTCGCTTCGCCCGTTCTTTTGCTTCTCGCTCAGTCTTAGCAGCAGCCTCCTTTTCTTTCCTGGCTTGTTCTTCTCGAGCTTTACGCTCTTGCTCCTCCTTGGATTTTTTCTCGCGACTCTCTTTCTCTTTCGCCTCTCGTTCCTCTCGAGCCTTTTTCTTGGCTTCTTCGCGTTTCTTCTTCTCTCGCTCCTTCTGCTCTCGCTGTTTTCTCTCTGCTTCGGCTTGGCGCTCTCTTTCCTCTTGAAGGCGCTTCATTCGTTCAGCCTCTTTGCGAGCCTTTTCTTCTTCTTGAGCTTTTCGTTCCGCTTCCTTCCTCTTCCGCTGCTCTTCCTTCTTCTTTCGCTGCTCCTCGAGTTTCTTCTCTTCGAGAGCCTTGGCAGCAGCTTCTTCAGCGGCTTTCTCGGCTTCCTTTCGTGCCTTTTCTTCCTCCTTAGCCTGTTTCTGGAGCCTCTTCTTGTCCTTCTTTTTCTGAGCCTCCCTAGCTTTCTTCGCCTCACGCTCCACGTCCAAACGGTTCTCCTCTTCTAATTCCTCGATAAGCTTCTGTTGCCGCTCCCGAGCTACCTTTTCTCGGTAAGCAGTTAGGACACGTTGTTCGAACATTCGTGCCGCAAATATCTGAAACATCCTTCTGCCTTCTTCCATCCGTTGTTCTTCGGTCATGGCGTCCTAGATTCGGTTAGCCAGATATCACTATTTCCGATACATTTTGCGCAAACCATATCATCTTCCTCATATTCTTCTTCTTCCTGGCTATCGTAGTCCTCTTCATCGTCTTCGTCGTAATCTTCTTCGTCAAGCGGTGGACCGTGATTGTGACCAGAATGCATGTGATGGGCAGGGGAAGCTGATGCATATTGTGTATCCTCTTCCCGTTGCATGCGTCGTTCGGCTAATTGTTCCATCATATCGATAAAATGCTTTCCATCGTTCTTGAGTAGATCATCTGCGACGGTAAGGATGCCATCTGCAGTTTGTGCAAACGCAGTTAGTATCATTAAAAGCCAGGGTAGGATTACGCGGAGTTAAAACGGAAATGATCCCACCTTTTACAGTTAAACTATTACCGAAAGCGAAGAAGTCGGCGCGCGTGGTACGAGCCGGGTCGTCTAGCTCATCGTCGCTGTACGGCTCGTCATCTTCATCGTCCTCGTCATACTCATCCTCTAAGTCTTCGTCGTCATCTGGTAACTCCTGAATTCGACCTCTTGGGGGATGTTGAGTATTTGATAGATGAGAATTCCGGTCGAGCGGTGACCGTAGCGGAGGGCGGTATAGTCGCGGTGGAGGGACAATAGGCGTGCCATTCTCAAGAGACCCCTTGTTATGGTGTGCGTATTGTTCGAGTTCCTCATAGTACGCGTCATATAGTACCTCGAGTTCTTCCTCAATAGCCGTCCGCTTCCTCCCACAAACAGTACAACTACATGAATGCTTTTGTTGTTCCTTCATCTTTCGTAAAACAGCTTCCTTCTCAACCTTGACTAGCGATCGACGTTCCTCTTCTCCCAAATGTAACCAGAAGTCCTTTATGTTTTCTCGCTCTTCTTGAGTTGAGGTATTCCATATACGGTCCTTCGATATCTTGTGCGCAGATCGAAAGACTGCATTCGAAAGTGGAGGAGGTGGCGGCGGTGGATGACGGGCGGAGGCGGACGGGGTGGAATGAGACGTAGAACTTTCTTCAACAACACTGTGTGAACTGGATTGAGTCTTTTTGCCCTTCTTTTTCTTTGCCTTTCCGCTTCCGGGATCATGATTATGGGGCCCGAAACCATTTTTGTTGAACTGTCCTTGGACGTGAGGTTGTGCGTAAAGTCTACCTTCGTCATCTGTATAGTACAAATCTTCACCCTCGACGGGTTCATATTGATCCACATCGTCAAAATCCTGATCAACATAATTTGGGTCGGCAGAGGACATGACATGTTCCATGTAGCTTCGATTGGCGTCTCCGTGGTGGTTATGGGTATAAGGTGTTTGTCTGCTCTGATCTTGAGAATTGGCCGACGAATAACCATTGTTGAGCTGCTGCTCAGCAGCCAACCGGGCAGCTTGTTTTTGCCTTCTCTTTTGTTTTTTACGGTTCACTGAGGCGGCAGGTGCCTCTTGGTTTCCGGCTGAAGGTTGGTCAGCTTTTTGCTGCTCTGTTGCTTCCCACGATGGCTCCCCGCCTGATGCTGCGCCTGAGCCAGATTTGGATTTTGCAGTGCCCGTATTTGCACTGTTAACGGCGGGGTTGGAGCTTGGCTTCGAACCAGATTTCTTGGATGTATTCATAGCGGTATCTTGTTTTGGTAAATTTGTTGGCGCCGGAGCTGGACGTTTAGGGTTGGACGGCATTCTTGCTTGCTATTTGACTCAGCGATCGTCAGTAGGCGCATCTCAAGGGGATAAATCCAAAATGCTTTGACAATGTGATAAAGCAGGGAGGGAAGAAGCCTAACGCAGGTACGAAGGTACGAACTATATTACTCGAAAGTCCTGATCAGGTTCGAGACAAGCCCCTCCAATGAACGGAAGGAGGGCCAGTTGAAGACAGCCAGTGCTGGTGATGTTCGGAGAAGATGGGGTAAGTATGGAGGATCGAGTGGACGAACGGAAATCCGGGATGTTTGGAAGCGTGGACGTCGGAGGGGCTTGTCTTTTTGCTTTCCAGATAGAAGTTCATACAGAACTAACGGAGACGAGATTGAAGTGGTGCCGGGCGGTGGTGATCGCTCTTGATGGGTTGGTGCACGGCAAAATGCAAGAAAGGCGGCTCTCTCATAAGTGGAAATAGACGCGATAAGCGAGGATAAGGGTTTGTTGTTGTGGAAGGAGAAGGTACCGGATACTTTCTTTCTGGGTACTTTTATCCTGACAAATATATTAAAAAGCTACCTAACTATCTTGTACTGGTGTCCATCTGAGACATGATGAACCACAAAGGTACTACATAGTTCAACTACTTATTGCGGCACTGGATATTCTATCAGGAATTAAGTATCTGTACTTCAAAAATACATAGGTACCTATCTCGGTCTTTTCCGTACAAGCAACATCGACGACTTTCTACGGACATTTTCAATCGATCCTCACCTTCTTCCGTTCCATTCTCTATAGATAATTCTAGCACCTGCTATTCTATTGATGACCGCTTCTTGAAACGCTTCAGCTGGGGTTCAAGGATCAATCATTCACGGGCGGGCGTTGTCCATTCAGCTGCCGTGATCTGATCTCTTTCGACCAGGCACAGCCGCACCAGCACCAGCACATGTACAGGAACAGGCACAATCAGCGTCAGACACAACTTATTCGGCTCTTTCAGCTTGAAAAATATCTAATTTTACGTACATCCTCTACTACTTGACTGTTAGTAAACACCTGTCCAGGATCTTAAATCCCCTTTCTTCCTTTAAAACCCTGGCAATTCGCGTGTCGTTTGTCCGGAATTCCAACTCGGGATCTTCCCCGAATTGAAGCCTTTGGGAAAGCAAGATATTTATCTGACAGGGCCCAGCCGTTCAGAACGTCCATCACCTCCTCACCCTCACCCTCACCACCTCCCAACTACGCATCTCGCTCCTCCTCCCAAACTATCTCGAGGGTTTCCAACCGGCACTCCACCTTTCGTGAAGTGAAAGCTTCCCTCCAACTCCTTCGGCTCGGTTCAGACAGCTTGGAACGAAACTAGGCCCTGGCGGCTATCGTTCTTACAGCTATATCTGCTGCGTGTGTGATCGTTCCCGGTCAATTCACAGAAAATATCTCGCTGGTGTTAAGGCTCGCCGTTGAGTGGAACCCAATCAGGACAAATGGCCCAACAACAGATGGAAAATGTTATGCGAAGGTACGTGTGCAGGAATAAAGCATGGGGCTCTCCCATGAGACCTACAAGGAGAAACGATCCGCGTCTCGATGGTTGTTTTGATTTCGAATCACGCTCTCTCGGTGGGAGTGAAGTCGGCTTCGTTCAGCCCCATTGTCGACCAAATCAAGCTTGCCCATGACCCAGCCTCGGATCAATACTAGTTTATATGAACAATTGAATCACTCGAGTCTGATTGAGTTTATTCCTATCAAAAGGTTGCGCTTGCTAATTAGTATAACCATCCAGGAAGTTGGTGATCATTGGAGACGGAGCATGTGGGAAGACGAGTCTGTTGAGTGTTTTCACCCTTGGGTATTTCCCAACTGTGAGTCGTGACATCCATGCTGCTCTAGCAATATATACTAACCTTTCGTCTTTGACAGCACTATGTTAGTTTGAACTATTTTTCCCCCAAGTTAAACTGAGCACCCAAACCCAGGTATCAAATCCTCAATTATTCGGGCATTCGCCTAACACAATCATCTAACTAGGTTCCAACGGTCTTCGAAAATTACGTCACAGATTGCAGGGTCGATGGGCGGTCGGTGCAACTCGCCCTATGGGATACAGCTGGGCAGGAAGACTATGAACGTTTAAGGCCTCTAGCATACTCCAAGGCTCATGTGTTACTTATTGCATTCTCGGTGGACACGCCTGATTCTCTCGAGAACGTCAAACACAAGGTTCGTCGCGCTGGCTCCCTAGTATACCCGTTCCAGCCTATCCCTATGGCTCACTCTTGTCCTTAACCAAACAGTGGATCGCGGAAGCAAAAGATCGTTGCCCAGATGTTCCGATCATACTAGTCGGCTTGAAGAAAGATCTCCGTGAAGACCCTCTGGCAATCGAGGAAATGCGAAAGAAGTCACTACGATTCGTCTCTTCGAAGGACGGCAGCGACACAGCGGCACAAGTCGGCGCTAGAAAGTACCTCGAATGTTCGTCCCTGACAGGCGAGGGAGTTGATGACGTCTTTGAAGCCGCTACCCGTGCAGCACTTCTATCCTTCGAAAAGAACCGAAGTCCTTGCTGTGTCATCTTATGAGCGTATGGAGAGGTAAAAGAGTGATGAGCCATATTTCCCCTTTTTTTCCTCTTCTTGTACCCATTTTATGTCTCTTTAATCTTTTTGTCTTTTGGGAGGTAGGAAACTGGGTTTCTGATGAGCTTTTGCGATTGAACGAGGCAGATATCTTCGTTCGTCTCCTGCTCTTTCTACACCACTCAACTCTTTGGTTCCTGGTATACAACCTCTTCTCTTTTTGGTCTGTATTCCAGCCAAAGGGCAGAATGGATAAGAGAGTGGTCGTAGGAGGCGACTAAGGTTAGGAAGAAAAAAGCACCCGGCACTTTGGTCGGTTCTCCTTTGCATGGGTTGGCGTTTAAGAGATCGTCCTATTTTTTTGTTATCGCTGCTGGGCTTAATATTTCTTCATTTACATTTTGCGCACTCTTTTTACTTTATCGTTTAGCCTTGTCTTTCTTTCTACAGGCAAGGGAGGATTCCCCTGGGTTCTCCTAATAATACTCATTTTTCTCTGTATCCATTTCTTTTCACCCCCTTTTTCCCCGGTTGAACTGAACGAGGAAAGAATGCAAGTCATGAGTTCACCGTCACAGCGTCCGTTATTATTCTAGTAGATAGTTTCCTTTTCAACGCTACATGTACGGACCTCTGTTTTCTTGGATGATGATAAGGAGGAGGAAGTTGCATATTCTATTAGACGAGTAGGAAAATGACATGACAATTTCTATTTGAAATGAACTCATAACAAAGGAGAATAATGAAAAATAAATAAATGATCAAGATGTAAGAAAAGAGATGAGAAGGAGACATGAGAAACTAAGCATAATATGAAATAGAGAAGAGAAGAAAGAAACCAGAGACATAAGTAGAGTACATGAGAAACAGAGAAATGATTTTAAAAAGGAAATATCTCATAATCCACAAAAATCCGTCAACTCCGTCGCTTTCAATCTCGTTTCGTCGTTTTGACAGACAGGCTCTTGGGCCCTCACTCCCATTCCCTCCTTCGAACTCATTCCTCCTCCTCGTCATCCACATCCGTCCCATTCCCACCCGCACCCGACTCGAGCGCCGGCGCATTCGGCAGCTTCCTCCAAGTCGTCTTCCTGCATTTATGCTTCCACCCGCACTTCGGGATGGCGGCATATTCGCCGTAATAGTTGAGGCAGATATCGAAACAGATTCCCTTGTCATTGAGGCGTTTAGTTTTCTTTTTTGAAAGAACCTGCCAGTTGTCACTGCCGCCGGTGAAGGGGGCGGATGTCAGCTCTACGTCACCCTCCTCACCGGCGTCCCAGTCGGCGTCGTCGTCGAGGTCTTCTTCTTCGATTTCGAAGTCGGGATCTTCTTCGTCCTCGGTTTGTTCTTCATCTACCGAACGGAGCGGCTCCGGCATCTTCTTCGGCTTAGGCTTAAACGGGAAGAGGACCTTGTCTCCGACAGGTTTCCTGTCCCGGACTCTATTAAAGCAGAACCCGGTAGCGTTGGGGAAAACACCCGGGTCGGTGGTGCGGCCGCCGGGGTCCTTGTGGGCTGTTCCGCAATACATGTCATAACCTTTCCTACGGGTTTGACAGCCCTCTTTGTCGCACGGCGTGTCTAGGTAGCCTGTGGTGTTGGATGCTTCGTGGTAGTAGGACATTGTTAATAGTCCGTGGTTGTTGGGAATCTTCCCGTGGAGTGCGAAGCAGTGGCACTCGGTGGTGGAGAACTCGTCCGCTGAGGCGGACTGAGGTAAAAGGCTGGTAGAAATTTGGAGGGCGAGGACGATGTTGCGCCTGCTAAAATAATGCATGGCTGTTTGATATGTTGTTCTTTGGTTTATATATAAAATACGTTGATGTATATATAGGAGGAGAGGACTTATGTATGTCCTTTAAGGAGTTGGTTTTGTGGGTTCGATATCGAATAGAATATAGTGGTCTAGAAAGTGGTTTTTTCAGTGTTCGGGAGAATAAGAAAGAGAAAGGAAAGAGGAATTCGAGGGGGGGGAACGCGGATATTTATATCCCTCAAGGGACTCCTATGACAGCGATGCTAGCACGTAGGTCTATGACGCCGGCGGAAAGTTCGAGTATCTCGAGGGCGGTTGAGGATGGCAGTGCATGCCATACCATGGTCTGAGATGACTCGAGCATGACCTTGAGATGATGAGTAGAGCTCAAACCAAAGGGCTGTAGATGAGTGGATCGCTCGTAGAATCAAGCCATTCCTTGGGTGAGGATATAAAAGTAGAGAAATGAGCAAATAACAGGTCAGGTCGTCCCCAAAATAGAAACGCAAAAGAAGGGCATGATCTTGAAATGATGAATAGATCTCAACCCGATGGGTTGTAGATGAGTGAACCACCCAAAGAATCAAACCATTCCGTGGATGAAGATATAGAAGAAAAGAAGGAGAGCAAAACGTCGTCAAGTCAGATATACCCAAAACTAGCATGTAAAAAGAGCTTCCCACGGCAGTGAATTTCATTGCCTCATAGTTACCTATCGTACAAAACGAAATATATAAGGTACACAGGGCAGATTTTTGGTCTGTACATCTCCCTAGATTCGCCACAAACCAACTCATCATCCCTTCTCGAAGCCAGGATGAGTAAACAACGATGTAAGCGGAGGTATTCGAGTACGTATTTCTTCGAGTCGAATCATCATCACCAATCCCCTTTTTGTCACCTTCTCATACCACCCATTCCCTCAAATTCACCACCACCCGACAATCGTCGATCACCTCGTCCACTCATGATTCCACCCCTCCTTACTCGGCCCCTCAGTCTGCAACTTCCCATACTCAATCGGAAACCCATCACGAAAGACCCCCGTCTTCGTCATCGCAATCCGAAACAATTTCCCTCCATCCCCAGCACCAGTCCTCAACTCCTCACACGCCTTATTCATGCTCTGCCACTGACGCTGAAGCTCAAGTTCGCGGGCCTGTCTTAGCTTGGCTTTGTGGAGTTGCCATGCTCGGTGGATGGTCCAGTGACGTAGGTAACGGTTTCGAGAGAAGCGGAGGGGGCGGGGGGTTAGGGGGTGGTAGAGGAAGTAGCGGATGAGTGCTATAAAAAAAAGAGTTTAGTTTGGGTAAACGATATAAATAGACGTAATCTCGAGTCCAAAGGACATAAAATAAAAATAAAAACGATGACGGAACGGTGAGGTCAAAGAACAAGGGGCGAAAAGGGAAGAAAACCAGATGACACTTACTGACGCGCGAATCATTCTTCGGTCGACCCCCTTTCTTCGCCGCAAAGGCAGTCGTCGAGGAGAAAGGTCTCGCAGCAAATTGCGATGACACCTTTAGAGCTTCACTGCAAGGACGGGATGCAGACTGTAGTGGACGGAGCGGTATCTTGAAGGCATTCGCCAATGACGCGAGTACCGGTGAAAGGGACTTCATTGTCTGTATCTGTAATTAAAGCGAACCTCCTCAAGGGTAAAGGTCGACGTTCTTTTAAAAATGAAAAGAGCTGGGGGATGAAGCAAAGAGACTTTTGGAGAGATAGGTTGGGAATGTTTTTAGACGCGGGTTTATCAGACGCTAGCGGCTATGTAAGCGCGGGTATATGTATGTGCCTGGCCTAATTTGTCGAAGTTTAGTCAGGTACCACTTTGTACTACACACGCAGCATATTAAAAGTGATGTCCAGTCCTAGGAAGGTGTCTCCTCGCTAAGTTATATACCTTCGTCTCTTACCATTCTCTATAGAAGATGGAGCTGATGCTTAATTATCTCAAAATTAGCATCTCCTCACTCCTGACCACACAACAGCTTCAATTCAACAGTTCAAAAATAATGCTTGGTCTCATTCTGGATATTTAATTAATTGTAGGTAAAGCCGCTATCTAAGAATGAAGGTATTCGTCGCATCAGAATCGGAGCCCAGACAAAAGGCGGAGAGAACTAAGAGGGGAGACATGACAGTAGTAATAATAGTGAAAAGAGAAAATAACAACAGGGCCACTTTTTCTTTTGTGCATATCGGTTAAAGGCTGTTAAGCTGAAACGCCATTAAATGCATCTGTACGGCATGATATAAGAATAATAGTAGTAAGAATGATGAGAAGAAAAGAATAAGCCGAAGGGTGGGCCTTCCGTTATTTTCTCACCTTCCAACGACTTGTTTCTTGACGCGATCATAATTCAGTACTTTCCGCTTCCTGTGCGTTTGAGCCAGCTTCCACCGACAGTACAGCACTAGAGCATCTTTCAATAGGACGAAGAGGCAACCTCCGACAACACTTCTTCCCCATCGGCTTTGGAGTAACCCAACTCTGCCCTTGTCCAGTGACGATACTGGCGCTGTTGTCCAGGATCGAGGGAGCGCCATCTTCAACACCCCGCCCACAGATGCTGATATCGCCGGGAAGAGTAGAGCTCCAAGAAGAGTGTCAACGTTGTTGCCAGTCTCATGAATTATATCGTCATGGCGACGTCCGAGGATTTGGTTGCCCTGAGGTTCTGCTTGCGCTTGAGCTTGTCCACCAGCTGGTTGATCACCTTGCTGTTGTTGCTCACCGGCTGGTTGTTCAACCGCCTCCGGTTGATCCTCGTTGTCGTCATTCCCCATACCCAGTTGTAGCTCCAGATCGATCTCCACTAGTATATCCCCATCATCCCCTCCACCATTTCCGCCCTGTTGCCCATTATTTTCTTGCCGCCCCTCATTATTTAAATCTTCTCCCAAGCGCGGTTGAACCTCAGAAATCCACTTCCTCTCCAGACGCCCAAAAACTTTCTCATATAATACAGAATAGAAACTCTTCACATAAGGTAGCGCCGCAAAGGTCATAGCCGCACTCGGTGGCCAGAAATCGACCTCAAGTTCATGAACACCCGGGTTATGAGTCGCGAAGAAAAGCACCGGAATCGCCGGAAGCAGCCCCTCAGAGTAGCGTGTCCTCGAGAATATAAGCACCATCGGAATCAGGGGTAGACCTAGATTCAGCCCAGGATTCCACACCCCATCCGACCCTTCCTCAAATATCCGCCGTGAATCCTCCTCCCCGAACACAAAGTATATCGAATATACCCCATACGCACAGCACCCGGCCCAGACCGTTCCCGCTAATGTAAACACCATCCCAGGAAGCACGAGCTGACTCGCCAGACGCTCAACCGAACGCACCAGATCCACAACCATACTCCGCGGACGAGAGATCACAATATCAGCCTTGCATTGCGGACATTGTATTTTCGCGGGGCGATTCCGTTTGCGAGATTTCGGGTTCTCCATGTCGGCGAGCCAATCGAGGAGGCATGCTTCGTGGGCTGTAAGGGCGCAAGGGCAAGGGGAGCGCCATTCTTGGTTGAGAGGACTTTCTTCGGTTTCGTCGGTGTAGCAGATCCAGCATTTTCGGGGTTCGGAAGTAGATGAGGGGTTGGGAGCCGTTGTGCTTTGAGTTGAGGGAGAGGTTATCGCATTGCTGGTGGTTTGTTGCTGCTGTGGTTGTGGGGAGGAAGAAGAGCTCTGTTGAGAACCGGATTGCGGAGAGCGATTCAAGAAAACGGTCTCCGAATCCTCTAACGATTCTGAGGATTGGATCTCAGGACTACCATCGCCTTGAGATCCTAGAAGCCCACCTGACATCGCCGTGCCGGAAGATGTCGCCTCCGACTCCCTGTTGGAGCCTGACGAGGACCTGGTTCCTCCTCTCCCAGCTGTCGACGGTCGGAAAGGAAATGACGCCATGACTCGCTGAAGCTATGACTGGAACTTCTTTGCGAGGCCAAGAATTAAAAATAAAAAAGGGATGCGATGCGATGTGTTATCTAGATGATGATAGGTTTACCATCTTTCCCTTGAGATGTGTTTTGAATCAGGAATAATATGAAGGCGGAGTAAACAAGAAAGGTGATGAGATCTTGACGCCGGCTTGCGTCTTCGGCTTTCACTCTCGGTGAGGACTCATCCCTTTGGTGCAAACGGGCCCTTTTTTTCAGACGTCAGAGGCAAACTGCCATCACGTGATGGTATTTTGTTCCGAGGTGAAACTTGAGGATAGAAGCTCAAGAATCCTGAGATGGGTCTTATTTGAAGATTTATATATCCATATATAAATAAATAATAGCTAGATGACTACGGCTAAGCTGCACAGTACCTCGCTTTCTCGACTTGAAGCTGTCCTTAATCCTTCCCCCTGAGATACAAATGAGTGACTTGATGGTGCGTAAAAAATGATTATCGCCATGCATGTTTTGAGACGTTTCAATTATATGTACACTTGAGAGGGTAAATTGATAAGAAGTAAAGAAGAATTTTGGTTGGTTTTTCAAGAGCTCTTGGAACAAAGAGCTCAACCCCGTGCAAGCACGACCCGTCCCGCCATGGGATAATTTGTGAGAGAATGAATTGATGCAGTAATTTTTGGACCCACCCGGGAAACGCCGTGGATATCTCAAACAAAGATGATTATGAGATCAAATGACTTCCATAACTATCCTAAATTTTCAGCCGTATCGCCCCGATTGATTTAATGGCCAGATCGCTTCTTCATTATAGCTCTTCGCTCCTTTTCCTTGGCTACACGAGAGATTTGTTAGCGATACGTACTTAAGTATAGTGTCAGTGATGAAAGCTTACCTTCGTCGTAAACCAGGAACTCATGTAGTCCTCTACCGGAGGGAACCATAGGTAGCACAGGAACCTTCTTGTCTGTGATAACCTCGAGCAAGGCGGGCCCGTCAGTCTCCAATAGCCACTTCAGCTTCTCATCAACCTCAGCAGGGGTGGAGCACCGTTGTGCGCGCACTCCCATGGCCTCCGAGAGGCTCACGAAATCTGGGTTCTGTTGATGAGTGTGGGCGAAGCGATCTTCGTAGAACAGACTCTGCCATTGAGTCACCATGCCTTGTTCCTCGTTGTTGAGGACAATGACCTTGACACCAATATTAAATTGAGCCGCAGATGACAATTCAGTCAGGGTCATGTTGAAGGAGGCATCACCGTCAATATCGATGACAAGGGCGTCAGGTCGAGCAACTTTTGCCCCAATGGCAGACGGAAGGCCGAAGCCCATGGTACCCAGACCACCGGAAGTGATCATGGATCGAGGATGGCGCCATCGGAAGTGCTGCGCCGTCCACATCTGATGTTGACCAACACCGGTGGTAATAATGGTGCGGTCTTTCATATGAGCAGTCATGTTGCTCAGTTTCTCGATGAGAGCTTGAGGCTTAATAAGACCTTCAGGAGTTTCTTTCTCATAAGATGTGAGGGGGAATCGAGCCTTCCAGTCATTGATCTGGGAAAACCATTCCGGCCTCTCAGCGACCGCTTTGACCTGTGGGATGAGGAGGCCGATGTTGGTTGCGCAGTCACCCTCGACGGCTTCAGTTGCTTGCACGACTTTGTTGATGTTCTTGGGCATCACTTCAAAGTGGACGATACCACCACGGCCTTCAGAGTCGGCTGCTTTCGCTTGAGGGGCGAATTTAGCAATGTTAAGAGTGACACGATCATCAAATCTCGCTCCGACAGCAATGATCAAGTCCGCTTCTTGCATGGCCATGTTAGCATACGCCGATCCGTGCATCCCAAGCATATGGAGTGCCTTAGGGTCGAGCTCATCGAAGCCACCGAGACCTTGGAGTGTAGTTGTGACGGGGATGCAAGCCTTGTCGGCGAGCTCCTTCAAGAGCTCTGGTCCTTCTGGGCGAGCAATTAATCCCTGGCCACAATAAAGAACGGGCTTCTTTGCCACGTTCACCAGAGAAGCAACACGCTGAATGGACCTATCTAGCTGCCGCTTGCCAAGTTCGCGCGCTGCAATTGTGGCTGCGCTTGGATGCGAGGGTAGAGTGCTAGCCATGGGGATCGATTTCCTCAAGATTCCCGCTGTCACATCCTTTGGCAGGTCAACCAAAACAGGGCCAGGACGACCACTTGTGGCGATTTCAAAGGCCTCCTTGATGCGCCTGGGAAGTTCAGCAACATTCTTAACCATCACGTTCCATTTTGTGCAGGCCCTTGAAATTCCAATCACGTCGGCCTCCTGGAAGGCATCGGTGCCGATGGCACTGGTGACGACCTGTCCACAAAACACGACCATTGGGGTGCCGTCCGAAAGCGCATCCTGCATCGGAGTGACCACATTGGTCGCACCTGGACCGGACGTTACGAGAACCACACCAGGTTTCCCTGAAGCCCGAGCATACCCTTCCGCCATGTGGCCCGCCCCTTGCTCATGTTTCGGCAGGATGAAGTCGAAATGTTTTGAATTATAAATAGCGTCGAATACAGGCAGGATTGCCCCACCGGGATAGCCAACTACACGCTAAGTTAGATCGTCCCGACTCAAAGCGAAGTTATAAGAATTCCCCTTTTCTTCAGAACCCATGACTCACAGATATGTTTGACTCCTTGACGCAGCATCATTTCGTGGAAAATCTCACCACCGCTGAGGCCGACGAACCTGTAATCCCATTGTTAAATTTCTGCTGTAGCGATGTAGATTTGGAGTATGAACATACGAGTCATCCAGCTCCGGGAGCTGTCTATTTTGTAGGGGAGAAACATCTTGTTTCCGTGAATGGTGATTGAACGCGGGACTGGGAAGAGGTCTTGCTTGTCTGATGCGAAAGCTGAGCGTCAGTCCCTTCAATTGCATGCATTCCCATGTCAATGGAGAGGAAATCCTTACGGAGAGGAGGCTGTCGCCGTGCTCTGCCCTCTTTTTGAGGTCTCGATGTTGGAGGTCCTCTGTGCAGATTGGCGGTGGGGCGAGACGGCCGAGGCGACAGGTGAGGTCGAAAATTGTCGAGGACGAATATGTCTGAGGTTGTGGATAGAGCACCACTGGCTCTTTGATGGTCTTAGAGGCATCATCATCGCGAGACGAGTACCAGGCCGGAGGAACAAGCGGGAAAGACGTAAAAAGAAGAGAGGAGATTGTGTCAGTTGTCAGTCGGGAAGATGGAGAAAATGAGGCCGGTTGATTCTATGAGTCTTTGCTTCGGGGCGAAATCGGCTGTCGCCCCAGTTTTTACCGGTGTGGGTGTGTATCTGTGTATTCTTCTTTCAGGATGGAGGGAAATTTTCAAGATCTCATTATTTTCTTGGTATGAAAACAGCTCCCACTAGCGTCGAGTTTTGGATTCGATAGAAAGAAAAAATGTTCATTTCAGTGAATGTTGATATCGAAGAGTAGTTTATTCTTTGTTATTCAATCAATTCCTCTTGTCAGCTTCAAGAGTCATCAAGCAACGCCTTCCAGTTCGATATGCAACAAATTCTTGTGTGAAGAACTGTGAAAAATACGGAAACGCCCAATACGACGATCTTGGCTAGGAAAAACCCAGATCCGATAATCGGGTGGAATCACAAGCTTCTTCCCTGTATCTGTAATTTCAAGGGTTCGGTACTTTTTACCTGTTTATGTCAGCAGAATCAACCAGCTTCGTATTGGTCTATCACGAGAGAGCACAAAAACATGGGCAAAGCTCTTGTAAAATACCCGGTACGAGTAAGAACAAAGCAAGTCAAGATCGTTGACGAGCACAACGAAAAGAAAAGGTCTCGGAAGGTGAGATTGATGGAGACGAGATATTGGAGCGACTTATATATGCGCAATGATGACATTTTGATCGCATATGAGTTAGCTTTGGGGGCGCGATTTTATATCTCTCATTTAAATTATTTTTCGCGACCAAGAAGAAGCTGATAATGGTTATCCTTGCAATCGTTCGGCGGGGTTGAAATCCAAAAAAAAAGTGCCCAGTACAACGTTGTAGTGGGAGGGCGGGGTCCCCTTATTTTTCTACTCTCCCGTTCCCATCATCGTGAGACAAGGGATAGATAATATTAACAAGGGCTCATTATATATATCTCAAATCCCCCGAACTATCTCAAGATTATTTATACTAACCTGTTCTCTACTTATCCCTCTATTCTACTAACAAATTGAGCTCAATCTCCCCGCCATGGCAGCTCCCAAAGAGCTCGTTCCGCAAACGGAATCAATCGCAGAAGTATACGCCACAGATGCCGCCAGCGTCTCAGTTGCTGCACCGGAGCACCAGCTCAGGTGGAACAATCTAGTTGCAGCCTTCAAGAAGCTTCACGGTTCCCTTCCGGAGTTCGTTGCTCGAAGCCCCGGCCGTGTGAACATCATCGGAGAGCACATCGATTACTCGTTCTACGACGTCCTGCCCACCGCTGTCAGCGTAGACGTTCTCATCGCCGTCAAGGTTGTCCCATCGACTGGACCGGATGCCTCGGTGAAGATTGCGAACGTCAACTCCGAAAAGTTCCCTTCCCGCGAGTTCACTGTCCCGTCCACCGGCGATGTCGAGATCGACCCAAATAAACATGAGTGGATAAACTACTTCAAGGCTGGGCTTCTTGGTGCGCTGCGGTTCTTGCGTAACAGGGAAGGAGGTTCTTCCTTGACCCCAGCCAGCCTGGAGGTCTTGGTGGACGGCAATGTTCCACCAGGGGGTGGTATCTCCAGCAGTGCGGCATTTGTCTGCTCCAGTGCATTAGCCGTGATGAAGGCAAACAAGCACGATGTATCCAAGGAGGATCTATTTGACCTTGCAGTTGTCTCCGAACGCGCTGTTGGTGTATACTCTGGCGGGTAAGTTGCCTACTCCGGGGGGATTCCATTGGGATATACGAGGTGGCTAACACTCAACATGGCAGTATGGACCAAGCGGCTTCAATCTTCTCGAAACGGGGTTTCCTCCAGTACACCCAATTCTTCCCTAAATTTGCCGCCCAACAAGTTCCGGTCCCACCATCAACCCCTGAGATAACCTTCTTGATCTCCCAGAGCTTCGTCGCGTCAGACAAAAAACTGACAGCTCCAAAACAATACAACCTGAGAGTGGCAGAATGCACTCTAGCCACCGTTGTCCTGGCCAAATTACACGATGTTGTGCTCAAGAAGGATTCAAGTTCACTCGGCTACTGCCTGCGCAACTACCACGACGAGTTCATGAGGAAAGAGGGACGTCTAAACGACCCCCTAGAGTACCAACTAGACTCCATCATCCTCGATACCACCGAACAATTAACAAAGCAAGAAGGATACACGCGGGAAGAAATCGCTCAAATCTTAGGCATTACCGTCGAATCCCTCGAACAACAATTCCTCTCCACTTTCCCCGTCCAAGCGGAGAGATTCCTCCTCCGCCAACGAGCCCTTCATTGCTTCAAAGAAGCCCGTCGGGTCCTCGACTTCAAAGCACGCCTCACGCACTCCGACAAGCTCGACGAGCATAACGTCAAATACCTCGGCCAACTCCTCGATGAATCCCAGGCCTCCTGCAACGAAGACTACGACTGCAGTTGTCCCGAAGTTAACGATATCTGTAAGATCGCCCGCCAGGCTGGGACGATAGGTAGTCGAGTCACAGGTGCCGGATGGGGAGGATGTGTTGTCCACATGGTCCCTCTCGATAAAGTCGAAGCCGTAACAGCCGCGCTGAAGAATGAATATTATCTTAAGAAGTTCCCGGATATTACTGCGGAGAAATTGAAGGAGGCGTTTGTTGTTAGCAAGCCTTCTAACGGATCTTTCTTGTACGTATTCCCCGTGCAACAACAAATCAACTCCGTGTCGAGTGTGTGATGCCCATTTACTGACCCCTTATTTTGTTTGATAGGATATCGGGAGCTGCCATCGCCTCCGCCGACGTTTGAAAGTAAAACATCCTACGAATTTAAGATCTGTTTACCATCATATTCATCCATCCTTTACTCCCTCTTCACTAGGATATCAAGCAACATTTTCTTTTTGATAACATCTTAGAACTCCCACAATTTATGTACTTTTCCGAGAGAAGATGTATTATTAACCGTATGATAGTTCTCTCAGAAACCTTGGGTTTCAGCAATTGTTCCTATTATTACTTATTCATGTAAGACGTGCTGATATTTTAAAAGAATCCTGTTAATTCGGACGTGTAAATATCGGGGGACGTCCCTCCGACAACTCCTCCATGTACCCGTATCTGTATTATATAATATACAAGTGAAAATATTGGGGATATCATAGGGCCGGGGTTGAATGCAAGGATAACCCGGCAACCGCAAAAGCCCACACGACCTTGATAAAAGGTGTGGGGTATTTCCTGATTCGTATTCCGGTGGTGCGATTCAAGTCCGGGTGCCCCGAGGGCAGAAAGTCGCCCCATAGTATGAGGTTCCCCCGCCGAAACGAGAACTCTCGGCGAGGTGTCTCTTCTAGGTCCGGGGAATGGGCACAGGATAGGCCGATTGCGGTGACGCTTATGGTGTGATCTGCAGCGATAGTGGTGAATCCAGACCTTCTCACACTCCCTCAGACAAGGATTATCCGCTGCGGCCTTTGAACGGCAACCTAGTCGCCGCCGCTGTCACGGGTTTAAATATTCCGAATGATGGCTGCAATGGACAGCAACATCTATGCCATCGGCAAACGATCATGAAGCCTTCTTCTTGGTGGGCGCGGCTTTCCCGAAGAAAGAACTCATTTTCTTCATACCCGACGTATCTGCCTTTTTCAAATCCCTGACCCCTCTGGATTCCCCGGCTTTCTTTTTCTTCTCCTCTTCTTCTAGCCTGCGTTTCTTCTCGGCGCGTGATTCCCCGTCTTCGTAGTCGTCCATGCCTCGTTTACGGCTGAAGTCCGAAAGGGACCTTGAAGCCAATGCATCAGCGCGGAGTTTGGAAATGTGTTTCAAACGGTCTGTTAGCGGTTGG
The DNA here is from genome assembly GCA_949709995.1 of Arachnomyces sp. KDTOL00113. Taxonomy (NCBI): domain Eukaryota; kingdom Fungi; phylum Ascomycota; class Eurotiomycetes; order Onygenales; family Arachnomycetaceae; genus Arachnomyces; species Arachnomyces sp. KDTOL00113. The sequence goes on from OX453232.1 coordinate 5,398,302, forward strand.
AAATTGATTGGGCTTTCGCTGCCTTCCCAAGTTTCCTCCGCGATTTTGGAAATATGAGGTGAGAGGTAGGACGATTGGATAAAAGATAAGGCACTGCGTAAACGGAGTAAATGACTGACGTCGTCGGGGGATTGGGCAACGCTGATGGAGGTTTGACTTGTCGCCGTAGAATTATTTGATGGTGCGGACGAAGACGTCGACGGTGTCGCTACGCTAGATTGCGATTCAGACTGGGGTTGAGAGTCCGCTTCTTCCGCTACATCTCCAACAACTCGGTTCATGACCGTGGACGCATCTTCTCGTTGTTCACTTTGCAGTGGAGTCTCCAGAGCCCGGTGGATAAATCTCTCCTCCATACTTGCTGGAAGTCCGTTGGAGACCATCCTCTCTGCCTTGCGGACAAGTTCCTTCAATAGTTTCTCCTCGCTCAGTCTAAACATTTTCTCCCCTGAAGCTTCGACAGTGTCACATATCGCATCCATCCTCTTCTCAAACCGTGGCCGGAACTGTTCGTGCAGGAGAGCATATCGTAGATGCTTGGGGAGATCATCTTGCGCATCTAGCATGTCATCCAGGGCTTGAAATAGATTCTTATTGGAGTTGCTCTTTGATGCCGTCGGGGGTGCCAGAATTGGCAGCGCGAAGAAAATGGAGTCAACGGGTGTCGCAACCAATAATCCACTATTCTTGGATATAAAGCTCTTCGATGGCTCTTCAACTTCGTCGTTGGCGGAGTATGTAAGCAATGTACTGCTGGGCGCTGATTTAGGGTACGCGATTGATGTGAACTCGTATAAACCTAGTTCCGGGCAGAAGTAATATCGACCCAAGATAGAAGTACGAGGGTTCTTGAGAAACAGGAATCGTGCCTCGTTCGTTGCATCCGCCGGTAGGATGAGCATCTTGGCCGGCTTGTGTTCTTCTGTATTATTTTTCGCAGCCATTGCGGGTTGTGTGACGTCCGTAGAGCTATCTGGGACGGCAGATCGGGTTTTCATGTTGAGAGATATCGCCTTGCAAGTTGTTTACTCAAACCGCATGTGCGTCCTGGCACTCACCATCGTCAAGTTTCAGAAGAGAACATTGTTTTTTCCAGATGCGGAAAGAAAGCATCACGCCAAGCAATTTCCGCGCGACGCGTCAAGTAACGCGACAAGTAACGCGAAACGCACCAATAATGTTGAAGCTCAACGGTAGCCAATCAGAAGGGAGTTTGGAATGAGATATTCCCTGAAACGACGACATACATCTTTGAAGTGAAGAAAGAAGTTGATTGCGAGGGCGTTTACTGTGTGACAAACATTGCGATATTATCTTGTTGTTCGATCCTTAGACGGGCTCTTCATATACTCAGCGAATCTATACCAGAAGTCTTGAGCCCCGGTTTGTTTTCAATTTAGGAATGGCTATGGTCAACCAGCAGCGCCGAGGAGTATCTTAAACAGCTGCCTTTGGATATCTATGGTCGCCAGCCCCTGTTATGACCGCGAGTAGGTTTTCTCAATGCTGAATACTAGGGATTTTCCTGTTAATACGAGTTTAGTGGTTGAGTCACCAGTATGGCCTCCGCAATCCTCCCACCAAGCTCTTCTGAGCTCCCCAAACGGTCGAAAGAAGTTTAAAGAGATACGGGATCGGAAGCAGACTCTGGCGTCGCCCAATAAACGCTTGGCTACAACATCAAAATCTCCGGAAAAAGCACAACAATTACTTGATGAAGGCATGGAGGATGAGGATGGCGAAGACGAAGACGAAGATGAAGAGACTCTACAACTTAAATTGGCTGCAATCGAAGCACGCCTGAAACTGAAGAAACTAAAGAAACGAACAAATCCTGGTATTCCTAGCTCTAATACTGAATGGGATGGTTCGCAGTCAAGGCCTTCCACTGCCTTAGGATCTTCGTCCCGTCCACCGAGCCGGTTTCGAGGCGAGAGCAACCACAGAGTTGAGGATCAGAAGGAAGATAATATCGAGGTTCCCGTATCACCGCTAAAAAGACCAAAACCTGTTGTTGAACCTGTGTCTCCCCGAAGAGTTGTCTTGGGAATCGACAAGGGAGTCAAAGGAAGAGACGTATCCTTACGGCGACCTCCCTCGAGGCCGGAATCCAGACCTTTCAGCTCTCTCCGTCGAGCACCTGAAGCGGCTCCGATTGGGCGGCGTGACAATTCCCGCAGCTCAAGCTCTTTCGAACTTCCTAATGAGGGCACACAGAGACCGAAAAGCTTTAGTGAACGCATTGCTGAAAGCCGCTCAAATGATAAAACTAAAAGAGAGAGGGCGGAGGAACTCCGTAGAAAAAGAAGCACCGCATTTGAACTCGACAAGACTGAGATGGCACATTTCGAGGCCGCTGCGGTAGAATCGAAGAAGCATTCCACCCTAGAACCGAAGGAAAGTCGTCCTGTTGAGGAATTTAGCCGGGATGATATTATACGTGCACGTCAGAATCCGGCCTCCACGTTGCGGAGAAGCAAAACCACTTCGAGCTTACGAGAGCAGGGTGCGGTTACCTCAACTGCTGGTAATACCCGGCGGGAGGATGGGAGGGAACGGCCAGGAGCTCAGGCTCTATCGTTTGACTCCAGGAGGAATCAACCTGAAGATCTACTAGCTTCCGAAGCTGGAACGGAGGATATGAAACCTCCAGATGCATCCAAATTCGAATCTTTCTCTTCTCTCCATCTTTCCAATCGTGTTCTACCCCACTCGTTTCTCACCCGGACGCTTGCCTCTAAGAATCCTATGCGGATCCCTGACTTACTCAGGGTAGTCAAGGGTCCAGATTTTGATCCACCTGACGTTGACGGTGATTATGTGGTATTCGGCATAGTCGCATCTAAATCAACCCCTAGGGATCACAAAGCCCAAAAAAACGTCACGGCCAAGGAGAAGGACCCAAATGACGATGGCACCAATAATATCAATAAATACATGGTTATAACTCTAACCGACCTTCAGTGGACAATTGACCTTTTCCTCTTCTCCACTGCTTTCCCTAGATATTACAAACTTGCCCCTGGAACTGTCATCGCAATTCTTAACCCATCCATAATGCCTCCTCCGCCCGGGAAAGCCGACACAAACCGCTTCAGTCTTACGATCTCGTCTTCAGATGACACCGTTCTTGAGATCGGCAGCGCCCGTGATCTAGGGTTTTGCAAAACAGTGAGAAAGGACGGCAAAGTCTGCGAAGCTTGGATCGACGCCCGCAAAACGGAATTCTGTGACTTCCATGTCGACGTTCAAGTTCGAAAAACGAAATCTCAAAGGATGGAAGTTAATAGTGGTGGGGCCGAGCTCTTCGGACCCGGTGGTCGAACCGGCTCTCGGACTGGTACATTCGGCGGTTCCAGGAGAAATAAAAAGGGTCAGGGTCAAGGGTTCCGCGATGATGGTCTTAAACCGGAAGGCGCCGCTTATGATCGAGCTACGGGATCGACCTACTTCGTTGCTCCCGCCCCAACAGGATATGCATCGGGATCAAACTTTGCTCGCGGAAGATCAGCTGCCAGTCTTCTAGATGCTGAGGATCCATTCATTGCCGCAGGCACTTTCTCCCGCCATGAGGGCAGCAAACAAGACCGTATGCAAAAACGACTAGCGAATCGAGAAAAAGAACGAAATATTGCCCGCACTCTTGGTGGATCCGGAGGAAGCGGTGGTGGTGTTGGTGCTGAGTACCTCCGCATCGGACATGGAGATACATCCAACAACAAGCCAGAAAACTCCAGCAACGACCAGCCAGCCTCCAGCCAAACCACAGCCGCGAGTATCTTAGAATTACGCAACGGAATGAGGAAAGCAAGCTCTGTTAAACTCGGGCCCGGGCCTAGGAAGCGCGCTCATGATGGTGATGATGGGAAGGATGGTGGAAAGTCCACTGTGAGCAAGAAGACTAGGTTCATGACTCCGAAGGGGATCCGAGAAGCTGGGCGAGAGAGCTTCGGTGCCCCACAGCAACCAGCGGACGATGACGATGAGTTAGACATCATATAGCCCGGACTTTTCATTGGCGATGGTGATTTCGTGTTAGAATTCTTAGGGATGGCGCTTCTGGCTTGGCGGAGTTCTAGTCCATAAGGTTAAGTCGAGCAGACTCGAGCCTCTGGCTTGTTTACGAATTATGAAACTTATTTCCGCTTGTATGGATACCTCACTGTTGTAGAGAGATATTTGAATCGATTTTAAGTCAAGTCATTGCAACTCCTAAGGGGAAACGAATGGGATAATACTATTGATTCATTTTTCATTGCTAAACTACCTATCGACTATCGACTCTTGGAGACATTTAAAAAGGGAGGCCCATTTTCATAACCACCCACGCCAGAGAACAAAAAGCAACCTCGGGGAATAACCTCAAACATAAAAGGAAAACGGAAAAAGGGTTGTCATAGAACGTGCTGTACTTGATGAGACATGGGACAAAAGAAATTACAAAAAGGGAAGGCATTAATAGTGAAGGTTCCATGATGATGGCCACAGGGGATGAATGAAAGAATAACACAGACATGGGGTGAAAAGGAAAATAAACAAACAACAATCCTGGCCATAACCGTTCGTCATGCATCTCGAAACAAAAAAGGAAAATAGAGAAACACAGGTCGAATATAAACGGCAGAGTTCAAGCGTGGGAAGGATAAGAATCCGCTACCTCCTTTTTGCTGTGCAGTGAGTTCTCCACCCAAACAGTGAAGAAGCCCCTTTTTAGAGTCCTCGGACTCAAGTAAAACACCAAGTAGACCTGAAGTCTAACAGGAATATGCATCGACGTGTTTGCATATATTACCAAATTAAATAGTTTCATTTGCCACGGACCTTCTTCTTTGCTGGCCCAGCACTGCCTTCTGCAGAGGAAATGCCTCTCTTCCTTGGTTTGGGAGTAGAAGTGGTGGAACCGTCTGAGCTGGATTTGGTTCTCTGCCAAATGCCAAAAGAGACATTAGCTTTCTCGGTATTAGATGGGGTCGTTTCCGCGTCCATTTTCGATTGAGAGCGGAGTGAGCGTCCGGTGAACTTCGGAGACGAAGGCGTATCTGCAGTCGATAACGTCGTCTGGTTGTTTGGTGTAGTAGGTCCAGGTGTCATGACAACCTCATTGTCGGGCGCGTCAAATATTTCTTCGGCATCCTCGTGTTCTTCGATATCGGTAGTTGCTTCTTCGTCAGTGACGACAGGCTTTCCATCGAGACCATCACGTTGTTCAGCGGTTGGGAAAAGAAGTCGTGGCTTGATAGAGGCTCGAGACAGGGGTCGAATGTTTCTGTCCGAGAGAGGGTCCTCCAAATCGGAGCGACTAGCTAGAAGACCCTCGTCATCCTCATCCTCGGACTCAACCCTGAATTTCTTGAAGAATTTCTTGCCACGACTAGATATAATTAGCTTGACGTTTTGGAGAAGTGGGAAGACATGACTTACAAAACATAATACATCCCATCATCGCGATGGATGGCCTCCTGAATGTCTTTGTCGCGTTTGTTGTTGCCATTGCTTTCAACCTTCCTTCTCTTTGTAGTCCGGGTATCACTTTTGGTCTCAGAGTTCTTTGCAGCGCCAGGTTTCTGATAGAACGGATTGTCTTCACTTTCATCTAATTCTGGGATTCTGTCTCGTGAATCTGTGAAGATTTGAAGATCGTTCCCAGTCTCAGCTCCTGCATTGTCGTTGAAGCTTTCTAGTGAAAACGCGCTGAATTTTTTGCCCTTTTTCACATTCTTCTGATTGTGCGTGTTTTCAGGAACTGAGGAAGGTTTGAACAGAACCCGCGGGGCTAAGTTGGAGTCCGGAATCATCTTCTTGCGCGGCGTTTTGGCTGGTGTTGGGAGAGTTTCATCTGCCATGCTCGCGCTGTTGTTGTGGGTGATGGTGTTTTTGTTGTGTGTTGAGTGAATGTTGGTTCTAGATGGAATATGACGTTCGTTACTGATAGACTGTGAATTATCCGGAGCCACTTTAACCCGGTTACCAGGCTTTCTCCGGGGAGAGTTCTGAGTAGAACTTGGAGGAGATAGAGCACCCGTAGCACTTGGTTTTTGTTCCCAGCTGCCTTCAGCTGCTACATCTGCCCGAGCTTGCAAGTGGGTGGGAGAGCTTGGTGGAGGTGTAGAATGTGATTTGGCTGCAGCTCGTCGACTTGCTATACGGGATGAATGGCGCGTTACATATGGATCATATCCGTCATACCCTGCTCCATGCCGCGGAGTGGGAGGCGTTCGAAGGTTTGTTGGAGGGGGTGGAGTCGTCGCCATTGTGGTAAAAGTCCGCGATACCCCTTCACCAACGGTATAATAACAACAGTTCTCCCGGAGTTTACTCCTAAATAACTCGATTTTATCGGCCCAGTATACGGATAATTTCTAGGATGTCCAAGGAGGACGTCGGCGTTGTTCAGATACCCGCGATTACGGAGGTCGATAATGGTCTCGTACCCGGGGAATACACGGCGATTGGGACGATAATTAAGCGTAATACAGAAGGATATCGGTATCCAAGAAATAACATATGTAGCCGGTAGAATCGTGAATTAAAGAATAGTGATGGTGGAAGAAACAACCATCGTTGCTCTGCCAGATCGATGGATGGACGTTGAGGTTTCCTTGGTCTTGGCCCAGCCACCAACCTCCCATGAAATCGGGAGGCTGACAATTTAGGCGCTTAGCGGATATCCACATAACCGCCATTGGCGAATTATTGAACAAAGAAACAAACTCAATGAACCTCGATCCAATTTACAGAATACCTTGGTTGAATGGATAATTCTACACTGGCGAACGACGATATTTCGGTATATGGTGTTGTTGGGTTTTGGTTTTGTACCTGAATACTGCGGTCGCGTTTTCTCTTCGCGTGGAATTTTCTAGGACTCTTCTACACTTCCACATAATAATGGCAACTCCGAATGCGGTCGACGAGATGGACAGGCTACAGCTGACGGACGAAGATACTGAGGATCTTTGGGCTTCACCTTCGAAACGTCAAAAAAAACCAAATCCGGCCAAAGATAACACAGAGTCGGGGAACATGCCAGAGTCGTCACATCCCCGCAACGGTGATACGCTCTACGATCGGGAGGAAGCTAAGGAAGTCGCGCTACGCAATGAACTTGAAAGTGTTCGGAACATCAACCAGGTAATCGAAGGTGTTGTTGAAAGCTTGGAACGTGCTAAGGGCAACATGGAGGTATTGAGGTCCCTGTTTTCTTTTTGAAATCGCGCTCCTTTGTTGATTACCCCGCTATTTATATTTATTGAATACTAAAGAGTCCCCATAGACGGTGTCTCGAACAGTTAACTCGGCTTCTACACTCCTCAACGCATGGACCCGTATCCTCTCCCAGACCGAACACAACCAGAGACTCATCCTGAACCCGTCATGGGAAGGAGCGACGCAGGATATTACCGACATAGAGAACGAGGCCATTGTTAAACGGCAGGCTGCAGAACGCAAGGAACTCGAACAGCAACAGCGAAGAGAGGCGGCCGCTAGAAAGGCTGAGGAAGACGAAAGAAGGAGGGCTGAGGCCTCTTCAAGAGGCACTCGGGGCACTCGGGGTACAAGGGGGAAAACACGAGGTTTGGTGCGAACTACCTCGACGAAAACGACCAGTGGTCCCAGTGGTCAGAGCAGCACAACAAGAGGCTCTACAAGCGGTTATCGGAGACCTGGAAGTGGGATTCCTGGCAGAACGTCAGGCATAGCGAGAGGCCGCGGAGGCGGAAGAGGAGTTTCCTGAAATCTTGGAGCGAAAATCTCCTAAATTCTCGATTGACACGATACCCAATGAACCAAGAACTTTTAACGACTTATATAATAATCGATTTAATCTATATGAAAATCAAGTATGTTGTTTTCTCCCTTTCCAAATTTGCAGCACCACAGTTGTGTATAAGTGAATTGTTTTTCTATATATCCCATCTATACCTTTCACGCAAAAAATGACAAGATTTCATGGGAGCATGGAATTGGTCGTCACAAGATCTGATATCTAGCATGCTCTAGAGAAAGGGGAGGAGAAACGCTTGGGGATAAAACTTCAACACTCAGATGCGAGATTGAACTCAATTTGATTTTTAAGATACCTCTAGGCACTATCACTAAAATATACTCTGACTGATACATTTTTACAAAAAGCCGAGCTGCTGGTCCATCACGTCCCGCACCATCGCCTCCCACGAGCGCCATTGAATCCCAAGTTCTGTCTCTGCTTTCGTCGTATCAATCGGGAACGATACACATTGGGTGGCCTCGGTGATCAATGCTCCAGAGTCTGGATATAGCTTCTTAACAATACGCGCAATTTCTGGTCCTGTGATATTCGGCGCCGCCAGCAGATATTTCGAGCCATCCACGATCCTCGGATCCAGCGCTTTGATATGCGCTTCGACGACATCCTGAATATGCACCCCTGCCGTGTTTCCGGGTTCGCCGGTCATGATGAGATTCCACAGAAGCCAGTTGGTTCCTGCATTGATCTGGCCGGAAGAAGTCTGCACAGGATTGTGCCCGTATACGTATGATGGATGCAGCGTCACCAATGCATACTTCGGCTTGGCTGTTGCCCAAAATTCCCAGGTTTTGTTGTTAGCAAGAAGCTTCGAGGCCATATACAGTCGAAAGGGTGTTCCGGCTGGATTTTGGGGGTCTTCGAATGTCCCCTCTTCATCGACCGACAAGTCCCAATCATTGTCCTCTAGAAAATTTATCAGTACCATCCTAACGTCAAAAAACAAAGAGGGTGATGTGGGTACCTTTTATCACACCACCAGCCGGAATACCAGACAATGGAGCCAGAGCCGCCATGGATGAGGTAACGACGACTTTCTTGACGCTCGGCACCTTTGCTGCCGCTTGTAGTAAAAGAGTGGTTCCCTTTACAGCGGGGGGGAAGTAGGTTTCCTTGTCGGTCCCGGAAGGAGGAGGGGATGCAAGATGAAAGATGTAGTCCACACCATCCAACTTGCCGTCGAATGCCGTTTCATCGGTCAAGTCTGGAATGATAACAAATTCAAGTTCCTTGCTATATTCTGACAGTAAAGATTCCAACTGCTTGGACGGCTTGCGGAGTGCAACTCGTAGTTGATATCCCGCCTTAAGGGCTTCCACTGCAATGGCGCTGCCAACGAATCCAGTCGCCCCGGTGATGAAGATCAATCCTTTCGACATCTTATTCAATTCTTGATCGCTGATGGAAAATAACTATGCTGAACAATCTTTTTATGTCCGAATTTTGGATTTGTAATCTGCCATCCTTTTGATAGCCTTGTACAACCATGGAATAGGTAGTTACGCCGCTGGCCGTGAGACAAGGCTGCAGTTACGGTTAGTATCAATACTACCTCAATAGTCACCCCCGACAAATCTTGCCTTCCTGATCCGTTTTTGGCGCCGAGTCTAAGCTGTCGCTACTTTATTACCCTGAGCAGAGGTGATCGAGTGGGTGATCAAAGCCTGAGCCGAGCGCCTAGCCTCATTTCAGGCCACCGCACAGTTGCTAGCACGGACTATAATACTATGTGCAAGGACCACGGCATGGGCCAGCCCCAGGCTCCAGGCCACAGGCAATCGACTTTCCATTTCCTAGGCTATTGGCCAGGAATTCGGCGAATTTAAGTGACACGTTAAATGCTCTCAGATACGTGGGAGAGGCCATGTGCCCCGTAGTCGCGAGCCATTAATAGGTACTTAGTCACCAGCCACAACCCTCCGCTCCGACTCTCCGAAGCTCGGCAGAAATTTCTTGGTGTGACGCATCGGAAGCCACAAGCCACAATTTTTTTCAATGGCCTCACATCGCTGCATTAAATCCAGGGACGACCTCCGATTCCGTTAAATCTCGAGAGCTTCAATTTATCACATCCTTCATCGGCCGTAGCCAGCAGTTCATTTTTGATATTGTGTACCAGTACAGCCGCCATAATGTCGCTACCTGACCCTACCGAAGACCTCGACTGGGGAGGCTACCTCGGAGGCATTCATGAGATATTCCACAAGAATGCCGTGGCTCATCCTGACAGGCCTTGTGTGATAGAGACCAAGACCTCAGAGTGGGTGATGTCCCTTTTCATTGAGACATGGTTATGTTTATATCAGTTGCTGACAACGCATACAGGGCGCCAACAAGAACATACACCTACCACCAAATTGATGAGGCAAGCAACAACATCGCAAACTATTTGCGCGATGCTGGCATTCAGAATGGAGACGCAGTCATGATCTTTGCGCACCGCTCAGTTGAGTTGGTCTGCGCGTACATGGGAACCCTGGCTGCTGGTGCTATCGTCACCGTCCTCGATCCTCAATATCCCCCACAAAGACAACAAAGTATGATGTACCTCGGACGAAAACTGGAACGAGAATCAACTAACGTATCATACCAGTCTATCTTCAAGTCTCTCAACCCAAGGCGCTGATCTCCATTCGCAAGGCTACGGAGGAGAGCGGGTAAGTGCTAACCCCTAACTCTTCTATGACCTGAGAACTCACAATATTGACATCTTGATACAGGCCTCTTGCTCCTCTCGTCCAGAAGTACATTGATGATGACCTTGCCATTAAGATCAAGATTCCAGACCTCCGCTTCACCGACGATGGCGCGTTGACTGGTGGTGACCAAGTCAGCGGCGATATCTTCGCCAACGTTAAGGAGAGGGCCTCTACACCTCCTGATGTGCTCATCGGACCCGATTCCAACTGCACACTGTCATTTACGAGCGGAACTCAAGGTTTGCCAAAGTGCGAACATTTCCTTTTCTTTTTCTTTCTCTTTCGTAAGAAGTTGAGCTTTTACTAATGTTCAACAGGGGCGTGCTTGGCCGTCATTACAGCCTAGCAAAATATTTCCCATGGATGGCTGAGAAGTTCGGCCTCTCATCAGAGAGCGTGTACGCCTGTCTTTCTGGAATTGCCCATGACCCAATTCAGCGAGGTGCGAATTCGTTTGCGATGTAGTTCAAAAAGCTATTACTAATTGTGGCCTCAGATATCATGACGCCCCTTTTCTTGGGCGCTCAGCTCCTGATACCCGCCAAGGAGGATATCCAGCACGAGAGGTTGAGTGAATGGATGAGAGAGTGGTCACCAACAACGACTCACCTTACGCCTGCTATGGGACAGATTCTGGTCGGTGGCGCCACAGCTCAGTTCTCTAACCTGCGCCAGGTTTTCTTCGTCGGTGACGTCCTCACCACTCGCGACTGCAGGGCCCTTCGTAAACTTGGTCCTGCCTGCACTATCATCAACATGTACGGAACCACTGAAACTTCTCGCGCTGTGTCCTACTTTAAGGTCCCTTCCGCCCAGGAGGACCCGACAGCCCTGGATCCACTCGGCGACTCCGTCCCCGCCGGCTGGGGCATGAAGGATGTCCAGGTGCTGGTCGTGGATCGGGAAGATCGCACTAAGATCTGTCCGATTGGTGTAGTTGGAGAGATATTTATCCGCGCTGCCGGTCTTGCCGAAGGATACCTTAATGATCCCGAGAAGAACAAGGAGAAGTTCATTAACAATTGGTTCGTCAACAACAACAAGTGGGTGGAAGCAGACAAGGCCAACGACAAGGGCGAACCGTGGCGCAAGTACTACAAGGGACCGCGAGACAGACTTTACGTCACAGGGGACCTCGGAGAATATCGATCGGACGGGGCTGTGCGTGTCTTAGGCCGTATCGACTCACAAGTTAAGGTAAATAATGATTCATTCATTCATTTATTTTTACAAAACTAACTCAACAGATCCGTGGATTCCGAATTGAACTTAACGAGATTGATGCGAACCTCGGTGGCAGTCCTTTGATCCGAGACTGCAAGACCCTAGTTCGAAGGGATCGTAACGAGGAGCCGACGCTCGTCAGCTACATCGTGCCTGAGATTGCTGAATGGAAGCGCTGGCTTGAGACTCAGGGCCTCCAGGATATCGAAGAGGAGGGTGTGGAAATGGGACCCTGTATCGTCTACCTCAAGAAGAGGTTCCGCCTTATCCAAGCCGAGGTGCGAGACCACCTCAAGTCTCGCTTACCAGCGCACTCAGTTCCCTCGATCTACCTTGTGTTGCAGAAACTGCCTCTCAACCCGAACGGAAAGGTCGACTCTCCTAATCTACCTTTCCCCGATGCCTCTCTCATGCTGGAGGATGCCTCAGAGGAGGATCTGAAGAGCTGGGAGAGTCTGTCTGATACTGAGAAGACTATTGCGACACAATGGTCAACTCTGATCCCGGGTCTGAATGCCCAGACAGTCAGGTATGCCTCTGCTGATGGTTCACTTTTCTACAGTTTAAACACTGACCCTCGATTCTTAGATCGGACTCAAGTTTCTTCGACTGCGGTGGTCACAGTCTTCTTGCCCAGCAGCTCCTGCTTGACATTCGCAAGAACCTGGGCGTCGACATCACCATCGGTGTCCTCTATGCAAACCCCACTCTTCGCGGCCTGAGCACCCAAGTCGACCGTCTTCGCAGCGGCCAGGCTGTTACAGTCGACCATTCTGACGATACTGTCTACTCTGACTCCCTCGACGAGCTTACCAAGACCCTGGACGCGAATTACCAAAGCGCGGATCCCGATGCTCTGAGCCCTTTCAACAGCGCCACTTTCTTCCTTACCGGTGCTACTGGCTTCCTCGGCGCATACCTAGCCAAGGACATCCTAGACAGGAAGAACACTAAGCTTATCGCTTATGTCCGTGGAGCCAAGGACCGTAAGTTCGCTAAGGAGCGTCTTATAAGATCCCTCAAGGGCTACGGTCTCTGGCAAGAGTCCTGGGCTGATAGGGTCTCCTGCGTTATTGGTGATCTCTCTAAGCCTCGTCTTGGCCTTGACGACGCTAGCTGGAAGTACGTCGCTGATACGGCTGATGTATTTATCCACAACGCTGCGTACGTCCATTGGATCGCTCGTTACGAGCAGATGATGCGTCCTAATGTTCTCTCTACTATTAACGCTATGAAGCTCTGCAATGAGGGCAAGCCTAAGCTCTTCTCCTTCGTATCCTCAACTTCCACCCTCGATACAGACCACTATGTCAACCTATCCGACGCTCAGACCGCTACCGGCCGTGGCGCTGTCCTTGAGTCCGATGACATGATGGGTAGCCGCACCGGTCTTGGCACCGGCTACGGTCAAACTAAGTGGGTGTCTGAGCAACTCGTCCGCGAGGCCGGCCGCCGTGGTCTCCGCGGCGCAGTCGTCCGACCAGGCTATATCCTTGGCAGCCGCAATGGCGGTGTATCTAACACAGATGACTTTCTTATTCGCTTCTGCAAGGGCTGTGTCCAACTCGGTGCTCGTCCTTATATTGTTAACTCTGTCAACGCCGTCCCTGTTGACCACGTCGCTCGCGTTGTTGTCGCTTCAGCGCTAAACCCCCTTCTTGGCGTTAACGTTGTGCACGTTACTGCCCACCCCCGTCTACGGATAAACGAGTTTCTCTCTGCATTAAGCTACTACGGTTATAAAGTGCCTGAGGTGGACTACGATGACTGGAAGACGCAGTTGGAGGAGTTTGTCTCAGCTGGAGCCGTCGAGAAGGATCAGGAACAAAGCGCACTAATGCCGCTGTTCCACATGGCTACCTCAAACCTCCCGAGCACCACTCGTGCTCCTGAGCTGGATGACAGGAACGCCGTGGCTATTCTCAAGGCTGATGCAGACCGCTGGACAGGCGTCGATGATAGTGCAGGAGAGGGCATAACTCGTGAGGATATCGGTAGGTATCTCCGGTACCTCGTCGAGATTAAGTTCATGCCCCCACCCACGGGTAGAGGTCGTGAGTTGCCCGCGATTGACACCTCGATCGCCGAGGCGCAGGCACAGTGGGGAGTCGGCGGTCGCGGGGGTGCTTCTTAAGAAGGCTCTTTTGGATAGAGATGTAAGGTTATGTTTTGGTGATAAACATGTTTGTTTAAGGAAGAGTCGAGTACATTCAGAAATCGCAACACCTGAGAAAGAGCAATATGATCGTTGCGATTTGATAGCAGGCGACTGTCCAGTTGCTCCCAGTCTTATGAGCAACTGGACAGACGAACCGGATTCTCAGATCAAGGGTCCTCTGATACCTTGCTCCCTCCTGCACTGCGAGATTCATGCACAATAGCTTATCATAGGCTTGTGTTTACAATATCTTAGGATCATTGCAGATTAGCTACTTTAAAACCTCTAGTCCTTAATTACATTTCACATTCAGATCTTAGATTACGTGAGGTAGGTCACTTCACTGCATCCCAGTGAATCAGACACAACGGGGTACAGTGAATACGACAATCATGGTAAAAATACTAATGAGCATTGCTATCCGGACTCTGAGACTTTACTGCATCATATTGATAGGAGATTGGCAGAGGACTTTACGCGTGTAGAGAGCTGGATGCTTCTTCGCGACATCTAAATAAAAGGATATTCACCAGCTAAATATAAATAAGCTGCTTAATCAACTCGAGGTACAAGCGTTGGTTCTATTTTGTCGAAAAAAGCATCCCTGTTTGGCAACTCCGCATCACATCATGGGGAACATTGCCAAGCCCCGATCTCATGTCTAAAACACCAACGACAACGCGTCATTTTGGGGAGAGAAGCTCCTCCACAACATACAAAACGACAGTCAACAACACCCTGTTCCATATGAGGTTGCCGCACAGTCTTTTCCACCACCGTTCACCATGAATTTCGCACCGTACCAGGATCAATCTCCAGAGATTGAGAGAGCTCTTTCTCCCCCACTATCGGACGGTAACCGCGCGAAACAACCCACTGTGACATCTCCAGAGTCCTCTTCGCCAAGGCAGGCATTTTCACCACCACCAGGACTTCCGTCCCCGAGCCATTTTGGTGGAGATGATGGAAGGAATGGAAGTCATGGGAATACTGGTTTTGGAAGGGACACTGAAGGGGGAAGACTGAGTTTGGGTGCATTCGAAACTAGTCTCCCGATGCGAATGGACTATGAAGCTATGCTCGCATACCTACTTCTTCCTCCAGCGGGCGGAGTGTTTTTACTGCTGGTAGAACACAAGAGCGATTATGTCAGGTACGTTTAAGAGTGCAGTAGCTATGAAGCGTTGGCTCTTCAAAGTTGGTGCAGGTTGCTAAACGTCGACAGATTCCATGCCTGGCAGTCAAGCATGCTATTTACGGCAATATTTGTAAGTGTTCATTATCTATGGGTTCCAAATGACATGGTTTAACGCATATATAGATAATCCACATGATATTTGCCTGGACAAGTGTAGTCTCATGGCTGCTGTTCGTTTGCGATCTGATATTGATTGCGTTCCTCAGCATGCGCGCCTATAGGGACGGTAAGTTTCTCATTCTTTATCGAAATACTGCTATATTGCGTTCCTTCGCTAATTAAAGCAGTTGATTCTCTCGAACATTATGAGGTGCCTTTCTTCGGCCGTCTTGCAAACTCCTTTGTCGATGACGAATAGAGATTATCTTGATCTTCTAGCCTTCAGTTTTGCTTCCGATACCCTCACGGCCGTGATCTTCGCCGCCTGTCATTATTTTATCCGGTTTCCTTTCTTTTTTTGCACATACTACAACCTTTTTTTTTTTTTTTTCTGTATTTTTGGCCAAGAGACATATACTCTTAGAAATCTTAATATTCCCTTTTGATTGTATTCTCATACTGGGGAGTTCTGATTATCTTTCCCTATTCCAGTATTATGGCAAAATGATTTGTCGTGTACCATTTTTCAGGGGGGATAGTTGCATGTTAAATGAACGTTTTTCGTTCTCTTTTATCTAGTCAACCGACCAAGCACATTGTCTAGTGTTCTTTACCTCCGCCACGTTAGAGTGAATCCTAGGAGAAGGATGCAGTGATTGTCTTCATTATTTTCAATGATTATTCACACATTATCTCTTGTTCCCTCAGACGACGCAGTGCTTTGAGGGAAAGGGGCTATCAATGACCTACAATTCACATATACCATTTAATGTGAAGCAGGTGGATCTCGATTTTTTGTCACTGTGTCCATCTTCCTTCTATTTAAGTGGTGTTTCAGTGCGAGTTTGAGCAAGATATTTCCTTTCCATCGACAAAACCATATCCCAGCTATAACTTACCGGGAGTCTACGTTTATCTTACTTGCACTTGAAGCAACATTCCACCGCCTTCCTTTATCTCTCTACAGACAGAGCGGCATTTCCCTACCAACAAGAGAATCTGTCGGTGAATTCCGGCTACTATTTGGCTACTTCACATACTCAAGTGACTGAGTAACCGGTCGTGCAGCCGACACCCCTATAAATTTCGATCTATTTAGCTCTTTAGCTAAATAGGATCCTCTTCTTTCCCTCTTCGATCAGGGCCAATAACCACCCTTCTACCAACTCTCGACCCTTCTTTCCGTGCCTCGCCTCACGCAGGAGACCCGCTACTTTTAACCGCCACGATGTGTGAAGTCCACCGAGTCGTCATGCCCTGTGGTCATATCAATGACCATGTTCTGATGCTTTGCCGCTTCGGCAAGCAGCCACACCTGCCTCGCGCAAGCGGCTTTGATGCAACAACCGAGCCTCATTGCGCTTTCACGGAGCCCAAGGTTCTATCGGACAGCACTGGCTTCAAGTGCATGGTTCCAGGTTGCAGTCTGTCTTGAGCTCCTTGTCCGGGTCAGAAGCTATGTCCGGTGCCATGCACTTGCTTCCGAGGCGCTTGAGATATTAACAGCCACCATACATCGGCCTGAGTGAATGGATTCCGAAGAACCTCTTCGGTTAACCAAGTTTCACATCATCAGCATCCTAAAGCTTTCTAGTCCTCTACAACTTTGAGAGTTCCCTTTTTCTTTTCCTTTTTTATATCTGCATTTTTCATTTCTTTGATTTTACACCCCTTATCTCTTTAAACCCCAGCTTTGTCTTCCCTTTGATGTCTTTATACCCCCGTCTCCTTTGTTAAGTTCCCATTCAACCTCCTTTTCATATTACTTCAAGAATTTGCAAAGCATAACCTCTACCGAGCCCCTCCTGTCTTCTTGTTTCCCTCTTCTTCGTGTGCTTCCCGTGTTACGCTTTTTCCTTTTTTATTTATTTATATCTAGTTCAATTAGAGGCAACGGAGCTGGCGAGACCATACCATTAGATACCTAGCCTCACAATTTACATCTTCCTGTACCCCCTCACTCTTGTTTACTACATATACTTATTTTCTCTCACGTTCACAACTTTCTAGATATATTTCGTGAATCTTCATCCTCTTTTCAGTATGCAACCAACCTCCTAGCTTCTCGTGACTCGCTACATTTCACAGTAAAAGTTTGAAGTAAATAGCCCAGTATATATATTTCTCACTTGTAGTTGTTTGGTTTTGTGTAGTTTTGTTGCCCGATTTATATATTCATTTGTATGTATCTTATAGCCCACTTATAACCCCCACCGAAATATATATATACAGAACTAGCGTTTCCACAACAATCACAGAATCCCTTTCATAACACCCTCTCGTAGAATTAGAAGACCGAGGAGCTAATGAGACTTTTGTAGGGGAACCGATAGATTGCATGAACTATCTACAACAAACAGGGGTGGGAAATCGTGACACGGCAATCAGACAACGCCTTATTTCAGCTCAGGAAAGACATAAAAACACAAATGAGAGTCCACATGGAAAGATCAACAAAAGAACAGACCGAGAGAAAAAAACACGCCTGCTTAAGTGTAGATGTCAAAGGCAAAAAAGGCCAAGATGTAACGCAGAAAAGACAAAAAAAAAAAAAGAGACCTTGGAGCTAGCGAGAGATATCAGGAGAACGCCCCAAGTTAAAAAAAGAAAATGATCCCGACATATTGTCACCCATTATAGACGTTCATTTCTCTCATCATCATCACTCTTGGAAAATGAACGTGAGATCTCGAAACCCTAATTACGATAAGAAATGGAGCCCAAAAAGATATAGTGAAGACTCCAAAGATCGCCCACGGGGTCTGTTAAGGCGGACGTTAT
Source organism: Arachnomyces sp. KDTOL00113 (assembly GCA_949709995.1). Taxonomy (NCBI): domain Eukaryota; kingdom Fungi; phylum Ascomycota; class Eurotiomycetes; order Onygenales; family Arachnomycetaceae; genus Arachnomyces; species Arachnomyces sp. KDTOL00113. The sequence continues at coordinate 5,416,247 of OX453232.1, forward strand.
TATACCGCCGTAGCACCAGACCTGATCATGAACATGTTTAACATGCTTGCAGATAATTGCTTGGAACCAATCCTGGGGGACTAGCGTGGTGCGTCACTTCCGCTTCCCACCAGCCGTCGTCCTGCATTCTCAAGATTGCTAAGACGTCTCCCTTCATGAAGCCCAATTCCTCTGGGATAGCTGCTGTGTAATTGTATACCGCCCGTGCTGTTGATGAGTTAGTATGAATTAGAATCAAACGTCACTCAATACTGGGGTTGGCTTACCGTAATGAAGGATAGGACGTCCGTCTCGTGAAAATTGCCTTCCAGTGTCGGCGATTACAACACTTTTACTTCTAACCCTGGATCCCTGGCCCATACTCCCGTCCGCTGATCCCCCATAGTACATTGACATCGGTCTCCCACCACCACCTCGATGGCCACCACGTCCCCGCTGACTACCCTCATACATGGAGTCCGCGTAGCCTCCGCCATAGTTATCGGTTGGGCTGTTCGACAATTGGAGCTCCATACCGCCCGAGCTGGAAGGACGATCCTGCCTTGCAAACTGAGGTTGAGGTGAAGCGGCACGGTACCCATCATTTGGAGATGCATGCCGGGAGTATTGTTGAGCTTGGTAGCCTTGGTCGTTGCCGCGTGATCCTGGAGTAGCCGATGGGGACTGTCGGTGTCTGCTATTCATGCTGCTTGAATGATATGATGACGGACTCGGGTTCCCGCGACTATATTGGCTTTGGCGAGTATCAACACGCGGCGCTGGCTGGGGACTAGCACTACGTCTTGCCGCTGGAGAAACAGCGCGGGGAACATCGCCGTTGGCACCTGCTCGAGTGGTTGGACGGGATTGCGTATTACGGTTATTGAACATGTCTTGCTTCTGTCCGACGTATTTTTGGGTTGTTTTCTGCATTTGTGCCGACGTGAAAGCCGGTTGGGGGGCATCGAGCCGCTTCACTGACGGATCATTATATGCAGGAGGAGGGGTACCGCGCTGAGCAGCAGCCACAGCTGCGTTTGTACCTTGGCCGGATGCCATAGCTGGCGGAGCTGGGGTAGAGATTCCATGGTAACGATCAGCAGACATGCGGATGGAAGCCTGCTTGCCAACACCTTTAAGATCTGCGAGTGCCCGAGCGATAGGATCAAGGTCTTGGTCCGACTGCGAGGGTTGAGGCGCAGCTTTTGATTTATTATCGGGTGAGGCAACATCAAATACATTGTTCCCGACGTTGAGCTGGAAATTCGCCCGAGGATCAACCGGTTCTGGTTCGGGGCTTGCCGAAGGTCGGTTATTTCCAAATCTTGTTTGCTTTTCATATGTGGGCTTGACGGGACTTGTTTGCCTTGAAGAACCTCCGGAGCCCCATGTATTTCGAGAAGCAGGAGGTATCACTGGAGCGGTTTGGCGGTCTTTCTCATGCTTGCTCTTTCTCCGGAAAGGACTGTTGCTAAAGAACGCGCTTCTCTTCTTTTGCACCTGCTTGCTATCTTTAGCCTCCATTCCGGGCATTGGAACACCGTTGGTTGGCTTCGTTGGCGACTGGTTTCCGCTCGGCGGCTCTTGGCTGGAGAACGAAGTCGGATTTGAACATTCGCTCTGCGAGCCTCTACTTGACGGCCGGGCTGCACTGGTAGCGGAACTCCGTTCTGATGGAGGACCAGTACGGCAAAACATTGTCATACCGTCGGTTGGATATTCATTGTGTGGGACCGCTGGAATATCTCTGCGCTGAGTAGCTTGATAGCCCGCAGGAGCTGGGCCCCCACGACGAGCACCTGCTTGAACCAATTCCCGACTAGCATCTGGGTGAGCTTGTTCTCGTCGAGCGTTTGACTGAACCAGTTCCCTAGGAGGTGCTTGCTGTCCTTGTTCTCGGCGAGGATCGAGTTGCATTTGTTCTCGTCGGCGGTCGGCCTGAATTAATTCTCGACGAGCATCCGGTTGCATTGGCTCCTGGCGAGGGTCTGGTTGCATCGGTTCCCGACGGGCGTCTGGGGGGTACTGCTGCTGTTGGACTGGCTTTTGCGGGGTCACCGTGGCTTCGCGACTCGATGGAGCGGAAGGATCACTGTGGCCCATTCTTTCAGCCAACTCGGAATGAGGGTCATGGTGAGACTCATATGTTGAAGGCTGTGGCGAAGAGCTTCTGAAGGCAGGATTAATTGCTCGTTGAAATTGAGCGACAGAATAGCTTTCTTCTTCGGAAGCCTCAGAGCTTGTATCGTTAATGTCACCACGACAGAAATTAATGTACTTTGGTGCATCAGGTATCTCCTGCCCTGTTCCCCTTTCTGCAATGAAGTTATGTATATCTTTCTCAACTTCGCACCCTTCAAGGGCCAACCGAATTTTCTCGCAAGACTATTAATTTCATTAGCATCTTTTCGAGACGTATCATATTTGGTTGCTTACCGCGTCATCGCTAACACACACAGTGGAAGCGATATTGGCGTAATTCCACAAGCTGCTCTTGGAGAAGTCCAGCCTTTCTTCTTCCAAATCTTGGAATTTCTATTCGACTAGTTAGTACAGGTAGGTTCACTAGCAATCGGGACATGACATACATCACATGCAGCTTTCCATTCTTTATTCCATCGGCCGGTTGTTTCTTCTAGTACCTTGATGGCTGCTTCATATTCGCTAGAACTTGCGGCCAGTTGGACTTGAGTTTTCTCAAGTTTCGCCTTGTTTTTGCGCTCCTCCTGGCCCATAACCATGTGGCCCTGTGCTAGGTAACCTTTTATTCGAAGGCAATCTTGCTCGTAACGGTCTCTGGTCTATTGGCCGTATCAGTCAGTATCAGCGCTGCACATGCATGCCATGCTAGCTTCATGCATTAAAAAGGAGCAAGTTGTCGTACTTTGTTCACACTTTGCGTCTGCTGAATTTTGGATTTCAAAAGCCGTTCAATTCCATTCTGGACAATCTTCCTCCGTTCCTTCATACCTCCAGAGAAGGCAGCGAGGGGTTCCTCTAATTCACCCTTCATTTGTGTTGCGATAGCTGAGTGAGCTTTGCCGATAGATTCGGTCTCTGTGCGGACAACGTCTAGAGAAGATCGAAGTGTCCCAGTTTCTCCTGATCCGAGGGACTTCCTGCACAATGCCAGGAGCTTTCTGGCGTATTCCTCTTCGATTGCGGCTCGGGCTGTGAGAATCGGTCAGAATCGCGGCGATTGGATAGATCCTCTTCGATAGATTCCAACATACTGCTATAGAACACTTTCATTTCATCGCATGTCACTTTGGCATTGTGCATGCGCTCGAACATCGGCCCAACGCCCCCGTCATCTTTACCCCAGAAATTATTTGCAACTTGTCAAGGACCCGTCAACATTAGCATGCGCCTTCCTTCTCTGCGATAGACATGAAAAAGGAAATAGCAACTTACAGGATAAAGCGACAGAGGGTCCTTCCGAAACCGCGCCAGGCATCGTCGCCTCTCAATAGCCACTGCCTGGCTTCGACAACTAGCGTCGACCGCTCCTGTTCGTTTCCTGCTTCAATCGAAATAATAAGCCTGCAATAAATGTTACAAGGTATGAGGCGAATTGAGGATAATCAAGATACTGGAGATAGTGATAGAGAAAGGGACTGGGAACATTGGTTATGATAAGGGCTTGAAAAGGAAATCGGATCGTGTCTGATTGTTGCTGTGCAATTCCGGCTGTCCCTTGTTTACGACTTCCGTTTCCTAGGGCAACGGGCCTGGTTCTTTTTATAGTTTGACGCTATACCAGTTCGAGTAATATTGCAAAAAATATATATCACGTGATACGTTCCTTAGAGATCACGTGTACATTGGATGAAAGAGAGGAGGCGCGTTTTTGGAGACGAACGCGGCGAGTTGAACTATGAAAGCCTTAAGAGAGATCTTTTCACTTCTTTAGAGTAGCTGAAATATCGAATTGGTTCAAGATATCGGCTCTAATGATTGTCAAGTCTTTGCAGAAGAATTATTTCACTTGCATCTGCCAGGAACCGAGTGATCCTCTTTGCATGGAGAGAACACAGTAAGGAGAATGGGTGCAATGTACACGTGACTATGCTCTCAAAGACCTCAAAAGAACATCGAGTGTATGGCATTAACTTGCCGTAGAGACAGATGCATATAATAAAGAAAATATATCTGTCCATTCATATCTTTGGTACCTCACAGAATGTGCCGCGTGTAAAACATGTGCAAGTCAAAAAAATGATAGGGCAGATAAATGAATGGTCCAAGTCCTTTTTGGGGTGTGAACAAAGCTTGAGCCTCCTCACCAGCAGTTCCGAACTAGCCCATTAGTCGCATCTCCACTATCCACCTCAAGTTCCCTTGATGTCGAACTTCCTCCATACCTCTTCCCATGTCAACCATCCCCCCCTCACCCACAAACCTCGTGCTAGCATCGTCTTTTTGATCTGCTCGGGAAAAAGAAGAAGTCGAAGTCGAAGACAGGCTTGAAAATCTGCATCAACGGCCGGTGTGGCTCTGTTACATTGCTTTGCCTTCTCTCTACGTCAGATTTTTCCGTCACGGTTAGATCAAATGATCGCGTCTCCTAGATGACCTTCCCTCCCCCTCCCCCTTCCGCCCAATCGTCGATTGCTCCTGGCACCGATAAACCGTCCTCTACGAGGTCAGCGAGATCCCAGCAGGCCACTTGGGGCCCCTCTTCATCTCATTCCAGTGTCCGTCGTGGTCTCGCTCCGCTCGCGACCAACGAGCTCTCCTCTTCATCTACCGTGGGATCTCCTTCCCGAAGACCGCCTCAATCGAACAGTCCTGCTCCTAGCAACTCTGCGACGTCTCCTCTGACGTCGACCTTCTCTGCCGTTCTGACTTCGTCAAATCGCCTTCCCAGCCATCGCAACAACCCTTCTCCTGCCTCGACTCCTTCACCCTTCCCATCGTTCCAAGCTGGCTCGCATTCGCAGCACCAGCAAACAACCCAGACACTCTCATCTCCAAAATCCAGAGCTATTACACCCTCTTCGAGTTCTCATCTGGCTTCCACATCGGGCTCGGCTGCGGGTGGAGGAGGCAGTGGGGGTGGTGGTGGGACGGGAACCTCGAGAGGTGTCGCGTTTTCTCCGCTATTGTCTGGCACAACTATAAATTCACCAACAGGATTTCCTTCTGATAAGGCGGGACTTTCCTCTTCGAGTGCTGGTGCAAGTACCAGCCAGTCATCGTTGTCAAAAATATCAGTTGCTCAAGTCTTCCTTTTGTTGGATTCCATCACTGAGAAGGAAGGTAAAGAAAAGTGGGAGACAAAAGCAGCCCAAATACATAAGGTTTGTAACTACCTCTCACTCCAAATTCGCTGAATGTTCTACTTCAACATATGTCTAACGCGATTCTGCAGCTTGTTGATTCGAACGGCATGGAAGTTTTCGCTAAATATTTCCGGCGCCTTCTGTCCGGCAACGCCCCCCAGATATTCCCTGGAATCAACAAGGTGGTGGAAAATGCAGGCAATTATCCATTGCTAGTCCAGGAGATGCAAAAGGTCTCACAGGACGTAGAACAGGCGCAGAAAATTGCAGAAACTGTTGATGCGTCAGAAGGAGACATATTTCGCGATTTTGACCTGTCAACCTTTTTAGAACACTTCAAACTTGACCCTTTGGCCAAAGTCGCCTTAACACTCGCATTTAAAACTGCCACGAAATCGGATCTTCGCACCAAAGGTAAAGTTTGACTTCCCATTTAGCCAGCATACATCATTCACACGGAATACTTTGCTAACTTCTTTTTAGCCGATGCGATTCTTTCCAACTCCACACCCCAATTCCTCCAAAACCTCGCGTCACCCTCCGCAACAAACAAAGATCTAAACCCCGCATTCCTCGGTCTAACTATCGAGCGATTCATTTTATATCCACCGCGTAACCTAAACGGCGAGGTCAAAGGAGACCTTATTTACGCCGCTGAACATCGATACAACGTTTTGGGGTTGGATCTTCCACAGGAAGTCAGCTCAGCATTGCAAATGTTTAACGTTGTGGGTTCTCACCAGCCCTTGGTTCGCCAGATCCAGTCCAAAGGGCCAAAATGCACTTCCAACCAAGACAGTGTTCTCGAGCTTTTCAATTCCGCTGGGCCAGATGGTTGGAACGAAGGTTCGATCGCTAATGCTGTCCTGTTTATGCTGTTTTCGCAAAATTGCCGGCTTTATTCAATCGAAACGTTTTTAAAGGCGATACAAAGTCGTCATGTAAACCCCGTTAACTGGACGGCTCTTATTGGCTCTTTCGATAGAGATGGACTTAGAGTCGACACCGAACAGTTTACTCGACTGTATAATGCCCTACTTGTTGTTGCCAATGAGGATACGTCTCTAGATGTTCAACAACTCTGGGGTGGTGAGTGGGAAAACCGAGAGACCCAACTTTCATTCCTGACTGGCTTCCTGTCGTCCCAAGTCGACACCTCTAAAATTCCGAACTTCCGTCCTGCGTTCTCACTGGATATCTTTTCAGATGCCCCCGAACCCTTCCGTCAAGCCGCCGAGCTTGATCAAGGATCTCCTCTCCGCTCCCTCGATGCAGCAAAAGCATTCTGCAACCTTGTCCTTACTCCACCCAACGTTGTTCCGGCTTCCGAGAGTCAACGAGCTATTGATGCTGTCATCCACTATGGCCTCCCTATTTTCCTCTGTTCATTATTTAATACCCCTCGACCATGGACTCCGGTGCAGCAGAATTTCGTCGTTCGCTCCTTCAAGAGTTTTGTACTAAAACGTGAAGGATATCAACTCGCCCTTCATGGACTCTGGAAGCAGGATAAAAAATGGGTAGCCGAACAACTTTTCCACGTTTTCACCCATGAACCTTCCAGCACTGGGCTCATCTATGAGATCGCTGAGGAGCATGGGTGGCTAGATTATCTCCTAACATTTACCAACGGCCTTGCTATGGATCTTGCATCTCTAGCTCATCGAAGAGGATCTTTTGATATCGAACAATGGGTTAAAAATGCGACTCACAAGACGACTATCGACATAGGCAGTCTGTTATCAAGATTCCTCAGAGTAAAAGCGGAGGATGAACTACGCGTTCAGAGGAGGGAACAGATTACGCCACAGATGGTTAGCCTGTCTGTGAAAACAGTTTATACGCTCTTGTTGATTCTCGAGGATTACGTCGGTGACCACGAAAATCTAACTCCTATCCAACGGATATGCCTCCAAGCCTACCCACGATTGATCAATTATGGTGAAGGATTCGATCATATCATTGAGGCAAACGGCCAGGAAAGTAATGCCATACCCGAAGCGATTGACAAGCAGATGCAGGAGCTGTTTGGGAAAATGTATCACGAAGAGTTATCGCTGCGTGAGATTTTGGAATTGATGAGACGGTACAAGACGTCAAGCGACCCTGCCGAACAAGACTTATTCACATGCATGGTCCACGGACTTGTGGATGAGTATCACTGTTATCACGAATATCCCCTCGAGGCCTTGACTAAAACGGCTGTCATGTTTGGTGGGATCATCAACTTCAAACTGATATCTGGTATTCCTCTCAAAGTCGGCCTTGGCATGATACTGGATGCCGTCCGAGAGCACGAGCCGCACCAACCGATGTCCAATTTCGGAGTCGAAGCGATAGAGCAGCTGGTTAGCCGCTTGCCAGAATGGGCAGGGTTTTGTAACCTTCTTCTACAGGTTCCCAGCCTCCAAGGAACCCCAATTTACCGGAAAGCAGAGGAAGTGCTCCGTGATCAGGGCCATCAGCCAACAAGTGAAATTGATGCTGTTGGTTTGAATGGCTTGCCCGATAACCTAGCGATAACGAACGGTAATATTGGAGATATGTTGTCGCCGGATATCACTCCACGCAACTTCCGCTCGCTTCACGTTGACCCGCCCATCCGTCCAGAATTATATGAGGACCCTGACGAAGATGTACAAGATCGAATTCTCTTCGTTCTCAACAATGTCTCTGAACAGAACATCGACACGAAGTTAAAAGACTTGAAGGACGCGTTGCGAGAAGAACATCACCAGTGGTTCTCTGCCTATCTTGTCGAAGAACGGGCAAAGCTACAGCCCAATTTCCAACAACTGTACCTTGATCTTTTGGAGCTCATTAACAACAAAACTCTCTGGGCTGAGGTTCTTAGGGAGACCTATGTGAGTGTGATAAGGTTGCTTAATGCCGAGTCGACTTTGAATTCGACAACCGATCGGACACATTTGAAAAACCTTGGTGGTTGGCTAGGTTCCTTGACTATCGCAAAGGACAAGCCGATTAAACACAAGAACATCTACTTCAAGGATCTGCTAGTAGAAGGGTATGACAGCCAGCGTCTCATGGTTGTGATCCCTTTCACGTGCAAGGTTCTCCTTCAGGCTACGAAATCAGAGATCTTCAAACCTCCAAACCCTTGGTTAATGGATATTCTCGCACTGTTGATGGAGCTTTATCATTTCGCCGAGTTGAAATTGAACCTCAAATTTGAAATCGAGGTTCTTTGCAAAGATTTGGAGGTTGACCACAAATCGATTGAACCTTCCACGAGCATCAGAGACCGACCTGCTCACGTTGAAGATGGCATATCAGCAACAAATCTTCCTGAAGGCCTCGAGGCATTTGAGGATATGACTCTCGCCGGGATTAACCGTCCCATCCGCAGCGAGAGGCTGTCACCCTCGGCAATTATATCGAGCCTGCCTAATTTAGATCAGATACTGGTATTCCCGCCATCTGCAAACAGTATGGTTGACCCGGGAACCCTTCGGCAGATTGTTCTCAATTCTGTCGAGCGTGCTATTGCCGAAATTATCACCCCTGTTGTCGAACGGTCAATCACCATTGCTTCTATCTCAACGGCTCAGTTGATATTAAAGGACTTCGCTATGGAACCTGATGAAGAGAAAGTTCGCCAAGCCGCTGGGACAATGGTCAGAGCTTTGGCTGGTAGCCTAGCTCTCGTGACCTGCAAAGAGCCGCTCAAAATGAACATGACAAACTACATTCGGATGTTCCAGCAGGATTACTCCGAACAGCCCATGGCCGAAGGCTTGATTCTCATGTGTGTCAACGATAACCTAGACGCTGCGTGTGGGATTGTTGAAAAGGCTGCGGAAGAGAAGTCTCTTCCTGAAATCGAAAAGGTCATTGAATCCCAGTTAGAAGCGCGCAGACGACACAGAGCTTCGCGGCCAAATGAGCCTTTCATTGACCCATCCATGAACCGTTGGGGTTTGTTCATTCCTGAACCTTATCGACAGGTACCTGGTGGCTTAAACAAAGAACAACTAGCCATCTATGAGGACTTTGCACGGCAATCACGTGGCGCAGGCACCAACCATATCCAGAACGCATCGACAGATTCTGGCAGACAAATACCTGACGTTCTTCAAGAATCCTTCCCAGCCATTCCTAATCTTTCTACTCCTGCCGAACAGCCAGCGGTCCCCCATCAGACATCTCAGCCGCAACAGGAAGCGCGTACGCAACCCTCTACAATGGTCGGTGCTCAACCCCAAGTCAATGGCTTCCTTGAGGGACCAAGCGCCCGTGAAAAAATCGAAACCCTTGTTTCCGAACTTCAGCATGAGGCTCGGAGCGCTTCTGAGGAACATGTCAAAGAACTTGCTCGTGACAACTCTATTCTCCAAGGCTACAATCAAATTCTTCGCATGATACTCACGTCTCCTAGCGGTGAAGATTTGGCTCGATTCACCTCTCTCAAGATCTGCAGTACTCTTTATTCACAGACCGAGAGTTCACTTGAAGTTGAGGTGATGGTTCATTTGCTTGCAAGAATATGTGAACTCTCGTCACTCGTGGCAAGATACACGTGGGCTGTGCTGTCTGAAGTTGACGATGAGCACATGTTCAATGTTCCCGTCACTGTTGCCTTGATTGATGCAGGCTTGATGGATCTACATCGTATTGACATGATTCTTACGAAGTTAATCCTGCAAAAGAATATGGCTGCATTGGATCTCCTGTCGAGTTTAATGGACCGCGTTCTCTTTAATGATGAGCCATCCGCCTTGAGATCCGATTTTTCGGGCAGTTTGGACGCAATGAACCAGTGGATCATCGAGAACCCCGACCTCACGACGGCGAATGAAATTGTGAGGAAATTGCGGGAGTCAGGTATCCCAGAGGTTGTTAACCCGCTCCTCAGTGACAAGGCCCAGTCAAAACGGGATCAGATGGAGTATATTTTCAGCGAATGGATGGGCGTCTACAAGTTCTCCGGAGCTACTGATCGGACTTATCATACCTTCCTAAAGGATATACACCAGAGACAAGTGATGAACCACCAGGAAGACTCCGCGCTCTTTTTCAGACTGAGCATCGACATTTCCGTGGCCATGTTTGAGCACGAATGCCAGAACCCCAATGGAAGCCTCGACGAAGCCGTTTTGTATATAGATGCTCTGGCCAAGCTCGTGGTTTTACTAGTGAAGTTTCAGGGAGAAAGCAACGGTGCCGTCAAGGCGAACAAACCGGACTATCTCAATTCCATCCTTTCTCTCCTGGTTTTGGTCTTGAACCATCATCAAGTTATGAGGGGCGAAGCCTTCAATCAGCGGGTCTTCTTCAGGTTGTTTTCTAGCATCCTCTGTGAATACTCTATGAGCGGTCTTCAACGTACCGAACAACACCGAGAGATGATGTTTGTTTTCGCCAACAAGTTCCTCTCCCTCCAGCCAAAACATGCGCCTGGATTTGTTTACGGATGGCTCTCCTTGATCTCGCATCGTGTCTTCATGGCCGGTATGCTCACCATGGAAGATCAATCGGTAAGTTTCAGAACCAACCCACTCATTACTTTTACTAATCTGCGACTTAGGGCTGGGAACCGTACTGTGAAATCATGCAGGTCTTGCTGTCATATATTGGCGAGCAACTCAAACCGGCAAATGTCTCTTACGTAGCCAAGGATCTGTACAAAGGAGTTCTTCGTATCTTATTGATCCTTCACCATGACTTCCCGGAATTTGTGGCGGAGAACCACTTCCAGCTTTGCAATGTCATCCCGACGCATTGTGCACAGCTTCGCAACCTTATCCTCAGCGCCTATCCCTCGTCATTCCAAAAGCTACCTGATCCATTCAGAGAGGGTCTCAAAGTCGACCGATTAGTCGAAATCCATGAAGCGCCAAAGATTGCTGGGGATGTTTTAGCACCCCTTCGCCGGGCGAATGTTAAGACGGTGATTGATAACTATCTCCGAAACAGTTTGGCCTCCGACGCCTCTATTGAGCAGATCTGCGAAGCTGTTTATAACCCACCCGTCAAGGAAACAGGTCTATTTTCCGTTCCCATAAATGTTGACGTTGTCCTATTGAACGCCCTTGTTTTATATATCGGACAAAGCGCGGTCTCTTCAGGGGGCCAGAAAGGAGCACAGGCATTCCTAAACAATAGCCCTCATTCCACATTGTTGGAGAAACTAGCCAAGACGCTTAACCCAGAAGGCCGATATTACCTGTTTAGCGCAATTGCAAATCAGCTCCGGTACCCGAATAGCCACACTTACTACTTCAACTACACGATTCTACATTTATTCGGAACCCATGCGGAACACCAGGAGTCAGACATTCGCCAGCAGATTATCCGTGTGCTACTTGAGCGACTAATCGTCCACCGACCTCACCCCTGGGGCCTCATCATCACTCTCCAGGAGCTTCTACAGAACAAGAGTTACACGTTCTTCCGCTTGCCATTCATCCAGGCAGCACCCGAGGTAAGCTATTTCCTTCTAACAATCCTTTCCACTCCCAGTGCGAGGAACTTGTTACTAACGAGCCCTTCTCATTAGATCGGACGTCTCTTTGATGCTCTCCTACAGCATATTCAGCAGCAAAGCCCCAGGGCTCTTAGCTAGTTTAGGAATAGCGAGACCTACAGCCCGGATGATGAAATGAGCCTTTCCTTAAATCTGCTACGGCGGATTGGATGATCCCACCACATCAGATCCCCGACGATACATGGCCCCGTATCTCTAATTCACTTCTTATCGACATCATCTTACCTTTCATACTTTTATCTCCTTCTCTGGTGTTTATTTGAACTGGTTCCGATAAATCTTGTTCTTCTCGAGGTTGCTTCTTTTTTTCTTTCCTTTTTACTCTCTCAATATATTGCGGAGAGCATGTTCAGCATGGTTGAGGCGACACGAAACGGTTCATTTTGATTTTTATATTAATTTCTATCATGCTCTTTGCTCTCTTTGCTATGGACCATGAAGGGGTTGCGATGAGATTAAAAAAGCACATGGGGCGTGATTGTCTGCCTTGTACCATAATGAACAGTTAGCTAGTTATTCGGCGATATAGGATATTATTTGCATTGCGTTGATCTTTCTTTCCTTCTGGCCGTTGAGATTCGAATATCATTGAATAACTAGGGATCTTCGACTCGCCTTCCTACAAAGCCTGTAGGCATTCGTTAGAGCAATCCTAATTAATAGAAGTAACCACTGCCCATGGCCCATGTAGATAGAAGAAGGAGCTCATCGGAGGTTGATCGTACTACGTCATGTCACATGTTTTGTTTTTGTTTACTTCCAAGGTTGAAGAGGAGCACCGACCTTGGACGACTTCTTAACTTCCCTCATCTTAGAAATGTAGGACAACAACAAGAAACCACAAGCGGAGAGTTGTTGCAAAAGAAATGGAGAATTCTTCTACACCCGAAGCTGTGGTATGTATATAATCAACCTATCTAGAACCTGGAGCTTCATGGGCTGACTGACGGCTTTCCGAATACCTTCAGGCCCGTCCATTCCGCGCTGTGACCTCGAAACCCGCACAGAGGGCTTACTTGAAGGCATTGCTTTTTAGCGCGGCATGTTTCGTGCTCCTTGGTGTATCATCAGTTGCGTATTGTGTGTTTTATTATAAGTTCGTGCCGCAGGTTGGGCTTGAGAGGGTGGTGCATTTGCAGTTTGGGTAAGAGAGGATCTTTTCCAATCCATTCTACATCGCTCAAGAAAGCTACAGCGTTATGCAGTCTAGTATGCTAATCTAGTTTATCCGCAAAGTGATGGACATCCATTCGGTTCTGCCCCTCTAGGATCCGAACTAGCATCTCTCCAGGCATACGATGTCAGCGTCTCGCTTCAGCTCCCGCGCACACCTTCGAACCTAGCGACGGGGAATTTCATGCTCGACCTTTCGCTCATTTCACCGTCGGTCAATTCGTTCCACGATAATACATCTACGTATATACTTGCACACTCACGACGACCGGCGATTCTTACCTTTTCGTCGCCGATGGTTGATACTGTGAGTCGGATTTGGCGAATGCCTTTATATGTCTTTGGATGGAAGAAAGAGGCAGAGACGCTGGAGACGGGTATGATGGAGGGGGTGGAGTTTGCTAAAGGATGGAGGAATTTGCCGGGGAGTTTGAGGCTCGAGTTGCAGAGTCAGGAACGGATGCAGGTTTATACCGCGACGGTGAAGTTTATCGCGAAGTTTAAAGGACTTAGGTATGTTGCGTTGTCTGTGGATGTCGAACTTTGCTCTGGGGGTTATCTTTTACAGTTCAATTCTAACCTACAGCTACAGGTGGATTATGTACAATTTCCGGATTCTATCTTTTTTCGTCTTCAGCTTTTTATTCTGGGCCGTGTCAATTGTTTCGACGGTCACGTTTTGGTTCGTTTTATCGGCATATGTTGAGCCAGAGGAGACGACAGATGAAGTGAAGTCCGGGGGAGAGGATGAATCCGGCAGTGAACACGACCTAGGAAGCACTGATGAACCCACAGACGGATCCTCGAGTGATGCTGGACTTCCGAAGAAATCACGGAAAAGAAAGCGAAGACGAGCGCGGAAAATTGGTTCCGCGGGCCGGGTCAAGAAAGAAGACGATGAAATCAAGAAGGAAGAAGAGGACATAGAAGAGAGTACTCGGCTTGCACCGCTGGTTGGTGAAACGGAGGATGATGTGGAATATTAATTCTTGCAAGGCCAAAATGCTCCATGGGATCGGTAGGTATGGGAGAGCAAGGGAGTTGAAGAAAGTGTTTCAATTGTCTTATAGCGATAGATACCCAGTTTTAATGTCATTATGATCAAGATAAGGGGGTTCGTTCATGTCGCAATTCTTCCTTCGTCTCATCATATTACCTTCTTCGCTACGAGTTAACCGCAATAGTCGTATATCAAATACACTGGGGATGGGGAGTCAACTGTAGCTGGTGCCACGATCTTTCTCCGTCGCCCCGCATAGCGCCACTCCGAAATGGTGAAAAAATATCGTGGGACTTATTTTTTTTTTTTTTTTTGAAAACGAAAACCTCAAGTGAATTATTCTTTATTGACCCCAATTGACTTGCCGACAAAGAACTCCGTTGAGACTCTTGCATTGCATTCACTCGGCCGATTATACCCGTTATATCCTTGATTTGTTTTCCCTTGATCTACTGCTTATATTCCGCTCACTTCTCTTATTCATATCTTATCGATAAACACCTTAGTGGGGTAAATATTTGAAAGTAGGAGAGGAAAGTAAACAGAAGGAAATCAATCACAGTGAATGGGAAAATATGCATATACTGGTAGGCGCTCATTTGATACGCTTAAGCGACACCTCTATTCGTTAATTGGACGTTTGCTAATCTCTCCGACTTCAGGTTGTCAACGATGACGGTCCGCCCTCAAACCAATCCTCCCCATACGTCCACTCCCTCGTGCACACTCTCCAAAAAGCAGGCCACGAAGTCTCCGTCGTCCTCCCTCACCAGCAGAGATCCTGGATCGGCAAAGCACATTTCGTCGGCGAGACAGTAAAACCAACATACTTCCGCCCCGGAACCCTTCACCACGACGACGGCACCGTTCACCACCTCCCGCTCAGTGACGATGAAGAATCAAATGGTGACAACAGAAACATCGACGAATGGATCCTCATAGACTCCACCCCTGCTAGCTGCGTCCAAATCGGCCTCTACCACTTCTTCCAACACCGCGGTCCCATCGACCTCGTAATCTCCGGCCCCAACTACGGCCGCAACACAACCGCCATCTTCTCTCTCTCCAGCGGAACCGTCGGCGGGGCAATGGAAGCCGCGGTCTGTGGTAAAAAATCAATAGCCCTCTCCTACGCCTTTTCCTCAAGAGACCACGACCCCGTCGTCATCGCGGAAGCGTCCCGCCATTCCTTGAAGTTAGTCGAACACCTCTACAAGAACTGGGATGATAAGGTCGACGTATACAGTATCAACGTCCCGCTAGAGCCGGGGATAGAGACTGGGAAGACAATGTTTACGAGGATGTTGGATAATCGGTGGAAGAGAAGTTGTTTCGATGCTGTCGACGCGGAGGCGAGTGGTGAGGATCCGAGTCTTCAGGAGCAGAAGTTGAGGCAGCAGGGGGAGAAGGTTCTTGCGAATGGGATCGAGAAAGTAAATACGAGGCATCAGCATAAGCATTTCAAATGGGCGCCGAAGTTTGCAGATGTTTATCGGAGTGTGGACGAGAGTGGGCCGGGAAATGATGGGTGGACGGTTAAGGCGGGGATAACGAGGTTTGTATTTCCCTTCCTGTCGCGGGTGTATTCGTGTGTCTGTACTGATGAATGGTTTTTGCGACAGTGTCACTCCGCTGAAGGCGAATTTCATGCATGTGCCCGAGTATGAAGGCGAGATTAAGCTGTGAGTAGCAATTGAACTGACGATAGACCGGGGGAACTATCATTACAGGCGCTTCAGAGCATAGATTTGCTTTGTATAATACGGACATATCGAGACGTGAATAGATCTTGCGTATAAGCTGGCCATTCCCCCTACCCTCTTCTTGTTTTCAATCCCTCCCCTTTAAACCCCCTTTGAAATCTATCCCCCTTACTTTTGTTTCCCGCTAGGGGCATTCTGACCATATTTGCGTGTTTCCTGCGTCCGTAGGCCTACTACTGCTACTACTGCAAGTGAACCGATTTTCTATGCTATAATCGACAGTGAAAATTCATACGTGCAAGACCTGGTGACAAAAGCCCTCCAAACGCAACTTCATGAATCGCAATACGTACGGATATCATCAATAGCAGAGCTCCCAAACCCACAGGCACCAGTTTTGCAGTATCGTGAATACGAAAAGATCGACTTTGAGCATGCCTATACGCAACCTCGCACCTCACTGACCAATGCATATGTGATTCGCAAAGCGCTGATTCGAAAACATTACCTCTCCAATACGGTCGCATACTGGGTTGCGAAACACCCTGAAAGTGTTCTCGGCAAGCACGTCAAGCCCTCATTCGAGTTCGAGCTGGATTATGCCGAGTTCCTAGACGAGGCACTTGTGGAGGCGTACGAATTGAGGGAGAGCCTCGATGCTAACGAGAGTAGGGCGGAGAATGAGAAGGAGTGGTGGATTTTGAAGCCGGGGATGAGCGATCAGGGACATGGGATCCGGCTGTTCAATAGCGAAGCGCAGCTTCAGGAGATATTCGAGGAGTGGGAAGAGCTCCTTGATTCTGACGAGGACGAGGATGAGGATGAGGTGCTGGATGTGAAGCAGGACGATAAACAGATCTCTGTTCATACGCATGGCGTTGCGACTTCCCATCTACGGCATTTCGTGGTTCAACCATACATCGATCCACCGCTCCTTCTGCCATCAGCCTCGAATAAGAAGTTCCATATCCGGACGTATGTCATGGTGGTTGGTTCCTTGAAGGTCTACGTTTGGAAGGAGATGCTGGCTCTGTTTGCCGAGAAATCATACACGCCTCCCGCAACCGATCTAGATGACCTCACTAGACATCTAACCAATACCTGTCTCCAGGACGACCCTAAAGAGGAAGGTGTCCGAAGGTTCTGGGACCTGGATGACGAACTGCCTTCTTCTTCAGGCGCTAAAATCGGGAACAGCGACTGGAAGAAGACAGTCTATCAGCAAATCTGCGCCATCACCGGTCAAGTCTTCGAGGCTGCTGCACGAGGGATGGCCGTACACTTCCAAACCCTACCTAACGCCTTCGAATTGTTTGGGGTGGATTTCCTAGTTGATGCAACGGGGAACGCATGGCTTTTGGAGTTGAACGCCTTCCCGGACTTTGGAAAGACTGGGGAGGAATTGAAAGATGTGGTAGTTGGCAGATTATTCGAGGCGGTTGTGAATGTTGCTGTGAAGCCGTTCTTCTTGGGCGACGCTGTGGTGCCGGAAGAAGAAGGGAGAGTTTTGGATCTGGTGGCAGATTTAGACCTTGGAAGGAGGGGCATGTAAATAATGGGTGGCCATCAGGGGGTTCGTTTTTAAAGTAGTAACCCCCTTTTCTATTTGTACCTCAATATCATAGAATTATAAAGTCTGTGCAGAAGAGAGTGAACGAGAGTGATCAGCTTTGTTTGGGGCTCTGGGGGGTATTGGGCAGCTTTCCGTCACGTGGTAGGAATGTATCTCCAGCCCTGGAGAGCCGAGTGCTGTTGAACCATCGTCATCTCTCCTACAATATGAACACCTAAGAGAAAAGCGTCGAGTTTTAGTCTAGTTGGTGACGTTCAATTAGTGCATTCGTTTCCTCTGACCGGCGACAGGTTCTTGATCGGGCTTTTGAATCTGCATCTGCTCAGCCGAGTGCGGGCTGTGCTGTGTCGTGAATTGTCATTGGGCTTGCTTGCTTTCGGGAGAGCTCGCTTAGGTGCTTTCGTTCCAATGGACGAGGTTACCTCTTATCCTTGAAGGCTTCAAATGCTCCAAAGTACCCTGGGCAGGATCATCGGGGTCAACAGCCTCACTCTGAATGACAACGCAAAGATGATGAGCCAACAAGCTAGTAGGCCATGCATGGAAGGCGCTTTGGCAAGGCTTTTGGACCAGGTCTGCTTTCGGAATCGTATTTAATAAACCTGAGAAGAGATCTTCTTTTTCTTGAGATAAGTATTTGCACTTCTCTGGACGTTCTGCTGAGCTTTCCGCAAACTACAAAAATCGGGCACCCATATCCTCACAGGAACGTCGGGGCTGTCATATAAGCGAAATGGAGCCGGTATCGCTGGCTGCTAGCTGCCTCACCTTAGCAGGATGCGCTACGAGTCTCATCAAGGATCTCTACGACCTCAGAGCCAAGTTCAAACAAGTTGATCGAGTTGCTGGGTTATTGTGCGTCCAAGTATCTACGCTCCGAACCGCAATCTACGGTCTATCATCTTGGCTCGAAAGAAAGCCCGTGTCGGCTGCTTGTGACAGCCGTCTCAGAAATGAATTCCAGCAATCACTAGATGCTTGTGCTTCTCTGATTATGATGCTGCAAGCGCATGTCTCGCATGTAAGAGACAGCGACGGCGTCATTACTACGCGAGGTAAAATCAGGCACATCTTGGATGAGAGTGAACTAAAAGAGTATGACCGTATGCTCGGCGTGCAGGTCCAAGCATTGGGCTTTTTAGTTCAAGTTATTCAACTGTATGTTCTCTTCCCTGTCCGTGGTGTATATTTATGCTAATGATGTAGGGACTCTATGGATGAGCGGCGGCGGAGACTCTCTGAATCTTCCAACAAAAAAATGCTCGCGAAAGCCAAGGATGACGCTTCAACATATACGCACCGCACTAGCGCTTCGCTATTGACGTCGAGCGACAGCCTCAATACGTTCGATTCTGTTGGCACCGACTTTGACTTCGACCAGGAGCTTATTTACAGCAAACCATATCTAAGCACATTCAAAGCCATGATGAAGCGTGAACTTAACCTGAAAAAGACTAAGAAACACCGCAGCCCTAGACATTCTTTCGAACCGCCAAGGACCCACCAGTCTCAGAGAGCTAGTGCAACGTACTTGAGAGGGAGGGCAGCTTCGGACCAGAAGGACACTGATGACCTACACTGGACATCCACTGGCCCCCCTTCCTATAATAAAATTCATCAAGCTTCCCTTTTTTCAGAATTCCAGGCCAGGAATGGATCAACAGTATGTCTCGGTTTGCCTTTGAATAGGCCACCATCCGCTTCGACTTTGTCTTCTATTCCTGCATCCGAAGCCGGTGATCGAATACCCACGAGGCAATCGGAGGGCCTCGCTAATGGCGAGAAACAGGAGATCTTTCCACGGATTGAAGAATACGGCACCAAATCAGTTGTTGAAGAAAATAATATTCCGGGGATTTTACCTTTACACTCTCACCATTCTGTGCAGACTGTTGAAGAGTTGGTTTCGGACAATGAAGGCACCGCTCTTGAGGATCATGCCGGAAAAATGCCTATTCATCATGCTATAGAGGCCGCCGGTCTTGAAGAGACTACCCCGTTTGCAAACGATGAGAAAGATCAAAGTCTGTCCTTGCCTGAGATCAACCAAAGCTGTTTCACTCGCCAGATGAAAGACGTATCTGCCAGACGAGTCGATTCATGTGACTCAGAAATGCCTCTCACATTGACTACCATGGAGAATTCTATCGCTCGTCAGGAAACGGCACTGCATGAGGCATGCGAACGGGCGAATACCGGGACAGTCAAAAATATCCTCGCTTGTGGCACTGAGGTCAATGTTATCAACCGTCGAGGAAACACCCCTCTTTACACGGCATGCCGCCGTTCGGAATCTCTTCCAATTGTTCAAATTTTAATCGAACATGGGGCCGATATCTCCATTGGAAACAAAATCCATAAGACTCCTCTGCACCGGGCTGCTCATTTTGGGCACTCACAGCTAGTCAGAGAACTTTTAAACAATGGCGCGGATGTGGATATCCAGGATATCAACGGGCGTTCCGCACTACACTACGCTTGTGACTCTTCTTGGACTACGAGGGAGGAAGTCATACGACTGTTACTATCCGCTGGTGCAGATATCAATATCCTGGATTCTTGGGGCTGCACTCCGTTAGACGAAGCCTGTGAAGCTGCTGTCGAGGAAACAATAGATCTTCTTTTAGTGAACGGAGCACTTGTCCGTTCCAGTTCTTACGAGCGGCTTCGGAAATGTCAGCATCGGCCGAAAGCTGAGGTCTTCGAGATTCGCAGGCTCTTGAATCAGCATCGGCCGCCTTTCATGCCATCTGCCGGTCGGGTTCTAGACCTGCAAAGCACGTCGACTTTGACAAAGCTACAAACTATTACGGTTTGATGAACCACTGGCTCGATGAACACGGGGTCAGCCGTTCATGGTCTGCAAATTACACCGCCACACTTCAGCTCGAGGGGCACACAGACTGAAGGCATAGACATCCCTTTTATGTTATGCTGCCTGTCAGTAGATTACTAAACACTGGTACAGGGCCAGATGCCGAATATATATAAATATAAATGGAAGTGTGTCCGTCTGAATTAACACTAGGAAGGACTTGTCTCTACTAACTACCACAACTAAATCCTCCCGTGGCTAGTGATTCTATTCTCTTCTTTTGCAAATGTATAACATCTTCCCTTCCTCTCGAACAACTCCTTTAGTGACTGGATGGATGGATAGATTAGCTATACGCCATCCTATCCGCCATTAAGGCAGCTAGGCAAGAGGTCGAGGCTAGTCTTTCTAAAATATCACAGTCTGACGATTGCAAGGTATGAGTTTTTATGTAGAACGGCTGGGATCCAGGGTTTTGACTTAAAAAAGCCCCTCATCCCCTGGCAGGAGTCTGCTTACGGCCCATGGGAAGGGCGCATTGGTCTGGCTTCAGACATGAGCAGGGTATATCGGACTTAAAACCCCTTGCTCTTGGGGAAATGTGAACCTTCATTCAATGGTCCTTGCGAAAACGGAGTCCCGATTCGACGGCCACTTCGGCCTTGGTTTGAGGTCTCCGATGATTTGTCGACCGTGCCTGGTATCTGGGTGAGCAGTTGGATTTATCCAGCCCTGATTCGGCTCTTATCATAAATGCTAGGTAGGGAGGTAGCTGCACAATGGCCTCGTTCATCACATCGACGCTGATCCTTCTCTGCGTTTACCTCAATGATGACTCTACTTCACCGATGATTCTGATTGTCCTCCTAGTTCTGCCCTGGCTCAGTGGTAAAACTTCATGTTCCCAGGTAGGTGGTCTCCTGTAGTTGCTCTGATGTCCTAGTGCGGATTCAGTCTAGAGAGTACGCAAGACAGTACCTATAGTAGTAGGTATGTGTTAAAGTGAGACGAGGGTTTTGAAAATGTTGCTCTTGCTCAACATGTCGTCATCGTCTTCACTTCGTAGGTAGGCTGTCAGCGCTCGAGCATTGCCAAAATACTTGGGCAACTCTTTTCTCTTCTCTTTCCTTTCTCATCTTCTTTCCCATAATAGTGTCGAGGATAGGGTCCTCAGCCTCATGTTTTTATTGAAGAAAGAAGAACAGGGGTTTCTAGAAGCTAAACCTTAGGTGGTACTAGCCTGAGTAGTTGGCTGCGCCCAGCTTACTAACTGTTCCTGGCATCATATCTGCCTGAACGACAATCCTTCATCTACCCTATGTTTCTTTTCTCTCGCTTACTGTCGAGACGCACAAGGAGAGAGAACAGCCGCAGTGCATACAAGGCCTGAGAGTATCATAGGACCAGCCGGTCATCTTCGGCGACCTGTTCCTCTTTTGTGGGTCTTCTCAGGCATCGCGAATCTTCTCGAGCATCGTTTACACCATCGCCACCCATTGTCAGCCTTCTTGACTAGAAAAATTCCAAGGTTCACTGTAGCTCCTATCAAGAATTCATGCCTGTTCCCTAGTAGATGTTGGCGCTTGGGCAGCAGTAAGAGCCGCATCCTATCTAGGTCATCCCTTCCCGCGCTTTCAACCAAATCGGAACGTCGTTTCCTTTTTAAAGGTGTTGAACATCTCAACTACCTAGTACCTTCTTCTTCTCCTTTTTCTTTTTCTTCCTTTCTCTAGATGGTCGTTGCACCTCCTTCCTTAGGAGTATTTCTTTCCTTTCCTGATTGTTTCTGATCTCATGTCTCCTTCCACTTGAGTTCGAGGTTCGAGGAACAAACCAGGACTACCAACACCTTTCCATGGAACCAGCTTCCTTTTGTATCAACTCATTATCAGGCAAGCGCACCCTTGTCTACTTTGGCACTGAATGCCAGTGACTCACTCGCCTGTTCCTGCCTGAGTCAAAAGAAGCAGAAAGTCCAACCCTCATCGTCGCACGCACATACTACCTAGGTACTACTGTGACGTGCATCTCATCTTTTTGCTTCGTTTTCTCTTCTTCCTATTTCTCATCTTGTTTATCATCCTCTTGATTTCTTCCTCGTTTTCCTCTACGGATCTCTACAAAAAACAGCTGCCTCTATTGGTTTCACATCACACAATTCACAGCTTCGTTTATTCTCTTTATATACAGTAGCTGTGGATTTCCCATAACCCTTGAGTTTTTACCTAGAGGGTGTGTAGGCCGGTATCACGTTTTTGCCTTTTGCTTGGGTTGTTTGTATCTACGCAAGCACATCCTCTCCGAAAATGGCTACAACAGGACCTTTGGACTCGGGGCCCCAGCTATCTAAAGCTGTCCTGATTCTTCATTCCGCCCTTCCTCTCGTCGTCGGCGTTTATTACTTCGTTGCTACCACTGTGAGCTATTTTACCCAGTCAAAGACTGAAGAAGAGAAACCTCCAAAGAGGGTTCTCCGCAACGTGCTCTTCTGGCTGGTTTTTGGAGTTCCCGTCACCTACGTAAGTTAAATATCCCTCGATCTGGACCAATCTAGTTCTCACCACCCGGTGATGAATATGACATGCCTGATCTTATATGCTAATATCGAATAATAGGCTATAGAAGGGGCGATATTACTGCATGCGTCGTTTTCCGGCGTTAGCACTCCTCCCGGGGAAGATAGTATTGTGAGTACTTGTCACGGACCCATAGCTGGAAAGTGGATTTTGAGAACCTTGGCATCTCTCTAACATCCCTTAAATCACAATAGATCTACGTATTTGCGTCAGGATTACTGTGGTTTACGCTCCTCTTGGGATTTTCAGACTCGTCTTCCTCTCCTGGGTATCGCTTCTACGGTTGCTGGGTGGTCTATCTAATCGGTGAAATAATGCTTCTCTCGTTTTGCTTAACCATCGCACGCCCTCGCCACGGCTTAGTTGCGACAATCGTTGGGCTCCAGGCGCTTCGTATTGTCATCCTGATTCTCCTCTGTGGAATGACCCTTGGTTCTCGAGTTGTTCCTTCGAAGAAGAGTAGAGATGAAGAGGAGAGCTCTCCTTTACTCGGCCAAGGGTCCCAACCACTCAACGATCCCCAGGGCATTCAGCAGCCTCCGGGTACGGGAGACAATAACTACGGGTCAATCAATTCCGTTAAATCGCCAAAATCGGGAAATGGTAACACGCAGGCAGACTCGGAAAACCCTGGAACGGATTGTGATGATAAAATCAAGAATCAGAGTACTAAAGACTACATAAAATCATTCACGGTACGTCTATCTGGTTGTTTACCTCCAAATGCCCTGAGCCGTTCCGCCCAGTCCCCCTTCTTCTGTTTGTTTTTTTCTAACTTTGATATACTATCAGGTCCTTCTTCCGTTTTTCTGGCCAACTGGTAAAATTCACTTGCAGCTATTATATGTGGGTGTGGGTTTATGCCTGATAGTGAACCGGGTTTTAAATGTGCTTGTCCCGCTTCAAATTGGCCTAATCACAAACATTCTCAGTAAACCCAATCGTATGTATCCTCATTTCCCTACCATAAATTGAATATAATCAGTTCGTGGCTACGGTCCAGTCTACGAACTGCGATACTGAATATCCCTATCTTTCATTGTAAACCTCAGCTAATAATACGACAGCAACCCTTCCGTTGAAAGAAATTTCCGTCTTCATTGCCCTACGGCTACTCGATTCCAGTGGTGGAATTGAAGCGATCAGGGGTTATCTGTGGCTGCCGTTGGAAAACTATTCATATCAGAGAATTGGTCAAGCTGCCTTCGATAAAATAATGACGCTCTCCTGCGACTTTCATGACAACAAACACTCAGGCAGCCTGTGGCTGTCAATATCCCGCGGCCAGTCAATTCGCTATCTAGTGAGCTCGGTTCTCTTTCAAGTAGGCCCCATGCTCGTTGATCTCGCCCTGGCAATTAGTGTTTTGTATTACCTCTTCGACGTCTATATGGCCCTAATTATAGCAGCTGTTGTTGTCACATTCCTATGGTCAGCTGGAAAGATACTCTCCCTTCAGAAAGAGAAGCGGAGGGAATGGATTGCCGATCTTCAGAAAGAGCAAAACATATTATGTGAAACGACTGGCAACTGGAAGACCGTCTCATACTTCAATAGAGTGCCTTATGAGAAATCCCGTTATTTCTCTGCGATGGATTCACACATGAAATCTCGTCTTATTTATAAGCTGTGGAATCAGATGGAATCAATCGTTCAGTCGTTCTTGCTGGTATTTGGATTGATGGCGGCCTGTTTTCTGGCGGCCTATCAAGTCATACAAGGCAACAAACCTGTTGGTAGCTTCGTTATGCTACTCAGCTACTGGGCTCAACTATCTGGGCCCCTTCGATTTTTTGCCAGTAGTTTTTGTGGAGCCGTTCTCGATCTGGTGGACGCTGAGGACCTACTTGCCCTTTTGAAAAGGCAACCGACCGTTTCCGACGAGGAAGATGCAAAGAAGATGATCCTTAGTACTGGGGAAATCGAATTCCGAGACGTCAAATTCTCGTACGATAACCAGAGAGATATTGTTCGGGATATCAATTTTAAGATTGCCCCTGGTCAGACAGTCGCACTAGTTGGGGAAACGGGCGGCGGGAAATCAACTATCATGAAATTGATTTCCCGTTTCTATGACCCGAAGGAAGGTGCCGTCTTTATCGATGGACAAGACATTCGTTATGTGACTCTCGAGAGTTTGCGTGCCAATATCGGTGTTGTCCCTCAGGACCCCGCACTCTTCCACGATACCATTATGAATAACATCCGCTACGCGAAGTTTGACGCTACTGACGATGAGATATTTGAAGCCTGCAAGGCCGTTGCTCTTCATGAAAAGTTCTTATCCTTCTCGGATGGATATGAGACCCTTGTTGGCGAGCGTGGAATGAAACTTTCGGGCGGAGAGCTACAGCGTGTTGCGATTGCTCGAGCAATCGTAAAACGCCCAAAGATAGTCCTTTTGGATGAGGCCACCAGTAGTGTGGATAGCGAAACTGAAGCGCAAATACAGGAAAGTTTAGGGGCTCTCAGCACGGGTCGGACGACCTTTGTCATTGCGTGAGTTTTCTCTATTAAATTACCATCTGAAGTATCTCTAATCATCTGACATTTGGTTATAGTCATCGGCTCTCCACTATCAGAGATGCTGACAAGATTCTTGTCATCCAAGATGGGAGAATTGTCGAGCAAGGCACACACGAGAGCCTTCTGAGTGATGGGGGTCGCTACCATCGCTTGTGGAGCCGTCAGGGCTTCTTTCGGTCGGACGATCCAGAGCACCAGCCTGATTTAATCGACGTATCGGACAACCGAGAGCCGATATCTTCCAACCATGACCCTGACTCGCAGAGTATCGAGCCTGTAGAACAGAAAGAGCACGAGCCCGACTTAATCGATGGATCCAATGACCAACAGTCGGGATCGTTTAAGCCGGGGCCTTCCAACTCGGGGCCTTCTAACCCAGAACCACCCATCATGAGCGTCCGCGATCCTTCGGCTAATAGTGGCAAGTTGATCAAGACATGGAAGCCAGAGGCTCCAGAGTTTGTCCCTTGTAACATCAGTCGATGGAAGCCTACTCCTATTATTTCAGCCCCAAGCCTTCAATACCCTACATTGAGTCCATACACGGCTAATAAGCAAGCAACGGGGGGCGTGGACAAATATTCGAAAATCCCAACCCCTGTCCACAACTCCAAGGAGAACGCGCCGAAAGCAGTAGTCTCGGTTATACATGGCTGTAACTACGCAGGATCTGATAGTGACGGGAGGAAACACGTTGCTGGCCTCGTTCCTTCAGGCGAGGCAACAAAAGAACCCGTGTCCGGAAACCAGCAAACTGCTCCTCCTGGGGTGACTACAGACGCGGATGCCCTACAAAGAGATTGGATAGACCGTGCAAGGTACAAGAGAAAGCGTGTCACCCGTAGGAATATGTCCAAGAGTGATCCCGCTGGCGTTACGGCTGATGGTAAGGACGACGGTTATAACGATTCTTCTACTCCGGTTGGGTCTAGAAAAGGTCTCATCGACCGACCGTCCTTGGGGGACAGCTCCCCAACATTGACTGCAACTGTTGATAACAGCTCAAATCCGCGACGACGCCGACGTAACCGTCACTTAAAGAACAAGAGCCCGAGAAAGCCTCTTCTTTCCGTCAGCAATGGCCTTTCTGATACTCCACCCGCAACTCCATCTAACCCATTTACGGAGCGGTTTCAGCCGGCACCACGCCGAGGTACAGGCATCGGACGTTTCCCTCCTGCGGCATGATATCCTCGTTTATTCCGAATATTTCCACGGGGGGGACGGCTGTTTCTTCAGCCCCATGTGGTTATTGGTTGCGTGAGATATAACCGTGGGAGAAACTTCTGAAGTGTTTGTTTGCTTTATGGTCTGATTGTCAAAAAATATTTTTTTATCACGCTTTTTCTAACGATTTCTTATGAAGGATGGGGTTCGGCTTCGATTTCTCGAAGGTTTTGTCTTTTTCCAATGTGCATTGCTAGCTGTATATGTACATATGTAGCTCAGAAAACAAATTAATAGATCTTATCTAATTAGGTATAATGGAATAGATATGATGGAGGGCGACGGATGATAGAAAAGTGTGTCATCGTCGGCGATTTGTTCAAGCATTCCATGTCCGTCTGCTTCGGGGCGTGCGATACGTGAGAGGCTAACCAAAGTTCTGCTGGTAAGCTCTGGGAACCCGTAAGGAGATACGGTGAGGGGTTAAGAAGGTGAACCAAATACCCATCTCCATAAGTTCACTACCCAAATCTTTGTTTCGCCAGCGCCTTTAGAACACTCATAGTTTCATCCTCCTTTCGGCGATATGCCTCCATTCTCTCTTCCCTCTCTGCTACCCTCGCCCTTAATATTTCCTCCCTCCTCAGCTCTCTATCATTCTTCTTTCTTGTCTCCTTCTCGCGTTCTCGTTTCACTACCTCTAAGCTGTCGCCAGCTCCTCCACCGCCACCACCTCCTTCACCCATTAACTCATCGTCAGCCACGCCTTCAGTAGGTGACCCACCGCGAGCTGACTGCGCGAATGAACGGTTCGCAGCGGCTTTCTCCCGGCGCTTTTCGAGGCGGCGTTCGTGGGTCCCTGGTTCGGCGCGGGGAGCGACTTCTTCTTGGATGTTTTTGAGGGCTGATTTGTGGGAGGAAAGGGCTTCATGGTGGAGGGAGCGGGAGTGGGATCTTTCGGATCGGTGGGCGGATTGGGTGAGTTCTATTGCAGGGGAGGAGTTGTCAGTATGCTCCTGGGAAAAATGAAGGGGGCTGTACGTACCTCGTTGGATTTGGAGATCTTCTGTTTTGGGGATTGTTGGGCCGGATTTGCCATATTGGTTTCTGGGGTTGGAGTCTCTTGTATTCGAGAGTTGTTGCTGTTGCTGTGGGAGACGTGGGCCGTAGGATTCTTCGTCTTCGTCTTCGTCCTCGTAGTCTTCGACTCTGTCGAGATCCATACGGCTACCACTTGTTTCTCCCATAGATTCATCTCTAGTTCGGGGTGCCGGCTCTGATGGCGAGCGAGTGCGGTCACGGACGGGAGGAGAGGCTCGATGTGAATTCGAGGAGGTACGGGCTTTCTCCAGTGTGCTTGGGTCGTACCAGCCTTCCGCCAGTTCTCCACGGTTCCTCATTTATGTCAGCATCAGGATGAAAAAAGTAGAGGGAAAAAAAAGCTCCGTAGTCTCGTAAAGGAAGGGCGATAGCCCAATCCTTACCATTTCCCCAAAAAGCTCTTCCATCTACCCTTGACTTCGGTCTCGCTTAGATCTTCTAGGATAAGATTCTTTTGAATATCAAGGTACATTCCCAATACCGGTTCGTAATGCGCCAAATCTCGCTTTGTTAATTGTCTTGATCCGAAAGGAAGGGGCTGCGGCGCCGCCGCAGTTGGCGGGTCAGCGGGGCGGTCTTCATGTTTGCGGCTGCGGTGATGGTGGTGGTGATGGTGGCCCTTTCTTTTTTTGTCTCGGCTGTCCTCGATATCGCGATCCCGATCTCGATGGCGGTGGGATCGGGATCGTTTGCGATCGCCGTCGTCTCTGTGGATCGAGGGTGAGCGGGATCGGGATCGGGAGTGAGTTATTGATCGCGACGAGGGTTTATGTCGGCGTGAGCTCGGGTGATGACGCGTGCGGTCATTACTGTACATTTTCGCTTTTCTGTTTGTTGCTATCCAAAACGAGGGTGGGATTGGTTGGAATTGAGTATCGCGATTGAACTCTTTGGCAGGATATGAAGTCAGAGTTGAGGTTGATGCCAAGCTTTTCCCGCCTTATCTCCGCTCTTATTCTCCGGGACCGCATGGCTCCGTCGCGTGCTCAAAGGAAGCCTCAGTCTCAGAATCATTTCACATATAGCGCTTGTATCACCACCAAGATTCGCTTGGAAATTTAGAAACTGTAAGCTATAGATAAGTACTATGAACCAAGTGAATACCTGCAATAAAGCAACCCGAATCCTGACTATTATGATACACAATAAAATAATAACAAACTCCGCTCAAAGCCGAAACTCAACGAAAGGGATCCAAAGGAATTCTTTTAAATTAAAATAGATATCAGCCCTTGACCCGCATTTATGATGCGGATGCCTCCTCATTATTTTCTGTAGCACCGGAGCTGTTTCCGCCAGCGTTGCTTTGGGTCGTAGATTCAGAGTTGTTAGCCCTGTTCGCTGCTGCCATTTGCCATGCTGGGATTGCGGCCGGCTTTCCGAATTGAGAAAAGCTGCTTCCGGAGCCTTGGGAAGCTGCTGGTAACCCAGAGGACTGCGGCGCCGCTGGTGTGGGTGCTGGGGTTGGGACCTGTTGGACCTGTGGTGCGGAAGACCCGTTCGTACTAGGTGCAGCAGATCCGGCATCTTCACTTGAGCGGGTTGGGGCATGCGCGGATACTCCACCCACAGTTCTTGATGCCGCGGGAGTAGAAGATGCACCCGAGCCCACTCTGTTTCCAACCAATACTTTCAAACTCCTCAATTCAGTTCCGAGCTCTTTTAATCTCTTCTCGTTACCCTCACGAGCACCTTCCATAGCCTTCGGAATCCTGTCCTTCAAGTCTTTTATTTCATCACTGATCCGGCGAGTTTCGTCGTCTCGTCGACGAGATGCCGTCTTTAATTCGGACACAACAGTCTCAACCTCACGCAGCGTGGAATCAAGATGTTCGGTTCGTGCCTCCTCGGCAGATTTGAGATTTGCCGTGTCGGTAGACAATTGGTCAAGAAGACCAAAGGCACGAGTGAACTGCTCATCGATACTTTCTTTATCCTGCTGAATTTGAGGTGGAGTCGGAGGAGCAATCAGAGGTGAAATATATCGCTATGTATATAGTCAGCGAGGCACTCGCATAACAACTCGTGGACACAAGAGCGTACCTTAGTTACGAAATAGAGACCGTATCCTACTCCACCTACTACTGTTGCCATTATGAACCAGTCTCGCCAGTCACGCTTCGGAAGTCTGGTTGGGAATTTGCGTTAGTAAAACCAGCAGGGCGAGAAATATAAGGGTATCAAAACTGACTCTGGCGGAGGAGGTTGCCATTGTCCATACGGTCCATAGCCATATCCTTGATTTGGTGGGGGTGGAGGCGGTCGATAGCCGGCATTTTGTTGCGGTGGAGGGGTATATCCAGCACCTGTTGATTGAGTAACAGCGCCGGTAGGTGCTGACTCTCCACTGGCCCGCGACAAGGCAAGGTCAATCTCTTCTTGTGTGAGGTTCTTGGATTGGAGAAATGCGACTCGCTTCTCTAATGGAGAGGAGGCAACTGAGGGATCTTGGAGAACTGCGACTCCCAAAGAGAGAGGGTTAGACGTTGTCTGGGTATAGAACAAGTAGGGACATTGGAAAATTCAGACGTACAGGAAACCTAAGAAGCAAGCCCGTCAGTTAGCCACAGATACTTCAGAGAAACAGGGTGGAATACGTACAGCTGAGGAGACTAGCTCCTCACGAGCCATAGTGAAAGAGCTTCAAGCTTTTGTCAATACCTGGCAGTCATCTATTCAAAGTCAATGAGGAATATAGAAGATAAAGCTCTGAGAATAGAAAGAAAGAAACAATCCTGAAATCGCTCCTCTGTCTCCGTGTCTCCCTTGGATAAGATCGAAGATACCGAAAGAATTCTGGGGATTCCGAGTCGGAGCCGAGGTAGAGCACTCGCCGATCTCGTGATCACGGACCACGGAGGTTGGGTTAATCCGAAGCAACCCATGCTTTGTTTACATGTGGGAATATCCAAAACTGCCTGTCGCAAAACAAAGCATCACGATATACATCTTTCATCCGCTTTTAGGAACAGCCCACCTTTGGTCGGAGGGTTTGGCGTTTTCCTCCATTCCTTTCCTCACGAGCTCGAAGAAGCAGATACGATTTTGGTTTCTATTCTTGACTACAATTAAACGAAGGCCCGAGTCTCAATTTGCGACACGCTCATATACAACCTGTTCCCGACCATGTCGCAAGACACGGGATTGTTTAGCATTCGGCGGCCACGAGAGGTGGATAGCTCCCCTTTTCCTTGACCCGTTGAACTACTGGTCTGAATTTCATATTAATGCTTGCTAACCTAGTCTTCGGCGCAGACCCTCGGAAACGTCCAGAACTTCTCCGCCATTCCCCAACCCGCCTCTGCCCTAAAGCGCACCAGCTCCGCCAGCGGTTACCATAATGCTCCGCAGACATCCCAACATACGCGCTCATCATCAATGGCTCACTCAATGAGCCGCCCCCAGCAACCTAATTTCCAACGCACATCATCTGGTGGAAACCTTGGAACCGACATGGGGTTATCGACAGTCAGGCGCTCTGTATCCAGCAACATGTTCCAAAGCGCGAGCGCAGGGCGCTTGAGTTTTGCACCTGGCTCCGCGGGTCCAGTGCCCGCGCCCCAAAGCCTGCAGCGACGGAGTAGTGTCTTTTCTCGCCCTTCAAGTGGGGGTCCAATGGGCCACCAGTCTTTTTTCACTCAAGCGCCTATACCGGCAGGGGTACCGAGGGATCCACGGCCTTTACGAGATCGGAGCTTTCAGGCGCGTATAGGGCAGGAACTACTCGAATATTTGACGCATAATAATTTTGAATTGGAAATGAAGCATTCCCTGGGGCAAAACACGCTCAAATCACCGACCCAAAAGGACTTCAATTATATTTTTCAATGGCTTTATCGAAGGATAGATCCCGGGTATAAATTCCAGAGAAATATCGATGCGGAAGTTCCACCGATCCTGAAACAGTTACGATATCCATACGAGAGGAGCATCACAAAATCCCAGATAGCGGCGGTCGGAGGTCAGAACTGGTCCACGTTTCTTGGGATGCTACATTGGATGATGCAACTGGCTCAGATGTTGGATAGATATTATATGGGGGAATACGATGAGGCATGCGCGGAAGCAGGAGTAGACGTGTCTAGCGATCGTATCGTCTTTCGATTCCTTTCAGGCGCATACCATGACTGGCTCCAAGGCGGAGAAGACGAGGATGATGCGGTAGCTGAGCAACGTCTCGTACCGCATGTCGAAGCCATGGGTGCAGAGTTTGAGAAAGGAAACGAAAAATATGTGCAGGAAATGCAGGTACTGGAAGCCGAAAATAGGTCTTTACGGGATCAACTTGAAGAGCTTGAAAAGAACGCCCCTGATATGGCCAAACTGGACAAACATTTCAAAATCTTGGAAGATGATAAAAGGAAGTTTGAGGACTATAACAATAATGTCCAGGGGAAAGTTGATAAATACGACAACCGAATCAAATTCCTTGACGACGAAATTAAAAAAACCGAAACGGAACTCCAAACGGCAGAAGAGGAACGCACAGAGCTCCAGGCGAGTGTCGATAAGCAAGGCATCAACGTTCAAGATATCGATCGTATGAACACCGAGCG
This sequence comes from Arachnomyces sp. KDTOL00113, assembly GCA_949709995.1. Lineage (NCBI taxonomy): Eukaryota > Fungi > Ascomycota > Eurotiomycetes > Onygenales > Arachnomycetaceae > Arachnomyces > Arachnomyces sp. KDTOL00113. Next base: position 5,448,206 of record OX453232.1, read on the forward strand.
GGAAAGGCTCCAAAGGAGCATGGATGACACACTTGTCCGGCTTGAAGAGGCACACAATCGGGTCATGGAGAAAGAAACGGAAGCTAGCAGAAAGCTTGAGGATCTGGAGCAAGTGGTTAAAGCATATAATTCGCTCGGATACCAGACGAGCCTGATTCCAGACACGGCGGTTAATGCAAAAGGCGAGGACTACGAACTACACCTTAATATCAAAGAACCGAACTTTTCTGCCTCACAGATCGGGGGTTCCCAGAACAGAAACTCCTCCGAGGGAGATAGACTCCTTGCCGACGCATATACCGGTTACCATCCGGCACATATCTTAAATCTTGACCTGAAAGGCGTTGTTCGTAACAACTTTATTGCGTTAAGGAAAGAGATTAACGAGCGAAGAAAGCTTGCCATGGATACCGACATGACCCACCGAGATTTACTCGATAACATAAAGGAAGCCATGGACGAGAAGAGGAGTGAAGTGGAAGCTCTAGAGCACAAACGACGCGCCGCTGAGGAAGAGTTCGAGAAGACCAAGGAGATCACAACCACCCAAAAACTAGCTTCCGATGCCCAAATCGAAAAGATGGAAAAGGAACTAGCGAAAATGCGGGCTACGCTGACCGAGAGTGTACAACTCATGGAACAAAGGGAGATGAATACCAACATCGAATACGAGCAGTTAACCCTCCGAGCAGGCGCTTTGCGGGAAGAACTCCACACCGGTGTTGAAAATATGCTTAACGATATCATCAGGTTCAAGGTCCATGTTCAGAAAGGATTGGAGGATTATGAGAGTTTTGTTGTTGACGAGGTTGAGACTGAACTTGGTGGTGAGGCGGAGGAAGGACAAGAACCTCCCACGGAAGAGTAAAGGGGTTGGTCCCACTCTGTTTTCGTTTTGTGTTTCTTTGGTTATGAGCTCATGATATATCCTGGAGTCTTTGCTGTGTAACGTTGTTATGGATTTTTTATGTGGAGTGCGTTGGTGTGGTATACCTATGGTTATGGTTATGGTTATTGCTTTGATTAATACCCCTGAATCTAACTTAATTTCAAAACTTGAAGAAGCGTGCTCTTTCTTCGTGTTGCTCATTACTTATTACCTTGCTGGGATTATATTGCAGCGCTCATATATGACATTGAGAGCAATTTTTTGAGGAATCGATTATCAAGTTGAGTCATTCAGAGAATCGTCTAGTTCGTCTCGGTTGCGCACATGGTTTCTGGTCCAAGCTGTTGGCCCGCCCCAACACAGGACCAGGATCCGGGAAAAAGACAACGTCGTGCGGGGAGAAGTCACGAACAAGGGAGGTCAAAACCAGATACTTCTCCCTCTCAGCTTACTGGGCGTTAGAATAGGGTGGGGAGATATACATGAGTGGCGTCCTGGGATGCACCTAGCTGCCGCTGATGCATGTCTACGAAGCCAAGACGTATTCCGCGATTGCAATATAACGCTATTCGTTCGGGAGGTGGACATCAAAATAGGTAATCCAGCCGGTTAATTGAGGGAGTGATAATTGACACCAAGGCAAAAAGAAGGAAACACTCTATTCCCGAATGTCTTGTCTCCCTGAGCTACCTCGACACATGAATGGGAGAATAGCGGGAGAGGGAGAAAAAGGGATAATTTAGCAACTGCTTTTAGCCAAAGTGACTGACCCGTTCCTAGTAGTATGCCGAGAACCTTGTTGATGGTATCACGCGGTCCCTAATCTTTAATAACTAGAGTCGCATCCACCCAGTTCGTCGATAGAGGGCGGGGGACCTTTCAGGAGAGCAGTGCTAAGGATAGCAGCAGATAATGATACAAGCTACCGCCCAGTAGCACCAAGACGACGCCACCTGAGGAAACTTCTTAACCGATGGCTAATTTGGCCTTCCGTTCCCCCGACGTTCTACCCCGTAAGGCCCGGCGTAAAAGCCGTACCCGGGGCCGACGCCGACTCTGATCACCGTGATTCTGACTCGATGATAGCAAAAGGGGGGGATGATGAAGCACAAAAGACGGGATTGTAGGTCGGTAGCAAATTTTACTAGACGGGTAGGATAGCGTGGGAGAAGTTTTTTTTTTAAGGAGAAGTTACGCGGAATTGCAGCGATTTTGAGAAAGGGTTATGATAACAGATAGAGCTGTGCAAGAGCACAGATCTGAATATCAAAGAGATAAGAAGACACTAACCCCATTATAGCGGGAAATCGGTTAATAATAATGGAGTTCTTTAACGATTTCTCATAATAAAAAGTCTCCGTCGGGTTGAAAGTTGAAACAAACCATCTCGGATGTTGCATTCAACGAATGTTTTAGAGCCGGCGCTTGTGTTTCAGGGGTTCAGCCACCCTCAATGACCAGGATTAAATATGAATATCGGGTGCCCAGGGTAAAGACACGGCCCAGCGCTTATCTTGTTCATTGTCCTTTTATGGTTAAGCTTCTAATCACGTCCTTCGTTGATTTCATGGATCGGGGACGGTGGAGATGTTTCGAACCCTGAATTCACAACGCGAGCCGCCGCCAGGGCAGTGGAACCCAGATATGTTCTCCGTAGTTCTCCATCCTCTTGTACGAAAATGGGAAACTGAAGAACTTGGCAGGTTGGTATGTATTAATCTCTGAAGGGTTTCCAAAAATGGTTTGTTTCGATTATGATTCTTCGACCGCCATCTTCTTTCCCTTCTTAAGAAGAGACTGATCTCCCTGATTTCGCATCTACTCTTACGACAAGCAGCTCAACTTTCCCCTTCTATCTATTCTCATTCTCTTACTCCTACCTTCATAATGCGGTCCTCTCAACTAAAAGCGGTTGCCTTGATGGCCACTCCTATCTCGGCCCATCTCAGTATCTGGCATCCTTCAATCTTCGGTTTCCAGCCCGATGAGGTAAACACCGATAACATGAGCCAGCCGCTACAAGAATACACATTCGATCAGTGGTGGTGGCATGGTGTCCTGGATCAGCCTCCCGAGGACGGCGAAATCTTTGAGCTTCCTGCAGGTGGGAAGGTCGAGACCGCGATTGCTTCCAACAAGGGAAACACCCCGTATGGGAATGGGTGGGCCGATGAAGATCCGACCCAGGCACCGGATCCGTGGACTAATGAGAATGGTTGGGGAAGTAAGTTTACCTCACCTTTGGGTTTTTTGAGCGTGGCTAATGAATGAATAGACATGCACGCTCCTTCGCGCGAAGACGTTGCCGGTAGCGCTCTCGCAATCGCATATAAATCCGATCAATACGAGGTCGAGCCATCCGATTTCGTGGTCTTCTCCGTCGTCCACGATTCACCCGCTCGCCAGCTCCAATCCTGGGATGTCCCCGACCTGCCTGCCTGTCCCGACGACAAGTGCATGTGTTCGTGGTTCTGGATCCACAAGAGCATCGGAGGAACCGATCAGATGTACATGACACCATTCGTGTGCACCGTGACCAATGCCACAAACACGGGGAGTGTCGCTGCCGGCCAAGCCCCTGTTGACTGCCGCGACGATCAAAGCAAGTGTATCACAGGGGCAAAGAATCCGATGTACTGGAAAAACCTCGAAGGGAATAATATGCCCAACGAAGCACATGACGCTCCGATATACAGTGACGGATATGGGTTTGCCGACGGTGCTCAGAGTGATATCTTTGAGTAAGTCGATATCAAGTCCCCCGTTTCCCGGCATAGGCACGAAGAGTTCTATATGAATCAAGACGGGGAACTGCTTCTTAGAATAAGGGACACAACTGTAGTATATAGGAGTAAATAAAAACAATTGTACGGATATTCGTGGTATCAGTTCTATTGGCGTTCGAAGCTCGACGAGTTCTGGCGTAGGTATTCTATCACTTAAGCGTTTAAAGTAACCCTTTTGATACCTGGAGGAAGTCAGAGGGTGAGCTTCTTCAGAAAAAGCTCTTTGACACCCCTAGAATAGGAAAGATAGGAGGTACTGCTTTGGAATGATGTCCTTGATGTTGTTTCTTTTCTAATAGCTGTTCTCCGATTTGGAGGCTTTTTTTGTATCCCGTGATGACTAAGCTTTCTCCGATAACTTTTTTTTTTGTTTTATGTTTTCGAGACTCTATCGACAGCTCTTTTTAGTCTTCAAGAGATTGCGGCTCATGGAAACCCATTTAGAGTCGCCAGCCAGTGTCATTACTACACCGAATTATAGAGCAGACAAGCCCTCGGAAAGATATGCGCCGAAATCACCATCCTGAGCTCAATTCCCGTTCTTCTCACCAGTTGAAAGTCTTGCCCCGATTCATCGTGTCATGAACATTTGGCTGCGTGCAGGCCTCACAAGATATCTGGGCCGCAGGCTTCGCTTTTCTCGAGAATCAGACAATTCCGACCTTTTGGGGCTTGCGCCCTTCCACCCGTACATCTTCGACCCTGCCGCCCGATACTCTAAACGATGGAGACGATCTATTTTCACCTTGCACGACGGAGGCGCCCCTCGACAGAAAACCCAAACGCGCAATCACCCATCCACGATACCGCCACCCAGGAATCGCCGTGACCCGCAAGCTTGGATACCCTATCTAGAACCATATATCTCTCAATCGTTGGGCCGAGAGGCGGAATGCATATCCAAGTCAAGAACTACCGAAAGAAAACAATGCCATGCCATACAGAATATTCTATATAAATCGAGGGCGTTTTCTGGAGTGGACCTTCTGTCATATCTAGGGGTTAGGCTTAAAAGGTGGGAGGCGGTACACGCGATTATGCGGAGACTCCTTGATAGTACGGAAGGGGTTGGATCCTTTCCGAGCCGAGCACAACTTCCGTCCAATTTGGATTGGGGAGAGATTGGCTCTTTCGAACATATCACCAGCGATCATATAAAGGACTTTGGAGGCATTTCCATCAAAGGAGGTGAACGAACTGCAGCCCTGGCTGCGTTTGATGATTACTCTGAAGAACCTCTGATGTCAGGTCAGCTGGGGGAACATACTTCGCGAACGGGCACAATGGAGGAAATTTGGCAGATTTTAGGGTCAATCGTGTTGGATGCGACGGATTTGCCGGCCGAAGAGTCTCGCATAGCAATGTCCTACGTCTATCGGATCCTTGCTCACCTTCACCATATCGACATGATCCCAAACGAAGTGTATAAGTACTCCCCGGCGAATAAATGTGGTGCTTTGAAACGACCTCCCGCAATACATATCTTGACCTGGCATATTATGAATGTTTTGTCCGATGCCGTTTGGCAAGCTACTGAGACCGAAATGGCTACCGCGGCTATTGCCAAGGGGTTGGAGGTTGTCCCTCCCAGATTTAAGATGAGGGTCCGAGAGTTGGGTCATGGGATTTGGCTGGACTTCATTCTCTGGTGCTGCGTGGAAGGGGGTTTCGCAAAAGAAGGAGCGTGGATACTAGAACGCATGAAAGAGCGCTCAGAAGAAAAAGTTTGGTCCGTCAAGAGTTGGGATTCTCTTCAACTAGCGCCAGAAGCAGTACAAGCTTCCAGTGTGGACCGAGATCACGTTTGGGGTGAGTCTGTGAAATTCCCTGGTAAGGAATCACCAGAATCAGGGGTGTTTCAAGGCTTGGGAGAGCGGACCATCTCCAGTGAAGTGGTTTCATCGTTGATGGACGGTCTCGTAAACACCTTGAACGTCGGCGTTGGGCATCGAGGAAACTCGCCCCTCCATGTTCAAGACCATATCGTCCCACTCTGGTCAATATTGGACAGGAGTGGGTTTCCGCCCCCTCCAGGCTTCTTCTTCTCGCTTCTCACTCGGATCTTTGAAGCTGGAGGGATAATACCCGAATCCAAACCGCAGGCTTTGGAGCACCTTCTGAGCCTAGCACCACCCGTGAGCTTCGATGAGTACTTTTCTAAACGTTCATCTTCAACCGATATCGAGTTAGAGCCTCCTCCTTCGATGGAGGAAATCACCAATTATTCCGCAATGGTTCTGGGGATGTATAGATACATCCTTGATATCTACTCGTATGTTGGTAACGTTGGGGGAGCATTCGATGTTTTTGAGACACTTTTCGCGTATGTGGACGCCGCAAAATATCAAAATACCCGTCAATTCTCCAGAGAGCTCAAGCAGCTTGTTGAAATCTCGGAACGAAAGGGTACCAAAGGAGCACACGAGCAACTACCTACCTTAGAATCGAATTCTACTCATTTTGAACAATCTAGTCTGCCACAACTACCCCATTCATCGCTTGCTCTCCTCCTCGACATATCCACCTCATCCAAAGCCTACACCTTTGGGGAATGGTTGCTTCGCTCGACAGATGCCGATGGCCCCGTTATTCCTCTTAGCTTGTTCGGAAACAAGGATCTCGCACCCGCTATAATTCGCTTCGCAGCCGCCACAAAAAATGAAGATATACTCAATTCCGTGTATAGCAGGCTGAAGGTTCCTCTCTCGAATAATGTTTTGAAGTCCTTAATCAGTTACAAGATGACCGTAAATGATTGGGATTACGTTACACGTTTACTTGCGCATCTCCGGGACACTAAGGGAGGCCATTGGGGTGTCACCAACGTCACATCTCTAGCAGCCGCCATAATAGTACTCGACAAGCAACCCCAGACCGAGTCACAGCAAACCTCCCTCGCTACAGCAAAGCATATTTTAATCCTATTACTAGAGGGCCACTACAATCGAAAACGACATCCCGCTGCGCCATCTTACAGCTATCAAGAAGAAATCCTCTACCGACTCCACCGAATGCTACTTACCATCCCTGGAGCCCTTGCAGATGCCGCTTCCAAGGCAAACGTGCAATGGAAACCAAGAGGCCGTGAAACGGTTCGAAAAGTATCCGCCATCGCCTTCCGCAACCTTCTCGCCGCCGTTGTTGAAAACTATGGCAGTGCCGAGGGCAAACGGTTATGGGACCTGTGGTGTTTCGACCCGGTCTCCCCCGAAGCTCGACGCATGCAGGGAAGCGGAACGTCGTTGCTTTATTTTTCAGACGAACTCACCCGGATAGAAGGTGGGACTGTCCCCCATTTCGATAAGGAATGGTTTAAAGATCAGAGGTCCAAGGCGGTGATCCCAGATCTACGAACTATTAGGATTATCGCCCAGGGTGCGGTGCTTGAGAATCGGAAGTTCCAGACCGAAAAAGAATCCGCTGGGTCTACGAATGACCCTAATAGCGACGATAACGTCACACGACAGCAGCAGCAGCAAAGAGTAGAAGAAATCTTGGAGTTCTGTATAAACACCTTTAGGAAATTTCGGCTTCGGAATCATGAGATCGATCGAGAGTTAGAAGGATATCTGACTGAATGGAAGAAGAAGCAGAGAACTCAAAAGCGTACTCCAGACGACTGTTCTGAAGAACTGGTTCCTCCCGTGACGGAGTTGAGTCAAGCATCCTCCTCTAACATCTTACGTTGACGACATCTCTTATATACCATACCCCCTACCTCGTTCTAGTCCACATCTTATTTGGGTAGTTCATAATTTCTCATCCCACTCTCCTTCTCTGTATCATCATCACCTACTTCCTCCTTCCTTCCTCTTCGCCCATCCTATCCCCTCATACCTCCTCTTCCCTACCTTGATATCAATAATACCTACTGTAAATACCTCTCGTCATCTCTCAAACCTCCTTTCCTTTTTCTCCACTTGTCATGTCCACGACCAAAATCCTGTACAATATTGTTTATATAAATATGCCCAAGGACGCATCTATCTGTACTATTTATTACATGAATCCAATAATAATCGATATCTATTCCAAATTCTGGCGTTGGTTTTTGTTGTATATATAAGGGGGTTTCAAAGGTCTCCCAGCACTAGTCATTTTACACCAAAAAATGACCTACTTCGCAGCTCTATGACTTAGAGCAGCAGAATGACGAACTTTTCATTCAACTATCGAGGTGGTTGCTGAAAGAGATAATCGAATCCGAAATACTGGAATTGGAAGATATCGATTTCTGCAAGTGGATACTCGGATTCATGACAGTTGCATACCGACCTGTCACGCTCAGGGAACTAGCATCCTTTCTAAGAGATCTCCGAAGCTCCTTCCGACAATGTCGATTCATTAAAGGCAGATATAGGCCTCTGCGGCTCGTTTCCTCAATTTCGTCAACTAAGCAATCAGACTAAACTCTCCATTTGTGGTCAGTAACTCCGTAATCTCTGACCCAGATTGCCAAGGTAAAGCACAGGCAGTTGGAAGCATGAATGTCTCATATTTCTCAAATTTGACAGGTACCTAGGTAGCTACTAGGGAGAACAGAGGGGCAAAAAAGTGAGTTTTGAAGCTGTCCAAGCAGCTATCTAAACTCTCTGGGGAAAAGAAGAAGATAAAGAAGAACAGGGAGAGGAAAAACAGGTGGCAAGAATGCATCCGTCTCAGAGAGGTCAGTCAACGGCGGACACCCCGAGATTGTAAATTTAGATGATCCGATTTTAAGCCACACACACCCCCTAGCATTCGCCAGACACAAGAAGAGCAGCGGTATCATGACTCTCCAACTGGACAGAATATTGATCCGTAATGCAGCCTAGATCTTCCCCAGTCCAGATATCAGTGACCTGAAAGCTATCGTGATCCTGTAATTCAGGAATCTCGCTCCATGTCGCTGTTCTGTCACTGGCATCATCTTCAGTGTTGAGCATAAGAACGAGTGTTCCTGAAGACGATGCACCAGACCAATATTCAGCTGGATGAGCTGCATCAAAGGTCCAGTCCTCATTGTAGCCCCATTTGTATGGAATTGCAGGACCTCCTATCTGATCATCCTGATTGAAATCGAGAAGATATTTGTTGCTGAGGATATCAAGATACTCATCTTCGATTGAAGAGAGCTGTAGAGGTCAAATATTAGCTTACCTAGTCTTGAGAATGTCAGACAGGAAAACTTACATCAGCACCAATAATGAGAGGGGATTTCATTGCTGCCCACAATGCAAAATGTGACCTGGATTCTTCAACGGAGATGCCATTCCCAACTTCTAGCATATCGGGATCATTGTGACCCCAGAAGTCAACAGCGTTCAATTGAAATGAGTTCTGATTGAGAATTGCAGCAATTTGCTGCCAATTTGCTATGACTTGTCAGCAGCTAGAAGAAGAATTTGACTAATATGTGATATAACATACCCTGAATATCAGGCCCCATTCTCCATGAAGCTCCGGTCTCATTTCCCCAGCTTTCAACGTTCGCATATCCCCAGTCGCAGAGAGAAAAAAGGATTGTGCGATTCTGCTGCTGAAGAGCATCACTCATTGCAGCATAGCGCTGCGCAGTTGTTGATGTAGACCAGTCATATCCGTCAGGTGCGGGATTTTCAATAGACGGGCAGGTACCGTTGTTCCCAACATCACCATTAGAGGGATCCGGGACACAGTAAGTGTATTCATCTGCCTGATCATCCGGAACACCACAGTTGTCATACTTGAGATCTAGAAGGAGTGTGAATAGAAGTAATTAATTGACACCCAAGAAAGACATACAGTCAATCCCCCATTCTGCCCATGTTTGAGCATCGATTAACTCATTTCCAAGACTAGCTGGGTATCCAGCACAGGTTGTGGTTCCAGCACCTATACTCAATTAGTTTATACAGTAGTTTGGCGGTGATTCAGTAACATACTGCTGTAGATGCCAATTTTCAATCCCAGATCATGGATTTCATTCGCCAGACCGTCAATTCCATTTGGGAATTTATCGGGATCTGGGACTAGGCGTCCTGTATCACCGTCACGATCTTCGAGAGACCAGGCATCGTCAACTAGACAATCTCTTAGTATCATTGTATTATAATATGTCGACTTGAAATCATGACAAGTTCACTGCACTTACTATTGATATATTCATAGCCTAGATCCTTCAAACCAAGATCAACAAGTGCTTGAGCAGCGCTGAGAATCTTGTCTTCATTTAGATCCCACCCAAACGCATTATAGTTGTTCCATCCCAATGCCGGTAATTTGCCCTATTCAATAATTGTCAGTTTTATTGTTCTAACAAATGAGAATGAGAAGGCATACAGTTCCATCTGGCTCAACGAGTGCAGTTATGGCAGGCACAGACAAGAGTAATGCAATGATCGAATTGCGAGACGACATATTGACAGTAGTACCTAAATATCCAGCTCAAGGCTTTGACTTTGATGTTCCAATCTCAGATATCAGATAAGAAGCAGACCTCTTTATATGTGATCGAGACATGATGAAAGGTCCCGAAGGCATAAAGGGAGCATCCGTCAGAGAAAAGCATTCGGATCCCGATCCATGCGGTTGCTCACTGAATCTTGAAGGCCGAGCGAGGTATCGGTTTTTGGTTAATATCGATCACCTTGTTCCATTGAAGGATAGGCAAAAGCTTTCTCTCTCCATTGATCCGATCTTGTAATCCCCTAGAATCATTGAGAATCATGAAGTTGAGATCGATGCTTTTTAGAAAGTGTGGGGAAAGCTTTCCCAGTCCTACAGGGGGTTGTCGCATAAGCTTGAAACAAGAATAACCTCGAGGAAGAGGTTCGGAAATTTTCGAAGAATGAAAGGATAATAGAAGAAATAAATACATGTACTCCGTATGCTCATTCACTTGCAGCCATATCCCCAACTTGGGGGAGAGAAGGACGAAAGGAAGTTTGAAGTAAAGGGGGGCCTGGTATATCGCGCCCGGGGTTTGTTCCCTGACTCGCAGCCGTGCCAGAGCATCGGCATGTCGGCATGCCGACTAAAGCAGTATAAACTAATTCTGTTACTGGGAAGAACAAGGATACTCCGCACATCAGATGTCTCTTCTGTCCAATCGCTCAAAATAGTATCGGTTTAATTATGAGACTTTCGCTTCTTGACGATGAGTTACTTCTTCAATCTTCACGGATTTCGCCGAAAATGCAGAAGACTATTTGATGAAAGTAGCATCTGGGGAGACTGAGTAACTGGACACGTCCAAGGTCTTGTCGTTATCGCCGATTTTGGCGGAGGAGGAAAAAGGGTTTGATACCACGTGATTCGCTAATCACGTGGTTTATATACCTAGGTAGAGGATTACTAGTATTTTCAGCCAATCCTTCCACTCAAGAGAAGTCAAGTCCTCGAGTACAAATAGTATATATATCTGATTCAACCATCCGATATATAACCTTTTTTTAGCAGTATTCTGTTGACGTCTTTGTAGAGGAGCCGATTCTCTAGTTGATGATATTGTCAGGACTTCTTGCATGACTCGCTATCAGCGATAGCCTCTTAATCTCAGCCTCCTCCTTTCCCTTTTCCCTCCTACCAGGGATCTCCTACCCTTCAAAGTTCTTGTATTGTCCTCTCCATCGGTAATAACTGAGATAGTTCAAGGGGCTGCTTTAGAGAAATTGTCAAGGACAGGCTAGTGCGGAGAGTGTTTCGATCTGGCGCCAACCCTTGAGGACGGACGCAAGCCAGGAAACAAACAACCTTGAGCCCACTATATTCTACGTGCTTCTGTCTCCAATCTCCCTTGTTTCCTTTTCTCCGAACTTGCCGATATGCATGCATACCTACCCTGCAGTTGGATGTTGTCGGATTTTGAAGACATGAGTTAATATCAAAACTCCGAGTCCTATCGCCGATACAGCAACCCGTCTTGGGGGCGACCCACTAGTCTACCCGTAGTTGTGTAAAGTGCGGAGTACTAGCAAGTTTCTAGAAGGTTGATTGAGGTTCAGGCTTTCACCGAAAGAAGCCATTATGCTGAGTGACCGCTACTGGCTAGTCAACAGTATATATACCTCCTGTATTCTCCTTAGATCGTGTGGGGTAAGTGGGTTCTTCACAGCTTGTTTCAATTCCTGCTTTCTTCAACATCTGATAGTTAAAGCTTTCTCAACAAGTATCACCGATCGATAATCAGTACCTAATCATGGAGCTCCCGGCGCTACTAGCCATGATACTTAGGAGGGTTCGTCGCTACCCCACAGCTAGCAGTTGCTCTCAAATCGAACGAATGTATGATGCGTTCAACAGCGTCTTTTTGACAACATTCAATAACAACATCTTCTATAAGAAAGCGTTAGCTCAGCAGTTCAATCATGATCATTCTCTATGTTTTGCTAATCAGCACAACGTATACTTATCTAGTAACTATGAACGTTGCTCGAAGTTAAGTGATCTGAAAGATATATATGCTCTCTCTCTCTAACAAAATATATGTAAAATTAAGTATCCTCTTCAAAAAAAAAAAAAAAAAACCGCCCTTTCCAGTTCGATCGATGACCACACTGCAGCTTTTGAATTTAATAAAAAATGTTATAATACAAAAGTCGTGAGTTATAGAGCCGTGAAAAAGTCTTTTTTGGGAAAGGTCTGGTGTAGTGTTGGGAGACTTTTGACCCCAATCTGTCGGGAAAGGGGTTGAAGGACCCAGGTCATGTAATCTAAATAGATAAATAATTTAAAAGATTTACTTACACAGGACAGGACGAGTTTGCGGCTCCTTTCTGAAAGCAAAAGCATATATATATCTCTGTTATCACTAGTAGAGACTAGATAGATAGAAAAGAAGGTAAATAAAATAGTTCTATCAATACAACGTAGCCGTAGCCACGCTGGCAGAACAATATAAAAACCATCCACCACCAAGCCTCATCCCCTAAGAAGTAAAGAAAAGCAGAACAAAACCGCAAGAGAAGAAAAAGACAACACTGAATATCTCTCAAGTCCTCACCGGTCCTCCTCCAAACCCAATCCCGCTGTCCAACAAACTGCTCGACGCCACGAAACTAAACCCACCAAAGGGATCTGACTCGGAACTTGGGGCACACCCAGTCCTCGCAGCACCTCCCGCTCCTCCGTCTCCACTTGGAATATCCCCAGCAGCTGCCCCAGGCGCACCAGCTCGATCCAACATCTTCCCCACATTATCGTCATCGAACGGGTTCTTGGTCACGACGGGACTGAACGCTAACCCGGTGAAGTCCGCCGAGAAGTTCTCCGCCAACGCCGGATCGGTGATCAGCGGTTGGATAGGAGGTTCAATTTCCCGCGCCTCGAGAGCCTTCCAGTCGATTTTACGGAAGAAGCGATGTTTCTTGATCGTTTGCAGGTCCTTGGGCATGTGGTAGCCGAGGCGTTTGTGTGGGTCCTTGCGGAGGAGGCGGATAAGTAGATCCTTTGCGTCCGGGCCGACGAAGTAAGGGATGACGAGTTTCTGTTTTAGGATCTTTTCTTGGATTTTGGCGTGGTTGTTGGCTTTGAAGGGTGGGGAGCCAGTTAGGAGGTCGAAGCCTAGGGCGCCAAGAGACCACCAGTCGCACGCTTTGCCGTAGGTTTTGCCTTGGACGACTTCGGGGGCCATGTACTCGATTGTGCCGAGGGAAGAGTTGCAACGGTCCTCGCCGTCGACGGCAACTTTGCTAAGTCCAAAGTCGGTCAGGAGGAGATGGCCATCGGAATCTAGGAGGCAGTTTTCTGGTTTCAGGTCACGGTACACAACTCCGACGTTGTGGTGTAGGTGTTCCAATGCGAGAACCAGTTCCGCCATGTAGAATGAGGCGACTTCCTCGGTGAACATGCGTTCCATCGCAAGATGGGTGAACAGTTCACCTCCCTGCGCGTACTCCAAGATGAGGTAGAGCTTTTCGTGATCCTGGAACGCGTAATACAGCTTGACAACGAACGGATGACGGTTCACACTCTCCAAGATCGTCCGTTCGGTCTTTGTCTGCTCTACCAGCTTCTTATGTACGGTAAGGGAAGCCTTACGGAACTGTTTCTGAGCATACAGTTTGCCGGTGATATTATGACGAACTAGTATAACTGTCCCATAAGTCCCTTTCCCAAGACACATTAAAGGCTGGAAATCAGTAGCGGACATCTTTCTGCAGAGCTGGCTTCGCATCTGGTCCACATCTAGACCGGTAGATGGCTCTTGCTGACCCGAGCCCGCATCATGGCTAACGAAGTCATGTTCAAGTGGAACCTCATAACTCGTTAAAACTTCGGTGTGATCACTGTCCGAACCTATACTAGTCGTCGTCGGACTAGAGGTTTGAAAGCCGAGTTTACTAGCGGGGCGGGAAGGAGCCTGGCTATTGGACAAATTAAGGTTATCCAATTGAAGCTTCAGCGCACTAATTCCACCAGATGACGAAGATGGACGAAGACCCGGACTTCCAGCAAGGGGCTTAGGCCGCGGAGATTTCCCAGCGAAGCTCACTTGGGAAACATCGGAGTCCTCATCAGCGGACGCCATGGGCGTAAACCCATGAACGGTCGTCATCGTGGGAGAAACTTTCCCATCCCGTGCCTGCTGCTTCTTCTTCTTTTTCTTTTTCTTCTTAGCCGTTTTGCCGTTCAAAAGGTGCATCTGAAGCACGGTTTTCGCACTTTCATCGATCCCCGGAGTCGTCGGGGTATCATCTTTCCGTGGAGGAGGGTGAAAGTTGTCCTGGACATCCCCATTGGTCTTGTTCATAGGGATTTTCGAGGTAATGCCGGACACATCGGGCATATCAATATCTCCAGGACCCTCTGCTGCGGGTTCGGTCGGTCCCTGATCCGCCATCTGTGGACTAAAGACGTCCGAGACGGTAAATTCTTCCTGGGACAACCATTGTTTCGGGCCTGCTTTGTTGCTCGCCCGTTCATCCATGAGAGTGTTTCCTCGAAACTTCGTTTGTTGTCTAGGAGGAGTCGAAGGAAACATGGAGCACAGCCCGCCTTTCGTGGCGAGCTATCGGTGAAGTCTTGTGTCTATGTGTATCGAACGGTTGGCATGAATAGACTCGACTCGGCCACGGGTCCAATCAGTAAATTGTAGTAATATCTATGAAAACAAAAACATTAGCTCTAGAACGGAATCTCGCTTCGGAGGTCCCCGAGTTTCCTGTCCACACACCTTCTAAAATGTCAAAATCCAAAATCCCTCGTAAAAGTAAATAAAAGTTATGGTCCCTTCAGATCTCGAACAGTTTACCGTCCGCCCTTATTCAGGACGGACCATGAACCAGTAGCCAAGTCACGAGGTCCACGGGTGGTGCGGAGGCGACGACGATACGGTCGAAGCCGAAGTTGAGGTCAGCTGGAGAAGCCGTCGCTGGGATGGAGTTAGAGTTCGAGGAGTCGAAGCTGATGCGGGTGCAGCAGCGGCTGCGAGCAGCAGACAAAGGAACGGACGAGGTTAGAAACGGAGGAGAACCGGCTAAGCCCATAGATATAGCAGAGGGTTTCTTGTTTTCCGAGTAGTAAGATAGTAATCTTCGAGAATGAAGATACGGCAGGGTAATAAGGTAAACTGAACAAAGGTCTTTTCTTTCTTTTTTGTTTCGCACAATACGATGAGAATTCGCAATAATATTCACAAAGAAAGAAAGAAAGAAGGAAAGAAGGAAGTTGAAACAAGAAAATAAAAATAAAATGAAAGAGCCGCGCTGATCTTGGCATCTTGGCATGGAGTGATGTCAGCCAATGGAAGAAGGCGGAATTCAGCTGAAGGCGGAGGCTAGTGCCGATTCGGTTATCACGTGTTATTGGAGATATAAAGATCTAAATCTATGAATCAAAGGAGATATCACGATGACCTTCGGCGGACGATGATGGTGTTCATTTCTGGGTGATCTCTTTCTTCTTGTTCTCAAAGAAGCTTCTTCTACGAGTCAGTTCAACACCCGCTCGCTCGACAAATGCTAGTGCACTCGGCTTCTCAACCGTCACCGTCACCTCATCGATCCCATATCCCATAGTCACTATCTCGGCGATATAGGACGCGAGCGCTTCAACAGTCTTATATGACGTGGCGTTGACTTTCTATAATGCGATCGAGGGTTTGTTAGCTCACGGTGTCCCCTGAACGGGGAAAGAACACTGCTTCTCCGACGCCCATATTGCCCGCCATGAATTACGGGACATGGGCCACGGCAAGTATCGTAGCAGAAGACGTAAACAGAAAAGGAGGAAAAAAACCATTCAACTCACCTCAACAACCTCCCTCGTAACCTCCTGATAACACCCAACAACCTTCCCCGCCCATCCATCATCATCCCCTCCCTCCCCCCTAAAACAAAGCCCAACAACAACCCTCTGCCTCTCCACCCTCTCATGCGGATTAACCCCAATCACACACCCACACCCCACCCCATCAACCCTAATCTCCTCCTCCAAAACCTTTCCTCCTCCTCCACCCTTCCTCCCAGCCATCAAACACCGATACCTCAACCCCCCATCCGCCAACAACACCCCATTCGGAAACCCCAACCAAACCTCCACCCTATCCCTATCCCTGTCCTCCCCATCCCCCTCCCACCGCGCTCCTAACGCATCCAACCCCTCAAACCCCATCCCCGCAATCCCCCTCCCTAAAACACTAACATCCCTTCCACTTCCACCCTCACCCTCACCCTCAGCACTTTGCGAACCCACCCCCTTCTCAATCCTCTTATACAACTTCCCATAATCCAACGTCATCCCCACATCATCTCCTTCCGCCGCGGGGATCGCTGCGTCGCGATAGCTGATTCGGATCGAGGCGGTGACGGGTTGGGGTTTTCCGGAACGATGCCAAGGGTCCGGGCCGAGGGGGGACGTGAGTTGGATGTTTTTCAGGTGGACGTGGGCGGTTGGTTCTTGTTTTTGGTCGTGGGGTTTTGTTATTGAGGTCATTGTTGCTGGATATGCAGTCGTTGGAGGAGGCGGCAGAGGAACGAAGGAAGGAGGGAGGGAGGGAGTGGCGGGGCGGGGGCGGGGTTAGGGGAGAGATGTGGAGCTTCAAAGTAGGAAAAAACCACTCTAGAGGTGTATGCGGTGGGGTTTCAACTCAATGGGACGACTTATAGAAGAAGCGGTTGATAGTGTTCTCGAAGCTCAATTGGTAAAAAAAAGTATGAGGGGTAGTTTTCCCGTACCTGAGTTAATAAGCTATCATGGAGAATCCTTTTAGGGCTGTAAACTCAATCTTGGTGGGTAAGGGTCTCTAATCCCCGTTATGTCCGTCAAAACCTGAGCATATCAATCATTCTACGCAGAAAAAATGGCCAAATTTCTACAAGAAAAGAAAGAGCAACAGATGATATAGAAATAAACACTATTTTCATTGTTTGTATCATTCTCCCATAAAAATCCCCACCAGCCAGCCCGAAACCTTTCACCCATGCCATAACCACATTCAAAGCACATAAGAGGTAATCATTTTTTGAGTCGCATTTACTAACAAGCCAGGCCGACACCAATCGTGTGCTGATTCCATTCTTGATCACGACCATGACATCGATCGGTATAAAAACCACGATACCGCCTGCCGAAGATAATAAAAGCGAAAACCATTTCCGAAAAAGTGAGAGCTAACATCGAATAAAAAAGAGATAGAAAGACATACGGGGAAGGGACAGAAAGGAAAAAAAGGATGGTACCGACTATTCCTTTCCGGATCCGTTCCAATTCCTGGTAATTAAGGGTGAAGGCCCCAATCTGGAGATTATTAGAGCTGGCAGGAAAATATGCATCGTTCCGGGGACTCTGTCACTAGGGTGGACAGCAAATGTATTGGTTGTAGAGGATAAGTTTCGCCTCCCGGTTGTTGCATCATCGGTACCCCCGGAAGTTGGCAGGGTTCAGAGAAGAAAGGTAGGGCGTGTCATTAGGTTCTAAGGTAATAAGCATCAGGTCCGCGCGAGGAGTATTGGCTCAGTCAAAACGACGTAGGGTATTTAAAAGCCAAATAGAGGGGAGGAAATACAGCACGAAAGGTTACACATTTAGAAGAAGAGAAAGAGGTGAGAGAAAAAAAGCAGAGAGGAACTAGTGGAAAGTGTCTCTACCAGTAAGGACGGCGATCATAGCCACCATAGTCGCCCCGTGGTGGGCTTCTTGGATGACCATATGGCCTTGGAGGAGGCGGATATGGATCCTCATAATGGCGAGGAGGAGGGGGTCCTCGAGCGTCGTACGGGTCGTCATACGGGCGGCGTGGAGGTGGAGGATAATCATCAATGCGCGGGCGAGGAGGGCTGCGACGCCCATACCCATTGTGACCATAGTAGTCACGACGGGGTGGAGGTGAGCGCTCCCGATAATGGCCTCGAGGGCTGTATCCGCGCGGTGGGCCCCGTCTGTCGTAATCATCCATGGGAGGATACCCACGGCGGGGTGAACGGGACCGGTAAGGATCGCGCATAGGGCGCTCCTCCGGAGTAGTTTGAATCTGGGAGAGGTGAGGATGGAAGGTCCAGTAAACAAGAATTCCGAGGGGTCCATACATCGGCTGTGCAAGTCACTCTGGAGCCCTTGAAGTCACGGCCATCAAGTTTGTCGACGGCAGTCTTCAGATCGTTGGCAGTTTCGAATTCAACAAACCTTTTCCCGCGTAAATACGTACGTCAATAATTGTGGAATCCTGCGGATCGTGGGGAAAAAGTGTGCCTCAACTCACCCTCTTCCTTCTCGGTCGCGAATCGTCTCGGAGTATACCACGTCGCAGCCAGATTGTCTTGCGAAATCTTTCAGATCCTAAAGAAGGCCGTTGTGTAAGTCCATTTCCAGATGAGGAGAAGAGAAATCCAGTATCCTCCATAGAACCCAGTCGGAACCCAGATATGAGAAAGATATGTCAAGAAATTTCGGCTCCCGTAGATGACGTGGTCTGGCCAGTTGGGATTCCAGCTCCTGACATGGCATATGCATTGAAAGGATCTTCCACGGGGAAGAAACGATCAACGAATCAAACCGGTCACGGGCATTACAAGAGTGTGTGAAAACCCTCCAAGAATGAACCCATCCAACAGAAAGGTATGTCGAATAGATGCATCTCCCAGGCAGCTCAGGTGATGGGGGATAAGAAGCGAGATATAAGATGACCGTCGGAAAAACAGGTCTCTACTTCAATGTGCAGGTATGTGGATTTGGGGAACAATGTGGTTGGGCCAGGAGTGTGATGTAGTCCGAACAAAGGAGCGTCCGAAGGATCCAGGAATTAATGGAGTTGAGCTAACCTGCCAGCTGGTCTCTGGAAGTCCAGAAATCTGCATGCGAAATATTGTTCGTCGTGGACGTGGGAAGTTGGAACGGTCCGAAGGTCCAGGGAAGTTCTCTTTATGGCGGGGTCCACGAGCAAACTGCACGGTGAGACGCTCGCCCTTGAAATCGGTACCATCTATGACCGGCGTGTTAAACATGGGTAAATATTCGGAGGACACAATGTTACGTACGGTATGCTGCCAAAAAACAAGGTATGTATTAGCAAAAGCACCAAGGATCAGGAATAAAGAATGAAGAAGTAACTCACCGGGAACAACATCCCTCGCATCCATCGAGTCTTCGTACTCAATGAAGCCGAAGCCACTCATGATCTTAACCTCCGTAATCTTGCCATGGGAATTGAAATGCTCTTCGATATCCTGTTTTGTGACTATGAAGTCGGGTCCGGGCGCAAAGAACGTTCAGCCCTTGGAGTTAGCTTACTGAATCCTGGGTATGGTATGTGTGCTATGCGTGTAACGAAAAATCAAAAGAATGGCAGAATGCGCAGGTATGATCCATCCCTCATCGAATGATGAGGGCTTGTTCCAGGGTGATGGGACTGAACCGCCTTCCAAAGCTTTGTATTGTCTTTCTCTCCAAGGCCGGGTGCGGAGGAGTGTATATCCCCGAGGTTTATTCTCCCGGCGTGTTCAAATCATCAAGCGCTTTGCGACAGAAGAAGTAGGGAAAGGATGGGAGACGAGGTAGGTTCTTTCCAAACCCACCCCACTCTCCCATGAATCAGGTTAAAAAGAGATGTATAGGCCAGGCATACCGTTGCGGGGTAGATTCCCAAGGTAGAGACGAGTCGAGGAGACTTCACTCATGATGGGCGATAGCTAAAGGAAAGATCTCCTTCGGGGATGGTAGGTTGATGTGGTGGCGGGCGGATGATGTGGAGTGAATCGCAGAGCTTCGGGTGGGTGGGTAAAGCAGTTTAGATTCCTGGGGTAGAATAATATCCGGTTGAAATATGGCTTCTGCCTCCGAGTATTCAAGAAGCTGGTAAGAATCCCTTTTTCTTCCAGTGTTACTGAAAGGGGTTGAAGGTTGAAGAAACAGAGAGGGATGTTGTTGTTGTTCTTGCGAAGAAAGAAACACAGGCAGGTGTGGATTGTGATTGAGGCTGAAAAAGAAGGCGGTCAGCCTCACTTTTCTTCTTCATTCACTTGTTCCTTTGGCCTCACGTGGTTTTTGTCTGAGTTTGGCTGGCCTGAAGGCTGAAGAAAAGAGATGAATGTCTGAGATTTTGTGATTTTGTGATATCTAAAAAGAAATGATATAATATCTCAGGGATGATGAGTGATGGATCTTCATGATATCGCAATTTGTTTCTTTTTTTTTCTCTCTCTTTAATTTCTTCATCTGATGCGATCGAAGCTTGTTTGTCCTAAGCTCAAAATAGTCAGGAAATGAACTCGCAGGGGTATGTACTATGAAGAACCATATTCAACTTTTCTCTATCTCCCTTTTCTTTTCTTCTTCGTACAACACACAACCCTGAACCCGTAGATAAAATACAGCGGACACCCGCACCGCTTATTCACAAGGTAGAAAAAAAAAGAACATAATGAAAACGGCCCGCCATGTAAACAGTTAAAGAAAAAAGGACGCCTTTCAGATCAAACGCTAGGGGGAAACAATATGCAGCTCGGCTTCCGGCTTCAGGTCATGTAATATTTCGGGCCTTCACCACCCTGTGGCGTCTGCCAGTTGATATCCTGGGTAGGCACCTTGATATCACAGGTCTTGCAGTGGATGCAGCTATAATCCCAAGATATTAGAAATCTAGATCATCTCGCAGGCATGACAGGGCGAAGGGAACAAACTTACTTTTGAGCATTAATCTGAAACCTCACACCGTGAGGCTTTGATGCGTCCTCAACGTATTCATAGACACCCGCAGGGCAGAATCTATTCTCCACACCCTTGTATTTCGGCCATGAGGCTTCGGTGTGCTTGTCCCAGTCTTCCACCTGGAGATGGACCGGTTGGTCTTCTTCATGATTCGTCCCCGTCCGGCTGACACTCGTCAGAATATCGAAACTGAGCTTGCCGTCGGGCTTAGGATATTCGATCTTCTGGAATTCAGATGCGGTCTTGGTAGCTGCGCTGTCGGTACCGTGATGGTTCAGGGTCCATGGAGTTTTGCCTCGGAAGATGTATGCTTCTAGTCCAGAGTACATGATACCCCCGTAGATACCCAGAGCGGTACCGAAAGAAGGACGCATATTCCGTACAGATTTCAGCTCTGTCCAGATACTAGACTCCCTCAATGCATCTTCGTAGTCATACAGGAAAACGCTACCGCTGTCGGTGTTCTTCAAAGCAGAGTATGCAGATTCAGCAGCAAGCATACCGGATCGGATCGCAGTGTGTGTTCCCTTAATCTTCGGGACGTTCATAAAGCCAGCCGTATCACCGATCAAAGCTCCTCCAGGGAACGAACATTTAGGTATTGACTGGAAGCCACCCTCATTCAGGGCACGCGAGGCGTAGGATATGCATTTCCCCCCTTCCAGCACCGAGGCGAATTGTGGATGATGCTTCAACTTCTGAAACTCCCCGTACGGAGAGAGCCAGGGGTTCGGGTAATCAAGACCAACAACCAACCCGATACTCAGCATATTATCACCAAAATGATACATCCATGCACCTCCGTACGTATCCTTGGGAAGCGGATACCCCATGGAATGAACAATCTCCCCCTTCTTAAACTTCTCCGGCTGAATCTCCCAGATCTCTTTCAACCCAATCCCGTATGTCTGCGGCTGGCTATCCCGTCGCAGATCAAAGTTCTTGATAACCTGCTTGCTCAGACTCCCATGGCACCCCTCCGCAAGGAGCGTCGCTCGGGCATGAAACTCCATTCCCCTCTCAAAGTTATCCTTCGGCTTCCCATCCCTCCCGATCCCAAGATCATTGGTCGCAACCCCCAGTACGGAGCCATCGGGTTTATAGAGCACCTCACTCGCCGCGAAACCAGGATAAACCTCCACCCCAACTTCCTCCGCCCTCTCCCCCAACCACTTGCACAGCTCATTCAAGCTCAAAATATAGTTCCCATGGTTATTCATCTGGGGCGGGGTAGGTATCGGGATCGACCTTTTCTCCGTCAAGAAGCGCATGCTATCAGAGCCAGCGGGCGTCGCACCTTCGAATCGCGAGGGGTTATCTTCTGAGAGCCAATCCGGTAGAAGCTCATTGAGCGCAGAGGGTTCGAACACATTCCCAGAAACAATATGCGCTCCAATCTCCCCAGCTTTCTCCAAAAGCAAGACACGAAACTCCTCATTCCCAGCTTCATTGGCCAATTGCTTCAATCGTATCGCGGCAGCGAGTCCGGAGGGACCTATATAAATCCAATAGAAACTATATCAGTATCCCAATTGACAACCGTAACTCTTCCCCCGATTCCTCATCTTACCTCCACCAACAATACAAACATCAACCTCATCCGACTCCCTCTCAATCTGCTTCGGATCAAACGATCCCTCCTCCCCACCCTCCTGCTCTCCTTCCACCTTCGCCTCATTCCCCCTCCTCACCGTCCCCGAGAAAGCCCTCCTCTGCACCATGCCACTATCCCGACAAAGTCCTTCCCCACGACGACTCGCCCATCTCCCAGAACCAAAAAATCGCCCAGCGCTAGGAAGTGGTGTCGTCGACGAGGTAGCAGCAGCAGCAGTAGTACTAACGACCCCAACCCCAGCCCCACGACACCTCCCCACCGGCGAAAGAACCTCCCTCCTCAAAAGAGGGAGAAGCACACTTTTCGTAGACGACGACATTTCTGCTCAATTCTGCTCAACAAAAAGAGGTGGGAAAAGGAAGAAGAAGAAAGAAAAAAAAATCTCTTTATCCCTCCATCATCAATTCACGACAATAATTGAGTCCACTCAATGAATTGTCCCTTCCTTGTCCTTTGCCGTTTCTTTTCGGGAACTCACCGAGAAGTCGGGGAGGTCAGCTGATCTCTTCTTTTTTTTCTCCCGCAGCAGAAAAAAGCATCCTCGTCATGAGCCGAGGACAACCGCACACCCGAACCAATGGGGTTGAAGATGATGGAAATACACTGTCATCATGGCCTTTCGTACGGATGTGGGGACTATTTTGGTCTGGCGATGGAGAGCGAGGAGCAGTTCTTCTACGTGATGAATACGCGGATGCTAGCTATTAATGTTGTTTTGATACAGCGGAGGCAAGGTGCTACGAGCGAGGCATCCGTCTGAGCCTTGAGGCTCTTCAAGAGAAAGAGGAAGAACTGTCGAGAGAAGAGCACTTTTGAGATTATTACTTTTTACATGTGATTGCCATGATTGGAAGAGCTGCACAAGAGCAGCAGGTTGGATTTATCCAGCCGCCAGCGCTATTTCGGACAAGGAAAAACTGATTATTTAGACACCAACTGATAAATTTAGAGATTTGATTCTTGCGGTCAAAATCTAACAAAGAATTTGACACGGACAAATGAATCTGCATCATGCGAAAAGCCATACGTCGTCTAGATGCAGAGACAGACCCTTTTGGACTCAGGCACCTAGGAGAGAGGGAGAGCGCATTGAAATCATGCTCCATTCCTCGTCAAACTGCATTCAGATATGACATGTTGGAAATGAGACGATATTGGTCCAGAAGCAAATACCTCCGTCGCAAGCAGGCAGGCAGCAGAGACATCCAGAGTTTACAGAGCAAACCAGGATGCAGAGAGAAATTCCACTCTCAAAAGTATGTGATGTTGACACGGCGAAGATGGTTTGTCGTGAGAAATCAACCAACCTAGCTGAGAACGCCAGGATCTCCTCCCTCCGACGCTCCTCCCGTGACCAATCTGTAACACGGCAGCCTAGTCTCAGCATTCCGATCCCAGTCAACAGAGGGATACCTGCGGCCTGAATAGCTTCATGATAGCCTGGTTTCTATCATCATCATCAGCTCTCTCTGTGAGCGCGAAAAGGGTTTAATTCTTCTCGCTCTTCAGTCTTTTCAAGTCATGTGCCGTGTGTCCCGTTAGCGGCAAAAGTGTGTGGGGAGAACCACCTTGGCCACCGGAATCTCCCAAACAGGGTTCCCATCAGAAATTTTCCGCTCCCCCAAGAAAAACGAGAACTAAATGCCACAAGTTACAAAGCCGCTGCGGTCGCAAAAAGTCAGCGATGAACGTATCCGCAAGAACGATCGATTAGCATCACTGGCGCTGTCGTGAGATCAGGACCGAAACGAAGGTCACTTGTCTCCTGAAAATCCATTTCTCAAAAGGACAGATCACAGCAAGAAAAGAAAAAGGAAGAAAAAGCGAAAGGAAGAGACGATCATCCCAAAAAGGGAGGCGCTGGTCTGTTCTGGTTGGTACGCAGGGTTCTTTTCTTTTCTTTTTCTTTCCCCTAAAATTTCGCCTTTTCTGGTTCGGTTGCCACTGGGGTTAAAGCGGCAGGCCGGTGAGCGATTCCGTCATGCCGAGCGGTCGCAGAGGAGGCGCAGGGCAGGCGATGATTGGGTGAGAGCGGAGAGAGATAGCGTGGTTTCACCTGGTGGTGGTTCTCGGATAGACCGTGTACGCGGACAGGCGCATCGCCATCAGCATCTTCTGGCGCAAGCGGTAAGGAGGGAACAGTCAGTGGTCAGTTTGTTTGTCGCCTTCAGGGAACAGAACAGAATCAAAGAACAGAGTTGACGATGAATGATGTATCCAGTATTTCTTACTCTGTCTGTTCTGTCGTGATCCATGATCGATGAGAGATGCTTTCCTGTCCTCTGTAACGCGACGAGATCCGATGAAGGTTGAGAGAAGAGAGAGAGAAAGAACAGAAAGTGGTGAGAAAGAAAAGAAGAAGAGAGAGAAGAGAGAGAAGAATGAGTCACTGAGACCGAAAAGAAAGAAGAGGCCAAGAGACGAGAACCCAAAAGTCTGACCAGACTCTGATTTGTGGGAAGAGCAGGGAAAAAGTGACGCCGCCTGAAGCACCGATTTGCCCCCTTCAACCCCTTAAGAAGCGGATCAACCAATAACCACCCAGCCAACCAGCCAGGCTGACAGGCGAGACTGCCCAAGTATATAAAGAAGCACCTTCCTCCCACTTTTTCGTCCTTGACAAAAGTTGATCCTGGTCTTGGCATCGCCCGGAACGGCAGAACTATTTTTCCAGCCCTTCTCACTCTTTTTGAAACGACATACCTTAGACCACCACCCCCCGCCTATTTTCTCACCCCCCCGCCGACCAGATAGACGCTGCCTCGGGCTTTTATTAAGGGCTACTCTTTTTATTCCGTTAACTGCAGAGTAAAACGGTTTAAATCAAAAATTAATTCAGAGAAGAAGTGTTGAAGAAAACAAATTAATAGGAAGAAGAAGAAAAAAAAGGAAGAGGAGAAACCAAGTTCGCTTCGCGCTTACTTCCATTGATTCTGAGAAAGGACGGCGTCAACCCCATCCCACCTCATATTCACCAACACCTAAACGGGACCTTCCCTCACAAATTGAACACTCATTCCTTATTTAAATTCCTGCTAGCCTAGCTACTTGGAAGACCTTGATCTCGTCTTCTCTGATCTCTTCTTCACATCCTCTCCTTCAGCAACGTCAAACTTGACAACCACTTCAAGAAGACTTCTTCAACTCTACCTACGGAACCCATCGAGGCTTTCTGGCATTGTCTCGTTGAACCCATCCTCGTCCAGATCAACCAACTCCTCACATTCGAAACATACCTCCTTTTCCGAGTCCGAAGACACTGTCCTCGCCGTCGTCTACTTCGCAGATCCGAATACGTGGTATCAGTCTGTGGATCCGTCACTTGAGTTGCGCCTGATCCATCTCGAGTGAATCGACCAAGAGAGCGCGTGTAGGGGAGACATTCACTTGTTCATCTCCACATCCGGTAAGCGCCGTTTTGGTTTTGGTTTTCCATATTTGCCCCAGAACATAAGAACTTCTTTTTTCCCCCACACAATTTCTTTCAAAAACAACAACACCACATCAAATAACACAGTCCTTCGTTCTGCTTCAAAACACTGCAATTCCTTACTTTCTACGGTCTTTCGCTTCATCCAAGCGAGGGATTGTACTTCCTAATTGTAATTTCTGCGATTCTCACTTCCTACTCACAAAAACCTGATGTGAGTGTTGACTAACACGGAAAACCAGCCTTCTTCCAGAGACCTGATCCTGTTGCAAGATCGCATCCCGCAAACACATAACACAACCAACACTCCACTCATCTTTGAGAGAGATCTGTCGTTGAACACAGTTCGAGTCTTGCGCACGTCTGTCCATATGGATTCTCTCACTACCCATCCTTCCACCGCCCAGCAGGCCAAGGCTTTCACTTCTCCAGCGTCTCTGTCTTTCCCAGGTGGTGCTGGTGACTTGACCCCGCCTTCCTCTGAAAAAGAAGGAACCATGGCCACTGCCGGCTCCGGCGCGAACGGTAACGGGAATGCGAACGGTCAGCAGCCTCAAGGAGGGAATGCCGCCGTCTCAGGCAATGGGGTGACCCCCGAAACTCCTGCTGCAACTCCGAGCGCGGGTCCAGGTGTTAGTGGCATTGTGCCGACGTTGCAGTGAGTATACTCTTACTGTCCTTCTGGCCCACCAGAATGCTGAACAGACCTGATTTCTTAAAGAAACATTGTCGCTACCGTCAACCTTGATTGTCGCTTGGATCTGAAGACCATTGCTCTTCACGCGAGAAATGCGGAATATAATCCAAAGGTACTATATCCTTTTTACAACCCCCCATCCTGCCGCTTTTCACCCTAAATTGGGGAGAAGCGGGAGAGTTCTTTAGCCATGAAACAATATGGCTAAATCGGTCTATCTAGCGTTTCGCTGCTGTGATCATGCGCATCCGTGAACCCAAGACTACCGCTCTGATCTTCGCCTCTGGCAAGATGGTCGTCACCGGCGCAAAGTCGGAAGATGACTCGAAGTTGGCGTCTCGGAAGTACGCTCGGATTATCCAGAAACTCGGCTTCAATGCGAAGTTCACCGATTTCAAGATCCAGAACATTGTCGGGTCGTGCGACATCAAGTTTCCCATCCGTCTTGAAGGTCTTGCGAGTCGCCATCACAACTTCAGCTCTTACGAACCTGAACTGTTCCCTGGTCTTATCTATCGTATGATGAAGCCCAAGATCGTCCTTCTCATCTTCGTCAGCGGTAAGATCGTCTTGACTGGAGCCAAAGTTCGCGAGGAAATCTACCAGGCGTTTGAACTCATCTACCCTGTGCTCACTGGTAAGTCTATGTTCTGCATTTGCCTTGTCAGCCCAGCGACTAACAGCTTCAGATTTCCGCAAGAGCTAAGCAATTCGTATCCACCCGGAAACGGGCAACACATCCATCAATTCCCAAAACCCATCCCCGTGTACCAACAGCTTTTTTCCCGGGATCTTCGATCGACACTTCCACAAAAATTTATACACTACACACATCATACCCCGGGTTGCGACCCAGTGGTTGCGATCGACCGGAGATTCTCTGCTACTTCTATTTCGACCGTACTGTTTTTTCCACTTTATCCTCTTTTTAATCACCTGCATGCATTTACGTGGTGTTCTAGCGACCTGGGGAACTTTTTTTTCTTCACACAAAAAGAATTTTTTTATTTCCTCTCGAGACTACCCCCTTCTATTAGAAAGTCGGACAACTTGCGACCATGGCTGTGCAGAAGCGCCAGTCGAATGGGTGCCGTCTAATTTGATCTTCCCACAACTCCCCCATCTCATCATCCTCAGCTTCCGTGTTCTCTCAGTGGTTTTCTCTTTTTTTTCTTTCTCTTTTCCCAGTGCATTACCAACGGCGTGGTTCTCTGCTTGTGTTGTTCTTTTAGGTGCTGAGGGGGTGGAATGGATGGACGGGGGTTGGGTTGGTCAGTGGAATGGACAGCACTAGCTGATGGGATGGTTCTTTTTTTTCTGCGCTGCGGTAGCAAGCTTTATAGTACATAGCAACGCAATGATAAGAAAGGGACTTGCCGTCCCTGAAAAAGGATATTGTTGCTCTCAATCCGTGATTTTATGAGGTGGTGTAGGACTAGTCCGTAGTCGAGCTGACATCGTTCCTCGAGTAGCCTTGACCACATATTTCTCTGGCTCAACACCCAGACATTCCTTCCTATCTAATAAATAATCAATTCCTCTTTATTCTTCTCTCTCTTTTTCCATTTCCATGTCCCGCATAATTCACGCCGCAATCGGATTCTGTGTTGCTATTCCATTGTTGTCTTGATATTGGAATGTGTCACATGACTTTCTCGAGATATAAAAAAATTTGGGCCCAGCCAAATCAGCGACGAAGGCAGATAGATATAAAAACGCGGTTTATTATCCATTCAGCGTCTTCTATTTTGTTCACTTTCTATTGTTTTCAATTTCCGTTGCTATTCTTCTAGAGGCATTGAGCTGGTTTGTTTGTTTCGATACGTCACTAAGTGATTTGACGATACTCATCTCTCATCTCTCTATTCGGTTCCGGGGTTGTTTTCTTCATTCATTGTCTCTGTTATCGCAGTGTTTGTTTATATGTTTTGAAGGGACGGAGAGAGGAGACTTTATTGTTATCCGGATTTTGCTTTCTTTCTTCAAGAAAAAAAGCCTTGCTGTTGTATATTTTCCTGCATCTGGACTCCTTTTTCTCTTCCGGGTATACTCCTACCTATCTCATCGGAGCAAAAGTCCAGTCCGGGAGCTTGCTTTTATTTTTACCCGAGGGTTTCGGATATTCGGTAGGATGGCAGGGTCGCAGTCATCTTCGAGCTCGAGCTCAGGCCCGAATATTGGAGGTAAAAGAAAGGGTGCGGCTGGGAATGCGCCTAGGGCCAAGGCGGGGGGGTCGAAGTTGCCGCCTCCGGGACAGTACCGGTGAGTACGACTAGATTTTTTTATATATGCTGTTGGGTGTTTTTTGGGAGGGTAGATGTGGTTCTTGTTGGTAGATTGATCCAGGGGTGTGGTGTGGTGTGGTGGCTATCTTTTCCTGCTCACTCTCCGCGGAATGGAAAAAATCCTACACACGGAAACAATTGTACATTTCTATAAGTTCCAGCATTCTAACCCATACGAAAAGAACCCCCAAGCTATCCCCATCCCCATCCCAAAAACCCACCCCACAACCCAAAACCACCCCTCCTCCCCGCCGCCCAATCCGCCCCGCAGCAATAGTCCTCCCCTCCCTCGCCATCTTCGCCTTCACAACCTACGGCACCTACCTCTACACAACCTACACCCGCGCCGTAACTTCTTCCTCCCAACTAACCATCCCCGCCGACGTCTCTGACCGCTACGACAAAACCTTCCCAACCTACGACTCCGAAGTCGACACCGCAGAGTGGATCATGAACCTCCCCAAACGCCGTCGGGAACTCGTCCAGAAAGCCCGGGGCAATGTGCTAGAGGTTAGTTGCGGGACGGGGAGGAATCTGGAGTTTTACGAGATTGGGGAGAGGAGGGGGGTTAGGGAGGGGGATGGGAAGGCGGTTGTTAGGGGGTGTAGGAGTTTGACGCTTTTGGATAGGAGTGGGGGGATGGTGGATGTTGCGAGGACGAAGTTTGAGGATATGTATCCCGAGGCTGCGGGGAAGGAGAAGAAGGGGGTGGTGAGGTTCTTGGTGCAGGATGCTATGATGCCTGTTTCTGCTCCGCCTATAGCGTCATCATCGTCACCCGCGGGGAAGAAGGGAAGTAAAGAAGAACCCTTCAAATTCGATACCGTCCTTCAAACAATGGGTCTCTGCTCCCACCCGGACCCGGTCTCCCTCCTCACCCACCTCTCAACCATCACCGAGCCTGAAAAGGGCCAGATCCTACTCCTCGAACACGGGAGGTCACATTATGGGTGGTTGAATCGGATATTGGACGGGTTAGCCGCAGCGCATGCGGATCGGCATGGGTGTTGGTGGAATAAGGATATTGGGGAGGTGGTGGAGAAGAGCGGGTTGGAGGTTGTGGAGAGGAAGAGGTGGCATTTGGGGACTACTTGGGGGTTTGTGTTGAGGCCGGTGCCTGTGGAGAAGGGGAGGGAAAAGGGGGAGGGGAGGTGAGAGGGTTGGGTTTTGTTTTTGTATAAGGGGTTGTAAGTTATGTATGTGTATATCATTTTTTATTTTCTCCTGTCTATTATATAGCTATCTCTCCGTGGTGCATATATGGAAGATTATGTACAGCAGCTCCTCCAATGTCAGAACAAGGTACTTCAAAAAGCATCGAAGCATTTACTTGAGTTGCAAACTTTCCCAAAGCCCTGTCCACATTCGATTCTCTGGGCCTCATCCACTTTGTAGATACATCATATAATATCCTCAAATAGATAAATCCGGACATTTAATGTGTCTTGAACCACATATTCGTATATTTTCACTATTCAACACTGTCCCAGACGTCGTACGCGACTCGTTGTCTGCCATGGCATGTGTCATGGCCTTTGGCATTGCCTCGGATATTAAAATATCAAAAAGATGAACATTTCGGCACAGCTCTTGCAAATTCGTATCTACGCTATTAACATAGTAGCTGCATATCAACACCATGCATTCGCTCAACTTGATCATAAAGTTCTTTTTATCAAGTCTTGTTACTCGTCGATGCTAAAATCAGCGTGAAAGATTCTTTCATCGATCTCCGAAGTAGACTCATCTAGCATCGACTGAATGGGGTTCTGCTGTCTTGGATTGTTACACCAAATCACCGGTTTTCCCCCGTATAGCAAGGTCTCGTAGTGGGCGCTTCCCTTGCCCTATATATATGTCAATCGTCGATCAATCAATGTGAATGGCCACTATGCCCAAAGGTCGATCAAGAGTAATACCCTACCCTGGTAGCTCGGGAAATTCCAAAGACACTGTTGGGCTGATTTATTCCTGAACCCACCGACAATCGTCCATTGTGATGATAACTGGTCTTCTGAACTCATATTTATTTGGCCCGTAATCTATTTCATTCTGTTGACTCGTTTCGCGAAGCTCCAGATATCCCTCGTCGGTGGACGGACGCATTGTCCCTCAAGAGCTCAGAACCTGAACGCGTTTGGTTTTGTCTCCGCGCCTCCTCAAGCCTGCGGATATTGGATTGATGCTCGAATAGCAGCTGGGGTGTTTATTCGAGTGATATCAAAGAGAGACGCAGAAGAAATATCGTTGGGATCGAGATGACAGACCCGAGAGCTGTGACCGCCCGCCGGGTACCAGTGCTCCTGGAGTCCCGACGGGGACTCCCAGAGCCATCGCACCTGGCGATAAACCATTCCCGCACGACGAAAGTTCTCGTGTGCATGACTGCCCTCTCCCAAACGCTAAACTTTGGACGTTCGTCTTGCTTCTCCTAACTCTTTCTCTCATTCCATTTCCCTCAGATCTCCTGTCTAAAGCCATTGATATATTCCCTCTCCGAAGGAATGTAGAAGGAAAATTGGTAACAAGGAAATTGTTCCCTCGACTTTTCGAGAACGTTGTCACAGTCATTCCCATCCCCTTTATCCAGGTGGGCTCTATGCAACCCGGCTGGTTGAGGTATGATTTCGATATAACTAAATACCAAAGTACCGAGGTGCCAGGACATATCAAATCTCTCATGAATCAGCAGACTGTTGCTTGTTTCGAGTACTTACCTCGATAACAGGAACCCTTTAGAGGGTTTCGTTCGGAATCTATTTTCTTTATGTAGAAACACTACGTATCTCTCATGTTTATATGTAGAGGATACAATAGTCATGACCCAAACCCCACGGTAGTAGGACAACGTACACACGCTCACTCACCCCTGATTCTGTAGGGTTGGTGAATGCCAGCCGCCACTCTGAATGTGGCCCCAGTGGTTTAGGAGGGTCGAGGGCTGGGGGATTCTTAGGAGGATACTTTTTTGGCTTAACGTCCATATACCGGTTTCTTTCTTGGTCTGTATGTCCAGAGCCGCCTCTGGAATGTCTGGGTATGTTGGTTTATTATCGTGATAGTGACCGGGACAAGAAATGAATGAGAGAGCTGGGATAAGTGAGCGTTTGTGTTTCGACCTCTTCAGACCATGTTTGGTGGAAATGAGGCTGATGATATGACCGTTCCGAACCGGTTTCGTAGCAGTAGTAGTGCCCGTATACCTGTTTCCCCCTAGGATACCGAAGGCACTAGAGTTAATAAGTCGCTGTTGTCGAGGCCTGGCGATAATTGCAAGACTGCTCTCTGCGGAGAAGAGAAAGACAGTATGAAAGAGTATCTCGGGGCGACGAATCCGGGCAGCCCTCGGCCAGCGTTAGTCGATGCTGAAATGTAAGAGAATGAGAGATTCTTTTAAACTTGGAGAAATCAAAATATGACTCGGAGTTAGTATATATCGGCACAGTGTTTTCTGGGGTTCGTTATTGTATCCAGAACGATTAGGGTTACCAGTCGCAAGACGAACAAATGGCACTGGGCCAGGTTTGAAATTATGACTGACTGCCTGGAAGCGAGTTCCTTTTCGTTTGTTTGAATCTGACTCCTTGCGCTTCTCGCTAAGCGCCTTGGGATTGAACGAAGGTTTACATACCCGTGCTTTGCCTATATCGTCGATGGGGATACCTATTGATATATTCTTGAGTTAGTACGCACCGTCGTCGTTGATGGTTTCTTAACTTTGTTCTGTCAGCAGAGACATCCATATTTCACTCATCAACAACACCTTTCCTATGTCGAAGGACCAAGCAGTTGTCTAACGTCCTGGAAATGGTCTGTGATAATTCCAAAGAAGACCCTGTATTTGAAGAATTCCGGAAAATATTTGCTATTCGAAAGTTTGCCGATTTGTTCGAGAGTGACATCTTAAAAAGTCGGATATGATTAATGTCTCCCGCCGACACACTGGTATTGGGCAATCTGATATCTCCGGGTCGGTCGTTTCAACTGCAGAGGAGATCAGAGCATTTCGGCTTGCTGCACATTGGTATTGAACGCGCCAAGTCGGGAGCTTCTTCAAGTTATTCTTCTCACACTTCATCTCCGTGGTCCACCGTTCCCGCATCGATTACTTCTCCGGTTTCCCCTATCTCACACACAGTTCCTCCAGCCTAATTTTATTGTGCATTCGGGCGTTATTTCTCTCCAGTGACGTCTTTCGAGATTGAATTGCTTTCTCTCCTGGCTTTTCTACTCTTCCCACCCTCGCTTCCCCTCTCTAAATATAATGATACCTAGACCATTCCGGTAATGACTGCTAGGAGTCAGCGCCCTTGCCCGCGATGACACAGTGATAATTGGTGATATCAAGTTTATCCCATTTTTCCATTTGGTTGTTCGATTTCCAGAAACCCGCCGAATGTCGACGCGGACGTCTCAGATCTGTGAGGCCCCAAGCTTCCGTGCCGTCCCGAGATTGAAGGCGATAAAATGGCCTTCCCAATGTTTTCTTCCGTGAAATTTCCAGTGAAAGTCCTCTTCATGAGGGGGCAATCATTCTGCACACGGCTCAAATGCGGACATTGAAAGATTGACGGCATCAGAATGATCCGCCCCTCGCTTTCGTGGGTCCTCCCAACCCCGCTCTCGAAATAAGGGATAAGATAGTTCTGTTCGAACTAAACGCGTTCCTGCAAGGGACATATGTGGGCAGCTTCTGTGCCCAATTTCATCACGTTTATCTCGGTGGCGATATGGAAGCATATCCTCGATTTTTCAGAAAAGTTGAATGCTCCGAGGATCATTAAACTCCCAGTCGGCACGAAGTTTATCTGCACTTTGCCCTAGACTAACTCAGTCTAGCTCAGGCTCCGTTCATGGTCCTCACACACCTAGGAAATCCCGCCTGGGACCATCCTTGAGTAGACTCCAGAAACCCGAAAGTTTCATGCCGGAACGAGTGTATCTTCCAGCTTGCTTACACAGAGCAACGCATGGACCTACACTCTTGGTTCCGTCCACCACCACTTTGAAACTCACCGAGATTATCTGAGGCACGTCAACTTTGGGTCCGTGAACGCTCCCATGATACAGTGTATATATAGAAAGAGGAGTAACGATAGGGGTTATGTCGAGAAGCCCAGGAGTTACCACAGGAATTCTTAACACAAGTGAGAGAGATTCATTAGTAGTGATTGAGAGGTAATGATTTTGGGTCTAGAAATGCCGGACCCGGGACAGCTCATTTACCACACCCCCTTGAAATTTACCACAAAGGTACTATTCACAGTGAAGGGCAAGTTGCAGGAGAAATACGAATTTTATGGGCACCAGTATCCCACGAGCGACCCTCGCATCGTTGAATCCATTGCGTAGCACTTAGGTTTAACCAAGTATGAAATTGGATGGGCCGTCGGGAGTCCATGGCATATGTATCTGCGTCTCAATTGAGTGCACTCGGTAGCAATACGTGCAACTGGCATTGTTAGTGTTCATAGATTGCGAATTGTCCCAACCATTTTGTTCAATGTTGCCAACTTGAACAGATCCCAATTGGCATTTTCACCGCAATCAGCTGAATGTTCAATGGATCTTTGCCAGTGGGATAACTCTTGTGTGTAACCATTGATGGTCTCGAGATCCGGGCTCATATTAACACGTCTGTTCTGTTTGATGTAACTGACGACGTTTTTGATTACCCGTACGCTGATGTCTCGAGACTGGGACATCTTGCTGATACTTCCGATGATGTACAAGCGCCAAAACTGCTTCATAGCCGGGTATCTCTAGTAAAAAGAAATCTCGAAGAAATTCTGGTTTGCTCCCGCCATTCTCCTATAAAGTGGTAGTTGACAGGTACCTAGGTAGGTACCTAGGCACTAGGTATGTCGTGGTCCCTTAACAGCCTTAGGCAATTGGCGCCATTGACGCTCTCGAGTATGGCGTAGTGCCCTTCGTCATTCTTGTCATACTCGCGGTAGTGATTCTGGCCGTCCTTGCTGTAGATCGAACTCTTGGCCGCCTGCCAGATCACGCTCTTCACTTGGTCATTCACTACCGTGAATTGGCCGGCACAGCGACAGGAGTGGGGTAAGAAGATGGTGATAGAATTGAAGAGAAATGAGATCCTTTTCCGCAGTTCTCGATTTCACATAGGTTGCGTCTCACCTCTCACATTTTCCCCTGTGTTTCTCGCGCCTGTTGGATCCTGAGCTTCTAGCTATTCATGAACGCCGATTGAAAACCGCAGTTCCAATATTGGGTAGCGCAGTCATACTCGGCGAAACGCTATCAATATAGAAAGCGGCATCAAAATCCCCAACCTATAACATGGCCAAATAGAGCCTTCAATTGCCGTCGCCGCCGTGCTTCTCCTAAATTCCAGAGCCTTGGGTTGCTCCATTTGACAAGTTACTCTAGACTCTCTGCAAACTGTCGGCCGGAGAGTATAGAAAGGCGAGCATAGTACCTCCTCGCCCCGAGATTAAGCCAGACAAAAAGCCAGCTAGAGCTCTATGCTTCAAGTTATGGTATATGTAACATCGTGTTAAAGCGATAGGTCCACTTGAGAGAATAATGGCTCATGTAAACAGTCACAGTCCAGATGCGCCACTATCGGCGTTGGGCCACTCACAGTAGCGTCACTCACATGTACTATTTCCCACAATATTCCCTCCTCCGATGTGTGCTTTCCAAGGTCTCAATTCCCGCTCGAAGGGTTCTGGTAAAATTAACACCGTCTTCTGGTGATGTGTGGTCCTTCGAGGTTTGAGATCATGACTTCCACAATCTTATTTTAAGATTGGGGATTTATGAACTTGGCGTTCCAGTCCATTTTTGCTTCGGGTAACTTCGAAAGGGGGTGATGTTATAATATCTATACTAGACGGTTAGCATCCTCACTATAGCGGAGTTGTTCAATAGCTCTCGTTTTTCTCGATGTGAGGCCTGAGGCCTCGTTTATTTCGGAATTTTCTCGGCGCAGAGAAATAGATGTGCTGCGTCTTCTTATTTATTATCATAAACATAAAAATCGCATCCGAATGAGATTGCTCGACCTCTGCGGCCGTCACCCAGCTCTGCCAGGTGACTTTGAAGGGCTTGTAGGGCTGCGGCCGCATTACTTTCGTGCCTGTATTGTATTGTTCCTCGGTGTGATATCTCTCGCCGATTGCTTGGAGTTTTCTCTGAGGAGATACTTATTTTTAGCGGAGTAACCCTGAGGGTGTTTCCCTAGGGTGTTTCCCTAGGGTCTAGTCTATCCTGTGTATTAGGTAGAATTTCACTCCCCGTGGATCTCTTGATGGATATGGCGATTATTTGGAGGGTCAATGCCAACCCAACCGAGACGGAGCATTGATCCCCCCGCCATTGACGCTCCGCCTTATGGTAGTGATTGGCGTAGTCTTCCTGGCAACTCTGCCTCAGCTTATCGAGACCCGCCCTCCCGGATATATCCGCGAGAGTTGCTGACTGAACCGCTAAGCCAAGGGTTTCTAGGGCCCAATCACTTCTCCATCCGTTCTCCGTTAGCCAATGTAATGTCGATGTTTGATAGAGAAAAGTGTAACTCGTTGTTATCCAACGCGATAGATGCGATAGTGATGACAACAACTCTAAAAAATCCCATCGCGTTGGTTATCCCGTTTCACGAAATGGATCGACTTAAAACCATGAGCGGCGAGTCCCCGGGAAGAAGCTTGTGCGTGTCATTCATGTCAAAATGAGAAACATCTAGTGTCTCCAGCTGCGGGAAAGACTCTCTTTCAAGGAATGAGGTAATCGAAGGCTCGAAAGCAAGAAAGAAGCAATTACTTCAAAGTTAGCGGTACCGACAAGCAGATATCATACCTAGGTACTAAGAGATCGTCCAGGAATCATTATTGATGAACTAGGGGTTAAGATAAACTCACATATCTCGGTCCTCGGCTGTGATCATGAAGGATATATATAGGACAAGACATTATGATATGTGCAGCCCGAAGGTTTTCCGTCGAGGGTCTTCACGCAAAGAAAGAAAGAGAGCAAAGATTGCGCGGGGTGGTAGCTCTTGTGGACGTAATCGTTCTTAGGTATCAGCCTGCCAGAACCCCAGAACCGATTAGGGCTTAGGACAGGGTTAAGGGAATCCAGCCAGTTGGTCCCTAGAATCACGGCCGTGAGAGCCCCTTATGTACTCGTTTGTCTTCTCTGGCATTTCGAACAGTGATCAATTGTTGATGTCCAATTTTCATTTTCTTCATGCTGGTTTGCACCAGCTAGAATTTCAGGTTAGATGTCAGTATTTGTACCACCTTCCCATGAGCAGTGAAAGAGGACTTCCATAGAACCCTTCCATTGATATTCGCCTCGTTTCCCAGTAGTGACTATCCCACAGATTTGAAAACCAAGTATTGGGTGAACTGTTAGAGCCGAAGATTTTACTTCGTGATATATCCAAGAGTGTGGCCAGTGTACCTAATATATATAAAATTGGCTGACACTGCGAGCAAGTAAGCAAGAAACGTTTAATCGAAGCTGACGAGGGCCCTGTGTGGTAGCGGGATCCCATAGTTCGAGGACGAACCCGCAATGAGACAAACCAAAAACAACGTCCATCAAAATATGCAATAATACCATCCCCGGTAGTGTAATATGCATTGACCATTTGGAGTTTCTCGACAGGCTTTGACCGAAGGATGATCCCCTATTGTGGCAGGGGGGGTCAGATGGGTATATGAGTGTCAGTGATAAATGTATTTAAAGAAAACCCCTCAGTCTGTTGGGGTTCTTCAGAAAGGAACTTCGCCCTCACAGCCGGGGCTGGAACTTGTAATGTTGCCAGAGTATGGCAAAAATGAGCCGCGAAATCCCCCATGGCTGCAGCCGAATTCGTTGTGGCCTGGAGATGGCGTTGGAGGAGACATTCGCGAGCGGGAACGGGACTCGGGAGTCCGGTTCTGTGGCATCAGGCCTACTAATATAAGACGAGCTGCGCAGATTATCGACGGTATAATTCCTGACGAGCGTGGTCAATGTGCTCCGACTTATAGATTGATGGTGAACGCCGACTCGACGATTTACCACTGCCCAAGAGTTCTTAGTCTCCTGAGCGAATTCCACCTCGAGACGACGGCACCATCATCACCGGCGCTCCCTGAACATAGCCGGGCAACTGGAAAACAACCACGATCAGATCTTCATTCGCGTCGGGCTGTCAAATGGTTGAGGAGACTCACCGCAAGATTTGGGGCCTTTTGAGCCAGAAGACAATCAGTCTCATCTCTGACCGTCGGCGAATAACCAGCTCTTGACTTGTTCTTATATCAATTCACAAGTCTCTCGAGCGACCTCCGGCGTGACCATTCGCAGATGGGCAAGCGTCTCTTAGTCCGGGCAACCTAGCTCCGGGGCGACAGGGGGTGCGACGGGGGATGCAACAGAGGGAGACGGAGCAGTTCAGGGGTGGTAGGCGGGCGCGTGAAAAGTTATCAATCCGTTGCTGCTTGACCGGACGGCCCGCTATCGGCCCGAGGCTTCGCTTCATGGTTGTGGAAAACGAGGAGTTGGGGAGCGCGTCGATTGAGGTACAAGATGTCAGATGCATCCAGGCCAGTCTTTGAAATGTCTCGACTAGCATCAGCAACATTAAACCCAAGATACAAGGCCACAACGGTGATGTAATAGACATTCTCTTCCCTTTTACTGAAACCGTGTCTCTCTATTTATGACGTTTTAACTTTGCCAACGACCCCTAGGTACCCCGTCCGCATCTATAATGCGGTATTAGGTATCTTGTCATTGATTTCCTCAGACGTGCACGCCTTGTAATCTCCTCATAATAGCGACTCTCGAGTCAAACGAGATTGCAGACATCAACGTGTCCGAGGTTGTTCTGCAGGCTAAATGCGGTCTGTTTTCGACGCGCGAAGATATATAAAAAGCGCTTCTGCTTTATAGCTCGAGGGGGAAAGTGAATAAAATAGAGAGAGAATATCTATTCGCATAACAGGAATGATCGGTCATTTTAAACCAGGGCAGTTCCTAGGAATGTCATATCCCATTTCGTCACCTTGCGCGTTCTGCTGCTGCGTATTCTATTGCTAACCGTATAGATGTTGTCGTTATTTCGAGAAAGCTGTGAGGACTCGCTCATTGTTCCTAGTGACATTTGTTAGCAAGCAGATCCGCTCCTTCAGAGACATCACATTAATCGAGTCCAGAACATTTTGAACCTGCTCTTGCGGCTCGAAGATACCTGAAAGCGGAAGCTGGTTCTGAACCCCGGTTTCGTCCCTGCAGAATCACTGCTTCCTTGATACCTGGACTGGGGATGGAATGTCGACAAGTCCCTCGTTTAGAGTGTGCTGGTATTGTCTCCAGTTTGAGACGCTATATTCCGCACGTGAACCCCGGCCTCAAATTCATCCCAAGGAGCGAGTCTGTCAACGAAAAGTAGTCAATGGTTAGCGTGAGAAGTAGTTGTGCTGAAGCTCAGCTTTAAGTCTGGCAACAGCTCCTTCATTCCTGGCCAGTCGCAAACAACCAGGTGGCGCCTAACCAATCGGCCACCAGAAAATCAACTTGCTCCCTCAACTGTCTCTCGGACCGATTGTCTCCAGTATAAGTATCTCCCGCCATCGCCTCTCCGAAACTCCCCCAAGTATCCCTCCAGTTTCAGGTCTTCGAGACGTCGGGATTTGAACCCGGGGCGTCTTCGAATGGGCTTGGTAGCATTTTGCTAAGTTTTCAACTAGTTCAACAACCTTGGACCGTTCGGCCCTCGTTGTATCTCGTGTTGTTGGTTGGTCTCAGCTCCCTCGCTTGATGAATATTGCGATCGACTATGGTGCCCGGCAAACGTAGGGTTCATTGAACGTCATGATATGAGTGTGAGCCCTGACTATCGAAGAAGGTACTCTCCACCCGCTTTTTCAGTGCGTCACAATGTCTTTCTGGCTAGTAGAATGCCCGGCATTCAAATCGTCGTGTCTTTCTTTTGGGTTCGCCATTTCCAGCTCTAGCTCACCGTCAGGTATGTTCTATAGAGAAATTTTCCAGTAATGCTCCCTGAGACCGAGTAAGGGCTTCCGACTACAACTAGTGAGAGGGCCACATTGCTTGTCCCAAATCTCGTGCCCCCTCCAATCGCGTACTGTATATATATCGGGTTTCGCTCGCACCAACTGTGCTGCAAGGTTGATAAACGCAGGCTTATTCAGAGTTTTGCATACATACCGCAATTTCAAATGACCTTTAAAAGAATAGCTGCACTACCGAATTAGTAACCTTATTTTTCAGGACGGAGGAGGTAGAAATACAAGATTGAGTGAGATGTTGAATGGGAACATTTGAAGGAACCCTAAAGATAGTCAGCATCTTGTATTTGATAATCGACGGGGCTTTGCCTATTGCTGATTCTAGCATTAGATACGTGATGGTGTCGTTCTCCAAACTCCCAGCGAACTGTGTTCCGGCGCTCCAGAATGCTTCCCTGGCGGGTGAAGCTGTCGGCGTCTCCAGACAATGAAGCTATTATTTTAACTCCGCACCTTCACAATATCGACATCTGCAGGAACAAGACATGAGCAATCGAGAAAGGCCCAGTCATCACGCCAGAGCTAGAATGTTCTCCCAAGCCCGAGAAGTTCGCTACTAGCAACAGAACAGACACCGTAGGCTTGGTTGTCAAGTAAATCTGGCTGTAGGGTTGTCAGGGTAGGCCTTGACCCCCCGAATTTTTCCTCTTCAACCATGAGTTTACCCTCTGATCCTGTTTCTTTTGACCTTCAACAGTCAGCTCGATGACTCTTCGTTGATTGACGATTGTTTGCTTCTGGAGCTCATGAAAAGCCCCGATGGCATTCATTACCACTTTCTACCTCGAATAAGGGGTAATATGTCGCGAAGGAAACCTACGGCTATCTCTTGGCTCCGGGTGTAGAACTCGAGGATCTTTCGCCATGACCCTAAGTGTTCGAGCTGGTCGTCAGGAAGAACCCTGAGCAGGATCGCTTGATCCCGATCGACAAGTCTTAATACTAGGTCTAAATCGCTGGCAATCTCCCCACTCCTTACAGAACCCCTATGTTGCAAAGATCTCACATTATCTGCCGCTTCGTCTCGCCTCGCGTATATCGTTTCGGTTATCTGAGACATTTTTTATTTTGGTTAATCTAATCCGGAGACCACAATGACCGTAGAAATTGAGAAGACAACGGAGAGGCCGGGGAGCAAGGCTGGGAGGCGGTGCACGAGGACACGGGAAGGGAGCTTGTAGAAGCCGGAAAGCAAGTGGAAGAAATGACGGAAAAGAACGTGGGCGACGAGATCTGAAGACCGGTATCCCATCGATGGAGACTCTCACCCTTCCCCTCGAACGTGCAATTTTCGACAATATTGATAGGCTGAGACGGCTCACCTAACGCACTGGCTTCTATCTGTTCTCCTAATGGTTAGTCTCGTCGTAATCCGAGTCTTTGTCTTCGGAGTTTCCTGGTCTCGAATCTTGGTTGAGAAGTCGGAAATGTGTTTCTCTCTTGGATTTGGTCTTATCGCGAACTTTCCCCCATGATTCGGTACCTTGGCAGTGATAGCACTCCCAGGAAGGTTATACTTGTCTCGATATGCCTTTTATTAGATCGAATGTACGGAGTATGTAGCGGTGGGCTTTTCGTTTCGGCAGATACCTATGTGAGGATCTACACCCCGCTAGTAAAAAACCATTGTAGTCAAGTTTTAGCCTCTTTGAGAGAACTCATACATGGCCTTTTCGTTCTTGATTTTGGTACCAGTGCAGAACCGACGCGTCGCTAGAGGGGAGCCACTTTTGGATGCTGGCCTGAAAGTCTTGACATGCCTTTTTCTTCGTTTCTTTCAAATAGTGGTCGATGACCTCCTGATGTTCTTCCCTCCCGGTGGGCCATGTGATGGCCCGGACCACTATATATATGCTCGTCCTGCAATCCGGGCAAGTCGTCCTCAGGGTGCCATTCGTAGGCACCTCCCTTTTTCTCGGATCGGATTTTATCGAGACAGGCTAATTTCTGAGTCAGAACTAGAAAAGAGTGGAAATTTTGCTCTTGTTTGTTCACGAGTTCCAGAAGCAATCTCTCAAAGATACTGTTCCTGAGAGAGATAATTATATTATCTTTGGATTGAACGGCAACATACCCTGTGAGATCGGAGCATTTAGACAACCGGTTGGAGGATGGGCGCAGGCGGGAGATGAGGGACGCTCCATTGCGATGTTATGCCCGTTGAGGAGGCGGATGGTTTAAGATGTTGTTTCAGCCGCATCCACCGAAAAGTCTCCAAAGTACCGAGGGCAAGCCACTTGAGGAGGAACCAGCAGAAACGGCCGAGTAAGTCCAGCCATTAAGGCATTGGCGACTCTACTATCGATCTGAGCCCCGGCTGATGATGCGCTCGTCGATTAGCGAGCAGGCAGGCAGTCATATAGAAACCGTTTTATATCGGCCATTTCCCTGCTTGAGAAAGATTGTCTGGTTGTATGTGGTTATAAATCCGTATTCTAACCGGGTCATGTCTGGAGAAGACATTTCTCTGATTCTGAGATCTCGAAGGCCATGCTCGTTTAGCGTTAATAACGAGTTCTGGTTTTAGCAAGCACAACTTAGCGAAGACACGGCGACAATGAAGACTTGTTAGTACACCACCGATGGATTTTCGCCCTCGTATCAGTCCTATATATATTATATATATCCATATATAGACCAGTATCTCCGAGTAACAATAAACCTATAGTTAGTTTATTTTGACAAGCTGAAGTTTAGCCCTTGTATTTCCCTCAGGTGTTAGCATGATTAGACCATCCCTCTCTTGCCTTGACGCCGTAGCTATCGTAACCCCTCAGGAAGTTCCACAATCGAGGTTCATAAACGACAACCCCGCGTATTGAGAAATGAAGAGTTGCAATAACAATAGTGAGGCGGCGAGGAGGCAGTGCCTTTGTTGCTGCTGCTATTTCTATTGCTTGAAGAAGGGGACGAAGAACCCGGACATACTTAATAAAGGGCTTCGCAAACCGCTCTGTCCATATTAGCAATGGTCACCCAAGGATTCCTTCAGGGCAGAAGCTACTTAGATAGCTTCAACCATGGATCTTGATGATTAGGTTTTGCATCAGTCAGCTAGCTTTTCTAGTTCTCAACAGTCCAACGTTGACTACGTCCCCTAACGCCGCTTCTCTCGTACGTCTTCTCCTCGCGGATGTCAATGTTTTTCGGAAAGACTACCGTGTGATGTCCTCGCTATCTAGTTCTCAGTCCTTCCCCCGTTCCTGGGTTCTGATTCGGATATTTCTTTATCAACCCGACGTTCATGCCCTGCTCTTTGGAATAAGCTGTTAGCCAATGAACTGAGAACGATTCCTCGACAGACCGTCGTAGAGAAGTTGACGTTTGATGCGAAATATTCAGTCTCTCTTTTGGGGTTAGTGCCTGAATTCTCTCGTCTCTGCGGGTCAACCATGCTTCTCGAGTAGCGGCCGGGATCTCCAGTAAAAGTTCAATCACTAAATCGAGTCTTCCATCTCGTGATATGTCATAGTCTCAAAACGCGTCATCGCCCGCTTCACTTCGTGAAATTCCCATATTTCATTTGCAGGTCCGACCGACGCTCGAGATATCTTTGGTAGCTGTCTACCAGAAGATACGCATGTGAGTCTCCACTGAGAGACCAGAATATGGTGTTATCTTATGCAACCCGTTGAAAGTGAGGTGACTAGTAGTCCAGCTCTCTCTGCTGTATCGCCGTTACCAGACGGTCAAAGCACCTCGTTTTCTGGGATCGACTGTATGTCAATCACATCGGTGAGACCGTGATCTCTTCTCCTAGCATCAATAGCGAGCTTGTTCTTGGTTTCCGCACCCCGCATTAACTGGTGGTGGTCGTCACGCTCGGGTACGCCTCATGAGCTGCATTGTAGAAATTTAAGAACCGCTCAGGGTAGGATGATTTAGACATCATTGAAATAGTATTCGTCGTGTCTCTGAGGCTGGGGCCAACTATGGCCACCGGAGGTAGGAGAGGTGGGAACGCGTCCAGGACGGTATATTGGTGTGATACGAGAAGAACCAGGTTTCATTTGCGACGAGGTTTCATCATGGTTGAGAATTATCTTCGTATCCTATTCTTCACCCTATCCGCGTTTTATCGCGCCGAGGAAGTATAACTCGATCGCGCGTT
This sequence comes from Arachnomyces sp. KDTOL00113, assembly GCA_949709995.1. NCBI lineage: Eukaryota > Fungi > Ascomycota > Eurotiomycetes > Onygenales > Arachnomycetaceae > Arachnomyces > Arachnomyces sp. KDTOL00113. Next base: position 5,492,176 of record OX453232.1, read on the forward strand.
TCTTATCTAGTTTCCTCCAGGGAATCCTCACGTTTGTCGCCGAAGATGACCACACCACGAACGTTGACCGTCTTCTATGCTAGCTCCGATTTAGGCACCTACTGTTGTCAGTCTCAGTTCTAGAACTTCTAAGACAATGGGTTAGACGTTACTTCGTATTTAGGTAATAATCAAAAGTGTGTAATGGGTGACTTACCTGGTGTCTTATAAAAGTGTTAGTGGCGGAAAACCACTAAGTTATAGTCCTTCTCAACCCTCCTGCCCGAGTGCCGGCGAATTGGCTAACGCTTGCGCTTCTTCGTAGCGTGTGTTGGAATACCATGCAACTGGCTAGGGGGAGGAGAACACCTGCTGACTCAGGGCTCAATCTCAAACCGAAGGATCTTGATAGAGGTTTTAGGACTGCCCAAAGGACATCTAGTGGTTTGCCCAGATGTACAAACCGATGTGACTCCAAGGGGATAAGGGGGGGGGTGAAAAAGTCACATTTCTAGTTCGGCTCTTGCCGGGAATACTCGTTTCGATTTAGAAGTCTGTCCAGTTTTTTCTGACCCCTCCTAATCCTCTCATGAGAGCCTCTCAAAATAAGAAGAAGAAAGAAAGAAAACGAAACAAAGGGAAGGTAGAAGTCGCTATAAGATTTTATAAAGTCAGCGAAGGTCCTCTCGCGATAACGTCGGGGATTATATCTTACCTAACCAACCACCTATCCCCCCCGCGTCAGCCTTCGTCATTATTCACTTATAATATGGGATATGGTCAGGTCATGGCAAAATTCGACCTATGACATAGGAACTTTCTCTTCAATTGGCGTGCGGTGTATTTTGATAAGACAATGTACCTTGCAATTTCTCACGTACTTAAGAGAAATACCCGAGACTGCACGAAAAGCGAACCGTCAGTTTCGAATCTGCTTCACTTCAGGAACCAGGGCTCATCCTCGGAGCTCGCGTGAATTTTAGTATAAACGGTGGAGAAGAAGAAGCCAGCCACTATTAGGGTTAACATGAAAGGGGGGGAACCGGTTATGATGAGAATTGCCATAGGGAAAGGACGGCGAAGACGGACTACCTAGAAGTGAGACAGATATATAGATAGACAGCAGGGAAATGGAAGAATTCAGGATTTCAATTTGAACCGCTGCGGACTGCTCAGTGGCTTCGATGTCAGGGTACTTCCAAGGGAAGTAAGCATTCATTGTTAGCATATTAAACCTTACCATTAGGTACGAAGATTCCATCCCAAATATTTATTCCCCATTCACCGAGTTCCCTAACTTGAGAGAAACGGTGGGTATTCCACTGTAGTGGCAGGGATCTGACGAAGGTAGAGAGGGGACTCCCTCTGCATCCCATGCACTTGCCCTGAAGCATCTAGAAATGTAATCCTTCAATTAGTATAGTGACGGTTGGATATTCCCGGGGATTCAAGGACGTCCATCCGCGTAGCATATATATATGTGTGTGTGTGAGTGTGTATATAAATTGATTCCGGATGACTCGTAAGTTACTCTTTTTGATCGAGTCACGGTTATACTTCCTTGACTTCTTCGGCAGGGAAAGGGTTTTCCTCGAAAAGACGTCCGAGAATGAGCGTATTGACGGGGGGGTCAAATGTCCAGATTAGAGCATTTGTTCTGGCAAATCCTTTCTCTTGAACCCATCGAGAGTGGGAACTTGTCCTGGAGCTTCGTACTGACAAGGCCGTGATTTATTACCATGATTAAGGGCCGCTTTGGGATTGATAGATGTGCCCATGGTCTGGTAGTGAATGTATATCGATCCTCGGATATTTAGTAAAAAAGTGAATGTTCGCTTCCTAGTCTTCCCATAACAGAATGGAAACAGTTCAGTATGAGATCAGTCGAGGCTGAAGTGATTGGGAAATATTCCAGTCATGGTAGTAACAGGTCGAGTTATTCACTCGAATATGATATATTGAAAAAGACCAAGTCGATTGATGGAATGGTTCTTCCGACTGTGTAATCAAGTGAAGGAAACGTTGACGAAGAGGGCATATATAGATATATAGACAGATAGCAACAGTGAATACGAAGAGTGAATTGAGATATATCACCAACCTCCTGGATAATGGTTTGAGGGTGAGATATCAGGGAATATCTGGATAGATAGGATAGCCGTTGATCCAGCACCCCGCATTACGATGAAGTTGAGGTCCTGATGGATATATCTTTCAAGCAAGAGTGTATGAGAAAGAGGATGAAGGTTCTAGATGTTTAAGGTGATGGTGATGCTTAAGAAAGAAGGAAAGGAAAGAAGGAAAGAGAGAGAGGGATGGTGGTAGAAGTTGTTGAAATAGTAATCGTTGACGGAACAAAGAAATGGTGAATTGAAGTCGGAGGTTCGGAAGCATTCACTGATTTACCCTTTTGAGCCTCATGGTGATAGCTTGGCATTCCACGTGATAGTTCAGGGATGGAGCTAGATGGAGCTAGGGGACGCTAACCGAATGAGGAAAAGAGGTTGGTGACCTCGCATAAACCTTACAAAGCAAACAGAGCAAACAGGTACTTCCCTGCAGGTCCACCACTCCACCGGCTTTGATTAAAAGTGTCTTGGCATCTGTGGACAAGACTCGGCGTTTTCTCGAGTAATTAATTTTGTCAAGAAGAACGGAGTTATTATTGGAGCGAGGCCCTCCTTGGAGCAGCATCTCAGTCCACCGACCTCTGGCAGAGGGTAGAACTGAACGTTCGATCACTGATCTCTTTCTGCCTCCGTTCGAAGAACGCATTATGAGAGAGAGAGAGAGAGAGAGAGAGAGAGAGAGTTCAGCCGTGACTATCATGGCGAACGCTTCCAATGCACCACTTGGGCCGGAGAATACCATCTACCGCGATGAGACCGGACTGGATGAAACCTTCAAGATTGACATCAATTTTGCAGAGACGAAACTCATTGCCGTTTTCAAGGAGTCGGAGGCATCATCGATCTTTCATGTCAGCTACGATGGCAAGCCCCGAGTTTTGAAAGTTGTATGTTCATTTCTATTCCCCCAGCATAGGTGCATCTCCACATTGTTCTAATGACGAGAGGACAGTTCCACAATAATCAAGATCCAGGGTATGCCGGTGATGGGGTTCGCGATTTGAACCGCACCCGCTGTGAGATCCGAGCGTATTGCCGTCTCAAGCGATTCAAAATCAGTGAGGGTGGCTTCGTGCCAATGTTCTATGGCTATACGCTTGCGATCAACCCAACCAGCTGGAGACCTCATCTAGATGCCTTTGAGGGCGATAATGACCTTCCCAGTGGGATCCTGATGGAGTACTTGCCGAATCCCGTGTCGATGAACTGTGTCACTTATACCCAGGAGCGCTTCGAGAAGGTCAATATGGGCATTCGACAGATCCATTCGGCTCTGATTGAGCATAATGATCCGTACCCGAAGAATGTTTTGATTGTTCCTGGTGATCCCGAAAGGATCGTTTGGATCGATTTTGACGTTGCGATTGTCTATCCGGATGAGACTTACCTTGGAGAGAGAGAGCGTGGGTGGATGGAGTTTGAAACGAGATGCGTTGAAAGCTGTGGGCTGATGCTGGTTTATTTTCCCACACAGCTTATTCTCCAACGAAGACTGACAGTTTCCACAGGAGAAGGATCAAAAGGACGGGCTGTCGCCCAACTCGAAATACTACTAGATTGATGACTTCGAGGTGCAGGGAGTGATCTAACCATCCTTGTCCTAGCATGTCCTTGGCATCATATTGGAGCTATATAGACTAACCGGATGAGGATAAAAAGGTCGTGACCTTGGAACAACCAAACAGAGCAAACAGAAGAAAAGACACGAGTCTCTCCACTTTCCGTCCCCACCGCCTTTCTGTTGCTAGTGTCTTGGCACACGTCCAGGGTCTCATCTTCAGCTGCACTCCGGTATTCCTGTGACAGCTGCACGTCGGGAATCTCTCACCTCTGTCAAGGCAACAGCTACAGACCAAACACCGGTTGTCTGATACTTTGGTTCTTGCCATCCCGAGCCTCATCCTCTCCCATGGAACATCTCATGTGTCAACCCCCTTCGAGGAACCAGCATCATCCCAGCCCACGAGTAATGAACGACCTTATTTATACTAGCAGCAAGACATACTCCGAAGAAAGAAGCAGAGACATACTCTTTGTATGTCTGTCTACAAACTTTGACCAACCTTGGAACAGCGACACACCCTTCTTTTCCCAGTTATGGACCAGACACGAGACTTTCCCTTGATATCATCGTCGACACTCGACGCAGCAGAAGATCCGTTCACTCTATCTTTCTGTCAGATCTGTCTCTTTTGTGCCGCCGTATCCCTTGGAATGAACAATCTTCCGATCGGGCGGTGTGATGGATACCCTTACCATACACATACACACTAGTACACACACTCAGAGCTATCACATCCACACGCCTTGTTCCGTCTTCCGGTTCTCTCCGTCTGCAATCCACCACCCAATCAGAGTGTATCTAATTCATCTTCAACGGATCTTTGCCATGCGTCTTGTTACAAGCTTGTACTGAACTCAAGATCCCACCCAGCACCTGTTTCAACTAGTCTCTCTTTGGTTTAGTGGACCCACTGTTCCACCTTTTCGCCTTCGATTTTTCTTTTTCCCTTCGATGGGGAACTCTGGTCAAACCAATCACATACGAGTACACTCTGTATTATTGTATCATCATTACATCCTTCCCTCTTTCTGCCTGCCTTTTTCCTTTTTTTTTTTTTTTTTGTTTGTATCCTGGTAATTATTCCCTCATTCTTGACTTTTCCCTCCCATCTTTCTCCCTCTGCCTTTTTTGCCTTCTTTCCCTTCCCTTCCCATCTTCATCTTCATCTTCATCTTTCCTTCCAACTTCCCTCCCAAGATCCTCAAACCCGAGACCCAACTTCATCCTGTCACTCCTTTAACACTCTCCTCTCGCCCCTATCCAGAAACACCTCCTTTTCTACCTCCCTTTCTCCCTTCTCTCCTTCATCCCTTCTCTCCCTTATATACGTCCCTCCCTCCCTCGATATCAACAATGCCTTACAACACCCGTCGCAAGTCCCTCTCCCTCCCGTCTCTGGGCATCCACCTCCCGACCTCCTCCCGCTCCCACCGCTCTCCCTCCATCTCAAAACCTCCCGCCACCTCGGCCTCTGCCTCGTCAATCCCAACCCCAACCTCGACCACCATGACCACCGTCGCAACCACCACAGACTTTCTTCCGCCGCCGTCCAAAAAGGTCAAGCGGTCACACGACTCACAGTCCCCCTCCGCTCCCTCGTCGCGACCGTCCTCCGGTCACGGCAAGACACGCGGTGATGGCTCTCGTCCCGGGAGTCGCCGTGGAACGGGCACTTATCATCACACCCCACCGCCGTCGCCGCCGGCCACCGGGGAGACCATGAAGATCGACACCGAGGGCATCAACGATGACATCGTCGTCGCCGTCATCGAGCAGCTGGAGAAGACCGGCAACCGTCCCCATCTGATCAAGGAACTGGCGGCCATCATGTCCACCACCAATGACACCGTCGCAAAGTAAATATCCCTCCCCCCTTTCTTTTTTGAGGTCAATTGCTAACGGTGAATAGTTCTGCCAATCCGGCGGCATTGCTCTCCTCGCGGTTGAGTCTGTACCTGAAGCGGTCGTGGACGGCGTTGGCTCCCTGTCCGCTGGCCAAGGAGCTGATCCCTGTTCACCCACGCAGGGTCTTCTTCTACCTCACCACGTCACCACACCAACCTCTGCCCGATAACTCCGACGATATCATCTCTCCCACCGCGCAGATCACGCCCAGCGTGTCCAGTGCCAGTGTCAACCAAGATGAGGACGAAGAGGAGGAAGAGGCCATGGCACGGGAACGGGCGCAATTAAGTCCGAGCCCCGAGGTCGACCTGTCAACTCCCGAGTACAACGAGGATGAGGCTCAAATCGACGATGACCTGAGTCGCAATGGCTCTGTGCGACCACCCACGCCAACCGGCAGTTTCTCTGCCAGGAGTAGCCTGGGACCGCATGACCACTCGCACAACCATGGCCACTATCGGTTGTCCCACAATCATCGCGCCATCTCCCCACCGCTCGATGGGGATGAGAAGGAGTTTACACAGACCGCAAGCTCGGTGAGGGAACGCACCTCGTCATCGGAAGATCTTGCAGCTCGACAGCATCAAAGTGTCGAGGGCGGGGTTGATGTCGCCGTCGATGACAGCACGGGCTCTGGCAGCTTCACGAGCTCCATCGACGCTGACGATCAGACTCAATCCACCGAGGACGCAACGAATGCTCAAAATGCGGGGAGTGAGTACCATGACGACTACCTCTCGTCGAACATCCTCCGCGCCCATTACGAGGGTCGTGGCTTGGAAGCGACGACCGCGTCCGCCTTGTTCGGAGCCCGTTCGCCATCACCTGTATCCGATTCTTCGCTATCGCCTTTGACGACCGCGACCTCGAATCCTGAGCTGGACTCAGAAGACTTCGCGGGCGAAAACAAAGCGGTGGACGTGGATATGGTGTCCGATATGTTACAACGGACCCAGGAAAACAACACCCCATTGGCGATCAACACCAGCTCCGCGGCCATGGCGGCGAGATCCTTGATCGCGTCCGTTGTGGGCTCCAAACGGACGATTGACATGGTGGAAACGGAATCAACCACATCCACCATCGAATCCAATGACTCCTCTGTCGATCCCGAAAGCATGGAGATGCATATGCCTCTGTCGATGAGGGCAACCTTTGATCCCGAGGTCGGGGGCTGCGGTAGCAGCAGCATTACCGACGTCGATAAGACCGTTGTCATCCGGACCGATTCGGATATGGACTTTAGCATGGAATCGTGGAGCGACCTGCGCAGTCCCGAGACCGTCGAGGTTGGAGAACTGGATGAGATATTTGCGGATATTTAATCTGGTCTTCACACCTCCCCTCTCTATCTTTTCTTTTAATCTTTTGTGTTTTTATTATCTAGCAATCCTTTTTAATTCCCTTTTTTTCTTTCTTTCATTGTGTTTATTTTTTAATATCTTTTTCCCTCTCGCATCTCTTGTGCGCGAGTGTCTGCATTATATCGGGCTCGGTGTTATTATTATTTCCTTCCTTACCAGGTTTTCGGGGACTTGCTTATTTGCGAAGGTGTTGATTCGGGTCGGTTTCTCATTTACATTGATATTAATTTGCCAGATTTTTTTCTTTCTTTACATATCCCCACTCTCCAGATCTTCTCGATCTCATACCTTTTCTTTTCTGTTTTCTGTTTCGATATATTATACAAAGTTGCTGTTCATAAACGGAACTTCTCATCTCATGTTTTACTTATACTTTATTTATACTTAGGAACAATATATCAGGGGGGATCGACCTACTTTTAAGAAGAAAGGTTCGAAGAATGGCAGATAAAAATAGCAATGTCATAAACAGCTTTACAGTATGCAATCTTTCGAGATATTTGTTGCAATGTTTGTACATTCGTGAGGTAGCTATGTTCTTCCCCTTCATGGTTGCACGATGGAAATGAAAAATATTTCAGACTCGGAGACTCGGAATTCCTTATGATTGAATGCTGTGTCCGAGGACGAATATATCTCGATAATTCAGGTTCAGGAACAACTTTTCTTTCCCGTTGCCGGGCAACATGAGATTTGCTATGTAAGCTGGAGATAATTATGTTCAGCCCTAAAATCAGAAGATCAACCTTGGCCCTGAGCTACTACATACCTGGGTAACTGATCAGTCTCAAGACGGCATAATAAGTGAGTAAGTAACAGGTGGGGGAATAAATAAATAATAAACATGCTCGACGACGGAACTCGCATTTCACTTATCGGCCCGAATGAAACTATCGGGATAGGGACTGACCGTGGGAAACGTTGACGTTCACATCTGTTGGAACCTACCGCCTATTAGATCCTTATGACCCGAAGGCCATTAGGATTGATCTTTCCTTTTGGCCTAGTGGTTTAGGCTTCGACAACATCAATCATCGAAAATCAGCCAGAAGTAGATAAATCGCGAGGTCAGGAGTATTATATTCGATCATGAAACATCGAGATCGGAGACCTCTCCGATCGGGCAAGTTGCAAGCTTGGCAAGCAGCGAGCGAGCGAGAGGTCGGGCCGTGGTGGGGAACGAACCGAATGTTCTATGTGTGAGATAGCAGACCGAACAACCAAACCGGAGGGAAACTCACTACTTGCTTCGGGCCTCCCTATGATAGGAAAGTAGAAGGCCATATCTCAAAGTCCCACGCTAGGAACTCTCTCCCTCTCTTCTCTGAGGTCTCTCTCTCTCTCATCTGAATAAATCAGATATAATATTATGTCCGACTAGGAAAAGCAAAGCAAGGGAAGTTTTGTCGCAGATCGATCGCATGACAATGCGCTGCTGCTGTGCCTCTTATTTTATTTTTAGATTATGTATGGGTTGTTGATTTTTGGGTTGCGGGATCGGGCCCAGCCGCAGCTTAGCCTGCAGCAGCAGCCCGCAGGTGCTGCCGAGACAACTTGAGACATTGGGGGGGTAGAGAGGGAGGGGAGAGGAGTAAATATTTACATATGGTCTACATTTCCTTTAAGAAAGGCTCATTTATATTATCGTTATTCACTCACTCACTCACTTGTACATAAATTACATCTTGAGAACTGAAACTCCCCTCCCCATCCATAAACAAAATGGATGAAAACACCACGTCCACTCGAGCAGCAAAGCGAAAGATCTACAGAGACGATCACGAACAGCGAAAACGAAAACGCTATGCAGATTATGCCGAAGGGAAAGTCGATATCGAATGTATACGTGACGTTATCTTCTTTTCTGATAACATTGACATGAAAACGTTCAGCGGGACGGAACTCGAATTGAGAATTGCGATGGAGAAGCTATATGCGAATGATGGTCGGTGAGTTAGTTTCCTTCGCTGCGGACAGAGCATATGTGTGTCAGTTTGCTAAGGGCCTTATCTAGGGATTTCAATCCAAAGCTGGATTATCCGCCGACGATGTTATATAAATATGGAAGTGATTACGCCTTGCACGCCCAGGGGATCTATTATCGGTACTCCCTCTCCGATGATTTTGTGACGTGTAACCGAGAAATCTGGCTGCCGTCCCTTTCGAAAAAGGATAAAAGGGGAAGGAAAAGCGAAGATACCCGGGACTGGAAATCTCGTGCGGAAGTCTTCGCGAAACACTCGAGAAACAATGAGAGGTGGTGTAAAAGTGAATATGCCTGGGAAGCGGATGCGTGGTCCGATGTGTTTCGACCGATGAGAGATGATGATTGTCTAGAAATGTGAGCTTTACCTCTCCAAAAGCACGAAGTCACACCTTTTTATTGACATTTTATAAACCAGAGACAAACATGCCTATCAAACCCTTCTCCCAACCACAGATGAAATCAATTATAAACTCACAGGCGAGTCTTCCTTTGCAAAACGCATCTCCGACGCGACATTCGGCCTCGCAACCTTCACCGAAAGAGACTCCGAATTACCCTCATGGACTCCCGATTTGCTATGGGAGAATCTAGAACGCCCCAACTACGGGCTCGTCTCGGATCCGAGTAGGACGGAAACGAACCTCGTCTTCCCGTTCATGGTGTATGAGGCTAAAGGATGGAGTGGCGACTGCCGTGTAGCAAGACGGCAGGCGTGCTCAGCCGCGGCGTTTTATCTTGATATGTTGGATGAATTAGCCCGGAAGCCTGGGCCCGTGGGCACTCCGAGACCCTACCAGACGCCGACCAGTCATCACTATCAGGTTTTTGCGCTGACTTCGTTCGGCGCTTATTGGCACCTCCTGGTGGGATATAGACGTCCGCGTCTGGCTGCAGAGCACGCTGGTGAAACTGGGATGAGCGAAACAGTATATGTACGTGATGCCCCCTTAAAAGCCGATCCTGAAAAGAGTAGCATCTTTCTAGAAAAGGAATGCTGATAGATCCCTTTCAGATGTTCCAGAGAATATGGAGTGGCCATGTCACAGACAAGGAGGTGGCATATGAGCTCCTCGACCTCATCGATCAGATCCAGTTGTGGGCTATAACCTCGCACCGCACCTTTGTGCAGGACCACCTGCGTCCCTGGAACAGCCTTTGCGAGGAGAACTACTTGCTAGAGTGGGACTCGAAGTACGATCTCGGCGAGGATAGGAAGAGAAAGCGTACATGTACTTACTCCAGCGAAACGAAAGAAGATCTGAGAACACCAAGCTGGGTCAACGACATGAGTGCGCCCAGCAGACAAAGGTTCCAGGACCGTGCGAAATTATCCCTGGACGAGGCCATCGAAGAGCAGCGACTGATAAAGGGGAAGTTTGCGGCTCGAGATAATGCGAGCTGTTCGGAATGGCATTGCGTTAGAGACGGGTGTACGACAACCTGTGGTTCCGACACCGCATTTATAAATCACTTAAAAGTATCCCATGGCCTGAAGGACAGAGTGGTGGCCGGTTTCAAATGGTGTTTGAAAAGAGAGCGTATCATGAAAAGTATCCGAAGGAGACAGAAGAGGGGCGTGATGGCCACCGGTCATCGGTCATTTGTTCCTCTCGACGATAAGATGGATTTTGAATTTGAGGATGTGGTTTCATATGACCGACTGCGATTAAAGCGTCAAAGTGTCGCAAAGCGACTGAGATTAGTACCGGAGACTAAGGATTGATAGGTTTTTTTTGTACTTGATGCTGTCGTATCACCTTCGAGCTTCGCTCCTAACGATATATGAAATATTTGCCCATAAAGCAGGAACAGACCTGAGAGATGCTATTAATATCGGACGATCTGTCGATCGCATCAGTTTCGTTCTCCACTGCTCAACGAAGGGGTCAAATTCAATTCCTCTTGGCGTGCCTGAGAGTCTGGGCAAGGCGGGAATGAATACGAGGTTATGGGGAATAGAGAAAGGAAGAAGCCCTGGAAGTGGGTACAGAGCTGAACAATTAGTCTCGGGAACGGGAGATATAAATTGAACCCTTTGCCCCTGATGATTCGGGGGCGTCGTTCGCATCGCGCTTTCCAATTGGGTCACCCCCTAACTCCAAACAATGTTCTCCCACCCCACTCTAAGCATCCACCTCACCAACCCCCGCCCAAGCTACATCCCCGACGACACCCTAACGGGGAACGTCCTCCTCAAAACCCCGCCCACCTCCTCCCTAGACCTCACCTCCCTAGGCATAACCTTCCTCTCCACCGAATCCCTCCGCTACAACTCCGTCCGGAACGAAACGATTCTCTTCAATTACCCCCAAACCCTCTTCCAGGGCCCTTACACCCTTCGCGAAAATCAAGAATATGTTTATCCGTTTGAGTTTGAGGTTCCGGGGACTACAGACCCTCCGGGGCCGGAGGGGAAAATATTTAGACCTGCGACGATGGGGGCGGGGGATTTGTATGAGAGTGAGATAAATCATAGACTTCCGCCTTCGACAGAACATAATCGGCCTGGGATAAGTTATAGTTTCGATGCGGAGATTAAGTATGAGTTGTATGCGTGGGTGATGAAGAAGAGGTGGTTAGGGAGTGGAGAGAAAGTGTCTGTGGAGTGTAGAGAGGAAGTTAAGATTTTGCCGACGGATAGGGAGTCGGAGGGGTTAGTGGAGAGGTGTTTGAATTATAGGCATGTGGAGATGGTTCGTGTTGGGGGATCGGGGGAGGGGGAGAAAGGGGGTAATGTGGGAGAGGAGGAAGTTGAGGAGGAACAACACGGCCGCTTCTCAAAACTCCTTTCTTCGAAGAAGAAGGACCCCTCTCCCTCCTCATCAAGCGCACCCACCGAGACCCTAGAACTAAACATCCAAACCCCCCACATCCTCCTCAGAAACCACCCCAACCCCATCACCCTAACCGCCACCTACCCTCCATCCCTCCAACAACCCTCCCCCCCATACTCATCCCTCATAAAACTCCACTCCCTAACCATCGACCTAAAATCCACCCTCCACGTCCCCTGCCTCGAACGCACCGTCTACGGCGCAAAACCCGGAATCAGCGAGGAAATCCAAACCCTCACCCTCCTCTCCGAGGACGATTATCACAGTCCTCTTAGAATCCCTCCGGGGGATGAGGAGCGGGAGCCCTTATCTATCCCTCTCTTTCCAACTCCCCAGCACCATCTTCCCATGTATACGTTTGATTTTAAGACTTTTAAGATCGCGAGGACGCATTCGTTGAGTTTTAAGGCGAGGGTTGAGTGTGGAGGGGAGGGGTTTGTGGTTGAAATGAGGGATTTGGAGTTGGTGGTTCCGTTTCCGGCGAGTAGGGCTCCGGAGGCGGACGGGGAGGAGGAGCGGAGAGAGGAGGTGGAGGCCGATGGGTCGGGGTCTGGTGGGGAGAGGAAGGCTGCTTGGGAGGAGAAGGGGAAGGGGAGGGAGGTGGAAGCGGAAGCTGATAGGGGTGAGGAGGGTTGGGATGAGCCACCGCCTATGTATAAGGGTTGAAAGTATCCAAGGTGCCCCTGAGAAGGATACACACCTTTTTTTTGTTTGAAAATAACAATGGATTATTATATCAACTGAATTAAAAAAATCTGATGAAGACCGTTCCGTTTCCTTTCGTTTCTCTAAAACTCGGAGTCGGCCAGAAAGAGAAGAAAAACTCGAGTTCAGCCAAGTACAAACACAAAAAAAGGGATGCCATAGTAATCGTTATCATAGCTCCCCTTCTTCACTCCCACCATCACCATCCCCTTCATCCGCCTCTCCCTCTTCCCTTTCCCCATCCTCTTTATCCTTAGCGGGTTCATTCCCATTCCCTTTCTTCTCATCACTATCAACAGTACTGTTAGGCCGTCTCTGCTCCTCCCCACTGGCAGTACTATCCTTATTCTCCGTAGAATTCGAATTCTGTTTATCACGTTCGCTCGTGCCCGCGTCCTTCTCTAAACTCGGTCCCCTCCTCACAGCCATTAATCCACCGAATACCGGCGGAGGGAGGCTGGTGTTTGTAGAAGACGCTGCTGAGGAACGTCTATCAAATTGTCTGTCTCGATCTCGGTCTCGATCCCTATCCCTATCCCGATCCCGATCCCGATCTCGGGGCGGAGGTCGGTACCTATCAACTCCTTGTGAGTGTCCCCCACCGCCACCACCTCCCCGCTCCCGTTCTCGTTCTCGTTCACGTTCACGTTCTCGTTCCCGTTCCCGATCACGATTTTCGTATTCGTGATCGGCTGGGACTATTCCTTGTTGTACAATTGCATCAATACGTTGCTGTAGCTCATCCGCGGTAGGACCCGCAGTACCAGGGGCAGGTGGCATAACCACCGCCGGGACAGGAGGGAGAGGGTGTTGGTTAGATTGAGATGGATGGTTGGTCATATTGGGTATACGGCTTTCATGTGGCGCTCGGGAATTAGTACCGTTATACCGTGCCGATGGGTCTTGTCTACCGCTTGAGTTCTGAGACAGAGTCCGTGAGCCCTGTGTGGAACCGTGCTCGACTTCACCCTCACTGAGACGTTGTCGTTTGGGAGATCGGTCAGTGGCTCCATTCGTACCATCAGGAGGGCCATCAAGCTGCGAAACCCCCCCAGAACCACCTTCATTGTTCGAACCTCCAATAATATCCCCTGCATCTCGCTCGCGCTTCCCATGGTTGTTGATTTCACCTCCAGACAAGCTTTCAGGACGATCACCAAACCCACTACTTTCCTCGCTCCCGGCACGATTCCGTATCCTCGTCTTGTTAATAGACTCGTCTCCATGTAGAGGCGTAGTAGGGATATTCTGCCCTTGTCTCGGTAGAGGATATTTCTCGTAAATCTCCGTTATCCGATTACAAGCACGCTTCATATCCTCCAGATTAACATCCAGCTGTACCCACCAAGGCCGACCCAGGCTATCGTCCTTGAATCCCACTTCGCAATGCTTCGCCGCCGCATAAAGCGCACCAGCGGCAATAGTGCGCGCTGTAAATTGCACACATAAAACCGTAAATGTCGAGTCGTTGACAAACGCCCATGCCGCGTTCCGAAGCCTCTTGTTATCCTGCACCTGGAAATAGCAGAGGAAGTCGTACAGGAGTTTGTACGGCTGCTCAAGTTGCAGATCAAAGCAGAGCGCTTCAAGTAGTAGATCCTCATTATGTAGAATAATATCCCTCCACTTCCAAAACTCTTTCGACTGCTCATCCACCACCAGGCTGGGTTGTTTCTGCGCAACGCGGCAACATGCCACAACCAACTCCTTCATCTTCCGACAGTTCTCCTCCACCTTAGTCGCAAGAAATAACGCCGTAGCAGCAATCGGATATGGGTGCATTCCCGCCCGCTGCGGTAGATCGACCATACTATATCGCATGAAGAAACGATGTAGGTAGACACTCGCGGTGCAGAGCGTCAACTGTGGTAGTTTTAACAGGATGCCGACCTGCGTGATGAAGTTCACTCCCTTGCTCCGGCTTGTATGTTCCGCCTCCATCGTCATGCCATCGAGCAGGGATGGTGTGCGGTGCATCTCCGCGTCTGTGAAGAGCCATTGCGACTGAGTTTCGAGGAGGACGCGGTTGGAGGGTGATGGGACCGGCGGGGCATGGGTATTCGTTGAGGAAGGCATTGATGGCATGCTCTTAAATGCTGGTGTTTACCAATGATGCTCTTGTTTTTCCTCCGGGGTTAAATAGAAAGTTGCGGAGATGTCGCTTCCGAGTAAAAGGATGGGAAGATAATGCGAGGTTCGAGATATGGTAGAGAGGTCGATGGTTCTGCTCTTCAGTGGCTCACTGGTGTATCTCAGTCAGATAACCGTATTGTGTTCTCTAACATCATGACACCTTGGCTCTCCAACCCTTCTCAGGCGGAGGATAGGGTTCCTGATGCGCGTTAGCGAGCGCGAAGATTTGAGTGTTCGAGGAAGTTCCGGAGGCTCACGTGGATGAGTGGAGGGATAAACAAAAAAAAAAAGAAGTAAAAAACTCCTCTAAGGATAAATTAGAATAGAGAAGAATAGTCTGTTAGTATGCGGCGGTAAGGTAGATAGTTGTCTGGAGCCAGACACGACAGTTCCAGAAGATCAAAAGAACGATCTCAGGATCTCAAGATTGATGACAAGGATTATTAGTTAATCCGAAACGTTGTTTGGCGTTTCCATCGCCAGTGAGGTTATCACCAAGCAACCCAGAATGGAGAGGAAACAGGACAGTGAGTGAGCTAACTATAATATTTAATAGTAAAAGTCTCAGTATATCTATATACAAAAATATCTTTGAAATCATGGTATCATCCGTTATGAAAATAGAGAAAAGCCAAAATACTCCTTTTGCGCCTTCCAAAGTTCTCATCATGCAGCCGCGCTATGTCTAAAAATCGGATATGTAAATCTTTAAATCTCAGGATGAGGTAGCGTTTTATTCCTCCTCGCTGACTTCACTCTCGTCGCTGGATTCGTACTGAGGTTGCTGCTGGAACTGTTGCATCTGCTGGTTCCGAGCTTCTTCCTCCCGTGCACTTTGCTCGAACGCAGCCTCCATCTCAGCTGCTAGCTCATCATCATCCTCTTCCTCCATTGTATCGGCCGTATTGTGGCTCTCATTATTGTTGCTCAAGGCACCCGCCGGTAATGGTGGCTCCAATTCATCAATGTCATCATCATCATCGTCGTCATCGTCCGCTTCGTTAGCGGAGGTGTTGTTCGACGAGAAGTGTCGGGGATTTATATTGAAGGCCGGGCGGCTTGGTGGAGGAGAGCCCAGATCAATGATCAGATCCCCGTCAACAATGATATTCGGCGAGGCGCCCGCATCCTCCGGCTTATCATGGGAGTCATCTTGTTCAGGAACGTTCTCTTCCTCGTCGGAAGGCAAAGACTCCTCAGCCACCTCTTTAGGCGCAGGAGGAGGCGCAGGCTTTGACGGTTTTGGCTTGACTGTGGATGGATTGCTGCTAGCGGCGGGCTTCGGAGGACGCTTCTGTTCACGGAGTGGGTTCGTCTGGGTCTTCGGTTTTGGAGCGGACTTCGGTTTCGGCTTCGCTGCGGCCGCGGTCGGTGGGGTGGTCTTCTTGGGAATGCTATGTGGATCGGGTGTAGAGCTGGTAGAGATGTTGATCGTTGGATTCTCGGCGTCGGGTTTTGATTTAGGTAGGAAATGTCGGTAATCGTAAGGGTTGTCATCATCGGGCGCACCAAGTTCGTCCTCACTGGAAGCGTGGTCGTCCTCGGGTAGGAGATCAAGCTGCGGATATTGTTCGGCTACCTGCTTGTTCGTCTTTCCGGGAGCCGACCGAAGGTTAAAATGCAATTGTGCCGAGACAGGTTCGAGGATAAAGGCCTTGCGTTTTGGGTCGAAGACGAGGACCAAGTGGTTCAGGTCGCCGTCGGACAGCAGGGACGCGGGATCAACGCTGCCCCGATAAGTAGAGGTTGCATTATCGGTACCGGGTGAACCGTCTTGGATTGTCAATTTAAAGAGATCCTGCGAGGCTGACGACGGGGTGATTGTCGACTTCTGGCGCGGCGGAGCTGCTTTGGCCTTGTGATTATATTTAATGCTGACGAAGCGGTCGTTCTGAGCCGGCTCTTTCCCTCGAAGCTTATCGCCGAGGAGAATTGGATATTCTCCTTGCTTTGTGGGATCTATCAAGCCCGCCGGGGCGGGCGTCGGAGCAGATGACACGCTTGCCATCGAGGCCGTTGCCGGGGTTGGAGATTGCTGATAGTGACGATAAGGATATTGTCGGGGTTGAGTAAAGGGATAAGAAGAGAGGTATAGAAAGAAGAAGGATTTATGATCGTGAAGAGTGAGTAAGAATGTCAAAGAAAGAGAGAGGGTACTTGAGAGGAGGAATGAAAAGCGGAGAGAAAGGGAAAGAGAGATGAGCAGGTCAGAGACTCAGCAAGAACGAGGGAATGAATGGGGGGAATGATGGAAGGGCGGGAGAGTGGGCCAGCCAAGGTCGGAGCCAAACCCTTTTCAGTACTAGCGTCATAGACATCCAGTGGGAACAAAAGGACCCAGTTCACCGTCGTCTAACCCGATCTGGATAAGTGTTGCTTGTCATTTGCCCGTTGTTTATTTTTGGATCCCTCGTGGGGGAGAAAGATCAGGTGATTGTCCTTTCCTTCATTGTCCATTGATTCCTTATTGACTCTGTTTATTGTGAAGATATATAGTAGAAGAAGAGTAGTTTCTTTATATATAGGAGAGGTTAATGAGAGAGATCCCTGTATAAGCAGCATCGTGTGACCAATTCCGATGTCAAACAACTTCCTCTAAGGGCGAAAGACAAAGGATACTTGACTCAAAGGAGAGTGAAGGCTTAAGAATGTTATACTGGATTGATTGCTCAGCTGTACCAAGATATGAACCGACTAGCTTTCACTAGGAGACAGCAATGGTGAATGAACGGTCATATTCACCGGAAGAGGATCATCCACAAACCCCTGCGATATGCTGTTTGATATATTCGGTTTAATGCCGACCTGTTTGTCTCTAGTTTGCTCTAAGCAGGGAGATGTGAGGAGATAAGGTAGACCCTAAATAAATTGGGAGATACATTGACATTCCTTCTATTTAGCATCTCAAGACGGTATCGGGGAAGGCCCCGGAGATGTCACCTTGGACGCACCCGTACTACCACTGGTGAGCTGCTCCAAACGTCCCGCTAGTGCATGATGTTTCCTCATCACTTCCTCCCACTCCTCAGGGCCTTCATCTGAATCCTCCGAACCATCCGATTCGTCCTCGTCACTATCATCCAGCAGAGTAAGGATCATGCTAAAGTCCCCACCAAGCCGGCCCAAGCTGCCAGCACAGTAGAGCACCTGAGTAAGCAGACTATCTCGAGAACTTCGGTCTTGTACATTTGGTAGATAGTGCCGTAATGTTTCCGTCAAAAGTTGAACAAGGTGCATTGGAAACGTAGCGAGTGCCGGAGGTAGGGATTGAAGAGGATCATCCTTTGCGGCCTGTTGCTTGGAATTCGACTTCGCTCGGAGGTTTAATTGTTTGAGATCCAGCCCGGGAACACTGGCAGAAGCAAGCTCGGATTCTGACGGCCCAGACGTAAATATGTTTTTGTAAAGGGAGACAATAGCAAAACTTTGCTCCCGATATATCTCGATGTATCTCTTGAGATATTTCTCCGTCTGCTGGCCCCCCGACCAAGCTTTTGTGGCCCCGTTCTGTTGCTGCATACCCCGAACCCTCTTCTGGGTTTCTTGGTCCGCAAGTTCACGCAAGGGTTCCAAAGCCTCGAGCATAGAAATCAAGTTTGCCAACCTACAAACCAAAAACAATGCCCCGAATGCCCCCTCGCTAGTCGCCGACCCTATTCCGTCTTCCCCGCCAGGGCTTTCCAACTCCGGGGAGACACGACGGAGCCACCCGACAGTCCGCATCGCCGCAGCCAGCCTTATATTCTGAGTCCTCAGACTCGCAATGAGATTGGTTGTCATATCCTTAATCGCCTCCTCCGCCCGCAGAGAAACGTTCGTCACGAGTGGTGATTCCGGGTATAAGGATTGGAGTCGTTTAATATGCGCGAACAGGTCCAATGCTGAGGAATAGTTCGTGCTCGACGTCCCAGCTCCACCGGCATTGGCAGAGGAAGATACAGCTGTAGCAAGTAGAGTAGGAAGCTCTAGAATATCAGACAACCGATCCACGTTTCTAGCTAACTGCATTGCCTTTTTCCGCCGGTCCAGGGTCGGGTTTCCCATGCTTTTGCTGTACGTTGTCGAGAAGCGGACGGCCTCTTCGTCAAGCTTTGGTATCGCATCTTGTAGTGATCGTGCCTCTTGTGTTACTCGGGGGATCGAGGATTGGAGGGTGGAAAGGTTGTCTGAGGATGTTATGAAGGCCTTGTGTGAGCGATTGGAGAGGGCTTGCAGTGAGAGTAAGGTCGAGTGAGAATGTTGCGCTAGCGACTGCGGTTCTGTATGCTTTAGTGATGAAACTGAGAGCGTCGAGAGATGATTAAGGTAGGCGGATGTGACAGAGTCCTGAGTAGGGCGGGTTGGGCGCGAAGAGGTATGCGTGGACTCTTGGTCGAAGTAGGGGACGAGGAGCTCGAACAGCGGATCCGCCATGGCGGTGACCCAACCCGGAGGCAGTGAAAACTATCAAATTACGATTCGAATGCCGAATTGAGGATTTTCCCAGCTTTCAATTATGTGGAGAGCCCGGTCTGGATGTTGAGCATTGATAACGGGGAGAATAATTATTGCGGTGGCCGATATGTCCACAGACGATGTCGATGTCTGGACCACCAAGCATCAACGATCAAACAAATCTGTAACAAACAAGCAAGATACCCCTGGATATCACATTTCACTGCTCACTGAGCACACAAAAAGAATTTCCGCAGAACACGATATGCCTCAAATGCTAAATAGAAAGATAATCAAGCGAAATAGTTAAATAGGTACACTTCACAACCATGGGGAAGCCTCGAGTAAGTACGCAGTTTTTCTAGATGCCCATCCCACTATCATCCAGCCACTCAAAGCCATTCCGTTTGAACCCAGCTTACCCGGACTCTGTCAGCTTCTAATCCTTGTTCGCCATGCTCAATCCGAAGGAAATAAGAACCGCGATATTCATCAGTCGGTCCCGGACCACCGTGTAAAACTGACCCCGGAGGGGCAGAAGCAAGCTCAGGAGGCGGGCCGCAAGCTTCGCACGATGCTCCGCCCAGATGACAAACTACACTTCTTCACCTCTCCATATCGCCGCACACGCGAGACGACAGAGGGGATTCTTTCTACCCTAACATCGGATAATCCCTCGCCGTCTCCTTTTCCCAGGAGCCAAATCAAAGTGTATGAAGAGCCGCGGCTACGCGAGCAGGACTTTGGAAATTTCCAACCATGCTCCGCCGCTATGGAACACATGTGGCAGGAGCGTGCAGACTACGGTCATTTCTTTTACCGTATTCCAAACGGAGAATCCGCCGCAGATGCCTACGACCGCGTCAGCGGGTTCAATGAGTCTCTATGGAGATTGTTTGGTGAAGATGACTTCGCAAGCGTCTGCGTTCTCGTCACTCACGGGCTCATGACTCGCATCTTCCTCATGAAATGGTACCACTTTAGTGTGGAATACTTCGAAGATCTACGAAATGTTAACCATTGCGAATTTGTGGTCATGAAGAAGGGCGCGGATAATGGCAAATATGTCCTCCAGAACCAACTTCGGACATGGTCGGAGCTAGAGAAAGAACAAGAGCGCGAATGGGCTGAAAAGAATGGGACGAAGGCCATTGGTGATGCAACAGCAGCTTTCAACTCGTCCGTATCGATAAGACGGAAATGGGGAGGTTGCCCCGATGGATGTAATCATAGACTGGTTAGGGATGGGAGGAAACGGCCAGTGAGGAAGAACACTGCGGATCTATATCGCGACGACGAAGATGCGGTCGATTCCGGGAGACCTGGCAGCGGTTACCAGGAAAACAAATCAGTTGAAACAAAAAACCGCATCTCTCACCACTCGTCGGTAGAAGTTGTTGAGCCTGCCTCTTCTGAGCGCAAAAGATCCGGATCTCAGGTCCAAGCTACACTGATAGCCCCGGGAACACAATCCACTCAATCAGACGCTTCCTCCCATAACAACGCGTTCAAAACCACAGCAACCGCAACTACTCAGACCACCGCTATGCACAGTCATGAAGAGATCTCTCACCAACGCCTTACAAGTCTTCGCGCTGGCCTCGAAGGCCGTGATGGCGGGGGCTCCCAAAGCGGTATGACAAGCCGCGTCTGCTCCGATGAGGAAGAAGATCAGGAACAAGCTGATGGCGAGCATCACTGTCACGAGCATAGACACGGAATGGCAAATGTTCTTGGTGATGGTGTCGACGAATACACTCGGCAAGATACGGACTCGCAAGTCGATGGAAATGCGAGTACCTCGGAGTCGTTAAAAGCAGAGAAGGAGCAAGACCAGAGTCTCCGAGGAAGCGTTTATTGATAATTACGAACTAACGAACATCACCCCCATAGAGCCATCTTTCGTGTTTGTCTACACTCCCACCTCATATCTTTTGAAGGACTCCCTCTCCATTTTTGCATTCAGTTTCCTTGTCTTATACCTCTCGAAAACTAACCTAGGAACGAGAAATTTAATGATTTAATGATGATCTTAAACCACCTAGACTGCCTGATTTACGAAGCGATATGTCAACCTTCCTTCCATTGATAAGGGGTGCATTCACATACAAACCTTGATTTCCCACCCCCTCCTCCCCTCTCTCCTTGTCCGTGGCTACTTTATTATAGATCATAGAGGAACGAGACGCATATTCTTCTTCTCTCCACCTCATCTTCCATCTCTATAACCTTCCTCTTTTGCGGGAACTAAAATAACCTTCCAAGGTTCCAAGGTTGTTTGGGAAATAAGTGCACGTGATTCTATATAAACCCGACCTCCTTTCTTCTTCTTCCCGCCAGAAACAACACCTCCGCCCTTGTGCATATTAGTTTTCATTGACAGTTCAGGATCTGTGTCAGGGCAAGGGTTTAGGGCAGAATGATGTTATTGCCGTCCACAGGCAGAGAAGCAGTTCCGTCAAGCACTTTCGTTGCATATATTATGGTTCCCACCTAAACCTACCTCCTAATGAGTGATAGTGTGGGGACAGCCGAATTTTCCGCTTTCACTGAGGAAAGAATTCGTCAAAGCGTTCATCGTTGCTGGGCCTGTGAGTTGGTGGTCTCGAAACTCCTAGAGTGCGCCCACGTCATCTCACAAGGTGACACACAGGTTTGTCCCTCCATTCCCTTGCTCACAATCAAGTCCCAAACCATTAACGCCTGATGGCAGTTCGAATACCTTCAGTCCCTAGGGATCATAAACTTCCAACTATCCGGTTTCGAAAACGGCATCCCGCTTTGCGCACAATGTCATAACATGCTTGATGCCCACCTGAACCCGGGATGGGTATTCTTTCCAGTAGATCTGGACTATTTTATAGAGTTCGAGCTGGAGGATCGACGAGCCAGGACCGAAGTTCCACGGGCCCGGCTAGTTCCAAACGCCGCGAGTTACCTTGAACATCAAAAGGGAACGGGTTCGATAGCAGAGGATGCGGAATCCCCACTCTACATCCGACACATTCTTGCACCGGAGGAGTGGCCAGTACACGCCGCGCGGATTGTGGGAGAAAAGCCGTGGGGTGGAGATCCAATAGCCGCCATCCGAAACTCCTGGATAGCGCTTGGTGCCGTTCGAAACGATGCCATTCCCTTGGAGAGCCGTCAGAAACTCCACTACCTACTGGAGCTATATCGGACACCTCTTGGGCAAGAAGTTCCTATGTCGATCGGGCCCCATCTTCTTCCCCCTCCTCCTTCTCAGTGCCCCGAACCCGATGATGATAACAGCAGCAAAGGCAAAGGGAAGGGTAGAGAGGACGAGCTGCCAAAGAGCAACAAAAGGAAAGTCGCGGCGCAGGTGGAAACCCTGGCGAGTAAGCGTCAGAAAAGAGAGAATGCGGGGAAACGATTCCGATCAGGGGTTCAAGCCATGACGACTACGGGGCGTCGCTACACCGACCGCAAGAATATAATGTCCTGGATCGAGGACGTGGAAGCGTACTCCTCAGCACCGCCTACGCCTGTCTCAGCAAAGAATTCCAAGTCATAGTGAGCGAAGCCAAGGGAGGGAGGCTATATTCCCGTTATGTTATGTTTTTTTTTTGTCATAAATACTGTATGTCTATACCCAACTCGTTAGTTAACTCTGTACTTCTCAAAGGCCTTTCTATTAATGTTCTATGTCTCTTCAGAGAGGGCATCATGCCCCGGTTTTGTTTCAGTGTTGAATTTCATAATGGGTGGAGAAATATGAAGCTTTCATAGACCTACCTTTTCCCCCCAAATATTATTGAAGAAATAATTTACCTGCACCTGTCGATTTCAGGGGAACCCCATCCCAGCGGAGCGGAAGCGGCAACTATCCTACCAGTATGGTTCTACTATGTATTAGCGCCTGCGGCATCATAAAGCAACCGGCGCATAAACAACGGCTCCCAGAGAGAGTATCTACCGATATACTTTCGGAACCAAGAAGCCAGACGCATCTCAACCGAAAACGGACAAGATCAAGGGGCTCGAAAGCGCTTTCAAACCAGCCATCTGGACAAAGAAAGTGTCAAAGACCTTTGAGTATTGTCAGAATATATATAATACTACTAAAGGAAGCTACGTAGGTAGTTGATCTTGCGTTCTAAAACATTCATATCCATATCTAATTACTTCCGTAAGTTACCTCTTTCAGTGAGCTACTTGGATAGGTTCTTCCCAAAGAGGAACCCTTAAGTCTCTCTCCCGGCCACCATGCCGACTACCGTCAGACTCGCCGACATTGAGCAAGAGCGGGCAAACATATTCAGAAGACTTGTCTCCGATGTCCTACGCTGCGACATCGCGAGGAATATTTTTGCCCAAATCATCGACGGCGTCCCTACGAATGAAACCCACGAAGCGATCATAACTGGGCGTTCAGATCTGTACTCTCGCACTGAACCTACTCAGGAATCCAAGGATGAGTCTGATAAATTCTGCAACTCGAGTGAGACTCTATTTGACAATCTTGAACTGAATGCGAAGGTATTTTTGATCTCCTTCTTTCGAACAAACACACATTTAACACATTGAACGTATTATGTACAGGTCGCTCAACTATACCAAGATGCACCACTACACTCAACCTCTTTCAATATGCATCTCCTCGAGCTTATCGCGATTGCAATTCATGACATAGCCGGAAACCTATTCGCCACTTTTCACCCCAATGGCGAACCCCCACTTCCGGAAGACCAGTATATACCTTTTGAAGCCGTCACATTTTCAACTGTTCGGTATATTTGGAAACACATGTACCCACGCGGTATCTTAGATGTGGTCGGTTACTGGGCTGAGACTTATATATTTGGCGGAGTGGTTGTCTTTGATCGAGGTCCCGAAGAAGGAGCAAGAAACGTAAGTGTTCCACCCCCCCCCCTATCTCGTAGGAGAAGTGCCCAATATACCCCTTCCTTACCCGCCCATCTTGCTTTAGAAATATATATACTTAAACCCTACCAACAGTGTATTAGCGCATATCTCCACCCACCACGCGTAGCCGACCTATTCGAGCTCCAACCCACCCAAATCGAACAATTCATCTCTTCCTCCTCACAGAATGGAGATAAACGAGACGGCGTCACTCTACCGTTCAAATGCCAACCCGAAGCGAAAAGAGTTAACCCGTATAATGCGTTTAAAGAACTGAATATCTACCGAGATCGATATGAGCGTAAAGAACATGAACCTCGATCTTATCATAGATGCGTGACACGACCAGATGGTAATTCCGGAGAGTAGCGGAATTTGAGAGGGGGCTTATTAGGGAGGAGGGGAAAGAGGAGGAGAAAGAGGAGGATAAGAACTACGAGGGGATTCCAAGGCAGGCATGGTATTAGTACCTACCTAGCGCATGCATCTTCCGCGATGGTATTTTATATACAAAGCCCCGGGTCACCCGCACCCGCACTCGCAAGAGTATATATATATTCTCTCGACGGAACTCATTCGAGATCATTGCCGGCAGTAAAGAGGCAAAGGAAGAAAGAAAGAAGGAAGGAAGAAAGGAAGCAAGAGCTCGGCAGTATATTCCCCCCTTTCCTGGGTACCTTTTACGCAACCATTGGTATTTTTTTTCCCCCCTTTTTTTCCTTTTCATCCAAGCCCTCCCTCCCTGTCCTTTCAGTTATGTAGTTCAAGTTGGAAGAAAATCACACAAAGAGGAAAACAAAACAAACATGGACTATCCATAGACGAAGCACTCTTTTTTCGAGAACCAGGATGGAGAATATCAAGTTCTACCCACCCATGAGAAAATTCCCATGTCTTAGCAGCACCAACAACCCACTCTTCTCTATATAGGTCAATCCCAGCAGCCACGGTTACCAGCCCAGCCCTATGTGAATCCTCCTCGTAATTCTCTACAATAACTTTGATCGAGCACAATTGTGCTTGTTGGCTGTTCCATACCCCCCCCCCCCCCCCCCCCCGGGCCTCTCGGAGGCCCCTTCTTGGAAAACCCCCGCCCATGGGCAAGCACGCTACTGAATACTGGCCACACGTCGGGACGGTGTCAGATGAAGGTCATTGAACCCATTCGTCTTCTCACGAATTGCTTTCTGGACCCGTACATGTACAATAGTCTCTCCTTTTTTTCCTTTCTCTTATGTAGTATAGAACCAGCTTAGCACGTCCCCATACCCCACGGGAGGTCATGGGGGGCGGGCTCCGCCCGCTCCCCCCGGACGTTAAATAATACAACAACAACAACATACCCCCCCCCCCCCCCCCTCCCTTCTCCCTCCCTCGGTCTGTCTGGGAAAAAAGGGGCGTTTAAAAACAAAAAGAACGTCAAGTTCCATTTATTCCCGAGTCTATATAGAAACAAGCTATAAATCTCCCCAGCAAAGAGTGACCCTGTTTATACCCTGTTTTTATATCGCATCGAGATGCCAACCTACCCAACAAAACATCTGCTCGGTAGACGGATACAAAGACTCACAACAGAAAGCACCAAGAGAAGAAGGAAAAAGCGATGAGAGTCAGGCTATGTAGTTGTAGATAGTATGCATTCTTTTTGTTTCTTTTCAAGATCTCCTGTAGCTAATAAGAGAGAACGACCGACAATATTCTTCTTTATTTATTTATTTATTCCCTACGCTCGCTCGCGCAGAAAAAAGAAGTTAGGAATGAGAGGAGAACATGAAGAAGGTAAGTAAGAATCCTCGTAGCCTAATTACAAAACGTTTTGCAAGAAGTAGTTAAAAGAACTAGTTAGAGGTTCAAAAAAAAAGTAGTGATCGCTTGCAAGCTAACGAACATACTTGAAGAATTGAAAGGGAATCGAAGTAAGAAAAGACCAAATTTGCACGACACCGCCAGATTTATGACACACTAAACGGACGCGTTCCATATGTGAAGAATGAAAAATAAGGAAGAGTAGAAACAATGTTAAAAAGAAGAAGATTAGAGAAATAGTGGTTAATATTTTTTTTGTGGCGAAAGGGAAAAGAAGAAAACAAAACACCTTCCAAATGCCCCCCGCCCCCTTTCCATGGTTTTTGAATATTTTGTTCTTTATATGCATATCTCGGGAATGCAGGGCAAACCGGGTCTTGTGCGAAAAGAGCGGAAGGCCTGGCTCTATACTGGGGTTTGCCCTCCATGCCAAATGAGGGAAATTTTGAGATTTTGAGGAAGGAAAAAATGTAGGAAAATTGAACCACCAACCGAGGACAAAAGAAGGGAGCAAATTGCCCAAGTTCTTCGTAACATCTCGAAAGGGACTGGGAAAGTGAAGGGAATCTTGCTGAAAGCCTAGAAAAAAGAAAAAGAAGAAAACAGAAATGGGGATATAAAAAGGAAAAAAAACCCTCCTGAAAAGAAAACAGTGCATAGCGTAAGATCTCAACCCCCAACCAGATCATAGCAAGAGTAACGCCTGGTGTCGGTGGTAATAACATAGGAAAAGGTTATGAACGAGAAAGAAAAAGAGAAGGGGAGCAAAACAGGAAAAACTAAAAAGGTATTTATCGATTCAAAAGCAGCAAATAAAAAGCGTATAGTGGATGGAAGAAAAAAAAGGGAAAGAGAAAGAAATAAAGGAAAGCGACAAATTCTATAGGTAACGCTCGCCAAACATGATGCAGGAAGGGGGAAATTGTAAGTGAGACGAAAATGAGGAAATAAAACAAAACGAGAAAAAATGTGCTGGAAAGAAGAAAAGGAATCATGAGGAGTCGTAATGATTTGTTTGCCTTTTTTGTTCGCAAGGAGGATCGATATTCATCCCTCGTCTGATGATGTTGCCGGCAATTGAAGTTTGGTTGGTTGATCGGAAGAGAAAAAAACGATCCTCGCACGAAGATGTCGCTCGCGGAAAGATGAGAGGAAAAGAAGTGAAGTGGAAAGAAAGCGGCCGAATCCACAACACCGGCGAACGAGAACCTGAACATGCATGCTCGCTCCAAGGCTTTTGTTTTTACCGGCAACCGAAAAAAGGAAATATCGACTTTTTTTTATCTTCGAAGACAATAGGAAAAGAAAAGAAAACGCAGGTGCAAAACTTGAAAAATCCGGATGCGCGCAGGTATTGCATAAAATCGTCGCGAGCGGGATAGAATTAAGGCGGAGACAGTCCCGAGAGAACGTCACCATCGCCAGAGAGTTGTTGTTATCAGTTAGTACTGTCCGCTCACCCAGCAACAGGCTGGATTCCAAAGGCTGATGCTGTGAACATGTGTTCGTGGTGTTTGGCGCAGTACAAGCAACCACAGGAGGAGCCGTGTCCCGTCCAGGCATTCTGTGCGAAGGACTGGGTGTACGACGGGGTGTGGTGGTACGATGGAGGCTGGGATCGAGGAGCCGGCTGTGGAAGGAACTGCTGAGCCGGAGGGACCCAGCCTCGAGAATAGGGTGGAGGAGGATTGGCGTAGCCCCACGGGCCCGCACTGTAATAATCGGGTGTGTTGGGACCGCTATGAGGTGCCGAAGGCGGAGAGTATTCTGACGCGACCGGGTTCAACCAAGAATGGTCCATATGCGCACTCCGTTGGTACTGGGGAGGAATCGGGCCCTCGGGAGAGAAAAGGGCCGCCTTGTGTGCAAGATTCTGTTTCTGAATATTCGTATCAATAGGAGTCAGTTTGTGGTGATCGTTGGCTCTCGCCGCCGCCTTGGAGCGCCAGGTTTCCCAGTGGGACTTCCACGTCATGAACCCATCCTGCTGATTGTGGATGCGTTCGTGAATTTTCCAATCAAACCCTTTCAGCCAATCCAGCTCCATGGAGTTCAGCTTTGCGACCGGGATGTTGCTGACCTCCGCCCACGAGCGATTCTGGAAAGTGTTGTCATCAAGAAACTTGCTTCCCAGGAGGAGCGCGGTCGTGAGCATTCGATACACCTGCGCGCTGCCGGACGTGTAGACACCGGCGGACGAGAGCTGGCGCATCCGGCTGGCCAAATAGTAGAGACCGAGCAAAATGGTGGAGCTGGGGAGACGGGTTGACGAGAGGACCTGTAAGACGTATTTCCGGAACTGCGGGGGGACCGTAGTTCCTGGGTAAACGCTTCGAGCGAAGTCAATATCTGCAAGTGTGATCTTGGAGATATACAAAGCATACATTCCCTGGGCCATCTCCGCCACGAAGTCCGACATCTGTTCCATATCGTAGTCGAGATGGGCGGCGACTCCTCCGGTTGCTTTCTCGTCCTTGGGTCGTTGCTCGGGTTGGGGAAGCGACTCTTGACGTCGGTAATGGGGTGGGATCGTACTCTCCATCGGAGGCAGTTTCATATTCGGTCGGATGGGAGGGAGCACGGGTGCTGCCGCGAGCGGTCCAAACATGGTTTGTGACAAGGTCTGCTGCGCCATGACTGGGTGAGTAGCCGCGACGTCTCCACCAGCATTCACCGACGGCATGGGCTGGCCGTGAGAGCCAGTCAAGTGGTTGGCGTAGCAGTTCTGCGAGTATTGTTCAATAAAATCACATCCATTCCGGGAGTACCGCGGAGGGAAGGCAGCGTGGTTGGCCGGAAAGTACGACTGATCCGCCTCCATTCTGCCACCGACGTGAATATGGGGAGGAGTCGGTGGGAGGGTGTGGAGAGCGGAAGTGAAAAAGGACGGCATCACGGGGTGAGGCAACGCGTTGGTGCCGGGTTGTAGACGGATCGAATGTGATCTTGAGTATCGTGTCAATGTTAATCACTTCTACCGACCTGGGCGATCGAGCTGGTTTATGAAGTCGGATAATAATAAAAAGACAAGACCAACCGTCTACAAGCCGCGTTCCTCACGTCCAGAACGGTTCTTGACGAACCGTTTAAGGCCCTGTCTCTACGCGACAAGGGTCTTCTCTAATACTGCGACATTGAAAGGAGTTCCGCGTCGATTGAAGAAGAACAAGGGAAACCAGTAGTTGCCCGATGGCTCGCGACGATGGGACGAAAGTTGCCTTCTGTTCTCCAAGTAGGTTCGATGTCGACAAGGGACAATGGGGGGATCAACCGGGAGAAGGAGGTGAGACGTCTGCGGAAATTATCGAGAACCGGGTCGAAGAACGAGAATCGAAAGGAAGAATATCCGGGATAGAAAAACGACGCAGATGATGATGATAAAAAGGACAAAACAAAAAACAACGACACTTAGCGAAAAGCTCGTTGGAAGGAAGTTGAGGAGTGAGGAGTGAGGATGGAAGAGTGAGAAGTTGAGGAGTTGATGTTGAGATGGTTGATGTCGAAGGGGAAGAAGAAAGAGAGAAAGAGAGAGATGAAAGGTGAAGAAGAAGGATTTCCGATGTCTCTTGTTTTTTTTATTTTTTTACACCCTCTTTTTTTCCCCTTCTTTTTTTTCTGACTGAAAGAGGCGAACGAGACAGCGTATTATTACCTTTCGAAGCTCATTCGTCTGACGGTTTTTACTGGGTGATGAGTCAGGAGACAAGAGTATTACGGTGTATATACAGGTAAGATGACAGGACGTGTATGTATTGGTCTCATTTCATTTCCCTGAGACATGAGACACAGATACATCTTGCCAATACATGGTACCTCCCTTCTTACACACCTCCACAAAGAAAGTCAGTGAGTATAGATTCTTCAATGCAGCCAGAAGATAGACCGCAAGAGATTCAGCCTCGACCGGAAGGGAAAGGACAGGAAGTGGTGTGAATGAAGTCCTACTGCGCCACGGGAACCTGAAGAAAGGACTGTCAGAGCGACCGCTCGGCATCAAGCCACTGACGGCTGTGTGGGAAGACCCGTAACCCAACGGGAAGAGAGCACTGCCTGTTGACGACAAGATACGAACAATAATACTCATACAAAGAGGGGAACAAGAGGCCAGCCATCAATACAGGTTGACCGATATGATTCATCCCCTTGGAAAGACTCAGAAATTGATTGTCGATGATGGTTGAAGCACAAGGCAGGGGGTTGGGATGAGGTGTCTGTGCAATCAATCAGAGATGCCAAAGAGCAGGGTTAGATTTCATTGATAATTTCCATTCTCTTTCAGTCTTTCAGATGACTCCCGCAACCACCACCAGCAGAGAAGAGGAAGCAGGTTCAACGACAGAAAAGGCAGCAACCAGACTCACCGTCGTCGTCACTGCCACCGTCATCATCAGACGAAGCAGCAGACGAAGACAGAGTTAGAGGTACACACTGTACGGTCATCACTGATACATATACGGTAACCGAACCACCCCCATACATACCACCAAGAAAGTGGAGTGGAGTGTATGTATTGTCCCCATCAAAACCATGAATGCCAGCGGCAACAAAACAACACCCTGACTGAAAATGAAGGGGGAATTTTGAGAAGGGAAATTGGATAAGAATCATCCATACCGTTGAGGGTTTCTTTCATTTGTGTGGAGTAGGGTTGGACAAAAGTCTGATTCACCATCGATCGCTTTCAAAGAAATACTATCAAAGCCATCGTCACGAGCTTTCATCACCGCTTCTGCCTTCCCAGAAGACACCAGCTGGGTAACACAAAAACCCATCAGTGGAATTTCCCCATACTCAGACCCAGTTACATATACATACAGAGAAGAGAAAAGAGTCCAGTTCACCCGAATTAATAATCAGAGAAAGACCCCCCCTCGTCCGCTTTTCCGTGGAAGGTACATGGACATGTACATCGAGGACTGCAGCGAACTACATGGCTGCTTTCCCTTACCGCCGTAACCCGCATAATTTAACTTACCACAAAGTGGACAAACCACCCCCATCGTTCCATTCCCATGCAGGCCGACATCTCTGGATCTGATCGATTTCGATGATTCATACACATACAAAGACAGGCAGCAGGAGACGAAGAGAGGGGAAATAATACCACCATGTATCGACATTTCAAAGAAGAAAGACGACCTCCGTTCTCTTCCGCAAAGTGACGAAGGTCGTGTTTATTTTTAGGTGTAGGAGTCAGTGTCATTGTCTTTCTTTCGTCTTGGCAGAGGGAAAGTGATTAAATAACCCTTGTCTGTCGAAGGGAAATCAATCGAAACGGTCAGCCGGATGTGGGAAAAACGTTAGATGATCCTGCAGAGAAGAGAGAAAGACCCTGCCTGTCTTGTCGCCTCTCTCTCTCTGTCTCTTCCCACGATGGCATCGGTCAGATACATACATGTTCGTGTATGGTTCTTGTCAGATCCAGAACATGTCGCATACCGACCACTGAACACACCAGCCAGGCAACCAGCTAATCGTCACCGTCAGAACGAAAGAAAAGTCAAAAAAATCTTCCTGTCACGTTCTCGAGTCTCTCCCTCGACTGATGATGATTCATCTGGCGGGTCGGAAAATCTAAAAATGCCTGTCATGGAGAATTACATCCTTTTGTCAACGCCAAGGAACAAGGGGTTGCCACTGGCAACTACTCTGGGCGAGGCCGATGCTCATCAGGATGGGCTCAGTGAGAGACAGGCAGCTCGGCAGTAAGAACTTTACTCGAATCCGCAAAGACCGAAAACTCCATCGTTCAATGATATCTTCTTTTTGACAGTGAACTTGTTGAAGACTGAAACATTCTTACAGTAGCTGACTTTGGAGATGCTATGCTGACTTTCGTTGGTCCTTTGGAACCCGGGGGCCACCACACAGATATATTTCTCACTCAGGGCTTGCAGATGGAACTGGTCATGACCACCATGCTGAAGCGAGGAAGGGTTAAACCCTCGAGTATCAAACAGTTCTGGAATTCCATCCAGATCCAGTGGACCGTAACGATATCACCGAAGAGATTTCATCTTTTCTTCACTTTCCTCGACGATGATTCGTGCACCCGGTTCGGACAGGTACATACAGACATGCATTCCCCATCTATCTCGACATGCGAATGCGAAATGCAACAAGGGAGCCCCTCCCCTCGTTGAACTTTTTAATGACTGGAAATCACCCCCCATTTTTCGGGGCTTGGGAGTGTGTTATTGGTTTGAATTCTTTCTGATGCCGCCGCGTTCGGTGTTCGGGAATGAGATATATGCTGTGACGAATGGCGAGGGATTTCCTTCTTATCATTTTCACTCGTGAAGAATAATTATTACCTGATAATTATTTTAATTTTCTCTTTTTCTTCGACGTTCGGCGTGCGGTGCATTTCTCGTCAACCGAACGAACCTAGGTCGCTCTCTCTATTTTCAAGATCACCTGACCCGTCTTTTTTGTCCCTCCTTCCCCGCCATGATCTCTCCGTCTTTTTCCTTCTTCTTCTTCCGATCCGACCAGACAGACTGAAATAATGATGATTCTAGAACAAGTGCTTACAAAACGTCAGCGTGGGAGACGATCAGGTGGGATTCCCGGATGAACGATGATGACACCGTGCATGAAGCAGGTGGAGGGTTGGGTTGGGTTTTTGGTGACAGGTACGAGCTGATCTTGGCAACGGAGTGTACAGAGGACTGAGTAACAGGAAGAAGTACATACAAGAATCCTCTGATGTTTCCTGTGGGTCACGTGTATCCATGCTGACCTGAGATATCTAGGTAGGAACGTACCTTGATATTATGAAGCAGATTCTCAGAAATCAACAGAGTCTGAGATGAAGATGATGAATGCGACACTCTGAAATGATCGGAGAAGAATTGTTGAACGTCACGACGATTGGACTGATTGCTTTGAAAATCAAATTCGTTGTCAGCGAATGAGACTGCAGATATTCACCCCGAGAAGATGAGCCTGATGAACAGGATCTC
Source organism: Arachnomyces sp. KDTOL00113 (assembly GCA_949709995.1). NCBI lineage: Eukaryota > Fungi > Ascomycota > Eurotiomycetes > Onygenales > Arachnomycetaceae > Arachnomyces > Arachnomyces sp. KDTOL00113. The sequence continues at coordinate 5,524,868 of OX453232.1, forward strand.
ACTTGACGAAGTCAAAGATAAATATATCCTCCGACGCTCCATACGGTGGCAAATGCGGCTGAGAGCCTTCCATCAACTGTTACAGAACATCAGTTGGTGAAGAATTAATCCGTTCTGGTGCGCTTCCACGTTGCCCATGTGTTGATAGACAAGAGTCTTCGGAGAGTAGTTCTGAATCAGCGTTGTTCGGAAAGTGTGTGGACAAGTTGTTTCCAGGGAGTTGCTCGTTTGATGGGTTGGCCGCATTTCAGCTTCAGCATCGCTGGAAGTGGATTGTGACGCGGCATCCGAGAAAACGTCGTCATGATCTGATTCACTCAGTTCTTCGAAGACTTGTTGCTCGCGGTGGTCTGATGCATTGGATGCTTGCGAAACTTCGTGTCTGTGAACTCGTATGTTTCTTCTCCGGTCCACATCAATGGCTTCCGAGCAAACGGGAACAGACGGTTGAGTAGAGGATCGTTCATCATCACAGGAGTCTGTTGTATTATGAGGCAACCAGGCTGCGTCTCTTCGTACGTCGACAGGTATGCATGCTAACGAGAGGCCAGTGGCGTGCGGCTCATGAGATTCATATATCATGAGCGGAATCCCTTATCTTTTCATTCCCCATCCATTGCTTTCCTTTCCGGAAAACATGAGACGCATTCATTGCAGTAACAGGCACACTTCATTTCGTGCATCGCCTGTCAGGGTTGCCAGAGTAGAGTGGGTGCCAAGCACGACGTGCACGTGCTTGATCCCTCCAGACTATGTATGCCCCTCGACGAAGCCCCACCCCATCATGCCCAACAGAACATCCAGAGGAAGATGGAAGCCACAATTAGGACGAGGTCGGGGACGATAAGGCGGGACCTCTCTCAGGCATCCACGAAAGACGAGGTGGTCGCAGCTCTTAAGACGGATGGATGGATCATAATCAAGGGTGGAGCAACGATTCATTCCATTGCGGAAGCTCGAGACAGCAACAAGGTAAATGAATACCCTTATTCCATCTTTGCACGCCAGCTAAAAAAAATACAGTGGATTATCGCGATCCTTTCCTACGCGAACAGCAACGGCTTTAACGGTTTTAAATGTATTCTGAACGTTCACGTATCTTCTGAAGATCTTGTCAAGACTCGTCGATTCGCTCGTCCTGATCGATGGGAGGACATGGTCAACACCGACAAGGCCAACACCACGGAAGTCGTTGGTATTGCTTGCTACCATCTCTTTGGTGATCCAAATAGCACATGGCAGTGGGAGTATGATAAAGGTCTCGATAAGAAAGAAGTTGGAGAGGGGGAAGTGGTTTCGGCATCAGGCGGTGATCTGTATGTGACACCTTGAGCCTAACTCTACCAGTGGTTGATATATTTTAGGATCATCGGCAATTACTGGCTAACACGACGCTTGCCGAAACCGGACTCTAAGGCAGACCTTATCCTGCTAAATTATTTGGCTAAGGACTTTTAAATAAGGATTGCTGGCATCCCTCAACATGTGGGGGGGACATAGATGGGATATATTAGGGCTCGCATTCAATGGAATCTGATGATACTACTGGAAGTTAAGGAATGGTGCTTATTTTTAAGCAAACACAGTACCATCCAACAAACAGTATCAATGACTAAGGCTGACGGCGGCTAACGGTGAATTGATGACCTTTGTTGTTTCGAACATGTGCCATTAATTCAGATCTGGCGGAGGGTGACTAGGATTAAAAGCCCGGTATGCCCTCGGTACCTACCAGCGGGGGGTTGAAAATCTTCAGGACGAGTTGATGGAGCGTTATTTTTCCACGGAATCTCCGGCGGGCCGAAATTTCACCCAGATTGTTAAGGAAAGTACAAGGAGCTATTAGAAAATTCACCCCAGCGCGTAGGAAAAGCGCAAGTTGCTTAAAGACTCGTCGTTCTGACTACCCCTAGGGGTAGTAAATTCGCTCATATTGAGGAGTAATTGGTGGGAGGTGTTACAATCGTTGCCGTTGCCCAGAATACCCCTGAGAGCTGGGAATTCGCCCAGGGTGTGGGGGAAGTGGCGGGGGGGTATTATAATTGTTCCTTTGAGTATCTCCGCTGGTCAACTGTTCCGCCAGCCTGCTAGAATTGATTAAGGCTGATTGCACCGAACGCTGATCACGGATGGACACGTGGCGTGGTTCATTCCGTTCTCGAGCACGCTGTGGCTGTCCGCCAATGTTCCTCCTGATATAATATAGTTAGGGCAGAACTAGAGAGGTTCTTTGAGCTGATACATACCTGGTTCTGATTCCGAAGGTTTTGCTTATCATACATCAGCCAATTTTTTCCAGGAGGACCCTGGGCGAATCTAATATCAGGGCGTCTACGCTTAGCAGGGGGTGTAGTTGAAGTGGCTTCCACAGGAGTGTGGTCTGCCTGGGCGCCATTCGTTGAGTTATTTACTGGTTGTTCGGGGGGTCTCCGTGAGCTGGCTACTACTGTTAGTTTATCCATACTGAGATTTCGATAGGGGGGATGCTCACGTGCAACTTGGCTGTAGTTTCGGCAAAATGTATCGAGGCTTGAAGTGGTTTTCCCATGCGCTCTCTGACTGTGTGTTGCGAGTGTATCAGAAGAGCTGAATTCTTCCCCACACTGAAAGCAGTACTTGTCGTCAAAAGAGGATTTGTGAAACAGATGCCTTTCATCACATGCTGTCTTGACATGATTGGTTCGGGACTGCGAGTTGGAAAAGGTTTGCTGACAGTCTGGCGCAGGACACTGTAGAGGATTCGGTGATTGCTCTTCAAGCGAGAGTCTTATATTCTTGAGGCCGCAAATAGGGCTGCCAAATGCTCTGTGCAGAAAGTCGTTCTGAGAAGGATCACAGAACTTATTCTCCATGATAACCAACCGTTTGTGAAGAGATTCGATCACATCACACAGTTTTGAGACCTCGCACTCAGCATCTTGTCCGTGTGAAGTGCAGTTGCCAGGCCATGATCTGAAAACCCGTTCTATGCCAAAGCAAAGCGAGAATCGAGGAACTGCAAGCCCAGTCGGGATATCATGGGGAAGGAGTTCGCGCATCTTGTGTTCGTATGATCTTGAGTGCCACAGGTAGTCGTGGTCCGGCGGAGAGACGGTCACTTCACCACATTCTGAGCAGGGACTATGACTCAAATACGCAGCAAATCGTTCGTGCGACTCGTTACTACCATTTCGAAGGTGCTCGATCAGATCATCAGATTTAAAGAATATTGCAAGACAACCATCAGCCGCGCAAGCATAGAAGTATCCTGCTTCAATCACTCGCGAGAGTAACCGTTCAGATCTCTCAACTTTCATTATGTATCGGCTCGTACTTTCTAGGAAGCTTGATAGAAACCAGATCAATCTCCAGAAGATTGGTTGATATAAGGGGCAAGGGGCAATATCTCGATAATGGGACCGTGGGCGGAAATCCCGCGACCCACCGAAGGTTTGATGCTTAAACCGGGATTCCACTAGCGTCCCCGATATAGGTTAGGCTACCCGTGACCCTGATTCTCTCCAAAGTCAATATATTCAACTACTCAACTATCGTCTCTGAAATTGCTCCTAAAAATACCTAACACGCTCCATATACAGGCTAAATGAATACTGGGTATCTTATCCAAACTTCTTGCCCTCTTCTTCATGTACAGAATTGGAATCTGAGCTGCAGGCGGCCATTCTTATTCGAAAGGACTTGATCAGTCTGTACACGCGCACGCGAGACATTGCACTGATTCAATTATTGCAAGAGCGGCAGCGGGAGGTCATCAACACCCGACGAAGACTGCGAGATCAGTTGAAGCGTGAGGTGCGTCTGGAGTTCAGTCGAAAGCAGGCGGTGATTGATATCGAACAGCAGCTGTCTGGGTCGACAGTCGGTGACGAGGGAGCTGCTCGGGAGATGCTGCGGACGGAATTCAAGATGCCACAGGCGCAGATCCATCTTCTGGCGAAGCTTCTGACCCGGCCCACTTCGGACTCTCTGGAAGACAAGTGACGACGGCAAAATGCAGGGATAGAGATCGTTAGAGAGTACTGTGACTTTCTTGAGGGCGGCCCTCTGCGAGAACGACCCAAGCGAACGGTGCCGTCCGAGGACACTCTGCGTGAGGATGTCCTGTCCCAGAAGAAGATCAAGCAGAAGAATTATCCGTCTGTTCATTCGATGAAGAAGAACAATAAGCCCGCACAGAGTTCTCTGACATGCTTTCAGTGTGAAAAAGAGTATGCTCAGCGTGAAGAAGAAATCATACGACACTTTCGAACAACGAATCTCAACGATCGTCGATGCATCCCCTGCGGTCTTGAGCTTTGTGATGAAGGGCATCTGCGAAGGCACGCGGCGAACGTCCACCATAGTTAATACACGATCTACTATACGTTGATTTACGTCGTCTTCATTCCCAATTATGTACTGGTATTAAGGTGATATAGACTAGAGCTCTTTAATTGCATCTGATTACTTCATATTTGTGATCTATACTCATTAATCTTACCTCAGATATATCTTCAGCGTGTGTCGGGTTTCTTCGTTTCTCTGTCATGAACTTCGGAAACAGGTGTGATAGTGAAACTGATCCTCGACTGCGTTGTCAAATTGGTCAGTTTGGATGGCATCCCCCTGGGGCCCAGCCAAGTAGATATCACCCTTCATTTCCAAGTAACCAGATTCTACCAGACCCAACTGGAATGCCCTCGAGGGTCCGCGGCAGGTCGCCCGTGGTGGGATCCCAGAGCTTGACGGTGCCGTCGCAATTAGCGTCGTCGTATTCATCCGTGCTGGACGCCAGTAGTTGACCATTCGGTGAGAAAGCTACGGACCAGACTGAAGCGGAATGGGCCTCGAGAGTCTGCCGCAGCTCGCTCGTGATGGGATCCCAAAGCTTGACGATCTTGTCACCAGAGCCGGACGCCAGCAGTTGATCATTCGGTGAGAAGGCGACGGACTTCACCGAAACGGAATGGCTCTCGAGGGTCTGCAGTTCTGCACTCCAGGAGTCGTCGACTTTCGACAATTGACGTAGCCATCTAGGTGTCTCTTTAAGAAATAATCTTTTAATTGTTGAGTCTCTTGAAGCAAATATAAGTCCTGAACTGTAAATCTGAAGAGATGTGATGTCGGCTATCTGTCGAGTTTTCAGGATAAATCGCCTGGCATCGTGAAGAAATTCTGATATTCTAGAATGTTTCCCATTCTTTTATATTCTTCAGTATTCATAAGTGCAGCGAGACTCTCTTGACTACTCTCACAAGCTCAGATAGCGGACGAACAAAAGTGAAGCAGGTCGCCGCTTCGGCGTCCGCCAATGTTTTTGCGCTGTCAATGAGGTAGTGGTTATAAGAGTATTCACTACTCGCATAAATGGAAAGAAGTATCGGAAGATTTAGGTCGTTGAATCCTGCTGAGAGAGCTGCTGAAGGTATGGATCCAGGCACCGTAATGTTTAGTGCTGGTGCCGACAGTGTTCATTCATAGCTGGCTAGGTCAAAGATCTTTTGCGCATTCAACAGACCGAGAGTCGCAGCAGCGACAAGAGCTGGTGCCTGTATCTTCATAGCTACATAAGTCAATAACTTATCCAATCGTCCTTAAACCCGATGTAACTGGGCTAGAGATTCAGTAGTCTCTGATATTTATATACCGGAATTCGCTGTTGTCGCATCAAACGGGAAGCCGAGGACGGCCACCATCGTAGCAACTGGTCGCTGCAACCATCCCCTCAATCTGCGGAGTAATGGTATAAGGGTCCACACAAGTTTTTATCCTTCGGAGCCTGCGATTTAACCAGTTATTTTACCAGGGTAGAGCGGGAATGTCCTCGAATTCATAGCGAGTCAGTGGTATTTGATGTGGAGAGAGCAACTGCCTCTCCGGGGAGATGACCGGCCTGATCTAAGAACCGCAATCCTGGTATCTTTTGTATGGAATCTACACCAAAAAGATACATGGAGAGATATGATCGTAAGTAAACAGCGAGCCATCCCTTTGAAGAGCCAATAGCCTAATATCTTAAAATTTTTCTCCATCTATGGACGCGTTGTTAGCACAGGGAGATAACGTTTACGGATAATAAATCGTCTAATTATTGTTGAAATATCCGTCCCAAGCACGTTAGGGTACCTCTACAAGGCTATCTCTGCCCGAGATCCTCAATCCCACAGCCTAAACGCTCTACTTCATCTCCTTTGATACTAGAGAACCTCAACTCCGGCTTCTTTCAGCCATCAAAAGGGTCTCGGTCTCGATATGTCGACTCAGCAAGCACCTCCAGCAAGGTTTGACCCGCTCTTTTGTCGGCGCTAACGGCTATTTACTGGAACCTTCCCCTTATCAACACCGAAATCTGAGCTCTGACTGAGGCCACTTACTTATCTCCAAAACCACGCAAATGGGATATTGACTGAGATGCGCCACACGTTCCCCACCGCCGCTGGACACATATATGACTCGCTGTCAGAGTCGGGCGAGAAAGTAAGAGGTGAGTACGACGGACGATAGCGGCTATCGGCAAAGTAGAGATTTATTCAACATCGTCTTCACCCCCGTTTCCCATACGTTCGACTCCCACTACGGCCGACAAAAGTTTTATCTCATAATCCAGCGCGAGCTGGGTACCAGAGGGACTCGAAGAGGGGTGTTGACAAGATGATGCGAATCAGCGACTGAGATATTTAAAAGCCCAATCGAAGATCGGTCGCGATGGTCCGATATTTTCTTCAGGATCCTGACGATGAGCCGCTCCGTTTCGTACATACGCCGTGAGAGAGTTGTGGGAAATACGCTATAAACGATGGTGTTATCGCAGTGACCGAGCCAGCCATATTCTGGAGGTTCAATTCGTTTAGCTGCTCTTGGGACGTTCAGGTACAGTTTTAGAGCTGCTGAATCCCAGTAAGAGACATTGCAGATCAAAGTCTGACCCTGTCGCAGTAATTTTGCGTCAGGCACAGTCCATCTTCAGCTCCCGTATACATCTACCCCTCCAATGAGTGCTGTGTAAACGGTCTTAGTAGTGGATTCTAAGAAGGGCACGGCGGAGGTAGCAGGCACTTTTGCTTGGGCATATTACACGAGACGGTAGAAAGGTGTCTGTCCCCCTACTCATAGCAGAGGCCAAGCTGAACCCCCCACCGGAATTGGAGCCTCAATTGCTATTCATTCCATTTTGCGAGTTGCTCAATCGGGTAAATTCAACTTTGATAGCCTCAACTCACGGTGATTTGCGAAATGCGATCATGAGTCGGGCCCTCACCCTAATTAAGACTCAACAATTTCCCAGCTCGGAGGTGGCACTGTACGGACCGATAGTTCTAAAAATCGATGTTTTTCGCTGATTCGGGAAGAGTGGTGTTTATTCCGAGCTTGAAATACCCAATGGGGAAAACGTGGAGTCTGTGCGTCCATATCGTGCGTTCATTTATATTACTCTATCGCGCTAAGCTCGAAGTCGCGGTTCTTCGACCTCAACCCCCTCCCCGCGAAACACTTGCCCTGAGAGATCGACGTCGGGAAGTGGTGCCAGGGGAATATGCCAGCGATGTGAGATGTTAATGGCGAAACGACGGTTTGGAGAACGGTTCAATGGCCCGCGGGTCTTTTCCCTTTTGTTATGCTCTGGAGAAGAGGGGAGATTCCCTGATGGCGCTTACCCACTAGTCTATATCAATTTCCCGACGGATGGAAAAGAGGTGGAAATGGTTCACAAGATGTTCTATGGGACCATTTTTGTTGCCCAGTGTAAGGTTAGTATCTCGGATGCCATGACTATCAAGCGGGCAGAGCTTGCGATTCCTACTAGCTACTAGGATGTTTCGGGTATATTTGGTTCCATGACCGATTACACTCCCCTCAATCGACAAGGAACAAGAAGTGATAACCTTGGTAAACAAATCTTTTACATATATAAGGCTCCATGGATGAGTCTCGAGAAAAGGACGGACTCGCACTGGAGTAGTCGAAGAGACGCTCAGGAGATATTATCAGAAACCCCATAATTATTTTAAAAGAATTAACTCTATAGGGTAACAGAGTACCCTAATATCGCCATGAAGTTTAGTGGCTTTATCCACTTCGCATCTTTGCTGGCGGCAGCCAACGCGAGTGTTATCCATCCACCCCATCGACGTCAAGACGGTAGGTGCCAGAGAAAGAGTTGAAGCCAACCCCTGGGTATAAAACAAGCTGACATGTATTGAAGACAATTCGACGGAACTAAGCATCACATCTGCCAGATCCACCACAAGGTGGGTTGACTGTGATAGCTGTGACGGCCACGTGCAGCTTATTGAAGTCATTCTCAACAATACCGGATCCTCATCCTGGTTGACCTCGGATCAAAACCTTCAAATCACCATTGAAGCAGATGAACTGGAAACCGTAGAGCCTGCGGTTGTCAAAAGACTAAAACCGGGAGACGCGGCCATCGTCGAAGTGGGCGTGCAGAATGCCGATGGTTCTGACTCTGAATGGACAGGGTCAGCGACTGCTACCGCGGAATGGAGTGATGGTCAATCCACATCCTTGGAATTCGATGGCACCTTCGGTTTGCCGTCGTTTTCAGCCGACGCCGATTCGATCGATCGTCACGAATCTCCTCAGTGGTTCCGGGGTGCCAAATTTGGAATTTTTATCCACTGGGGAGTTTATTCTGTTCCAGCGTATAATTCCGAGTGGTAAGATCATAACCCAAAGAAGAAGAAAACACAGTTTTCATAAGTGACTGAAATTTCTCCATGCAGGTATTCGTATCATCAAAGGAATGACTCTCCAGACGACACCTTTGATACATACAACTATCACCTAGAGACATACGGTTCCGATTTCCTTTACGACGACTTCATCGCCAATTTCACGGCGGACCAGTATGACCCCAAAGCATGGGTTGACTTGGTTAATGATGCTGGAGCACGTTACTTTGTCCCGACCACCAAGCATCATGAAGGGTTTGCCTTGTTTGACATGCCCTCGAACGTATCTAATCGGAATTCCGTTGCAATGACGCCGAACCGCGATCTAATCAAGGTTAGTCATTCTTTCGTATTTCCTCCGGCCATACATAACACTAACCGTCTTCAAATTGAAGGAGCTTTTTGACGCGGCGAAGGAGTATCAACCTCAACTACATCGTGGTACCTACTTCAGTATTCCAGAATTTTTCAACCCATTGTACTCCGAATACGGGGATGGTATTACCTGGGGAATCGGTGAGTATATTCCTTTTCAAACATGTGCTTGTTATATGTGTGGCTAACACGAATCAACAAAACAAAGGGCCTCCCTGGAACGCTTATACCGGTGAAGAGGTACCTTACACCGGGTTGGTCGAGGTAGACGACTTCTTGTCTGGAGTCCAGCTTCCGCAGATGAACATACTCGCATATGAATACGATACCGAGATCATGTGGTGTGATGTTGGTGGTGCGTCGCTCGCTGACGAATTTGCGGCCGACTGGTTCAACTATGCCTTCAGCCAAGATAAACAAGTCACCTTTAATGACCGCTGCGGTTCCCTTCCGGGCAGAGAGCTTAAAGGCGATTACTCGACCCCCGAAAATGCGGAATCACCCGATTTCTCCCCAGATCATTGGGAGGTTTGTCGACACATGGATCCATACGCATGGGGTTACATTGCAGGCACTCCCGACGACGAGTATATGGATACCTCCACCATCGTGACCACATTAGTCGATGTTGTATCCAAGAACGGCAATCTTTTACTGAACGTTGGGCCAAGGGCTGATGGGACCATTGCCGATATCATGCAGACCAACCTTCGAGGGGCCGGTGAATGGTTAGCGACCCACGGAGAGAGCATCTATGACACCAAATACTGGCCAAGCGCTCAAGGAACCGACGACGTTCGCTACACCACGACCGATGATGCTTTCTATATTCATTCTCTCGCCGAGCCTGAGGGAACGTTCACTATTCCAGACGAGGTACCGTACATAAGTGGCGACAGTGTGACAGTGGTCGGCGGTTCAATGGACGGGACTGTTGTGGACTCCCAACTAGATGGCAACTCCCTTGTCTTGCAAATTCCTGAAGACGTCGTCGCTGCGGATCAGTATGTGTGGACGTTCAAAATTGAATATTAAGCTTTGGTGGTTTGCGTGGAAACGGGGAGAGCTCATCCGAGCTTCTCATGAAAAGAGAGGATCATATTTCAGAAGCGAGATTAGCTCATGAAATGAGTTCATCAATTCGTCAAATGAAATGCGAAGCAATTGGTAACTGACTTTAAGAAAATATCCTGAACTTGATCTATCTTGAATTCGAAAGACTAGCGAGTACTAGATGAAATCTATCTCAGCAGACGAAAAACTCTCATATCATCACTATGATACCTTCGAGCTTCTATCTCAATATTCTAGCAGAAGTACTGAGAATATTCTTGGCCTAGAAATGTTTCTTCACCTTGACGAAGCTATATTAAGATCACTTGATCAAATCTGACCTCTCTCTGCTGATGCAAGAGGTTAGGGAATAAGCTTAATCTATTAGTCTACACTATTTGACGATAGGACGGTTAGCAGGCGACCGAGAAGGGTTACTATGGCGGTCGTTTACGGTTACTGAATCCACTCCTCCTTCCTCATCACCTCCCCCGTCCACTCCTCCAACCTCTCTGCCAGCTTCCCATCCTTCGCCGCACCGCTCTCCCACCACGGCTCTCCAAACCGCCGGAAAATTTCAAAATACCCGCCGCTCTGCTCCGCCTTCATCTCCGGGCTCGCCGCACACCACAAACTGCTCCACGACCCCTTATCGGTCGGGTACATCAATCCCAACATGCGCGCGACCGAGAACACACTCACCACGCCTGACCCGGTTTCCTCCAACGACCGGGCGAGGTTTGTCTCCACCAGACCCGGATGCACGCACGAAACCCAGATCTCACCCTCCCCGTTCCGCGCAGGAGGAGACCCCGGGCCGAACGTCTTGTGCAGGGTCTTGGTGTGCAGGATGTTGGCGAGCTTGCTCTGCCCGTACCGTGACCACGGGCCGCTCTCCTTGAGCGAGAGGTCCTCGAAATTGATCCCGCCCTTGGGTGTGTTCAAGTGGCCCGAGGAAGTGAGGTTAACGATGCGCACGCTGCCGGGAGGAAGCGTCTTGGCGGTCCGCCGCATCAGCGGAAGCAGGTGCTCCGTCAAGACCCAGTGCGCGAGGTAGTTGGTCTGCCACTGGACCTCGTGGCCGTCTTTGGTCATTTCGAAGGGCACCGACATGACGCCTGCGTTGTTGACCAGGCCGTGCAGGGCCGTTTCGAGGGTGAGGAAGTGCTTGGCGGCCGCGACGACGGTGGTGAGGTCCATGAGGTCCATTTGTAGGAGGTCGATGTTAATTGCGGAGGGGTAGGTTTTCTTGATGTTGGTGATGGCTGCTGTGCCTTTCTCGGAGGAGCGGGCGCACATGTAGACGTGGGCGCCGTGTTCGGCGAGGTGGGCTACGGTTTAGTAGCCTCTGTGGGTTGTTGAGATCAGCGATTCGTGGTGAGAGGCGAGAGGGAGAGGGGCAACTTACATGCCGGAATTACCGCCTGTGACTATGAATACTTTGCCCTTGAGATCGGGGAGAGTGTTGGGATGGAAAGTCATGTTCAAAACGAGTATACTTGAGTCCAATGTGTGCAGGTAAGGTGTAATACTAAGAAATAGGTACGTCAATGTCTTGGATTGAGTCCTATGTTAAAGATGGGTTGAAATGAAGGTGTTGCTACGATCTTTTATGTTTAATATGCTCTTCTTGAACAATGCTCCAGATACCCCGTACTTGGAGCATCAGATATGGCGAGCGAACTGTATGTATACTTTGTGAACAGGTTGCATGACACTAGATCTGCTCAAGTTAGAACACTGCCATAGTCACCACTGATATCGTACCATCTCACTCCCCCCCTGTCTGTCAGACTCCAGTCCAGGTTTATATATCTTCTTGTGAGCACGCTGCATTAAACCCCCCTTCCACCCATCATTCATTTCATCACCGTAATTTCTAACGTCCGTAAGGCATCATGGTTAGTACGTCTCAGCCTGCAAATGTTGATCAACATTCAACAGCACCATGCATCCAGCTCGCGTTGATGCCGCAATTGGCTGAGGTACGTACTAGACCACTAAGCCTAGACGTTCATGACATGACTTGCTCACCAGCGTATACAGGCGATAAGCAGGGAAGACGACTGGACGGGGACTAAGGATTTCGCAGCACGTAGACGGGCACAGACGAGACTTAACACGAGGGCATACCGTAAGTCCAAGAAGCGGCGTTCAATTATATATCGAAACTAACAGTCTAGTAGGAAAACGCAAAGCCCTAGCAAAGAAAGCCGAAGAAGCATCTGCTGCAGAAGCAGCAACCGGGACTTCACTGATCAAATCAGAAGAAGAACCGCTGGTGGAATGCTGGGACATGTCACAGCAATCCATCTCCACCATCCCAGCATCCCGTATCAAACAACTCTACAACGCGAAAAACCCCTTACTCCCAGAGAAACCTCGAAAGAAACAGCAGCAACAGTTTAACATCATCTTCCCCCTCTCCCCAGACCACCTAATCACCCTCCTCCAATTCAACGCCCTCCGCGCCCTAGCCGTCAACCGCACCCTAATCTCCGGCATCCTCACCACCCCCCTCGACTGCGCCGACGAAGAAATAATCCACACAATCCCCTACCCTCCCAACCCCTCCCTCCTCCCAACCACCCTCCAACAAACCATCCCCCACCCCGACTGGATCGACCTCTTCCCCTCCCCCGAAGGACGAGACCGCCTCATCCGCGCCGCCGCCGCCGACTCCTTCGACGAGGATGAGTTGTGGGCGGACTGCATCGGGGGTTTATACGAGGGGTTTCCGGACGATGAGATTGAGAGGAGGGGGATTGTTGCGTGGTCGCCGCCTTGGGATATTGCGGGGTGGGAGATGTCGGAGGGGTTTTTGAGGAAGTGGGGGTGGCTGTTTGTGGGGGTGGAGGGAGGGTTGCTGGAGGGAACGATGAGGTGGAGAAGGGAGAGGGGGGAGGGGGATTTTGTTTTGTGATGCATGACCTACCTGATCGTACACAGTTCCAGGTTTCGTTCATCATGGCATGAGAAAACAGGAGATCGGTCAAGTCGGCAGAAACCAGTATTCCCATCCATCCCATTGCACGGGACGAACTCGACCCCCCAGAAGCAAGTTTATGAAATTGATTTTTCGAAGCTGCTCCCCCCGAGACTCTCCTCCCCAGATAGATGCTTTGTCCTATATCTGATGGGGCCGGAGAATGGGGGAGGTGAGGTCGTTGAGCAGTATTGCCGTGAGAGCTGAGCTCCTGGGCGATAGACACCATCGAGTGTTCCGAGCTTGTTCATCGGAGATGAAGCTGCTCTCGACGTTCGAGATCAGCATCGAGAGAGAGGGAGATACTGGAGTGCTTCATGCATGATCCATGGTAGTATTTGTTAGGTTCTCTAAGGCCCGTGAGATTCAGGATAGGCCTTTTGCAGGACCTATTAGAATTCACCATGGTATCGACCACCGGAGAGATCCCTTAACAGTTGAAGCGAAATGCAGACCTGTCCATTTAACTTGGTAGGAATGCAGGTCCCAGAAGCGACACTGGCTTCTATTGCTAAAGTTGTTGTCTCTTGCAGTAGGATCACCCATTTTTTCTCCTTTTGTGAGCCCCATCTTTCAATGCACTTTTCTTTCTGAGACGTCAAATTGTTTTGAAGATGTCGTTTCGTGTCGTTGCTTTGAGTTTTTTCTTCAAATATGTATTCGATTCAGACGCAGATTATTCTCGTGATTGAAATTGAGAAGCTTAACAATGTACACAGCTTGAGTGGTTCGAGAATTATATAGCTCCCGCTGTCATCCCGTCATAACTTCGAGTATCATTTACTGAATACTTTCGCTATCACTATTCTCATTCTCGTCCATGTCCTCACTTTCACCACCGTCAGTCATCCATCAACCATCAATCATCATCCGTATCTTCACCATCGGAACTGTCCTCCCCGTCAAACCACCGCCTCAAGCTCTTATTCCAGGTCCCGGCGCCAGAAAGATAATTAGTAAGGCTATCAGGGTAATCAGCCCATGCCTCACCCGTGGGCTCGAAATCCACGCTTTCCGACGTATGATGATCAACGTCATATGGGCAAGTGTCGTTCGTTTCGACCTCAATAAACTTCAGATGCATCTTGTTCCGATGGTTGCGGATCGCATCCCAGATAATCCTCCAGTCGGGGGTGTAGGAGGAGCCGATGTGGTTAAATTCCAGTTTTAAATTTTGTAGGTTATGGGCGCTTTCGAGGAATTTTGCAAAGGGGCGTGGTCGTAGGTGGGTGTACGCGAATCTTAAGGAGCGGACTTTGGGCACGGTAAACGTATCATGCTCTCGTGGCCAGTTCAGATCAGCGCCACACTCTATATCCAACACCTCGATTGTGGTTTCGCATTTCTTGAGTATAGATGACAGCGCCGTCGCGCCTAGGTCGGCAGCCCGCTCACATAGTCCATTTTCCCAACCATCGGTATCGTAGTGAGGGGCAAAAACAAGTTCTTCCAAGCTGCTGATATTTGTATTGGCCCATTTCGGTTGGTCCACCCAAGGGAAGGCTGGGCAAAGCACTCCGTCCACGGTCAGAGACCGCATATGCCTCTCGACGGCGCTCAAGCTGCCCATCGCAGTGGTAAAGAGCGCGTCACCTGTGGCTTCGGCTGCTTGCCAAAAGGCCGAGTCTTCCAGGGCGCCACGGTGATGACCCGCGAAGACCTCACAGCCATTCTCCTCTGTCAATTGTTCCTCATCATCGCTCGTGGGCTTCCACGAGGTAATCGTGAAACGATCTGCCTGAGGAAATTTTCGTAATGCCGCCGTCCACGCACTTTCGAGGACACCGCTATCGAAAAGATCCTTGACCTCATTGGCGCGAGATATGTAGATATCATACCCCCGCTGAATCTCCTCTTCCGAGAATGGAGGTTCAAAGTGGTTCCGAACATATTCCTCCTTGCGCGCTCTATTTAATTGTAGGAATTTCTCGGAAAGACTTTCATCAGAGGATATACGTCGGTTATGCGCATGTGAAGTCACAATCCCCCGGAACATTTCCAAGGTGGTTGTCCAATTGTATCGCGCCGGCATAAACGTGATATTTTTGATGAAGGGTGCAAGGTGAGAGAGATCTGTCGTCTCAAGCTTCTCAAGATGCTCCGGCGATGCTCTGAAAGAGATTCCATTGAATATACGGCCTAGAACACGGCCTAGGTAGGCGAATTGGGGGCACGACCGACGAAGGGCAATATGGGTTTTGAATATTTCTCTGTTTGAGGAGGTTGTAGCGAGGAATCAATGCATGCGAAGGGAGATATATGTCCTTACCTCCGCTCCGCAGCGGTGCGAGGTTCCCCCAGCTGCTCAACGATATTTGTGAGGATCTCCTCCGGGAGGCTGTAGAAGTTTGGCTGGGAAGTAGCCATTCTGAACGGCGGGACTCTTGTCTGACGAACTCGTCGTGATTTTGACGGATATCTTGAGTTCTTCCTTATACTCAGGCTCTTGAAGGTCTCGGCTGTTGATAATCTTCTCGCCTGTCCCTACTTCGATGATTGAATACTATATCTGGGAAGTTGCTTGGGGAGATGAGAGATCATATACATCTCTCGGCCATCATCTAGGCAACCATCTCATCAGATTCGTTCCTTTGTTGTTACTATCTAGGAGCGAAATAGCCAATGATGATACTTGTCCAAGAGCTCCTTAACTGTTGATTGATCAACCGATGAAGATATCGAGATAATAATGAATGATTATGTCATGTTTTTGTGCGTTTATATGCCTAAGCTAGCTTAAAAGAAGCTAGCACCACTTTTAATGCTTCCATTAAACCACCACACATCTGACAATCCTCATGCGGCAAAGCAGGACGAAGCGGGGGAAGCCAACTCCTTTATCTATAGTCCAGCCTCAATATTTTCAGGGCATTTGCAATCCAGCTGCTACTGTTGGAAGGCCATATGGATTAATCTTTCCTTTTGGCCTAGTGGTCTGTGGCTCTGATAGCTACCTACGGAAGTAGCTGCCTGATATTCAACTTCCTGACTGCTATTGCACGGCTGTCTTTGCACAATGCAAGCGTGTAAGTCTTTCTTCTCGACGGGAAAGGGAAAGAATCGTGTTCGCGGATTCCGCAGATACAATCTGGTCATAAGTGGCAGAGTGAGCCAGTGTGTACTGGACAGGATCATTCTTGGCTGGTGCTTCCATGATCCTACTCTAGAAGGTGAGCATTCTATCTGTAGCCCGCACAATCTTTGTGCCGCTTGGGTTGATTCCTTGTGCTTCGGTCCACAGACCTACATCATCTAAATTTCACCGACTATGATGGCTATCAAGTTTCCCTGCAATTCTTACCCATGCCAGCTGAGGACCTCTGGTCTACAACACCGATGGCTCTATACTGGCTACAAATCACAGAAGGATTTGTCATCGTCTTTTGCATCAAACAGAGAGAATCATTTGATAAACTCGTGGATGAGTCCAAGTTCTTTCTTCAGCTCAAAGAGAAGAACGATGTTCCTCTCGTTCTAGTGGGCAGCGAGCCTGGTTACTGTGAGCCTGCTAGTATTAGTGGAAATATACGCCAGGTTACGGCAGAAGGTAGCCCTTCTCTTTCCGCGGTGTCGTGCCCATGTTCTAGTAGATGCTGACAATAGATTTTTTCATGGATCTAGAAGCTGAGAATTTCGCTCGAGTACTTGGTGGTAGATACTTTGAAATAGGTGCAGAAGAAAAAGCCATGGGAAAAGACCACTACACTCCTTTCCAGCATCTTGTCAGGGAAATCCAAAGGAAGTCGCTCTCTGAGAGTGTTTCCTGAGCAATTGAGCAAGCTGGATCCTTAACTCAGGTCTTTAATTCTATTTTTAGCAAGCGCTAAACTGCAACGGGTCGGGCTAAATATACATCACACACTCTATTTCCACACCTTACTTGACGAGACTAGGCCTATTTAGAACAAACCAAACTTGTTTTGGATAGGTGAATTAAAAACCGGTCACGTGCTCCCCATTACAGTCAACAAGAAGTTGAGCAGGAAGTTGGTGAAGAAGTTCTTCGGCCAACGCTTTTGAACCAACCTTTTGCTTAATTTCTTGCCCAACTTCTTGCTCATCTTCTTAGCCGACTTCTTAGCCGACTTCTTAGCGAAAATGATACTAATTAGGCTTAGTTTCATTCTGATCAAATTTAGTGCATGATTATGTCACATAGGGATGTGCAAATAGAGAAGGGGTGGTGTTTTTTATTTAGTCCGACCCAATCGCAATGCAACGAGTAGCCGCATGTTGTATGCGGAAAGCGGTGGTGACCGGCAGAACGGATATTTTTGGTACCAGCACGTTTAAAAATAGTATGTCTATTTGAAGACGGCCTGATGAAATCGAGGCACTCTTTTTTTATAGAAGAGGTTAGAGAGACGTTTAAATATATATCTTGATGACTCAGTATAATAGACCTGATTCGAGCCCTTTCTTAATTCTTAAAATTGGTTACAGTCAATTCCTGCTCTCCTCAAGTTCTCTATTAATAAATACCTAGAGCTAGAGGTTCATAATGTATTTATAGAAAGCTCGGAATCACCTTCTCAAAGAAAACGAATAAAGAATTGAAAAGGAATTCATTTCGATATCTTTTTAAAAAAAAAAAAAAAATGTCATCAACAGTATTCCCTAGATGCCCATTGACAATGATCCTTTGCGTATCCCTTCTCATCCCCGGCGTTGGTGCCGGGCTGGCGACGGCAGCAGCAACAACAGCACCAGGAGCCTCTTCTTCTCCTGCCATCCGAGAACGGCAACCCATTGAGATGATGGGGCGAGATGGGACTGTTCTTGCGT
The DNA here is from genome assembly GCA_949709995.1 of Arachnomyces sp. KDTOL00113. Taxonomy (NCBI): domain Eukaryota; kingdom Fungi; phylum Ascomycota; class Eurotiomycetes; order Onygenales; family Arachnomycetaceae; genus Arachnomyces; species Arachnomyces sp. KDTOL00113. The sequence continues at coordinate 5,542,739 of OX453232.1, forward strand.
ACAGACACAGATATAAAACCGACGTTTATAACACCCATCATAAAGAAGAAGAAGATGATGATAATGCGTCGAGCAATGCGTATACGTATACATATATCCATGAAGCGGAGGAGGAAGGGGTATACCTCTCCATTACTATCCCCGGCACTGCCGTTGCTGTGATTAGCTCGGGGGTTACCATCGCGATTACCAGGCGGAAAATGGGGAAACGCTCGTGTTATTTTATATATTGTACTGATTTTACATGCGTGGAAGGATAGAGTACCTCCGTGAGGTACATGGTGTGTAGAGAGAGGAAGGGCTGGTACAAGTACATGTAGTTACCTGTAAATAGAAGAAAAGAAAGAGAAATAGAATCCAGAAATGGGATTCCCCGAAAGAACAAGAGACAGAGAGAGAAAGAGAGAGAGTAATAAGAATACAATTTATAATACTAAAAAAATAGAAAGCTGAAGTAGAAGTAGTAGAAGACACAGTATATTTAGAAGAAAAAGCGGGAAATCCATTCCCGCGCTTCCCCCCTGTCGAAGAACCCCTAGAAAAGAAAAAAGAGGCAAAAACAAAGAACCCCACGCCCCCTAAATGCCATAAAAAATGTCCGATCTTTTCAAACCCAACCTCCCGCACCCCCTTCCGGCTTGACATCCATCATGGAAACCAAGCATAACTCCTCCTCGACTCCGACCTCAACCCATCCCTCGTCTCCCCTCCCCACTTCCTCTTCCACTCCCACTCCCTCCCCGCCGCTTCCCGATACGCATCCCGACACTCCGGCGGTAACTCCGCTAATATGCTATCATTCGCGAAGCATTTGTCGAGGATTTTATTGATATCTTCTTTTTCTTTACTGTTGTTGTTGGCATCTTCGGCGGAGGGGACGGAGCCGTTGAAGCCGAGTTCTAACGCGTCGCCGTCTGGGCCGGGGAGGCTGAGTGTGGAGTCGATGGGGGTTTCGTAGTGGATGTCGTGGATGGAGAAGTTGCGAGAGTAGATTGCGGGGATGGGGGTGAAGATTGTTGTTTCTGCGTTGGTGGTGGGGGTTGGGGAGCGGCGGGATGGGGAGTGTGGGGTGGGGGATTCGGAGGTTGCTTTGGAGGTTCCGTTTGTGAGTTGGAGGGTTGGGAAGTCGTTGGTTAAGTCTTCGGCGGTGGGTTCGGTGTCGTCGACGGGGGGTACCGGTTCCCAGCGGGCGTGGGTTGGTTGGGTTATTCTTGGGAATTGCATTAGGTTTGTGTGGATGTCGTATGATCCTTCCGTGTTCTTTTTGCGGGATGTTGAGATGGCGGAGTTGAAGCGACTGAGGGAGTTAGTAAAGTGAGCGAGAGATTAAGTCGGTGGGAATAAACGTGAACTTACCTAGCTTCCCTGGCATGTTCTACCATCCAGTTATCCCCGGTTACGATCACTTTTCGCTTCTTCGGATCTACCGCCTTCCCACTGGGAACTGGGACGGAAGGAACACCAGAATGGTAAACGCTGCTGGCGCCGTGCCAGGCTACATAGCGGTTTCGATCGTAGGTTTCACCAGGCCCCGGTAGTCTGTCTTCGGGTACTGCAACCTCTCCTTCCACATCTCCTCGTTCTCTGGCCTCCTTGGCACCGTAATCGTCAGTAACCTTCCTGCCACCGATAATAATCTTGGCGCCGAACTCTCGAAACACCGATCGCGCAGTTACCACACCGATAGCACGGCCTTTGTAAGAGTGCGGGATGATGTTTCTGCTAATGAGGTCCCTCTTCGCCTCATCGTCGATGATGATCTTGTAGAGTAACTTGTGTTTCTGGAAAAACAGATAGGAGTCGCGAAACCCGATGCATCGCGCAGGCTCAGTCGACAGCATGTAAAGCCTATCCCCTTTGTTTTGGATTGTAAAAGTCCTGACCCGGTATTCCCGACCACCGGTCAGGTTGCCCAGCTTGTCCACCTTGGTCTCCCCCTCTGGATCCTCGGGAAGATCCACCTCATCGTTGAGAACGTTCATCATATTCCCTTCCTTATCGATCGGGACCTGAGTGACATGCGACGGCCCACCCTTTGACTTGCCCCAACGGCCACCACCCGACGCGGACGGGCGTCCACGACCCCTCCCCCTCCGTACCGGAGGCGGAGCCTCTGTCTGCCCATCATCCGGTAAATCCCAATCGGGAGGTTTAATCTTTGGCGGGCGGCCCAGACGTCGCTTTCGTGGAATAATCGATGGTCTCCCACTGCCTCGTTGCGGTGTGTTGGATTGGGACGGGGGTTCGGATTCTTGCGCCGGAGTTGCGACCGCTTCAGGTTCGGGCTCAGGTTCGGGTTGAGGGGTCTGAACGGTTTCGGGCTCCTCTGCTGCTGCTTCTTCGGCTGGTTCGGGTTCCTCTGCTTCATCGCGCGTGGGTGAGGATTGAGATGGAGGGGCATCAGCCATTTCTTCATCCAAGCCATCTAGTGCTTTGGCAGGCGCGTTTTCTTTTTGTTCCGCCAGGGATAGAAATTAGCATTGAGAACGCGCGAAGGCACGGAAGGGGGTCATGTCTTTACTTAGTGATTTTGCAGCTGCCTGTGCAGCTGCTCTTCTTTTCCTTGCCATTCTAGAGGTCTTGGTTGTGAGGGAACTAGCAAAAACTGTCGGTGGTGATGGCGCGCTTTCTATGGTCCTGGTTCTTTTTTCACGTTTGGGGAGTTGCACGATGGAGCTCTGTCCAGGAACGGACTATGGTTTCTCCGATATTCGAAGACTGTATTGCCAAGCATCTATTGCTGACTCAGCGGGTGTTCTTAAACAGGAAAAGGCTCGTATCATGTGAGTGTTTTAGTGCAAGCCCTAAGCCCTAACAAGATGCTCACCGCTCGAACTGTTTGTGTACTTTTTTTTTAAGGTTTGTGAACGACGTCAAGGGCCGCAAGTCAAAGTTTGGCGTGTTTTCATGTTTTAATGTGTTTGAGGCATTTGCCGGTGATATCATATTTCTCTTTCTCTTCGTTACTGCTATCTGAACTGTTGATTATATCTTCATCCTTTCCCATTCTCAAAGACAGAGAGACCGAACATCACACATGGTGTTCCAGCACACTGGCTACTGTGGTTCTTCCCATGCAAGATTGACTTTACACCACATTTTCCGAGTCCTTAGAATGGGAAACCTGGGAACGTCGTGTCCTCTCAAGCCTAGAAGCTAAAAACCGCCGAGAAAGGAGGAAGTATAAAAGGAAGAGAGTTCAAAGGAAACTTGGATAGGGGGACAAGGATAGGCATCGGACATGCCGCCGACGACAGCACATCGAGGGCATTGAGCATGGAAGATAAGAGGAAGATGGGGGAGCGGTAAGGGATATACAGCTACACTCGCCGTTCGGAGGCAATGCTCTTATACCTCTTGTATACCTTCTTTGCCGCGGAAATGGGAGAGACCCAGGACACAAGTACCGAGTACTTGCACTGAACCTGACTGCTAAGCTGACCAGCCACTCATGAGGCCGTTTGATAGAGCGATGTTGACAAGACGGAAACTATTCCCGATCTGGCACACGCTAGAAGGAAAATGCCTCTCTTTTGCTTTCTTTCTTCAAATCTTCAGCTTCTGATTGATGACAAAAAACACCTCACAACCGGTTCTTCAGCCTCTCTTTCTTCTTTTCTGGATGGTTCTTAGTTGTGACTTGTTGTTGGGTTATCAAACGGGTTCAATATCAGTGTCTTCGAGGCTGACGGATCCATGGGCTTCCAATCATCCACCATCTCAGGTCATCCTGCCTTTTTCTCCGTCATCACGGGCATTCCGGGTTGACGAGTCAGACTCATCCGGTGTCATCAAATGCCTATTTTGTGTTTCCCGGGTTCATCACCGCCTCCTCTAGTGGCCATGCTTGCTTGCTCCTTTTTCTCCAAAAAGTATCTCCAGGAAAGAACCTTCGCTCGGTCTCTCCTTTTCTGATGTTGTACAGTGTACCCGCTAGATATAAATAAAAATATTCCCATGTAACTATGTAACGAACTTCTTTCGATTAAATTCCATCACCCGGAGTCCTCGACCCGAGGCGTGTTAGTTTCCCTTTTCAATCTCCTGAACCATCTGTGTTCTGTGTCGGGAGTGAGTACCCAATACTTTTCGAGAAGACTGTGAACTGCTGCAATCTCCAAGTACCTGCTACCTACTCCACCTTTTACCCTCCCTTTTCTTTGCCCCACTCCTCAAACACAACTTATCAACGCTGAAGAGAGAGACCGAGTACTCGCTACATTCCCTTTCTCTTATTACTTTGCTTCTTGCTTCCTCTTCTCGGGCAATCCCGCGCAACCGCTTTCTAGCTTCCTTTCTCTTACTCACTCTCACGTTAACTTCTTCTCACTTCAACCCGCTTAGACTCTTGTTCACTTCTTCTCAATCACCTCAAAACACCTTCCACTTCTCCATCGTCCTCTTCGACTCCTTCGTCCTGATCTCCGTGAAGAAAGACAGTAAAAAACAACTACCCCTCTCCCATCGATCGTGCTGGCGGGTCGCGTCGCACGCAGTTACACATCTGGAGGGAGGTCTCGTTGGATGGGAGATCAATCATGGCCGGCCAGGATGGAGTGAACCCGCACGCCGCGGCAGACTTGTTAAGACAGGTAATGCTACAAAAGTAAGTCACAGTCAGTTCATTCCGGGATAACTTCATATGTCTTTCCCTTTTCTTTCTCTTTTTGTCTCTTCAATCACCAGTTCAGCTCAGCCTTGCTCTTTCTCCCCTCCTCCTTCTTTCCCGATCTATCTTTTTTCCTCCCATCTGCAACATTCTTGCCACTTTAGGAAAGACCGTGAGATCCGGATGTGGCAAACAACTGGGAAGGGAAGGGATGAAGGAACACACAGACACACCAAGGTTGACCATCATGTTGCTCAGTCTGGATGACTGTCGCCCATCGGATGGCAAATCTGATCGTCTTCTCTCACCTGGCGTGGTCGTTCTCTTTTCCCTGATGATCTCTCGATCCCGTGAATGATCTATCACCTGTCACGTTTTCGCTTGTGAATATCGTATTCGCAGCTTCAACTGGCATCTCCCTTTTGGCACAGCTCACCTCTGGACTCTTCCATGTGGTCTCCTGTCATTGTCTTTTTAATTACATTACACACTTTGTGTCCTACATCCGACGTGCATCACTTCGCTCATTCAGCATTGAGCGAAGATGCACATCACCCCGCGAATCGCGATCATGGCTAACAGCACTATCAGAACAGGTCGTCACGAAGATGATGACAATCAAGATCAGATCGGCTCGAGCGGGTCAACCCCTTCCGGCATCGCGACCCCACAACCAGATCTCTCTGATAAACGTCAACCTGGGATAATGCACAGCTACTTTGCACAGGTTCGTTTGGGTTTCGGTTCTACTTCAAGTTCCACTAGCCAACGATCTCCTGCCTCTACAACTCCTACTCCTCCTTCTGCTCCTGCTCCTGCTCCTGCTCCTGCTCCTGTTACTGTGGATGGAAAGAAGACAAGTACACAACCTCGGCACGGCGAGGAGGGTGAAGATACCAGCGATACTTCCTCGTGTTCTGGTTCCATCATCATGGTGGAGCGTGATCAGAATTCTGATCTTCCCCCACACCCCTCTGGGGTAGGATCAAAAGAACTGGAACATGAGGAATCATCCCGGCCTCCGAATCCGAGCTTATTGCCTACTCCTCCACCTTCATCTGCCTGCTCGCTGTTGGAAAAAGAAAAGGAAGTGGCGGAGAATGGTGCTCCGGCGGCGGGCAATGGAGTCGGCTCGATCTGTCGGGCCTTGAAGAATTTCATCTTGCCGAACAACTCCACCCCCGCGCTTGAATCACGGCGCCACACTTCACATCCAGTCTCCAGCGTTTCCACCGTCTCTTGCCCTGCATCACAGATTTCCTTTAAACCTTCCCTTCCCCCCTCATTAGCGGGGTCAGGCTCGTTGGAGAATGACCCACCTTTTCCTAGCCATGATGTCCATCATGTTTCCAAATCTGCTGGGGATCTGTCAAAGCTGACTGAAAGCGCGGTCCTTGTCCCGCGTGAAAAGAACACCCCACCTCTTACTCCTAGGGCAATGTCCAACGAGAACCACACGCACACGGAAAAGCGATCTACACTCTCTACAACCAGCTCTCCCGCACCTCCGAATCGCCGTTCGGATCCAGGAAACGAGAAACGTTCAAGGAAATCAAAGGAGGCTTCCCCCTCTCAATCTTCCGCAAGCGACGGCCCTCCTGTCGGCTCTCTGAAAGGGAAGCTGTCGGTCCAGATATCCGAGGCTCGGGGACTCCGGCCGAGCTATGACCCTTACGTGGTTTGCGTTTTCGAATGGAACGAATATATTTCCAAGGGTGCAAGTGAGGAAAGCGTTGATGCCGAGGAGAGTAGCAAGGGAAAGAAGGACACACTTGGTTCGGTACCAATCAGACGCACCGATAGTGACAGTGGGAGGCCTGTGGCGATACCCATGAAGAGTCGGCAGAGCAGCAACAATAGTCAGATGGACAACCATGATCAGAAGAATTCGGCGCAGGTGACCGATCCTCAGTGGAACCATGAAGCTGTATTGTTCGTCCATCCCCCCTTCCTCACTCCTCTTCGTTTTTATACCTCGCTCTCCCGCTGGGCGACCCAGTCTTTTGCTAATAACCATTCAGTGACGTGCTCGGTGATGCGTCTGAAATCGATGTTTCCGTATACGATCGTTCCAGCCAGGAGGCATTTTTGGGTCACGTAAGGTTATATCTCAACTTCAACGAGGAGGAGACGTCGATGAAGGGGTGGTACCCTTTGTCTCCCCGTGGAGTGGGAGACGATCACATCTCCGGAGAGATACACCTGCAGATGGATTTCCAAAAAACCGACAAGAAACAGTTTGGACCAAACGATTTCCAGATTCTTAAACTGATCGGAAAGGGCACCTTTGGCCAAGTTTACCAGGTGAAGAAGAAGGATAACGACAGAATCTACGCAATGAAGGTTCTTTCCAAGAAGGTGATCATTCAAAAGAAAGAAGTCGCACACACGCTAGGGGAGCGAAATATTCTCGTTCGGACCGCCATGGCGGATTCGCCGTTTATCGTCGGGCTTAAATTCTCTTTCCAGACTCCTACCGACCTTTATCTCGTAACCGATTACATGTCCGGTGGAGAGTTGTTCTGGCATCTCCAAAAGGAAGGTCGTTTCCAGGAGGCACGAGCAAAGTTCTATATTGCGGAGTTAATATTGGCTCTCCAACGCCTCCATCAACATGATATCGTCTATCGGGATCTGAAGCCAGAGAACATCCTGCTGGACGCCAATGGGCATATTGCACTCTGTGACTTCGGACTCTCCAAAGCCAATTTGACGAAGAATGACACGACCAACACGTTTTGTGGCACGACCGAATATCTAGCTCCCGAGGTTCTTTTGGATGAACAAGGATACACAAAGATGGTCGACTTCTGGTCTCTGGGGGTTTTGGTCTTCGAGATGTGTTGCGGGTGGAGTCCATTCTACGCGGAGGACACGCAGCAGATGTACAAGAATATCGCGTTCGGCAAGGTCAGATTCCCAAGGGACGCTTTGAGCACTGAAGGCCGCAACTTTGTCAAGGGACTTTTAAACCGAAATCCCCGGCATCGACTCGGAGCAACAGATGATGCGGCAGAACTTATGGCTCATCCATTCTTCCACGATATTGACTGGGAAGCTTTGCGGAAAAAGAATGTCATTCCTCCGTTCAAACCAAAACTCAAGTCTCCAATGGATACCTCCAACTTTGATCCAGAATTCACGAATGCTTTGGATCATCCAATGTCCCTCAATGCTCGCGCAGCTGCCTTGGCCGCCGGTGCTCTGCCAACATCTACCCCACTATCACCAGGGATGCAGGCCAACTTCAAGGGATTCACGTTTGTGAATGAAAGTTCCATGGACCAGCACTTCAAGGGAACTCATGAAGATCGCATGGATGAGGACTTCAAGGATGAAGAGTCCTGGCCACAATCCGCTGGTTCCAAGGGAGATCACCGCATGAGTGGGGTCGTGAAAACCGGCGACAGCGGTGAAGGAGGTATTTTCAATGATGACGACCATTTCGATATGTGACACCTGCGTACGAAGATGGGCGATCTGCACATATTTTGCTGTACACTCCAGGGAAGGCGAAAAGGGAACCAAAGCAAAATTTCCATGATGAGCGACTCATGTTATCATGCGTTCCCATTTTCCCGTTTCTTTCCCAGCTCTTTTTAAAGTTCTTTTCCTTTGTCCTCTATCACGACGGGATGGCATGCTACGATTGAAACCCAAAAGCTTTCTCTTTCATTTTCCTTTTAAATTGTCTCATAACATTTCCCCTACCTGGCGTCCTTGGTGTCTCTACCCTTCGGTTCCACATTCTGCCTAAAAAACAGACCTTAAAACTGCGGACACACTGATTTCTTGCATTCCAGAAATGGCGCACATGCAGACCCAACCAAGACCCTCTTGTTTTTCCTACGTCCTTATGAGCTTTGCTTGACATCTCTGAAGCATATTGGCTACCTTGCTCTTTATTTCGCCACTTGCACTTTCCCTTGTACCCCTAATGGGTTTTTGTTTTCTTTGCTCTTTATCCCCTTCGAGTTGACGGATTGCATGGCTTGGCTTGGCATGAAGACCGCGATATCGGGATGGCATGGCGGTTACTTGCATTAGTACTATCCTCTTTAATTTGTTTCCCTTTCTCTAGCTTTTACCCATCTAACTTTTTTTGTGTTTCTGACTTTTACCACGGCTGCTCATATCTCGTCTTCTCTTTTTTTTTTTCCCGAACCCGATATCCGTGATGGTAAATTGCGCCTTCACCGAAGAAACCTACTATAATTCACCCAGTTAGTTGACTTGATACCTATTTTCTTTGGGCTCTAAAGTGATGCCAGTTTGATGGTTGGAGGGGGGAAGAAGCAGCGTGGTATGCTAGAGTTGAACCTGAACCTCCAGCAGAGAAAATGGGGAGTGGATATGGAGAGATACGAGGTTGGGCCGGAGAAGGCTACACCCTATCCAGTGCAGCATCGGAGGGCATCTTTCTCTGTCTTCTCTATGCTGTCAACCTCTTCTTCTGCTCTTCCTTTCGTTCCTCCCTTACTCGTGTAGACACAGCCCGGAAACCCTTTCTTTCCCCTTCCATTATCCAGGGGGCAGATGAGATCTGGAGGAAAAGGCTATATATATATCCAAGGCGGCTCTTCTCCTCCTTCACCGCATCATGCCTTCTTCTTCTTCTCCGATGGTGGTCAAACTCCTTTTTTACTCCTTTGGTGTGCATAATGCGGGTTGGATAGCTAGCTAATGGGCTTGGTATTTTCCGCATTTCCGGCGAGTGGTGGGGTGGGGAGGAAGGAATATATAGAGATAAATATATACGGAAAAATATCACTATTATTCTGAATGATTATATCTCCCCCTGTCCGCTGCGTTAGTTGGGATCCACTTGGTATGAGTAGAGCTTCAATATATATATATATCTCTCTGCGTCACATATTCGACGAATATAGATATCTTTTGGATAATAATCAACAAAATGGAAGACTAGGGCTTCGGAACGGAGAGCCGATAGGTACAAAGGACGGTGAGGTGAGTACTCCGTACATAAGAAAGAAACCCATTCGTTCAAGGGAGACATATTATCGACAGGCATATGTCCTCTTCCAAAGCACCCCCGATCCCTCCCCTGTGTTGATCCAACGCAACGCTTTCCTTCCTTTCCCCCTCGTATTACCAAACCAAGGTGTACTGCCGTTCCTGATTCCATTATTATTATCAAAAACCCGGTGACAAAAGGATTCATTCATTGGGGCTCTTGGGTTCAGTCAGGGGTTGATCTCCTTCTTTCCTGATTGACATCAGGGTCCTTTCCACCCTCTTCTCCACTGTTTACTCTGGGAACGGTGAGGATGAACATTGACGGATATGGGAGTGGCGTCTGGTATAAACTTTCGTCGTCGACGGTACTCCGTACCCGGCTGTTCATCATTGAATATCTTCTCGTCTCAATATAATTTCTTCGACAGGTGTATATTTAAAACAATATATTAAGACAGTTCTCCGCATGTTCATATCGAACTAGACAGGGCCAGTATGCAACGTATGCAGGGGAAATCAGATTTCCAACCTGTCTGCTGACAACGGTTTTTCCCCAGCGTTGCATGCAGACAATAGTGATATATTCCTCATGTATTGGTTCCTCTGTATATGCATGTAATAAACTGCCACTAAAAGCTGAGTTCTAAACTGCTCTGCATTTGGATTTTTTGGAGCGAAATGAATTGTGATCTGCCTCCATACATACATCATTGTGGGTTCCTTTTTTTTCTCTTGAGATCGGATGTCCTTTTTAAGTGGGAACTGTTTTTCTTTTTATCTTTCCTTTTTTCGAAAGTGGGAATAGGGGGGTTTCTTAGTTTGTTTCAGGTGTTTGTTGACGTGGGATAACCCACGTTGTTCTGTTTGTGGTGACAGGTGGTGGCAACGAGCTGTCACCGGAGGAAAGGGGGTCCTCATCTGGTTGACGGAAGTGGGTTTTGATAATACTTTTTGGTTTCCCGAGTCTTTCCCGATGTCTTATCGTTAATGAAGAGGAAAGCATTGGAGATGTTGTGAGTTGAGCACTTTGTTGCGATACTTCTAGCAAAGAGCAGGCGTCGTCGTGTTTCTTTTTGATATCGGCTCCAGCGTTCCTCAAAGAATCAGGGGTAAAAAGGAAAGTGTTGATCGACAAATAATATTACTGAATCCGGACAGTTCTCCTTTTTTCTGAGTGGACAGGGTTGAGCATTTTAACAAACGCTGGACCAATAAGAGAGAGTTTTGATGGAAAAAGAAGAGCTCTTAACCAATGATAGGAGAGAAAAAGGATCCACATGAGGTGTGATTTGCAGGTTTAACGAAGCAAGTGCTAGGGACATCCCTTTTGGGGTTAGTGTCTTCAGAAACGGTTAGATCGGAAGGTTGTTGCCCCTGACAGAACGAGCGTCGCTTCTTTTTTTGATGATGACAGTTGAGTCGATGCTTTGCTCCGTATGAAGTTGCAGTGGGAAGGGATGAAGGGGTGAAGGATACGGAGTAGATGCTTGTTCATGGCTTGTATCTTTCTTTGTGGAGCTGAGAGATCAAGAGGTGTTGGTGATCGGATACACTATCTCATCACTTGCGCTCTCTTCATGGCCCTGAGTGACGCCGTCGACAGACGGTCGAGATGGGAGATGGCTCCAAAGCACCGCACCCGCGACCAAAAGGAACTACCGTCGACGACGGATCCATGCTCTCTCACTAGTCTCTAGTTCGAGGAACGGTCACGTCGGTCAGGCCAAGTAGCGTCCTTGGGCCTGTTCCCCACGCTTGAACAATGGCCAAACACTGTCAAGACACAGAGATCGCCATCCCTTCGGTGGAGTTGCTCTTCGTTTTTCGATTCTCATCCCTGGGAAGGTTGGATCCCATACCCGAGACCACGATCCGTTCTTTCGTTCTTTCGTTGTTTCTTTGTTCTTGTTTGAACGAGTTTGTTTTCTTTCTTTCTTTCTTTCTCTGCTTCTTTCCTGTTCTCACAATTGAAAGCAGCTATCGTCTTCTTCTTCCTTCTCTCTCATGATTGTTTACTTCGCTAAACTGTCGCAATTCATATAATCTACAATGAGTGTGGTTGCGAGTCGACCCTCTGAACCCTCCGCCATGTCTTTCAACCGAATCCCATCTAGAGATGGTCCGCCCGGCGGACAGAAAACCCCATTGTACCCATTATCCACGAACTCGGTACCTTCTCGAAGTTCTTCCTCGTCCTCCTACGTGAGCAACCAGAGCGCCTTCAGCACCTCGACCGCCCCGACGATCTATTCGCCCACCGCCAATTCCTCTTTCCTCGCGTTCAAGGCCGCCCAGCAACAACCTCCGAAAGAACCCCAAGGGTCGATCCCGAAACATCTGCCGCAGGAAGTTTATGATTGCGTTCTTACACAGTTGCAGCTCCTTCACACGGGACCGTCCGCCGATGGTTGTTTGACGTGTTCCATGAGAGACTTGCATGCTCTGGCTTTGACAAATAGAGCGTGGGAAAGGGCAGTGAGGTCGAAACTGTAAGTCAATGGAATGAATGGAGTAAAGAGACGGCTTCTAAAACTTCCAGATACAATAAAATCCATATCCTGGGGAACGATTCACCGGCGCAACTGAAAAAATACAAGTGCAAAAGAGGGAGCCGGTTAAAGTTACTGCGGCGGACGCTTCGGGAAAGGAAGCTTCTCGCCAATCTGGTCCTGGAGTTGAGAGTACCGGAGTTGGATCAGCCTTTGGTGAAGCAGAATGCCCAATTGCAGGAATACCGAGACCTGGTGGCATCCGTGGTCATGGTGTGTCCGAATCTAGAACGACTCGTGGGACTGTCTCCTCCATATTACCACGAGTTCGACCGACTTATCCATGCGCTTTCCACGAGAAAACAACTAAAAGAACACACGTGGATCATCGGTGAAAATGCTGAAGTCAAGGAGCGGTCGCGATGTCAATCACCGCCGGGACTTCTCGATCAACACCAAGTGTATCAATTCCTAAATTACCACGCGTCGTGGACTAATCTAGACACCCTCATGCTCCAGTCTCTAAATATGCAGGGAGTAATGGAGCATGGCACCTTCCTGAGAATGTTCAATCTTCTCCCATCTCTACGCCACCTCTGTCTTTCTGGCTTCGACTCTGATGATTTTACCGATCGTACACTTCTGTTCCTCCCCCCTCTAGTATCTCTTCGTCTTGAAAACCTTCGTGGCGTGACTGAAAATGGTATCGCGCATTTTGCATCTCGTCCAGAGGCCAGGTGTATACAATCGCTATCTTTAATAGAGCAGAACATTACATCTCTGCTGGTAATCTCTAAAATCTTTGCCTCTCTACGAAGGTTGGAGCGTTTCAACATTGTACAGACGAGCACCACCCCAACACTTCCCACCGATCTCATGGTCTTTCAACCTCTATTAGCTTCATCCAGTCTGCAATACCTGCATTGGGATATTGCGAGTATAGATCCCGTCGCTGCCCTCGGCAGGGTCGACGCGATTCCATTCACGGGCCAACTCCGCGATGTCGATAGCCCGAATTCTCACCTGGCACAGAGTATTTTGAATGCGGGATTCCCGTCCCTCCGGTCACTTCGTGCGCCACAAGATATTGATCCGCCTGGAGCTCTACAATCCGTTTGTCGACCTGCTCGCAACGCCAAGGTGATGCTTCCATCGGATCGTTACAGTTTGCCCCGTAGCTACCACGGATCTACCGGTTCCAATGCCTTGAGAATGCCTGCACTACCAGCTGGGAACAATCTGGTTTCTGCTCGCATCCGCGCGCAGACCATGATCGACCTGATGGCGAAAGATACAAAGTCTGGCATGAAAGTCATCGTGACCGACCACTCGGAGACATACATCCCGCTTTCCGTCCAAATTGCCTCAACGTCCGATTCGGAGCCCGAGATTGACGACATTTACGACATCCTTGGTCCGTTGAAGAATAAGCAGGCCCCGGTACCACTTTCCCCCAGCGGTCCGGGTCCATCTAGTGTTGTCAAGGTCCGCGAATTTACCTTGCCGACATGTATGGGTCGAGTTTCGCATACAACCGCAACTTCCATGGGACCCATTGTTCCTCGATTCAACCTCAGCCCTGACATTCAAGGTGCTGACTCTGACGGCGGACTCATCGCCTGGAGACATCTGCACGCTTCGAACCAGACAGCTACATTTGCGACAGGCTGTTCGAATGCTAGTACTAGCAACCTGAGTGGAGCAAACACCGCTGCCACAGTACCCTCTACTGCTCCGGGTGGGAAGGAAGACCCTCCGTCACCAGGCCGAACGATTTCACGCTTCCCGACATGGGGTAGTAGTGCAGGCGGCTCTGTACCTGCAACGCCGACATCTCCAGCCCCGGCCACGGGTCTCTCATATTCATCATCGTCAACACCACCGTGGGCGGCAAACGATGATACTTGCACCGGTGTCTGGAACCAGGGCCATAAAGGTGGCAAGGAGTGGTGGTCACATATCGAACGAGCTCGTCCCGGTAGCGGGGTGGGGAATGAACTTGTGAGGCCAGAACAATTCTTTTGAGAGCTTTTTTTGAGATACCCCCTACATTCTTTCTATTTCGTTTTTTATATCTCTTTTACTTTCTTTGTTAATATCTTCGTTCTTCATTCATTCAAGCGGATCACACCCGGCTCTCCGGGTCTTAGGGAAGGAAAGGAAAGGAAAGGAAAGGGAGTTCATGACCATTTGTTTATATCGTTCTTTGTGGAACCTTCTACGGGCTGGATACTGCTTTTCTTTTGTATTCTTTTCTTATTTGTTTATTATTCTTGGGTAATGGTCACATAATGTGTCCAAAGTGATATCTATTTGGCATGCAGCGAGTTCATTTAAATATCTATGTACAATAGGGGGAATAGGGATATGGGGATACCTGGAGTTTCATGAGGAATACATAATATTGCACGCACAAGCCTTTTCTTCAATCGACATCTCTCAAATGCTTTCTCATCAGCGAGATCTTGAACTGTCGAATCTCAAGATATCAAATCCCCCTGACATGTGATCACGTGCACTCTATTTTTGGCAAACCTCTCTCATTCTCATTCCCGTTCTCGTATTTTTTGCTTGGCTTCACCCTCAATGCTCATCGTCCACGGGGCTCTTACTATTAGCTCTTCGGCTAAATATTTCAAATATTGTGCTGCTCCGTCGGAGGGTCCACTGCTAATTAAGGAAAAAACTGTAAACGTCGGCATGGTTGTTCGGCCTCATGGCGGGAGTTATATATTTGTCCATTTCCCCCGGTGGGATAGAATATGCTGAACGGAGCTTCATATAAGCTTCTTTTTTTAACTTGAAGAAGCATTTCTTTTGTTTTTGATTTTTATACATACCTTACTTATTGCGAAATTATGTTGGCAATAATGAGTTCTCAGCATCTCTTTGCTACTCTCTTCCTATTACTGGGCTTGTCGTCTGCGCCCGCCTTTGCGGCCAGAGATATGTTATGGGAGAATGAAGAATACATCGGTCAGAATCTGAGGCCGTCGAATATTACGGGGCTTTATTCTTGGATGTATGGGTGGATTGGATCGTACGTATACTATACACGCCTTCGATATAACGAAGAGACAGTTCTAATGGGGTTATGTTAGATACTACAACGGCACCCTCTCGATCCAAATGGACGTAGTCGACTGGACCAACGGCGGCGACAAGTATGATACAGAAGAAAAACCCTGCTCGGAATTAGTCAATACCACGATCGAGGTATCATATAATGCTGTTGTGGGATTCACGAAACCTCTCCTAGAGGATGAGAATCCGCTCATGTTTGTGCTTAATGCGTGGGAGGACGGGACGGATTTGACCACAGGAGCGCAGGATGCGGATTATAAGGGATGGGACGATTTGCCGTTTAGGACGGCTTCTGTTGAGTATGTTCCCCCTTTACACCAGTATATATATATAAAAAAGGCCAGCTTCTCATCCCGCACCTCCAGCAACCTCCCCAAACTCGGCTTCCCCCCTCGACCCCTCCCGAGCCTGGAACCTAACCACCACCCTCCTCCCCTCCTCAGACCACGCCTCCTACTCCCTAAACGGCACATACAACGACCACACCTCAACCCCCATCATCCCCCTAAAATTCAACCACTCAACCTGCTCCTCCCCGCACCCCTCAAAATACGAAGGCGACATCCTCGTCCCCGACGACATGGATGACGCGGACGGGTATAGCAGCCGCTTCTCAGCTCTGAATGTCGCGAAGGGCCGTCCGACGTTGCGCGGGAGGTTTGATAATTCTTCGGCGTCGGCGACGATTCAGGGGTATTTTAGTGCGGATACGAGGGGGGAGAATGATCGGGACGGAGACGGAGGGAGGAATGGGGATAAGAATTTTGGGGGCTGGGCGCAGCAGACGATTGCGGGGTTGATTAAGGTTGATTTTTTGGGGGAGGTTGATGAGGTGAGGTCGGATAGGTTTGGGGTGGCGGGGAATGGGACGCCTACTTGGGAGAGTACGCTTGGGTTTGGGAAGGGGTTGGATGGGGAGGAGTCTAGAGCTGTTAGGATTGGGTGGTATGGGTATGGGTTTTATTTGGGGTTGGTTTTTGGGGTGGGGTTGGTGGTTTTGTAGATGGGATGGGCCTTTTTTTATATGATACCCCCGATACTTCTCGAATCTACGCGTTTATTTTTTCTCACGCCTATCTGCCCATGTAGTATATGGCTATTGGTCAAGAAAGTAAAATTTTCCTATGAAGAACAAAAGCTACAGATAAAGAAAAAAATGCCTAATTGTGACCTGACCACCTTTCTAAAGAGCAAGGAAGCATCAATTAAACATAAATTCCAGTCGTTGAGTCCTTCTTCTTAGCCTGTACCTCCGCAATCGCATCCACGTAGTGCTCATGCCCAACCTTATTCATCGACTTCCGCAGAGCAATCATACCAGCTTCCACACAGACGGCCTTCAACTGCGCACCGCCAAACTCATCGGTACTCCGCGCCAACTCGGGCCAGTTCACACTGTCGTCGACGGTCATCTTACGGGAGTGGATCTTCAGGATCTGTGCGCGAGCTTCCTCGTTCGGGAGCGGGAATTCGATCTTTCGATCCAGACGTCCAGAACGGAGGAGGGCGGGGTCGAGGACGTCGACGCGGTTGGTGGCTGCGAGGACCTTGACTCTGTCGTCCGAGGCGAAACCGTCTAGCTGGTTGAGGAGTTCCAACATGGTTCGTTGGACTTCTCGGTCACCGGACTTCTCAGAGTCGAAACGCTTGGTTCCTACGGCGTCGAGTTCGTCGATGAAGATGATAGATGGGGCCTTTTCTTTGGCTAGGGCGAAGCAGTCTCGGACCAGTTTGGCGCCGTCACCGATGAACATTTGGACGAGTTGGGGACCGGCGAGTTTGAGGAAAGTGGCTTCCGTCTGGGCGGCACAGGCACGGGCAAGTAGAGTCTTCCCGGTACCGGGGGGGCCGTACATAAGAGCTCCTATTTAGGTGATTAGCAAGGTTGTCTTATCTCGGTAAAATGCCGATGGGTAGACAAACCCTTTGGTGCTTTGATGCCAATCTTCTTGAACCGCTCCGCCTCCTTCATTGGCCATACTACAGCTTCCACAAGTTCTTCAATCTGCTTATCCAGACCTCCAACATCTGTATACTGCTCCGTCGGCTTCTCATCGACCTCCATAGCCTTAACTCTGCTGTCATATTCAGCCGGTAGAGTGTCCAGAACCAAGTATGAATCCTTGTTAACACCGATAAGATCACCGGGCTTCAATTTTTCGTGGTCCACGAGACCAATAAGAGGGAGGAAGATGGTTTGGCGGGTGGAAGTCTTGATGACGGCAGATTTGCCTACGCGGGTAGCGTCAAGGTCGATATTGGCACCTTCTTCCGCGGCTTCTTTTTCGACGTCGAGATCTAGGAGTTCGACAACGTTTCCGACGAGGTATGGTAATTGTCTAAAAGAATATAAGGATCAGTAATCACATTTTCACTGCCCAGCATAGAAAGCGGTAAACCATACCTGTTATTCTCAATCTTGTCTAAATTGTCCTTTATCTTCTCTTTCATCGTATTCTGCTCATGCGTCAACCGCTGAAACTCGCTCTTCATAATCCGCATATCGTTCTCCAGCAGCTTCCTTCGGTTGGTGATGTCTCTTGTGCTTGACCGCAGGATTTCCTCATCTATCAGGTCTTCCTCTTCGTCTTTCTTCTCCCCGTCGGCATCCTTCATGTCTGTGTCCTTGCTATCGTCGGGCTTCTTGCCATCGCCATCGCCATCGCCGCCTTCATCCTTGCGTTCCTTGTTGTCGCGCTCAAGATCTTCGAGATCTTCGAGGGTAGACATGGTGAGTGAGGTGGCAAAGGGAGGGAGAGCGGATTTGGTTTAATGAATAGTATACGAGAATTAGTGTACGGGTTCAGGTAGAAGTAGGATGTCGGAGAATAATGAAAAGGTCTTTGGTGATGTTGGTGAGCTGTTGCTGACTGAGGTTTACAACTTTGAGCTATGAAGTCAACCAGGTTACTAAACTGCACGCAAGCTCCAGGTTCGAGTCACGTGATATAAAGCCTCTCCATAAAGGGCTGGAAAAACAGTATCAAAAGATACTGAGAGATCATATATCACGTATATCTATTTTTCTTTTATTCTATCTTGGAGATCATTCTTTTATGATACGGAAATACAATGCAATCTTTGCGACCAACCAGTCCCCTTAAGGAGGTTGCAAATCCTCAAGAACCGGAACCCAACGCCTGCGTACCTATCGGCTTCTTTCTTCTATGCCTGAGATCAAATCTGAGATAACACTTTATCTCGGCCATGTTCGAGAAGGCGGTATCTCGACATAAAATCGTCATGGTTTACTACAGCCTATTAGCCGAGACTTCTAAAGTCATAGGGGGAACAGAAAGAAACGGGGAGACCAACTATAACCTCCACACATCCTCCGTTTCCCAGTGAATGGCGAACGGCCGTGGAGTACCCTCCAGTTATCGAATACTACGTTGTTGATTAGTTGATGGCCTCTTGTAGGACAAGTGAAGAGATAATTCAAACTACGTAGGTAACGACATACTCAGTGGAGCACCTGGCTCAAGCTGTATCCAACGTTCCATCTCCTCGCGTCGAATGATTTCGGCCCATTTGCGAGCCGCAATATACCACTGATCCATATGTTGCGGTGGGTAATCAACCTTGGCGGCCCGGTCGTCATTATTCCATCGAATTTGATATAGCTCGTTCGTCACCGGATGGTGATTGAAGACTGGAAATGGTCTTGCGGGCTGGATGCAAACATCCTCGTTTCCACTTGCATGTGCCGAAATTAGATGCGTCCTCATAACGTTATATAATTCGGGTTCTTCTCTAGCAAAGACGCGAGCAGCTTCGAACCCGTCGACTAAGAGTGAAGCTCCTCCATCGCCATCAGTGTGGGAAAGCATGTGGAACATTTGAAGGCCCGCAGGGTCAGTGAAATATGTTGTGTCGGTGTGGGCGCCCAGCCCCTGGGACGTATAAGCTGTGTCCTTGAAAGACAGATCGGCAGTGAAGTCCCAGAACCCGCCTATCCCCATCAGCTTTTGGATTCTCAAGACGATCTGGGAAAAAGGGTGTTCTACCATAATGCGTGGGCCTGATGAAAGCTATGCGCTGAAGCAGTTCATCGGTCGCCTCGGGAGTAGCGGGGCAGCCTTTGACAAAGCAGTAGCCCCAGCGATACTATCATACGAATACGCTATGAGTAACGATGATATTGGTATAAAACACCCACGGGGAATCAGGACTGACAATTTTCGCAACCCATTGCCGTACTCCGGCATCTGATGACATCACAGCATCATATTCAACAAAGGGCTGAGACTTAGGGTCATCAGGGACAACTCTGAAGTCGGATCTATAGCAGTTCAGCGTGATATTCCACAAGACACTATACCTCCGTCCGGGTGCGGTGGGAAATACCTGAACTGCGTATCCGGGCGAGCAGTCGAGCGTGGGTCGACTGCGCCATATGAATGGTTTCGCAGCCAGTCAAGACTATACGAGCTCTTGTGGCCATCATTGGCCCCTATATATGCGTGAGAAAGAATTTGGAGACGTGTTTGCTCAAAGGAAGCATACATTCTATCTCGAAATTGTCTGCTTTCCTTTCGATCTTCGCTGGGGTGACATCCAGGGGTACCTATCAACCATTGTTAAGGATATAGACTCTCTTAGGTTTTGGGAAAGGGGCTTCTTTGAATTACCGAGAACGTATCTAAAAGCCGTTGCTTCGTCTCCGGATGCACGCATTTATCGCATTGACAATTATCTCTATTCCCATATGGGAGGAAGTTAGGATAGGGTCATCATATTTCAGTCTTCTGCGGCCTAGAGAGCCAAACCTGAGCCAAAACCGGGGGCTATAAATGGCCGAACAGTTAGCATGTGTGATCCCAAACGTTTAACAGATGGTATAAATGTATGTTATTGATACCACCCGGCTAGGAGTATAAAAGGCAAGGAATGACGCACTATTTCACATTGCCCAAAGGAGGGACCTCCAAAAGAATAGGCTTAATCGACTCTGGATTATAGATTCCCTCTACGCTAAGATGCGAAGATTGGTGGAAGCCTCGACTTGATATTGGCGTACATCGGGATCTTGGCTTCAGACCAGAACGGGAGTTTCTCCTCTATTATTCGTAAGAAAAGAAAGACCACATAAAGTCTCCGAAATATCCTCAAGAGATAAGATATCAAGAACAAACCGATGTCAAATTTCTTGCTGGTTGGTAGAACAACCGAGGCGATATCCCACTGAATATTATCGTCCGTCAGTTCTTTCTTGCGTGGGGTGTGGACTGCTGATAAGGTACGCAACTCACAGCCCATTGCTAATATTTCCCACCTGCTTGAGCGGCGCCAATGATCGAGGGTTCATGATTCAATCAATCAATATAGCTATGTTTTTTCTCAACGCCTGGAGATGTCAATTCTTGTCGTTTCTTTTCCCCCTCCGATGTTGATCGAATTTGTGGGGAAGTTTTGGGAGGTATTCTTGTTCCTTTTTATTCTCGTACTACTTACATCTTTTCGGCCATGCACGTGAAACAGCCGCATCTCCGATGAAAGGAGATCATATATCTTTTGAAGTACTCTCTCCTGTATCAAAAGAAACAAGCTATATATGCTTCCTAACCATTCGTTCTTACACAGATTCAGTTTCTCGAGCCAAGGGTGTTGTTGTCTTAGGGTTGAAGATAAGCATATCTTGGTTGCTCGGAAAACATACGTCATTGGTTATATTTGGGTGAAAATAAATGCTTCAAAGATTCTCGATACAATCCTATCTAAAATGATGGGAACTATTGGTTCTTATGACCTCCCAGTCTAAAGCTTACTCTTACCCCCGACGACCTTGACAAGTGCCTGCCCATTACTCAACACAACCTTCCCTTGCTCATTCTTCGTGACAAATCTAACTTCTTCGTATCCGTCCTGGAAGTTACCAGTCCGCCATATCTCCGTCGTCAACTTGTCATTAGGTTTTACCGGGGACGCAAACCGGGCCTGGAATTCTCGGAGGTTCTTCGGGTCGCTTCCGCCGAGGAGTTTGAGGATGCCGTGAGCGGCAGCGTTCCAGCTGAAAAGGCCGTGAATGATGACACCGCCGAAACCCATCTGCTGACCCGGCTCGGGTGTCGCATGGAGGGGGTTATAGTCGCCATTTAGACTATTTAGAGGGAAGGTTATTAGCTGAGGAATCAATCAGCCGAGCGGGGAAATATTGGGGACTCACCGATATAGAAGAGGAGTTTGCGTTGATGTCTGCACGACATCAACGGCATCTGGTTTCTTTCCTTCCGGAGGGGGATAGTTCACCGTGCTTGGACCTGAAGACATTTAGGCATTAGCTCCCTTCTTCATCGAAGGCCCAGCGCTAGGTAACCCTCACCTTTTGGTCCTCCCCAATTCCCCTGTCCAACAAAGAACCCACTACCTACTGCCCTTGTGTACGCTTCCCCGGCCTCATCAACAAGAAGTTGCTCGGTCTCGACAACGGTACCAGCCTTGCCCTTATCATAGACTCCAATGACTTTGCTGCGAACGTTGAACTTCTTCCCAGCACTGGTTGGTGGGAGAGGTTTGAGGAATGTGATCTTTCGCTGACCGTCTACTGCACGGCGAGGGTCGAACTTGGGTACTCCGGGGATAGGGGTGGCTTTCTGTCGCGCGTAGAAGTCGGTGACTTCTTGATCCGTGAGTTTAAATGCTATGGTATGTTAGCTGAGTTTGTATTAGCGAATTGAGCGATCGAGCGGCCTTTTCTTACGGAGGATGATCGGGTATGTTGGGAAGACCGAGAAATTGGGATGGAGTTCCTAGAATGGATTTACCCCCAGAATTAATACGGAGTCGTAGACAAAGACGAACGAACGTTCTCTGGAAGGAATTTACTAACATAAAGAAAATGAAGCTCATCAGCACTACATCCTATGCTATTAGCAAAGAGGAGGACATCGCGCTTCTGCCAGGATACTTCCTGGGGCGGATACTCGAAACCTGCGCCGGGACCGCTCATGATTTTGCTTTTGTAGTGGTAGTATCTTGATCCAATTGCTTCTTCTTTTACTAAAATAAATAGAAGATAGACTTGATCGCTATTGAAAATGGGCTGATGAGAAGGGATTTGAGAGTGTTTTATTTGCAACTTTGAGAAGCCGACGAAAGCTCCGAGCTCAAATAAAATGCGGGGAGCTAAGACCAGCCGATCTGCCGAGGCTTCTCTGCAGTGCTTATTCTTCTACCTCGTAAATTCAGATAAACTTCTAACCGACGAGTCCAATGAACTTGTCTGACTTGAGCTTATCTGCCGGATTCTGAAGTCTCGACAGATGATTTGTTTCCTCCGAGAGAAACGCTACAGACAGTTGCAAACCTTGTGGTTGCATACAATGGACGGGAGATAAAGCACTGAAAATGAAGAAGTATAAAAGAAGAAAAGATGTATTTAGAAAGAGCGGCTTGAATTAATTAGACCAAGCATCAACTCGGGGTATCTATTGTGAATCGAGGAGCTTTTGAAATCATATCTTAAATCGTATCTTCGGAAAGGTCGTACGCCACATCATTTTACCAGAACGCCCGTTAAGTCAACCGCCCCTGGACCATCCACGTTACAGTGTCCATGCCATGCCGTGCCGTGCCATGCTTTTTTTTCATAGCCAAATAAATCAAGATAACATGAAAAATTTCCGGTTAGTATGGGAGGCAAAGGAGGAAAGATGGGAATATAAGATGTGAGGATCGTGATTTAACACCTATCAGAGGTTGGGTCAGTATTTTCGTTGGACAACTTGTATCGGAAAGTGGGAAGGCTAACATCTTGTATTCGCATACTCCCTCCGAGAAACGTCTCTCATCCTGTGTCTCAAAAGTGTATGAAATTTTGATGTCGAGATCACGCTTGTTCTTGTCGTTGGGTCTGTTCTCAAGATATCCGCTGATGGTCTCTTCCTCCTCGACAGTGAGAACTTCGCGAAGGTAGAAAACAGTCTGCTTCCAGTGGGTGTACTTGTTGTGGGGACCGGTGGAGAAGCGGATCGGCTTATGGCATGCTGTAAAGTCGATATCAAACCACGCGATAACGGCGTGGACGAAATCACTCCGTCTGGCGACAAGGGAGTAGGGAACTCTGAAGGAGAGATCTCCTGGAGTGACAGTGTACAGATCGATGGTAAAGACGGGGCATGGATCGGTCACAAGCGCCTTCATCTCAACAGTATCAACCAATGGCTCGGTGAGAGCTACCTCCTTCATTGGGGTGTAATCGAATCCGTAGACGTTGTCCCAGACTGTGAAAACATTAGCTAACGGATCAGATAGGGTCTGGAACACTACGCGTACATCCGATCTTGTCATCCTTGTATTCTCCATCTTCGATTCCGGCTAGGTAAAGAGTTGCCTTGTCCGGGAAAATCTTCCCGTCGGGAACAAGGTAGTTGTCACGGGCGTAGAGAACGGTGTCCAACATGCTCTCATAGAGAAGGAAATAGCCCATCCATTCCGAGATAATGATATCGACTTTTGGGTAGGGGAGAACGACTTCTTCCATCTTGCCCTGAAGAAGGGTGATCTTATCCGCCATTCCGTTCACCGCCACAATCTGGCGTGCCTTTTGGATGATAGACGACATATCCACTCCGATGACATGCTTGGCTCCTGCGCGGACAGCGAACCTACAAAAGGATTCTGGTCAGAGAGCGCTTTCGGAAGGTCAGAAAAATAGAACGTACATGCTAAGAATTCCGGTGCCGCATCCAACATCGAGAACAACCTTATCCTTGAAAATATGACGGTTTTGGTAAATAGAATCTCTGTAGGATCTGGTACGAACATCATCTTTCTATACAGCAGGAACAAAAATTAGTAAGATATCAAGAACGAGGCGGGGCTCAGTGAGTTTTCAACTTACAAGCATCTCTTCGTGGATACCTGCCCATTTCAAAATTCTGTCAGCCTATGCCCCTCAATGTGGGAGAAGCGCGGTTCAAATTTACCATGATGATCGTAACTGTCGCAACGAACGAGATTAGCTAAATTGAAATTTGAGAACCGATTCAACGAGAGTCTTACCTTGTAAAGTATCGAACCTCAGCATGGTCCATGCCGACCATTCTCTCCGCGCTGGAGGTCTCGGCGTTTGAATCTTCGACGCCGTTATTCATGATGCCGGTGTTTGAGGTTTGTTCGGGAAGAAGTAAGGAATATTCTTCAGTCTAATAGAAAATGACACTGGCGACAAACTGTCTTCTTCGGTCCAGTCGCAGGAATGGTGAAGTGACTGTGAAATGGAAAAGAAATTCCAACACAGAAGTTTTGAAGATAATAAAATTGACTTTTGGGAATTTTGACGACTATCAGATATCATCACGTGATTATATTTCTCCTTATCGCCCATTTTCCGGAGGGGCAAAAAAAAAAACAACAACTCAAAATAAGAAGAACCAGAGAAAAATTCTATACAAAGTGAACTTTTTTTAGGTGGAACAATTATGACATTGCGTCT
Source organism: Arachnomyces sp. KDTOL00113 (assembly GCA_949709995.1). Lineage (NCBI taxonomy): Eukaryota > Fungi > Ascomycota > Eurotiomycetes > Onygenales > Arachnomycetaceae > Arachnomyces > Arachnomyces sp. KDTOL00113. The sequence goes on from OX453232.1 coordinate 5,567,334, forward strand.
GGTCCCTGGTGAGTCGCAGGATAGGGGCTAATAAACCATGCGAAATAGCAAGAAGTATTTGGTGATTTACTCTTTCTCTTCCCTTCATGAGCTTATCTAGCCCTCCAAAGAGACTACGATCATAGCATGGTGGTGAGTCTCGCTAAAGCTTCTACTGCCAAAGATAATATCTACTCGGTCAATGTTTATGAGAGACTCAAAGAGTTCTGAGATAGATATTGTTCTATTGAAATCTAGTGACGATGTGGGCCTTGGAGAATTCCTAGGGCCCGCAGTCTCTGCGGCCGCATTCAATCGGTGGGCTCATCATTCTCATTTGATTTTCTTTGGAAAGAGAAAGTTGAGTTATACTCTCATACTGTGTCTCCATATTGCTCACATAGAAAGATGGGAATCGGTTAAGATAGACACTCACCGCTCAAGCTTTCTACGAGGATTTGAACACAAGAAAATATCACGACACATTTGTGAAACTGCTGGAAGCTATCGCTGATGCCCAGGCTCCTGTGCCTTTCGAGATATGACTAGCATCAATGGGTTGTTCAAAGACGAGGTTGAAACTGATGTGAATAGCCGGCGAGACGAATGGAGAGATAGCATGATGGGAAGATATTTAAGATATATGTCGCAGCTGCGATTGATGGTTTGGATATGTATTTATTCACCTTTGAGCGTCTTCGAAGCCCTGTCGAAGGGACAGATGGATAGAATATACTGAAGGGAAATGAATGTCAGCGCCGTGTTTTTGAACAAGTGTTGGAAGAAGACATTATTAAAGGGAAGACGGCCTCAATTTCAATGGCATCTTCTGCAAGTGTTAATAATCGTAGTAAACTTTTGTCGTTTTTAAACATTCCATCGAACCCCATTGTTGAGGTTGAAGAGGACTAAATTTTGAGTCTTTGTGAGCACTGACGATGATGTCGGTTTGCTTGGCAGTCAAAATCGCCAAACGCGTTCAAAAAGACGGCAAGCTCGGTCTCACAACCACATCCATGTTCATTGCCTCGTACACTCAACCATACCCACAATGGCCCGTGTAGATACCGGAAGATTCAGGCTTCGGTTGCTGTTAATACTGGGTGTTATTAGCTTCTTGGTGGGGAAATCTACCGCGTCCACCGGAGATAGACTTCCCGAATTTAAAGAATGTGTTCAGGTACGTTGGGAATTTACCCGCTCTGAATTTCCCTCAGAGGCAATTGCGTTGACATTTTTGTAGATATGCGAGACCGAGAACTGTGAAAACGGGAAAGCAATATTGCGTGCGTGAAACCTTTTTCAATTTAATCAATTGATTGCCCTTTGGGCTGACCATTTCTCTCGTAGCCCTTGGACTTCGTCTCATGCTCTGGACCTGCAGCGCGGAGTGTGACTATACATGCCAACATGTTATAACTGACCGCCGGGTCTCTCAGGACCCTCCGATTCCCGACCCGGTGGTGCAATATCATGGGAAATGGCCATTCCACCGAATTCTGGGAATCCAGGAGCCCTTCTCCGTCCTCTTCTCTTTGATGAACTTTCTGGCCCATTATCAGGGTATAAAACGAGTCCGCGAATTAATCCCAAAGTCATACTCCCTCCGGAAGTATTACCTGACGTTTGGATATATCGGTATGGCGAGCTGGACTTTTAGCATGATTTTCCATACCAGAGATTTCCCCTTGACGGAGAAAGCGGATTATTTTGCTGCTGGAGCAAACGTGTTCTATGGCTTCTACCTTGCCGTGATTCGAATATTCCGCCTCGATCAACAGAAGCCTCCGTTCAAGCCGACACTTCGACGGTCCCTCACCACCATCTGCCTTGTACTTTATGCTCTCCATGTGGGATATCTGAACTTTTGGTCCTGGGACTACACTTACAACATGGCAGCAAACGTCGTGGTTGGAATATTCCATAATGTGCTGTGGACTTGGTTCAGCATCGCTCAATATAGGAAGTATCGGGTAGCTTGGGTGGCTTGGCCCGGAATGATTGTTACTTGGATTATGTTGGCTATGAGCCTTGAGCTTTTCGACTTTCCACCGTGGATGGGAATGATCGATGCCCATAGCCTGTGGCACCTGGGAACGGTTATTCCAGCCGTCTGGTGGTATACGTGAGTGATACTGTTGATCAACTGATTGAATAGATAGCTGACATATTCTGATCAACAGCTTTTTGCTAAAAGACGCCAAAAACGACATCACCGGGGCAAGGCTAAAAGCTTGAAAAGCTTGAAAAGGTTCAAGTTGCTCTATCTAACGTAGATGTTGCTGGATAATAGCGGGATGCATCTGTGTACCTAAGAAGCGATCATATATGACACCAGTTTTGTGGTCGATCAAGAGATATTCTGATAAATATTTCATGTTTGTTTATTTGTTTACACAACCTCCAGATATTAATCCTGAATGCCTTTTCTCTTACTCCTCTCTTCTTTCTGACGACGGTGATGGCTAAAAATGGAAATCTGTTGACATGGGACCTTTTTGTCTGCAGGGTCGAAAGCTTGGACCAACAACAAAAGTGGAGCATCAGGCAGGGTTATTCAAGGTGGCATTTATGTCTCACCACCGCACCATGCCAGCGTTGCAGCAACCCTTTATCTTTTTCTTCTTCTACCAACTTCACTCTTTCTTCTGTCTTGCCTGAAAAATCCTCTCTTTTGCTTTTCTCTAATTCTTTCAATTCCTCTATAAATCTCACCGATATAAATCTCACCGATATCCTCTCGTTCTCAAGCGCGGGGCACTAGTTCTCGCATACATCACCCCGCAATGGCATCCGATACGGTTAAGGAGGCTATCAAGCAGGCTGCACTCACTTATGTGAAGCCCGATGGCAAAGTGTTTGAGTATGGTACTGCCGGAGTAAGTCGCTGAATGTATATCGTGCGTTGGGACGCGAACTAACCGTTACCCTCTCTTTCAGTTCCGGATGAAGTCGTAAGTCTACACACCTGCGATAACCCGCCTCTACCCCGCCATATATATTGGACTCAGCTGAAACCGGACTAACCACTTTTCGCAATTATTTGCAGTGACCTACTCAACACGGTCGTTTTCGCAGTCGGCCTGCTAGCTGGCCTGCGCTCAAAGAAGCTCCATGGACAACAAATTGGTGTCATGATCACCGCGAGCCATAATCCTGCTGAGGATAATGGCGTGAAGCTTGTTGACCCTATGGTGCGTATAGCTTGTCTTATATACCTGGAGTTTATATGAATTGTTACTGACAAACAATTGTAGGGTGAGATGTTGGAGGTGGGTAACTGAAAACCCCCTATTTTCGGAAACGATCACTCACGAAACTAGGCATCGTGGGAGGCCTACGCTACACGGTTGGCGAACGTACCACTAGAGAATCTAGGGGAGGAATACGACAAACTTATTAAGGAAATCGAAATCGACACTGATAAGCCTGCGCGCGTGGTATTCGCCCGTGATACGCGTGCTTCCGGCTCCCGACTTGTGACTGTGCTCACCGCTGCCCTGACTGCCTCCGGAGTCGAGTTTGTCGACTTCAAGTACATGACTACACCTCAACTTCATTACGTCGTTCGCTGCAAAAACACTTTAGGAACACAGTATGAATACGGTCAGCCCACAGAGCAGGGATATTATGAGAAACTTGCCGATGCATTCAAAAGAGTCATGAAAGGTCGCTCTACTACCGGGAGTGTAACCGTTGATTGTGCCAACGGTGTGGGAGGCCCGAAGCTTAGGGAACTTGTAAAATACCTACCATCTGCTAAGGATGGAGGTGTCGATATTAAGATTGTGAATGACGATGTCATTAAACCGGAAAGCCTGAACTTTGAGGTAACTACATGCGCTGGGTTGGACTGTTCTTAGTATGAGTTTTGACTAATCATGATTGGAATAGTGTGGTGCCGATTATGTGAAAACGAAGCAGCGGCCACCACCATCATCGAAAGCTGGCGTACTGGAACGATGTGCTTCTCTCGACGGTGATGCTGACCGCTTAATCTACTACTACGTTGATTCTGGAAACGTTTTCAAACTCCTTGACGGGGACCGAATCGCAACGCTTGCTGCCTCGTTTATCGGTGATCTAGCAAAAAGTGCGGGCGTTTCGGAGAAGCTTAAGGTCGGTGTTGTACAGACAGCGTACGCCAATGGATCGAGCACGGAGTATATCGAAAAGGTCCTTAAACTTCCGGTTATCTGCACCCCGACTGGCGTAAAGCATCTTCATCATGCTGCCATGAGATTCGACGTTGGGGTCTATTTCGAAGCTAATGGACACGGGACAATCACTTTCTCCGAGGATGCGCTGAAAACAATCAGAACCACGGAACCTCAATCTCCCGCCCAGAAGCACGCTCTGGAGAACCTTGTCGCCCTGACTGATCTCATAAACCAGGCAGTGGGGGATGCTCTCTCGGATATGCTCCTCGTTGAGGTTATACTCGCACACAAGGGCTGGAGCCCGAAGGAATGGGTGTCCACATATACTGACATCCCATCCCGTCTCGTGCGGGTGGAGGTGGCCGATCGTTCCATTTTCAAAGCATATGATGCGGAACGCAAACTTGAATCCCCACCCGGCCTCCAAGCCCAGATCGATACGCTCCAGGCACGCTATAACAAGGGAAGGAGTTTTGCTCGTGCAAGCGGGACTGAAGATGCTGTTCGTGTCTATGCGGAGGCTGCGACTAGGTCCGAAGCGGACGATTTGGCAACTCGCGTCTCAAATGCGGTTCAGGACGCAGGCAAGCCAAAGACTCAACTACAGTCTTAAAAAAAGGAAAGAAAAAGAAAAGAAAATCAAACCAGCAGAAAATAAAGATAAACAAAAAACAAAGCATCGTTCCGGTCCGCCCCTTTTCTCCGCAAAAATAGTTCGGCATCCAAGACATTAATTCATGGTTTCTTTTATTCCACAGGCGAGATTTGGTTTGAAGATTATATTTCCCTGCCCTTCCTTGATTTTCTCCCCATCTGACGAGACATGTCTCTCAAAAAAAGGCTTCTGTGGGGATGCGTGGAATAGCGAGCCTAGCCCTCTATATGGGAACCATTGATTCGAATGATAATGCAGTTACGGCTCCAAGCTTAAGTTGTTTAATACATACACGTTGAGATGAATCCATGTCTCTCAGCATCGTAACGAAGCGAATATATTAACTTAAAAGATCAAGAAGAAACTTTTCGGCTATCTCATCGATCAAAACACAGGTCATTGCAAACATCCCGTACAGCATACGCCAACAAATCGAAAACGCCACAATTCCCCTATTTTTATACCTCTTCCCGATCCATATCATCCCTATTCCGTCTCGACCCAGTCGCGGGTCTTCTACCCCTCAGCGTAGCACCCCTCGTACCCCTCTGCTCATGTAAATCCTTCATAGCCGTTATAGCTTCCCTCTGCGCCTCACTAACCCTATCACTCAACATCATAACCTCCTCCTTCTCAACCTTATACTGCCCCAACTCCTTCCCCAACGCCGACTCGATCCGAAGCCATATCTCCACGTCATATTGCGTCACTAGACTAATCGCATGCCCACTCTTCCCTGCTCGCGCGGTTCGGCCCACTCGATGAATATACGTCTTACTATCTGGTGGGAGGTCGAAGTTCAGAACTATATCTACGGATGGGATATCGAGACCTCGTGCGGCGACGTCGGTTGCGACTAGGATGTCGCGACTTCGGGAGCGGAATTTGTTCAGCGCGCCTAGGCGTGCGGATTGGGAGAGTTGGCCGTGGAGAGGGATAGCGCCGAATCCCAGGGCTCGGAGGAGGATTGCGATCCGTTGGGTCTCGTTTACGGTTCTGGTGAAGACGATGGCGGATTGGCCGGAGAATTCGGTGAGGAGGTGGACGAGGTAGGTGTCTTTGTGTTTGTGGGGGATGAAGAGGTAGGATTGGAGGAGGGTGGAGACGGTTTGGTATTTGTTTGAGGAGATGGAGACGCGGAGGGGGTTTGAGAGGGAGGCTCGTTGGAGGGATTCGACTTTTGAGCTCATTGTTGCGGAGAAGAGGTATGTGCGGCGTTCTCGGGGGAGGACCTTAAGGATCTTGTCGAGGATGGGACCAAAGTCGAGGTCTAGAAGCCTGTCTGCTTCATCCATGACGAGGTATTTTAGATTTCGAAGGGAGAAGCCTTTTGTGTTTTCGAGGTGGTCTAGTAATCGACCAGGCGTAGCAACCACGATATGTGGTTTCTTTCCCAGTGCTATTGATTGAGGTACCATATCCATACCGCCAACGAGCACAGTAGAACGCACCGAGATAAGAGATCCAAGAGCTTCGATGGCCCAGGATATCTGAAAGGCCAGTTCTCGAGTCGGAGCAATAACTAGACCGAACAAAGGCTGAGGCTTCTCCATAAGAGCTTGTAGAATAGGCAAAGCGAATGCTGCTGTTTTTCCACTACCAGTTTCCGCTAATCCGACGAGATCGCGACCCTGCAAAGCGAGAGGTATTGACTCCGCTTGGATTGGCGTGGGTGCCTTATATCCCAGCGACTTACATGCTTCGCACAATGAGTCGATAATTCCTAAATCTTCGAAGGATTGGGGTGGGCTCGATTCCTCCGCTCCATTCTCCTCCCCCTCTGTAGCATTCTCCGCGGGTTGGTTGACCTGGGGGGCCTCCGAAGCTGAAGGCATATTGTCGCTCGAGTTCTGAGACTCTCCGTGATTAATCTTTCTCTTTTTTACCGCCGGCATTGTGGGATATTGTTTGCTAGTTGTATATTTCGAATCTTTGCAATGACGAAGGTATTGCGGTGCACAACCAGCAAAAAATAAAATAATTTGTGATATTCGCAAAATCAATGATCCGTTATCACCGATTGGCCGATCGCCGATTGATAAAAATCGTCAAAAATATTTAGTTTCTTCGCAAAAACACCTTCAAGTATCGCGCGACAACGAACATCGCGATACTAAAATAACTATTCGACATCATGGCGAAAAGACGTACGAAGAAGCGGACTCACCTCCGGGCGGAGAACCCAAACGCGGGTGTATCAAAAAACAGCGCTGCATCAATGAATAAATCCCCGAAGACCATGGTGATCCGAGCTGGCGCAGGAGATGTTGGGCCGAGTGTGAGCCAATTGGTGAAGGATGTGCGATTGATGATGGAACCAGATACAGCCAGCCGTCTAAAGGTAAGGGGAAAGAAAGGGAATATGCAGTTTCTGGTGTATACTTTTTGCTAATCGAAATGCGCACAGGAACGAAAATCAAACAAATTGAAGGACTACACTACAATGGCTGGACCATTGGGCGTCACCCATTTGCTTCTATTCTCAAAATCCAGTACCGGAAACACTAATCTTCGCCTTGGGCTAACCCCCCGCGGGCCGACATTACATTTCAAAGTTGAGAACTATTCGCTCTGCAAGGATGTTTCGAAAATGTCGAAGCATGCAGGTGCTGGGCCCAAGGACCATTTGAATCCCCCGTTATTGGTTATGAACAATTTCTCTACTGTAACTTCCGACGAACCCGTCAATGGAATCACGAAACACCTCGAATCTCTTACTACGACCGTTTTCCAATCCCTATTCCCTCCCATCTCACCTCAAACGACACCGCTCTCCTCCATCCGCCGCATTATGCTTTTGAACAGAGAAACGTCTCCGGAAGGGGAAGGTGATGGTTCATATATTCTAAATCTAAGACATTATGCGATCACAACAAAGTCAACTGGGGTACCGCGACGAATACGGAGACTCAATCCAGCAGAGCAAAGGAGCAAGGATAAAAAATCGAAATCTATCCCCAATCTCGGGAAGTTAGATGATGTTGCTGACTACCTCCTCGACCCCTCTGCGGCAGGATATACCTCCGCCAGTGAGACTGAGCTTGACACAGATGCCGAGGTGGAGGTTACCGGAACCACAGCAAGGAAAGTTCTGAATAAGAGGGAAATGCAGCAGATGAAAAACGGAGAGAAAGTTTCCAAGAAATCGTCCAGTGCGCCAGGTGTGGAGAAACGAGCGGTTAAACTGGTCGAGCTGGGACCCCGTATGAGATTGCGAATGATGAAGGTGGAGGAAGGAATGTGCGAGGGAAGGGTTATGTGGCACGATTTTATGACCAAATCAAAAGCGGAGGTGCAGAAGATGGATCAGACTTGGGATAAGAAGAGAAAGGAGAAGGAGCAGCGAAAGAAGGTACAGAAGGAGAATGTTGAGAGGAAGAAGCAAGAAAAGGCTCAAGCGAAGAAAGCTAATGGAGGGGGCGAAGGAGAAGAGGAAGAGGAAGAGGATGAAGATGAAGATATGGAAGACCAGTGGGATAGTGAGGATTTCGATGAAATGGAAGAATAAATGAAAGAAAATTTTATCATCAGTTCTTTCTACCTTTGATCTCTTTTGGCATTGCCTGCTTTGGTTCGATTCATGGGAGTTCATGGAAGGGCTGTTGATTCACTCTGCTTTAGGCTCCGCGGCGCCATCCTTTCTGACAGGGTTCTCATCATTCATTATCTTATCACGGAATAAAATAGGCCTCCTAATGAAACATTGACGTCTCGAGAACAGTTGGACCTGCGTAGCTCCCGACTTTTCCTGTAATTGCCCATAGTTTTTGACAGGCGATATTATTATACAGATAGCGGGAGCAATGGTAAACACCCTTCGGATTACTTCAACATCATGCTGTCTTAGCTTTTCCTTGCAGTTTGTCTTCCACAATCTTTTCCACCATTTTCTCCAGCATCGCAAAATCCCCTCCGGCATGACCTGCAAAGTAACCCTGGACGCTCTTTTCAACATATTTCCCGACCATATCGATTTCGATGTTGACTTCCTCTCCGGGTTTCTTGCTCGCAGTGACGACCTTGTCTTGGGTATACGCAATTAACATAATCTCCCACCACCCATCATCTCCGTCATGAACGTTTGTAATGGTCAAGCTCGCCCCATCTATCGCAATAAACCCCTTTTCAACGATATATTTTAATAAGCTCTTATCTTTGGGTTGGAATCTGAAGACGAGCGAGTTCCCATCCTGCGTGACTGATAAGATCTTGGCGGTGGTGTCGACATGGCCTTGGACGAAGTGCCCGCCCATTCGGGTTGAAGCCGTGACAGAGCGCTCGAGGTTAACGGTTGAGTTGGCAGTTAGAGATCCGAGATTAGTACGGCGGAGTGTTTCGGGTGCCACTCCGACCTTGAAGGAAGATTCGTCAAATGAGGTTATTGTCAGGCATGTTCCTGATGAGAGTGAAGAAAAGAGCTTCTCAGTAAAGCCATTGAATGTTTAGATTAGACTCAGTACCATTAACACATATGCTGTCTCCAAGTTTGGCATCCGTAAGTATCTCTTTACAATCTGATATTGTAAGGGATGTTCCCCCGCCGCCGGTTGCGGATGTGTCGAGGGGTTCGAGGGACGTGACCGCTTTTTGTTTAGGTTAGTAACTTGATCCCTCAGAGACGGGGTTATGAGACTTACTCCCGATCTTTTCTACAAGGCCGGTGAACATGATTAAGATATGCGTATTGTATTTGCAAACTAATAATGATTTTTTCTAACCGGTGTGAGCTGGATGCCCGAATGGAGGGGCGCTTCTAATTAAGGTTTAGAGTCTGCTGATTAGATAAGGAGCTCTCACCGGGTTTCGGCAATTAGGTTCCGATATCTTTCTTGACTCCTCGGCCCGAAATACAGCATCCCGACCACATCCCGACCGCAGCGGGGAGGGCGCCGAAGAGCTCCCCCAGTTCAACATCATAGCTTAACCGTTAATACTATCTATAAAAGAAGACGCAAAACCCCGGATACGACGAGACAGTACCGGTTCGTTCTTCATTATGAATGCTCTCGTCACTCTACGAAACTGCGTCGGAAGGAGAGCACAACAAGTTGCTTCGAACAATGGTCTGAAACTCACACGATGGCGGGAGTTTTCCACCGCGCCACCAACGTCAGATACTCTGCCACTGGCAGGGATACGTGTTCTGGATATGAGTAGAGTTCTTGCTGGAGTATGTTAGTTCTTGATAAATTGCAACACCGTAAAATAAGATCGCTAACGAACCGTGTTAAAAACAGCCTTACTGTACACAAATACTCGGAGACCTAGGGTAAGAGAACCTCAATTAAATCTTGAAGTTTCTAAAGTGTATCCCTTGTTATATACTATGCTAACTGCTAAACAGAGCGGAAATCATAAAGGTTGAACATCCTATCCGAGGCGATGATACGAGAGCCTGGGGCCCTCCATATGCCAAAGGCACCGTTGAAGGGGCAGAAGGACCCGGCGAGAGTGCATATTTTTTATCAGTAAGGAAACCATATTCGATTTTACATTATATACTAAATTATTCTATTTCAGGTCAATCGAAACAAGAAATCACTAGGCCTTTCTTTCCAGCATAAATCAGGCGTGGAAATTCTCCATAAGCTAGCCAAAGAATGCGACGTTCTCGTTGAGAATTACATTCCTGGTAGTCTCAAAAAATATCAAATGGGCTATGAAACATTGAGTAAGATCAACCCGAAGTTGATCTATGCCAGCATCACAGGGTTCGGGCAGACAGGGCCCTATAGTGACCGAGCAGGATACGACGTTATGGTTGAAGCCGAAATGGGATTGATGCATATCACTGGTTCTAGAGATGGTCCTCCGGTGAAGGTCGGTGTTGCAGTTACGGACTTGACTACGGGTCTCTACACTTCGAACGCTATCATGGCAGCCCTTATAGCACGAGGGAGGACCGGAAAGGGACAGCATATTGATGCTGCCCTCAGCGATTGTCAAGTTGCAACATTATCCAACGTGGCTAGTTCAGCTCTCATTAGCGGGGAAAAAGACTCTGGAAGATGGGGCACGGCTCACGGTACGTTGAACCATAGTCCCCATCCTACAACTCCCAGCTCTATACTCACATCCTTTAGCATCGATTGTGCCCTATCGCAGCTACAAAACCCTTGATGGAGATATCCTGTTCGGGGGCGGTAATGACAGATTATTCGGCGTGCTGGCTGATAAGCTGGGCTATCCGGATTGGAAGACCGATCCCCGTTACATGACGAACAGCGTACGAGTGAAACATAGGCTGGAACTGGATGGCATGATCGAAAGAGAGACCAAGCGAAAGACGACCAAACAATGGCTCGAAATATTTGAAGGAAGCGGGATGCCCTACGCCGCAGTTAATGATATTCAAGGGACTCTTAATCATAAACATGGTAAGATTGCTAACTTCTTTGACTCATTCCGGTTCACTAAATTATATACCCTAGTCCAATCACGAGGAATGGTGAAAGAGGTTGATCATCCTGCTTGCGGTCCCATTAAACTCGTCAATACGCCTATCAAATATTCCCATGCTACTCCAAGCATTAGATCAGCACCTCCTACCCTCGGTCAACACACAGATGAGGTTCTAGGCGGGTTGTTAGAAATCGGAAAGGATGATATCGCCCGGTTTAAGGAAGAAGGCGCGGTAGCTTAGGAATATTATCGGTAGCTGAGATGGTTTTAATGCATTACCGGGTACTTAGATCTAGGTCAGTAGATGAGAATATTTCACGATAGATCAATCTTTCTTGATGAGAATGCGAGGTGAAATTTTCATTCTTTTTATCCCTTACATGGCGTTGCGTTACACTTATAATTACCAAAATCAAAGGAACTGTGATGACAAGCACTCATTGCACAGACTTGAGAAAGGAAGACTCGAGACTCAGCATCGGGTCGAATAAATCTAGTTTCGCGGATCGTGGCGCCGGTGACCTCTAGTGGCAGTGATCTTGATGACGGTTAGGTCGGGCGACGATTATCTCCAGTCGCGGATGAGCTTGACGGAAGTTTACGATTATTAAGTGAGAAAAACGAAATCTGATTGACTGAAAGATTAAGCGAGAACACTAGTTCGCTTTCGACGAGAACTCTCAGTGAATGAACTCGAGATTTAGTGACAGTTTTCGGACTTGAGACTACTATTTATATTTCTTTCACATTTCGAGTTTTTAGTCTTCTTTTCTTTTTCTTTTCTCATCTTTGTATTCTCGTTTCTAGCTATCTTAATGACGTAGAAAGTTTCATGCGAGGCCATAACAGATTCTATTTATCTCAAGCATTTTGAACCCCGGAGCCGAAAGGGACAAATCCGGGGACAATGCGTTCCCTGCTAACGCTGCCGGTCGAACTCCATAGAATAATCTTGAGCTTTGTCGAACCAGGAGATATCCCTAGCCTTTACTCGAGCTGCAAACACTTTGAAGCACTCGCAGAAGACCGTTTCGTTGAGCACAGGCGTTTCACGAAGCTTCATCTGAACCGGCGTTACAAGGGTCGCTACTCAAACCTCAGGGCCGACGAGACCTCTGACCCTCTCGATCCAAAGTGGGAAAATTGGCCCGTTCTCCGCCGGTTGATTCTTGATGTTGAAGAACATCCGCGATTTGGGTGGTATATCCAGGAGCTACTATGGGATCACCCTCAAAATCAAAGGCACCTTCGCGAAATAGCTACCGATTCAGACTTGTTGAAAAAGTTTATTCATTCATCTCGATTCATCAGCGATGCCGAACAAGAGGACTGGATACAGGCAGCCGAGGACTCGAAAACAGGAGTCCTCCTCGCCCTCTTTATCGTTCAGCTTCCACGGCTGAAGCACCTTAGTATTCAAAACTTGTCGGATGATTCGACTACGACATACGTGGCACGCATAGTCAGTAAAATGGCGGAAAGATCGCATCATGGATACCTTTACCAGCCGCTGTCTACTCTGGAAACCGTTCGTGTTAACCACCAACCAAAAAGCTGGAGATTGAAAGAAGAAGAGCACTCGGACCATATTAGAAAAGTTCTTCGCTTGATCATCGCCTTGACGACGCTGCCTAACTTGAAAGGTCTCTTTATATTTGACTATTTCAGCCTCTCTTTCATTGATAAAGAGACTGGTAATTCCTTGGATTGGATGCAGGAGTTGGGCAAGCTCGACTCATATTGCCCGCTATTCCACGGACCATCCCAACTCAAGTGCCTCGAGATTATCCCAGGTTGTATATCCGCGAGTGTCCTCTCTGCGATACTCAGCAATTGTGCCGCCCTAGAACACTTCAAATACCGAATAGAAGACAAGGGTAAGGTCTTTGGGTGGAAGATAACTCAGAAAGCGCCTTCTCCAGATTTCCTTGTCTCAGCTATCTGTGAGACCCTTCTAGCCCATGCTCGCTTGTCTCTAAAATCTCTCCACCTTGAGGTTCAGGGGTGGGATCCTATCAGCTCACCTATCCCGACGTGGAGCTTTCATCAGTTCACCACATTAGAGCGCCTTACGATTGACCTTCATCTTTTCGGGGAAGAGCCGGACAGCTGGCCCCTATTTGCAAATATCTTACCTGTCTCCCTAAAAGAAATATGTATTTTTAAGGGAGGGTTTTCAGAAGGCGCGGATAATCCTATGATTCAAACCATGCTTCAGAGCTTCCGGCCGCAATCTTTCGTACATCTGCACGCATTTACCGTCTGGCGCAATACTCAAAATACCGACAATCCTACCAGCGACGGCCAGATTATTCCGATGTACAGATCCACTCTTTCCAACGCCAACATCCCGCAAAGTGAAGTCCACGAGTATCATGTCGACTACAATGTTTTTCTCGATCGCCGCAGAGCCCGCACGTATCCACGCAGTCCCTATTATGATGGAAGGTTTGACTGGGGGATCCATGAACTTCCGGTGGCGGATACGGCCGGGCATCTCATTATGGGCATTTATCATTCGGGGATTAAGGGTATAACTGCCACTGCACGCTGGGATAATTTTTTTGATGGGGTGAGGGTCAAAAGGACTTGGGTAGATTAGGTAGTAATGCGTGTTGTAGTGGATGACAGACAACTTATGTCTAATATACGTGAGGTACGGGGTACCTATCGAACATAAATCTACTGTCGCCTTTTCACAGCCCGTCTCGTTCTAGTAAAAGGTTGTCCGGAATACTATTAGCAAAAACCATATCCCGCGCAAATACGCATGAGTCCGGTATAGCTCTCTTCCAGACCTTTATTAACAAACTCTGTGCTAATCGAAGACGTTGTCATCGTCAATATTCTTTGGCTCCAGTTTCTAAACCCGGTAGACGGCCTGGGGGGTTCTGCCATCAAACTGGGTACCGCCTCAATAACAGTCCGCTCTAACGGCGTTGTTGTCGTAAAAACGCCATCTGGGATATTTATCGCTATGAGAACTATAGGGTGCGAATCGACATTTCGGCGGCAAACTCGGTCGACCCCTATGTGTATCTACATGGATCCAGAGAAATTCTGGGTGCAACCACAGTAAAGGGCCGTTGATAGTCTCTTGGGTTGAAGTGGTAACCACATAGGAACTTATGGAGGGTAAATGCACGGGCACTATCCTAAGGTGGATCTTTATATATATCCTACAGTGGTCCTCCTCCGAATAATACCATCTGGTTCTGTGTGTGGAAGAATGAGAGATTTGGACATCTCTCTCTCATAAAGAGTGATGTCTTCCTAAAATACATGTAAGCCAAATAGATCTTTCTCCAGGACTTCATATCCAGTCCTGAGCCGGTAGTGTAAATTAATATATATTATATATAGATCCAGCATACTCATCAACGCAGGCTTCCCACAAGGGCGGCTCCTTGTTCTTGTAGCTGGGAGCTGGTGAAATTCAGCTTCGATATATATATAGATAGATAGATAGATAGACACTAGGCATATCAACGAATAGATACCTAGACGTGAATGGATGTGAAAGAGGGAAGAGGAGAAAACGCAGAGGAAGAGGTTCCGTAAGAAGTTTATATATATTTCCAATGAATCGCTCAGATGAAGGCAGCCTGTGTTCCCTCTCGCTGAAACTCCTCGCCCACCGCTGCGCGGCAGTGAAAAGCACCCGAGGGGGAAATTGAACGTGATCTAGGCCTGGGTCTCTTACATATTTATTTTGCTATAGGCCGTTTGAGATTTCTCATGATCTAACCACATCTACAAGACTGGGTCGGAGAGGCTCTTTAATGAAGAGGGGCAGTTTCAATCAATCCTTCGACAGTTCATTACCTCTCCTCGTCCACTGGCAAAAGTTTTGATTGAAAAGAGAGGAATCTGCATGCTCATGTCACGTGATATGGTTTGTTACTTACCTGGTATGTCGTAGGTTGGGCAGCTACCATGTAAACAAAGGGCCCCGCAAAGGAGCGGAGCGTCACCCTTCAAACGTGTTCAAAGGCCCCAAGTCGACATGCCATCAGAAATTGAAGAGCTTCAGCGTCAGCTAGCATACGCTCAGCAGCAGCTTTCGGCCTCGCAACAGCAGCTTTCGGATTCTCAACAGCGATCGTCCAAAACCAACCTCCCTACATTTCTTGATGGCCTTCATAAGCACCTTTTCCTCAACTTTGGAGTCCAGCCGGACGAGACACAGTCTACGCGTGGCGATCCCACAAATGCGACCAACAAGCTTCGCCCCCGAAAACTTAGAGCCTGGGACTCTTTCGCTAGCGAACAAGGAGAAATATGGCGATTGCTGATGGATTCTTCACTCGTGGAAGACAAATTATTCACTTCCCTTCATACCTTAGAAGAGATGGGTGAAACCATTCGCCGACAGCTGATCGGCTCGGAACTCGACTTGAATCACTTTCTTCGTCAGACCGTTGAGGACCATGTTTCGAGAATCATCGAAGAGCTTTACAAGGATCCAAAGCTTCGACGAAGCTTCGGTCTGAGAGGGTCGATCCGTTTTGAAAACCATTCCAACACGCTGAGCCCAGAACGAGAACTGGAAGAAGGACTGCAGAGCATGGATATCCGCGGTCGCGAAACGCAACGACGCTCACCGCGTATAGCTGCCCGAGAGAAAACTCCATCCGGCGCGGCTACACGTGAGCCAAAAACCCCACGGCCAGTCCTCAAACGGCCTCGAGCCGACCAATTTTGCGTTTACAATATTCCAAACGAATCCTCCGAATCAACACATCGCGTCGCTGCCTATATCAAAGAATACAAATCTCCACACAAAGTGACTTTGGGTCATATATACGAGGGGCTAGGAGACATGGACGTTGATGAAGTGATTCAGCAGAAGGATGAAGAGTCTTCCAAAGTTCGGTTCCAGCGAGCGCTTATTGGACTCCTCTCGCAGCCGTTTGACTACATGGTACGTGCTGGTACGCAGGTAGGAGTCTTCAGCACTGGCGAAGCAGATATCTATTTGCGGATTGATAATGACCCTTCAACACTGTTCTACCACCTTTCCGTGCCAAAAGGAGACGTTGGAGATGAGACGGGATGGGACTCCCACTCAGATCGCCCCAATCGCTTACACTTGACTGGCGTGGGTCAATCTCTCGCGTTTACTCTCCAGGCGCTTAAGTTGCAGCCCCGGAACCAGGCCTGGGGACTTCGAGCAACCGATACATTACCGAAGTGGGAAATTGTACCTGCAGACATTTTGGACGATATTCCGAAAGACGAAGTTCCATCTTCCGAATATCGTCCACCCAAAACAGAAAACTTCGACCGATCTCCGATCCAACTGCGTCGCAGGAGGCGCAAATTCAGCATGGATGATTGCCGAGGCTTTAACCCGCATAGCAATTCTGACGACGAGGACGACCCTGGTACACCGAGCCGGGGCTCACGTGTTCCTCGGGATATTAAACGAGGGCAACCAGCAGCCAGCCGCCAAACATCCACCACAGCCGAAGCAAACTCATTCTGCGAGGATAACCATCGGCGCTACTGCACATTGAAATGCCTACGCGGCCTGGTACATGGAGGGGATTTAGACCTGGCTTGCCCCAATGTCCATGATCATGGAACAACGAACCATGTTCTAACCATAAAATCCTTCGTCAAGCGATTGCAACGGCAATTATCTGAGAGCGTCAATGCAGACTGTGAGGTTCTTGGTATACACGGTTCTCGGGGTGCTCTTTTGAAAGTCACGCTTTCATCACACGGGTACACCGTCCCGGCAAAATGCACGGTCTCAGAGTTCCGTGAACACCTTCGCCATGAAGCGGCTGTATACGACAGTCTTCGACCGATCCAGGGAATATACGTTCCTCTGCACCTTGGAACCATCAACCTGACCCACCCCTACAGCTACGATGGGATCGCCTATCTCGAGCATATGATGCTGTTGAGCCCAGGCGGACTCCCTCTCAACGTCGCAGTGAGAGAATTGGGGCGAACCTGTCTCATCTCCAAGTTGAAAGAGTCACTATCAGCGATTCATAACCAGAACGTCATCCATAAAGACCCGGCCCCGCGCAATTGGTTGTACAATCCGTCAAGCAAAAAAGTGGTGTTTTTTGACTTTGAAAGGGCTGAAATTATCAATCCACGCGCGATATTGGGCGTGATTTCGCCGAATCGCAAGCGCAAACGGATTGCAAATAATGGCCTTGGTAAGAAACCCCTAGAACCGGGATTTGAGCGGGAAATAAATAAAGCGGTGAACGAGTTTGCAGGTTCTTACTGTTTCCGTAACTTTGACAAGCTTGGATAAGGACCGCGGAGTCAATCTACCTTCTGAGCCTTCTTGGTGTCTTGCCCGTTCGCAGCGACTTATTCAGGCTCGCCATCGCGAGAGGGATTCAGGAGTGAGAGCTTAATGACATTTCAAAACAGACAAGGACGGTTCGGAAGCAGGTGTGATAGAGGAGTGAGACGATGAAGAAATTTGAGGAGGAAGAGAAGTTTTGTTGTGAAAGTTGTTGTTTACAAATCCCCCTGCGTTCCCGACTATGCAGCAGGTAAATGTGGCCCGTGATGCTATCGCCTGACCACTGGGCTTTCAACAAATACTGGCCCCCAGTCGGATTTCAACTCGGTCGACGTGGCTCGCTCTCCAAAGATCGATCTCATAGACACTCCTCTCCTCTCGTCTACCCTGCCGTTGTGTTCGCGTCAGGTGATCAAACTGGCTCGATGGAAAACATGCGGGTATAGGGAGGGAAGAGATTGTGGATGTAAAGCGTGGGCATATGGATAAAAATGCATTTGAGACATCATCGCAGAGTTTCCGCCCGCGTGCGAGGATTTGAAGCGGTTGGCCCGCCAGCTTCGACGAGTGCTGTTTCCGATTAGAGACGAAGTCGAGGACTTTTCAGGATTGTAACATCATGTACGATGGAATGATTGATGCGTTTAACTCTGCGATCGCGAACATTACGTGTTCGATCATGTATTTATTATACCCGTGAGATTATCATTGAATCAACGTGCTAGGTTGGTTAATCATGCACAGGCCTTGTTGGCCTCTTGAAGCCTATCTTTCTGAAAGCTCTTTTACCCCAAACGTAGTGACAGGGCCAGTCATATAAACATAGAGTCTTATCAAAGCGTAAATCAAGCAATTCGTAACTCCCACTGACTACGAAAGACGTTAAATAAACATCAAGCAGAAACTAAAAGACAATGTGATAGTCTCTTCATCAAGATCGTTGCTGGTTCAATCGAGATGTGAGGCTTGGTGTGAAATATCAAGTCTCGGAGTTCCTGTGGGTTAACGTTATCTTTTGGTTCTACTCTGTGGCTGTAGCTACAGTTTGTCTAAGTTTTATCTCTGTATCTTCAATATTGATGAGTACTTCACTTGTTTTTGAAGCCCGAAGTAACGAAAATTTGGTAAAGGGGTTCATGCACGATTTTGTGCCTACAACGATGGATCATGATGAGTGAGAATCAGGGGGATATATTGCCGTGCGCCATACAGCAATTCACCTTGCATGACCCATCAAGTTAACATCGAAACCGATTTTCCATCAACTATTTCTCAGTTCCGAGTCGACCAGCGCAATGGAAAGCTTACAATCTCCCCCCCGTCTGGAAATCGAGTAGAATGGAAAAAAGATACGCCGACTGACTTGGAGAATTCAACGTCAATAAGATTCTTCTCCTCTTTTCATCCGGCCACTCGGTGTGATATTACTCAGTTGTAGACCACGATACTCATTTTCTCAGTTTTATTCAAAGCTTTAGACATGTCACTAGAGAATGGGACTGCAAGCTCTTTGATAGATCCTGCAGCATCCTCCACACTAATCACTGCGAACGACCCCTCTCCAATCCATACTTCGCATATTCATCAGGAGATTCCACAAACCGGGCCTACTCCAACTTCAACTTCTAAGCCATCTCTTGATTCTTTATCATCGCCAAGTCTCGTTGCGCATACTGAACGGATTCCAAAGCTTTCTGCGACGACCACGGAGATCCTCGCACGTGTTAACGGAAATATGAAAGATACCATTCAGGGGTCCGATATAACGGAAGATTCAGGCCCTGAATACATCAAAAGCAACACTTTAGAACCGAGCGACACGGAACCAAAGACTGAAATCATGAAGGTCCCATCCACAACGACAGTGACGTTTCCTGCAGCACACCTGGCTGGGCCACGGAAGCAGACATCTACCTCGAATCTGAAATCCGAACCTATCGTTCCAGATCCCAGCCCTAGTCTTCTAAACAAAGTTGAAAATGGCAATGGAATGGCGATTGCACCAAAGCCAATACGGCCAAGCGCCACCCC
The DNA here is from genome assembly GCA_949709995.1 of Arachnomyces sp. KDTOL00113. Taxonomy (NCBI): domain Eukaryota; kingdom Fungi; phylum Ascomycota; class Eurotiomycetes; order Onygenales; family Arachnomycetaceae; genus Arachnomyces; species Arachnomyces sp. KDTOL00113. The sequence goes on from OX453232.1 coordinate 5,586,838, forward strand.
TCTTCCCACGACAGTTACTACGCCGTCGACTTCTATCAATTCAACCTCTTCAACTACTAAGCGGCAAAAAAACCCAGCTCGCCGGGATAATGGTGGCGCAAAACGGGGGAAGAAGCGTAAGCGTGGTAGCAAACGCGATGATGATGATTCCGATTCAAACGGTGATGGTTCTAGCTCAGATGAGGCGACGCCTAGTGCGACACAGACGAAATCAGGGCGACAGATCCATCGGCCATCTTTCTTGGCTCCAGTACCGAAGGAGCCTACCGCAAGCCCTGAAGTACAGCCGACTCGAAAGCGGAGACGCGTATACCGCAAAGGCAAGGAGATAAATGTCACATGCAATCACTGTCAGCGAGGACATAGCCCAACGAGCAATGCTATTGTGTTCTGTGATGAATGCAATGGCGCGTGGCATCAGTTCTGTCATGATCCACCGATTGGGAATGATGTGATTCAAGTAAAAGAGGCGGAATGGTTCTGCAGGGAGTGCAGGCCAGTGAGCAATGATGCGGACAATTTGGGAGATATAGTCGCGGGATATCCCGAGGTTAAACCTGCCGAGAAAATAGACAAGCTTGTCAGCATACCATTTGCCACGAAAGTTGGAGGAGAACGATTTTCAGCAGCCGAGAAACACGCCCATCTATCTAAGCTATCGCACACCGCCCTGGTCAACTTGTTAATGGACATATCCGGCTCCAACCCGAGTCTCCCTATCTTCCCATCCAATCTATCACAATCGCATGCTCCTGGTTACATACCTGTAACAGAAACCGCGTCTTCTACTCCAGCAACTACTATGACTACCAGCATGTCCACCACCAATACCAGTCTCGTTTCAACGGCCCCTACAAGCGCCAAGTCCGCGAACAATACCCCTCCCATCGTCATCTCTGGTCCCTCACTGAACGGAGAAGCTGGTCCGGAAGACGACGAATACGAAGATGTGGAAGAACACCGTCTTTATCCGAGGCCTGGAAACGGGTTCCGTCTCCCGCCCGAATCAGAAGATCTTGACATGCTTCTCGAAGACCCGCTGTGCTCTACGTTCAGTCACTCCCTGCACGGCCCTGCCAAGGCGAGGGCGGAGGCCGCTGGGATGATTGGTTTGAGTGGTATGGCTTGATACTGGTGACATTGTTGGCTTCGGGTCATTTGACGAGATTACGTTTACGAGAATACTGGTTCTTTCCTCTTCCTTTTTATTTTGTGTGTTATGATGGGAGCAACGGTTACGCTTGATGTAGTAACACGCGAAGGCGCGGATACCATACTAGCTTTACTTTTTCCTATTCGGTGTATACTTTCCATAGCTAGGAGTTTGGTTTGACTTCGACAGGAAGTATAGGGTGGGTTTAGGCATCGGGTCAATCTTTTATTGCATGGATGGACGGTGGCATGGACTACGAGCGAGTGTATTTTTAGGAGACTTCTACATAAGGACTACATTAGTTTTCACAAGTGCAGGCTTCTAAACTTTTCATCTTCATTTATGCCTTATTGGGATTGCTAACACAGCCGATATTTGGCGGAGGTTTATTGTGCTAAGTGATGCAAGAAAACTAAAAACAGCTTCACCCCTTGTCAATCTTCCCCCACTGTGTAGCAATCCAGGATAACTTCGGCGGCATAGCTCTTCGGGTCTCGGTATAAAACGATAATCTCCCTAAAAGCTGAGTTGAAGCGTGGTTAGAATGGTGGACTATCAATATAAAGCGGGAGCCGCACGGAATGACTTACTCCATGCCCTCCACTTTATTATATTCCCTCGCAGAACAGACTCCAATCTTCCATCCTTCCCAAAGCACTGGTTCCTATCCGTCTGCCTCCGTCGCCGCACTACTAAATTCGTTGACAGCGCGGCTAGAGGTGTTCAGTAGTCTTTTGCTCTAGTTCTCCTGAAAGCCTTCGTAAAACTGCTTGTTGGCGTCGGTGGCGTCTGGGAGGTTCAACTCTGCCAATCTGTACCGTTCGGACGCCAAATGGTAGAAGATGTATCCTCGTATGTGGCTCTCAACATCTTGCAGAATATCCGGCTCGTTCGCGAAAATCTTTCTCAAGTTCTCGATACCCGTAACCGCAAGAGCTTTGGTAAACATAAGGGACTGATATGGCGTAAGATAGAGACGTTTAGCTTGACGGTGAATGCGGTTGGGCGTGTCTCTAGGTTTGAGTTCCTCTTTGTAAAAGGCGAATAGGTCGTTTGTGTGGTTGAGAAAGTTAACGAGACTTGGGATCGAGTTGATATATCTGTCCAAATCCCTGTTCTCTGGATAGCGGTCTTCAGGGTATAGAAAGAAACTGTAAGTTTCTGGCATCGCGCTCTTGTCCCGGGAGAACCACAGGTAGTCTGGTGCATTGCAGGACAAGCGGGAAGTGTCGCAGTGGTCTTTTTCGATCTTTCCAACCGCCATAAAGTCAATAGCGGACTTTATTATCATACCACCCGCAAAACGTCCGAAGAGCTGGCCCTGCTTGCTTAAAAGCTTTGTGAAACCGCGAAGTAGTTCATGCATTTGAGGCTGGCCGAGTGTTAAGGTCGTAGCGTAGTTCTGTAATTCCTCCGAAAGCTCGTCGGTATAATTCTTAATGGTAATAGCGTACGAGGTGTATAGAGCGATAGCCTCTTGGATATCCATGGAGAGGAACGAATAGGTACAGCAAGTAATACCGATCGCAGCGTTGATGAAGGGCTGAAACTGGACCATAGTCTCAGCCGAAATATCATGCATCAGGCGCTTCTCGACCCGGCTCTTTAGTTGATGGTTGAAGGTGACAGAGCTTGGAGGTTTGTAGGCAATCTCAATCAAGAACTCATCAATGAGGCCTTCATAATCTCTCTTATAAACTTCGCTGCCGGGGCAGAGCTTCTTGGACACATCCGTTTTAACAGCTCGGTGACCAGCTTGGCGACTATCGCGGCGATGCGCAAGCACAAGGTTTATGAGAAGAATCACGACGGTAAACAAGATGAATTCGGCCCAACCCTTTGAGGGAATGCTGATGTCCCAGATAAAGGGGGAAAGCAAACCGCGTGCTGTGAACGGGGTTTGTTCTTCAGAGGAGGCCTGTGTCGCACAAAGGTTAGCTTAAATTTTCATAGATGTAGAAGTGTTTCATACCATAGCTTCTTTATCTTTCCTGTCGAAATCTTTACTGTAGTATCTAGGCAAGTACGTGTCGCGGTGAGTGGACTTGCAGTAGAACACATCTGGCGGTCAGGTTCATGGACAGTAAAGAGCAAGGTAGAAGAATGTGTTTATCAAATGCATGAAAACAAACACCAAAATATATAGTGAGTGTGTGAGTATAATCCGGAAACGGATTAACGTCTCGTCGATAGGATATTCCGTACACATATTTCCCTTGAAGAGCATCATGTCACAGCCCAACGAGTTGACAAAGGGGTTAGGCTCTCCCCGTTAGAGGTCACAGATAATACCCGAAAAGCCATTTTATATAAAACCCGTATATCATTAAATATACTCTCGGGGATAACTGCTGAAAAGAATTCTAGTAGAGATGAACTTGATATTGGGAGAAGGGATGGAGTTGATATACGTTTAGATGACTAAGCTGCGCTTGTCGGATCTGATAAGCTCAGCGCTTGAGTGACAAATAAAAGCTTTCTTTCAAGCTGATAAGGCCAGGTGACTAAGCATACTCAGGCAGTCCTCTCAGCAATCAACAGACGTCGGACAAAGAAAGATAAACAAACTTGAAGTCCCATGTAGCAAAGCTGAGTGCGTCAAACCGGAGCATTAGACGACATATCGGCGGTTGAGACAGTGAAATACGGAAAGTACATTTCAAGGGACAATCAGTTCTCATTATCCCACACTTGGGTGGGGCCCTGCGATTTCTATCGACATTACCACCGGAAATCAACACAACATCTTCCTACAAAGAAAACATACCTGGCGCATTATTATTCCCACCTGTCAATTATCAGGTACTATTCCAAACCCCCAGGCTAGAGGTTCTGGCCATAAAATAAACCTTAGAGGAATTGATGATTGTTTGGAATGAAAATGTGTCAGATGTGTACTCCGTACATCTCAAACAATTCCGGCTTCAGCTTCTGCACATCGTCTCAAAAATCGCCCCTCCGTACCTACCTCCTTTCAAAGAACTGACGACTTATTCTTCCTTCTTTCTGGATAACTTCATTCTACTCACTCACATATTGTTAATCAGATACTATTTAATAAAGCAGGACAATAAGTTATAATTTTTATTTTCATAGACACCTAGGCACCTACCCATGTCTTCACCACCGCCGTTATCCCGCGAAAAGGGCAACCAAAGCAAGGCCTGGTACCACCACCTCACAATCGACCTCCTTCTTCGCGTTCTTAATCGCACATTCTTCCACCCTTTCGTTGCCTGGATAATTCCTCTCTCCCTCCGCGCCCAGGCCACTCCATACTCTCACCCAGCCTTCATCAGCACAACCGCCTACGCCATCTTCCTAACCTTGCTCACTGTCATATCGATCTTGAACCAGCGCATCGCGTACGGACCTCCGCGCAATGTCGAGCTCGGGGAGGAAGTGGTCGTTGTTGCGGGTGGGGCGAGTGGGCTGGGCCTGATGATTGCTGAGTTCTACGGTATGCGCGGGGTTAGTGTCGCCGTACTGGATATCAAAAAGGAAGAGGAAGTGGTCGAAGGGTTTCAAGAACTGCCGGCAGTTGAATACTATCAGTGTGATGTGGGGAGTAGACCAGAGGTTGAGAAGGTTGCTGGTAGGATTACAAAAGATGTAGGTATTCCACAATTTATCTGCGTATGGGCACTTTTTGGATTTATTATTGCAAGGAGCGCGTTGTTAACTGACATCTTCCACTGCAGCTTGGAACGCCCACCATCATTATAAACTGCGTGGCTACTTCAATCAACGGCTTGCCACTGCTTTCAATCCCAACGAGCGCCATAACCAAGACAATCCAAACAAACCTCCTCTCACACTTTCACCTCCTCCAAACATTCCTGCCCGGAATCCTCTCCGCAGAGAACGGTGGAACAATCGTGACCGTGAGCTCGGTCTTGGGCCACCTCTCCGCCGCCGGTCTCGCCGACTACGCATCTACAAAAGCCGCTCTCAGCTCGATCCACAGAACCCTAGAAGCGGAACTCCGCATGTCCGGGGACATTGCACGAGTTAAGCCCATACTAGTTGAGACCGGCCAGATGGCAACTCCATTATTTGACGGAACTGAAACGCCGAATAACTTTTTCGCACCTATTCTCGAGCCCGTGAAGGTAGCTCAGGAAATCGTATCTGCAATTGATAACGGGAATGGTGGTGTTATCAGATTACCGGCGTATGCGGCGTGGATAAGCTGGTATGCGATCCTGCCTGCGAGTATCCAGCGTTTTGCTAGGGTTCTTAGTGGGATCGATAACGCCATGGGAAATATGGATAGTAAGAGGAAGTCTTCAGCGAAGTCGGACGGGGGATCCCAGTCATCGAACCGACAGTCGGAAAGCGACCTAGAATTGGTTGAGTTGGAAGATTAGGGACAGCGTTATCCGGGCTATTATGCCGAGTCCCTATATCGATCAACAGCAGGCCTGTAGAAACGAGGCGTAGAGACACCGTTCTAGGAGTGCTTCCGAAGCTCAACAAGAGATCCATCTGCCATGTTGGTAAAAATTCGACGACGTTATGTTTGGTATCTAGGGAATACGCAAGGAGACGAGCTTTTCAGTTGCATAGATGCAATAATAGCGGATCTATTTCGGACTATCACTATAGTCCTTTTGCACATAGGAGTAATGATAGAAAACATGATTTTTGGCCCAGGCCTCAAAACTTTGACATGGCGTATGATATAGTAGAAACTCGTAATTCTCTAAAGATTTCGTGAACGGGTATAAAATCAAGACCACAACATACCGACGCCTTTTTAAACCTTTTAATACGCCATAATATCCAACAAGGAGGTTGATACAATCGTAACAAGAAACCAAAGGTTTACTTTTCCGTCGTCAAAACCATCTTCTCTCGCTCGCTCTGCCTTCGCATTGTGCCCTTCTTGCTATGCCTCCTAACATTCTCTTCCTTTCTCTTGATAGACTTGATTTCCTCGCCCTTGATCTCACCAGCCTTCTTCACCGACTTCGGTATGTGTCTATGGCGCTTAATCCGTCGGATTTCAGGCATATGAGAGTATCGATTTACCAGCGTCTGGTCATATTCGAGTCTCTGTCTTTGCTTGGCGCTCTTGATCCCACTTCGACTATTCGCGACGGAGCGCCAGAGTCTGATATTGCCATCATCGGAACCGGAAAGGACGTACTTATTATCAGGGGTGAATTTCGCGGAGAAGACTCTGTAGATAGATGATTAGTCAAGTGGTTTATATAAGATATGAAATGGGAATATAACATACCTCTGCATTCTCTTCGTGTGATATATATCCCGAGAGTGGCCTGCTGCTCTGTTCCATAACCTCACAGTGCGATCGTATGATGCACTGACCAGTTCTTCTCCGGTAGGACTGAACTCAACATCCATAACTGCTGCAACGTGATCTTTGAGGACGTTTAGAGCGCGGTCCATCTTCCTCATATCAAATATGTAAATGTTGTGGTCCTCGTTGGCTACCGCAAAGTTGAACGCTTCCATGGGGTTCCATGAAACAGCATTTGAGGCAAGTCTAAGGATTACTTTTGAGATCGGGGACGACGTTCGGAGATCATATGCCACGATCGATCGATCTGTTCCCGTTGAAGCTATAATAGAGGTTTCGGTTTGGTTGAAAGCAAGAGATGTAATAGTATCGGTGCTGGTAGGCCACTGGAGGGTCTGTGTTGGGGTGGAGGAGGGCCGTGAGAGATCATAAATAGATATTGCGGAGGAAGAGGCCGCAAAAGATGGATGTGTACGATGATGCGAGACACCCGTAAAAGGTGACTGCCCAAGATATGTCGACAACGGGGTTGCGTCTGATGCGGAGTTGTATGGATCGAAGAGCTTAATGGTTTTATCACTGGCGCAGGAAAGTAATTTCCTATCATGAGTCCAGCACATTCCTTTCACAATATTCTCATGCGCCTGAGTCTTCCAAATCTCATTCCTACTTGTCGTATCCCAAACTTTCACCACGCCGTCTCCGCTTCCGCTTGCGAATCGCTCTAGTGATTCGGGGTCCTTGGCCATGGTGTAGACCCCATCAACATGTCCTTCTCCAAGCTGCGCCACAAAGGGCGCCGCAAACATGCGGTCCAATTTTGTGGCATTGAGAGCTCTTGTATATTCTCGAGCTCTTTCGAACGGATGTTGCGCGGGGTCGAGATTTCGGGGCATTCGCGATACATCTGTTCCCGGAGCTTGCTGCGATGCAGTGGGGCGGGAAAGAGCCTTTATTTTCTATAAGACCGTTAGTTTATATAGATATTAAAGTAGTACCTGGATATCCTACCATGATGACTTTATTGCTGGTTGGCAATTTTCTTTCAAGTGGACGAAAATCGGTCTTTTAAAAAAATAAAATAATTTGAAGTGTATCTTGGAAGGATGACAATCAGAACATGCATCTGTGGTGGTCCGAGCTTGAACGCCTGTCCATCACCGGAGCCTCAACGCCAACTGCTTGATCACTTCCAGCTTCAAATCCCAACTTTCACCACTTCCACCTTCCACTCCCCCTCCACCTACAGTGCCAGATTTCACAAACTCTTGTATCGAATCAACCATGGCACCTGTATCAAGTGAGTCTGCACGCCTAGACGAAGCCAAAACACTCTCAAAGCAAGATCCTGCAAAGGCGGAGAGCATTTACTCCGATATTCTCGCGAAAGGGCCAGGCTCCAATGAAACAAGCCAACGGGACTACGAAACTGCTTTAGTTGGGTTGGGCGAGCTTTACCGGGATGGCAAAAAACCTCAGGAGCTTTCGAAGCTCCTAGAGACTAGCCGCTCAACCTTCTCATCCTTCGCCAAAGCTAAGACAGCTAAGCTAGGTATGTGTCAAGAATAATATATATTGTGAATAACTCCCTTTCTAACTGGTAACTAGTTCGTCAACTGCTCGACTTTTTCAGCGCAATCCCAGACACCCTCGACATCCAGATAAACGTTATCAAATCATGTATAGAATGGGCTATATCGGAGCGACGGTCTTTCCTGAGACAAAACCTAGAAACAAGACTGGTCGTCATTTACATGCAGAAGCAATCTTACTACGACGCCCTCACGCTCATCAATTCTCTACTGCGCGAACTGAAGCGTTTGGATGACAAGCTTGTGCTAGTTGAGGTTCAGCTTCTCGAATCTCGTGTCTACCACGCGCTTGGTAATCAGCCCAAAGCCCGAGCCGCTCTCACATCCGCCCGGACCTCAGCAGCATCCGTCTACACGCCACCCATTCTACAGGCAGGATTAGATATGCAGAGTGGCATGCTTCATGCCGAGGATAAGGATTTTAATACCGCGTTCTCCTACTTTATCGAGGCCCTAGAAGGCTACCACTCCCAGGACGAAGGTGCTAAAGCGACATCGGCTCTTCAGTACATGCTTCTTTGTAAGATCATGCTGAACTTGGTCAGTGACGTCAATTCATTGCTTGCTTCCAAGCAGGCACAGCAACATGCCGGCACGAGCCTTGAAGCAATGAAAGCGGTCGCACGTGCGCATTCTAACCGATCTTTGGAAGAATACGAGAAAACCCTGTCGGACTACCGATATGAACTCGGTAGTGATGTCTTCATTCGAAACCACCTCCGGAAACTTTACGACGCTATGTTGGAACAGAATCTCATCAAAGTTATCGAGCCTTTCAGCCGTGTCGAAATCGATCATATTGCGAAGATGGTGGGCTTGGATACGCAGCAGGTGGAAAGAAAACTTTCTCAGATGATTTTGGATAAAGTTATTATTGGCGTTTTAGATCAAGGAGCCGGGTGCTTGATCATATTTGATGAGGCCGAGAGGGATCAATCGTATGATTCAGCTCTGGAGACGATTGAGAAACTCGGCAATGTGGTGGATGTCTTGTACACTAATCAAGGATCTCTTCTAGAGTAGGGTGTTGTACCACTAGCAATAGAGATATTGTTGCTGGGGAATAGTCGAGAAAATACAATAGCTAGAACCTTTTAATTCATTTCCGGGTTGAGATCTCCTTGCATCAAATTGTGATGCGGCCCTTGCGACTTGGCGGAATATGAAGCAACCCATGCGCGTATATAACTAAGTTAACCAGGGACCCATACCTGCTCTGTAGCCCATTAAAAATTGTCCATGAAACTGATCACGTCGAGAAAGAGCGTTGTTGTAACCCAGAACCCGTTGTTGCTGTAGACTTTGATATTGCCTAAAAGGGTAAAGTCTGGCGGACTATTCTGGGCGGATGATCTTTCATCCAAGTTCCTCCGCGAAAACGAATCGACAACAATCAAAAGAAACCGCGCGGAAATTCAACGCTACGCGATTGGAAAAAAGGCCCCACGGACCCAAGACCGATTCCCTACCGCTGTAATTACCGCTTTGCGCAGTGACCGCCGCCATGAATAATCCTCCTTTGCAGCCGAACTACCGTGGCTATACACAAGCCCATCATCGCTCACCCGCCACACCTCGTCGCGGTCCGCCAATGCATGGTTTGTATTTCTTTTGCAAGAAACTTGTCCTGTTTGCATATATCTAATCAAGTCTACGAAAGGTGGAATGCCCGGTCCAAGCCCTCACCAGCAGGGCCCTGTCCCAACTCCTCAGGCCATGGCGAGGCGCGAACCTGGAGTCCCGAACGACGCTGCGCTTCGAAGGAGTCGCAAGCCAACAGACAAGAATATTCCCGATGGAATTGAGGATGCGATTATCGGCGATGGCGTACAGGAATACAAGAGTCTTCGCGACATAGAGAAGCGTCTTGATTCTGCCATGATTAGAAAGAGACTGGATATCCAGGATTCTGTGAACCGGACAGTGAAAAAGTATCGCACTCTACGTATTTGGATCTCGAATACCGCGGAGAATCAGCCGTGGCAGCTGGGTGCTGATCAGAATGGAACCGCCCCGGGGTCCGGGAAGTATAAAGTGAAGATTGAGGGTCGATTGTTGGACGATTACAGCGACCCAACTATTCCCGACGATAGTGACGATGAAGGTGAAGGGGATAACGCGACAAGAGATGAGGACGCAATGGAACAAGATGAACCGGAATCCAAAAAGAGGAAGAAGATCACACCGACTGTCCCGCGAAAACGCCTCTCCCACTTCTTCAAATCCATCACTATCGATCTCGACAAGACCTCACACACTAGAGGAGACGAAACTACAACAATCGGTTGGAATAAACCAAATCTGCCTCCCAACGTTGTAACACTACCACCAAGTGCCGACTTCGACTCTTTAGAATTTTCCCGAACCTCAGAAGATAATCTCAACGCCACGATTAACCTGACGAGGGATGAGAACCCAGATCGCTTCAAGCTCAGCAAGGAACTGGCTGATATTCTCGATGTGGATGAAGAAGCCCGTGGTGGGATAGTCGTTGGGATATGGGACTACATAAAGGCTATGGGTCTTCAAGAAGACGAGGAAAAGAGACTGGTCCGTTGTGATGACCGCCTGAAAGCAGTAAGTGTTCTAAATCCCCTCAGTCTCGCCTCCCCTCCACGTAAGCACTGCTAATAACCCCGTTCCAATAGATATTCCACAAAGAACAGATATTTTTCCCTGCCATCCCCGAAAGCGTCACCGCCAACATCGCCCCACTGGAACCTATCAAACTACCTTACACCATCCGTGTCGACCGCGAATTCCAGGCCGACCCGACTCCAACAGTTTACGACGTCCGTGTCGCCGTCGATGACCCTCTCCGAGCCAAGATGCTCGCATTAACGACCAGCCAACGCTATCCCACAATGCTCCAAAAGATCTCCGGCCTTGACGACCAACTAGCTCTAGTTGTCCAAGCCTTACTGCACTCTAAAGCGAAGCACTCGTTCTACACCACCCTAAGCAAAGACCCTGCAAACTTCGTGACCCGCTGGAATAATAGTCAACGGCGTGATCTGGAGACTATCCTTGGTGAGGCGACCCGTGGTGGAGGGGAGGACGGCACTGGGCCTGAATTTAGGCGTGGAGGGGAGAATGGTGTTTGGGATACGGCTGTTGCGAAGGAGGCTGTGCGGTATATGCTTGCGAAGCCTGATGTGCCTCAGCATTAATTAATTAATTACTGAACGGAAAAGGTGCAAGGGGGTGGGGTATGGCGATAATTCGCCGGTGTAATAGTCGGTGACTTCTTGGGATGCTATTTTGCAACGGAGCAAGCTCTTTGGGGCTCAAAGTTCCCTGTATTTTGAAGCGCTTGAACTTTCCATGTTCCCCAGATCAGATTTCTTTTCGAGAAGCAGGGTGTTGTACTTTATGTATCTGTATTAGGAGTTACGCGCAATGGAAGAGGATTCCCTTCATATTTCACTAAGATTATCCATTACTACCTGGTTCATTTCATCATATATCGCATGTAACGAGAAAAAAAGGAAAGAGATAGAGGAAAAAGGTAAAGGTAAAGAATAATATGCATTGCCATCCTCTGTTTAAAAAGAACGCCGTTGCTATTTCCCTCACGAAAACATAAAAACATGAAACCTTGTCTTGTCATCTATTAGCCCTTGAACGGAAAAGACCCAGAAAGCCCGGAATTATTGACATAAGAGAAGGAATAGTAAATAGGTTATTAGGGTTGTCACTTCATGTCACCCCCTGCGTCTCCGAGTGCTCGCCCGTCCATCAACCTCCGCGGAAGTGGTATTTGTCTTCTCATCTGAGTCGACTAGACCTCCGTTGATGAACAGCCGATCCTCTTCCTCCAGCTTCGCTGCCGCATCCAACACAACATCGTTCTCCAGGATTTCTAGCGCGCTTTTCTCAGACTTGCCCTTCTCAGCGGCAGCAGGTTCATTGAACCTGGCCATCACAGTCGCGATCATCTTACCAAACCAGTAGAAATTCAACGAGTTCAGGATCAAGTTACTGGTGAGATAAGTAAACGCCAACCATACTGGGACGCCGTCGTCGGTGTACTGTGCGAATCTCGCGATTTCGGCGTTTGCTTTGGCGCAGACCTGGTCAAGGCAAAGAACGCCATCCCGGTGACCAAATACTACGCTGCTGAGCTTTACCGGTTCCTTGAGGGAACTGACAGCAGCGCCGGGGGAGAGCCAGAGAGCCTTCCAAACGTCAATGTAGACTAGGATAGACTGCCAGGAACCCCAGACTAGGCGGCAGGAGAAGAAGACAGCGAGAAGAACCATGCCGTTGTACCACTGTGCCCGACTGCCGGTCATATTGACTTTATCGAAGAACCAGTGGAAATTGAGAAACGGGCTGGAGAGCTCGTAGAGGATGAATGTTGGCCCATAGAAGTTCAGGAACGGCCTCTGAAAGTAATATCCAGTGTTAGAATATATCCTGATTCATGAATAGAGGTTTGTGTCGCGCACTTCCCCAACAAAAAAGGGCCGAGGCATAGGGAAGGAAGAAAAACAAAGAAACAGGCACTCACAAATCCAAAGCTAAACACCCACAGCGCACTAACAGCATGAAACCATAGCCCGGGCCCAAAGATCTTGAAATGAACTGTACTGATCATCAAATCCCAAAGGAAATATCCCGCCGCCACGGCCTGCACCAGACCTCCGGCGCCGGTATACCCATACACCCGCTCACCGGACGTCATCCCGCTCCTCTCCTTATCCACGCGCATCACCCATAACGCAAGCACATTAACGAGCGTGCTCTGCACAAGTGACACAACATGTACATTCCAGTTGAGCCTTGTCCGCCTTGGGAAGTTGGGGTAGATGGAAGGGAACAGCGCGGAGGAGACGCGAGGAGCTACGACGGAGTAGGCGAAATGGTAGAGAATAAAGGCGAAAAGGAGCTCATGGATGTGAAATGGGAGAACTGGGAGGGAGAGATATGTGGATAGAGGTTCGACGAGGCTTTGGAGCCATTGTGGTGGTGGAGGGACAGGATCCAACATTGTTGGGAACTTTGTTGGGACTGACTGCGGCGGTTGCGGGAAGGGTTCGTCTTATTTTCTAGGCATGAGAGGCGGTCTGCTGGAGGTTAACTGAGTAAGAAATCCATGATAGTAGGAGGAGGAGAAAGAAGAGAAGAAAGAGAAGAGCAGAGGGAATAAGCAAGAGGGAGAAGAGGTTCAAGATATATTTTGGTCTGGTGCCTCATTCGGACATCATGAAGTAGACCAGCACCCTTCGGTACCGAGGGGATCACATGACTGGCTGCCTAGCAACCAACAAAGTGAAGCTCTAGCTTTCAACATGACGATATCAAATGACCAATTTTGAGAGTCATTTAGTCAAATCCACAAAGAAATACGATCTACTAGCTGGAAGAAGACACGGTAATTTGTTAAAAGAATATTGATAAGTACTAACATAAGCTATAAAAAAAGAAGGAAAAAAAGAGGTGATCCATATAACCAACTAATCCATCAAAGCAATGTTCTCCTTCTCCAGCTCCATCCTAGTTCCTGTGCCCGCTAGAAGTAAAATAACGCTATCAAAGAGGGAATCAAAGCCCGAAAATCATAATGTGGTCGTGAGTATTTAGGAAAGAAAGAAAGACAAAAGAAAACCATACTCCTGCAAGCGCCGTTGTGGTAGTAGTTCGGGTTCATCATTCCACCTTTTCGCTGAGATCACTTCGCACGTCTGTCCCAAGACCACTGTCGCTATGATGTCCATACATGACAAGCTCCCCTGCTGTCAGTTTGGGTGGCGGCTCTAGTGGTTCTAGTTCATCATGCCCCGGCTCTGCATTCTCACGAGACCCGATGAGCGCGACGGTGGTGTCTTCTTGCGACTCATCCCCACTACCCTCAGCATACTCGTCGCTTTCATGCTCGCTTTCCTCCAATATCGAGTCATTTCCAGCGTAGCTTGACTGCTGATCGGTAGAAAGGCGGCTACCGGTCACGTAGGACATACTATCCGTGAATGTACCTGTGTAGCTTGACCTTCGCTCGGTACCAGCGTCGCTGTCGTCCCCGCTATGATCTTCATCCTCTTCGTTGAAGACTTCATTTTCCTTGTTGGCCAACGAGCTTCGGCTGCCCCAAGAATGCTTTCTGGCGGGATAACTGGATTTCACGGAATGACTGCGTTTAAGGTTGCCCAGTCCACTGCTGTTGCTTGGGGCCAGAGCGAGAGGTCTGTCGGGACCTTTATTACCGGTCATATTGCTCAGACTGAGGATTCTTCTTTCCTTCCCGGCGTTGGATACTGTTGAACCTCCGTTTGATCGCGCGGGAGTTCGCCGTTTAAGTGCCATACCGACAGTGTTGCTCAAGCTGCTGCCTTCCTTCGCCGTAGCAGCGCTTCCTCGGGTGACGGTGCTTGAAGAACTTGGCACCCTTTTCAAATTCATGTCCTTGGTGGTGCTTGGTCGGGTTACAAGGAGGCTTCGAGCATGGTCCAGGGCACCTTCGACAATCCTCCGTTCCAGACCCTCGGCGCGATCCTCCATGAGCTGCATCTCCTCTCGTCGAATCTTCAATGCAGTCTCAAGGGCGGAGAGGTCTTTCGCCAGTTTTGTATTCTGTTTGCTGAGGGTTTCCTTCTCCTGCTTCAAGTCGTGGACATCGTGACGGAGGGCGTCCTTTTCTTCGTTCAAGTCGACTATCTCTGCCTCTACTCTTTCTTTCTGTGCGAGATTCCTTTCCACCGCAAGAGCTGTTTCCTGGGCCTCCTGTTTCCGGCTTTCATGGTCTTCTTGTGTAAGTCGTGACTGTGTTGCGACCATCTCGCTCACTTCCCGAGAAGTAGCAAGAACCTGTTGGTGGATCTCGTCCAGCTTATCCATGCGAGAAAATGATTTCCCAGCGTCGCTCGCATGAGTCAGCAACTCATTAAGCTTGTCGTGAACTTGCGAGTCATCGTATTTCTCTACGACGGGCTCAGCCCTGGGTGAAGGTGGGGGGGGCAGAGCTGGAAGAAGTGGAGGAATAGCTGCTGGGATGGAAGAAACACCGGTCTTAATCTCATCAATAGACTGCCTGCTATGCTCAAAGTGCTGGCCGACAACCGAAAGGATATCTTTGATCTGGCTCAATAGCTGTGGATGGAATTCATCAATCTTGGTTTCAACTCGGCCGGTACCTGCGATCGTCTTCTCTAGATCCTCTTTGGTTTGCTCATGCTGAGCTTTGACACCGGCGTGGATGTCCTCCATCTTCGTATAAGATTCATCAACACGCTGGAAAAATGTCTTTGCATCGATGCTCATCTGTTCGCAGGTTTCGGTGACGCTATTACCCATCCCACCGATGACAAGTTTCAAATCTTCGGCGATGCTCTTGGTGCTCATCACGGCGTCCAAACTCTGGGTGTCCCGTTCTTCAATTGCGGTGAATTTGGAGTCCGCTGCCGCCTGCGTATCGTCATACTTGGCAATGATGTCTCCGAATTTCTCGTCAATCCTAGCACCAAGTTCATGAATAATCGCCGCACGCGCTTCCTCTTGTTTAACCAGCGCAGCCGCATCCCTTTCTTCTGAGTCGACTTTGTTTCCCTCGAGTTCGCCGTGGGACCGTTCGAATTCGCGGTTGATAAGTTCACTGAGTTCCTTGAGGCTATCAGCCGTCGCAAAGCTACCGGAGGATTCGTTGAGTGCATCTATCGTCTTCTGCAACTCCGCGATCCCCTCTCCACTCCCTTCCAATTTGGCTTTGAGCTCATCTCGGATTTCCTCCACAACGCCCTTGGCCTCCTCAATCTTCTCAGCCAAACCACCATGCTCAATCTTTCTAGACTCAAAGGCTTGTGCGGTGAGCTCATTCTCGGCTTCAATTTTTTCTTGGAATCCTGTGACAAGTTCGCTTAGGCCGCCTATGTCAACCTTGGTGGGCAACGTTTCCACATCGGGAAGGTCAAGCTCTTCGATCTGTGTCTTGATCTCAAATATCATGGCCTCCAGAGTGTGGATATCGGACTTGACGACCTTTTCGGTACCTTCTTCCTTTTCTTCATCCTCGTCTTCCAAACCCCTGCTTCCCTCTTCTTCCCCCTGTTTATTTTGTAGACCTTCGACAGTAACCCAAATATCTTTGAGGAGAGTCTCGAGTGTACCGATGTCGGCTTTCGTGGAAAGTTCCGAGGTGTCGATTTGAGATCCCAAAGCATCTAATGATTCCTTAGATTCCTTGATTAGAGCTTCTAGGGATTCGATATGCTCAGTCTTAGCCATGTCTTCTGGCTCGGGGAAGGTAAACTCGTCGATCTTGGCCTTCGTGTTTCGAAGCAAGGTCTCGATAGCCTCAGTGTCATCCTTGGTTGCTGTAGTGGCATTCGCAGAGAACTCTCGGGTTCCGGATTCGGTGACTGAACCTTGCATGTCTTTGACCGCAGCCAAAACCTCATCCAGGTCCTCCTTCTTCAAATAGTCGCCGGCCGGTTCCGAGGGGGCTGGGTTCATGTCAATAGCCTCGACCTTGATCTGGAGCTGGGTAATGAGGACTTTGAGGCTTTCGATATCCTGAGAAATGCCACCCTCATTAGCGAGGGTGACCTCCTTTCCTTGGTTGGAATTGGCATCCGAGTCTCTCTGGGATTCATGTAGTCGTTCAATATCAGATTTGACGCTGACGAGGCCTTCCTTCAGTGTGTCTAAGATCTCGTAGCTTACACCCTCATCACTAGGTTTATTGAGGACCTTCTCCAAGTCCCCACGAATGGCATCAACTCCGTCGTTGAAAGCATCGAGTAACTCGCCTGTACTTGACACAACGCTTTCATTGCTTCCCTCCCTTTTACCGAGCGACTCTTCCTGTAAAGCATCAAAGCTCTCCTTGAGGGCCGCGATGATCTCCTCTGTTTCGACAGTGGAGTTGGGCTTCACCATGGTCATGGAAAGGGTTTCACGGAGATGCTCAAATTCTTCCTTCACAAGTTTGACGACATCCGAACTATCTCCCATCGACCGATCACTTTCCGTAATGTCTCGGATTGCGTCTAGAATCTCATCCTTGTCGTTTGATACGCCGTCACGGATAAGCAAATTGCTGAGGGATTGCCGAAGATGTTCGAATTCCTTTTCCATGGCGTCAAGAAGTTCTGGTGTATCAGGCACACCACGGGCAACAGCGGAATCAGCTGCCGACTCTGCGATTGCCTTCTCCAGATCCGACTGCAATAGCCTGAATCCATCTTTAACAGTGTCGAGGATTTCATCCTTACCCGTAACATCTGCAGCTCGGTCGACGTAAGTTTCAATTTCGGACCGGAGAACCTCAAGACCGTCTTTCACGGCATCAAGAACCTGTTCGGTGTCCCGTCCGCTGGCGGCGGAGTATTGCTGGAATTCTGTCTTCATCCCATCGACTAGGTCGTGCAGTCGCTCAAGTACTTCGCTCCCAACATTGCCGTCGATTCGGCCGGATGCTTGGTCAATGCCGGCCCGGACCGCCTCAAAGAGGTGATCCTTATCGAATTCAATCTCCCTGGTTAAAGCGTCCTGGCCTGCGAGGCCTTCTTTGACTGCGGATAAAACTTCGTCACGGGTGATTTCGGGCTCCTTTTCAGGCGCAGGAGGGTCAGGCCATTCGAATCCTTCCATACAGTCTCGAATTGTCAAAATGATCTCATCTTTCGAAATGCCATTATCAGATTCAAGTCGAGGGAAGTTGAAGCCCTCCAATCCAGTTTTAACAGCAGCGATAATTTGCTCGTGGGTGATACTCGGCTCTGGAAGCTCCCGTGTCTCGTTGGCGGGCTTGTAATCCTTGAGTCCTTCTGTCAGACAGTCCAAAATTTCATCTCGCTCGAGCCCAAAGTTCTGAAGTTCAATCTCAGGCTTATACGTCTCCCAAGCTTCCCTCACTGTTTCCAGGATTTCCTCCTTCTCGAGATTAGATCTGGGACCTTCAAGAGCTGCTTGCTGTAGGAGTGGAGACTCTGCAAGAGCGTTCTTGACAGCAAAGTACATCTCCTGACTGTCGAAAGCGGGGCGGGCAAGCTCTGTGGGGGGTTGCTGGTGAGTTTTTTCACGAATCAGGTGGTCCATATGCCCCCTTAATTCGGCGAGGTTACTTTCGACAATTTCTGCTATTTCTTCTTTCCCAAGACCTTTAGGCCCATCTGCAGTGATAGCTCGTGACATGTCGCCTTGCTCAAGCTGTCGAGCAATCTCTCTCCCCATGCCCAAAACTTCACCGCGCAATTCTCGAACTATTGCTTTGACTTCATTTGTCAGGCCTCCTCCATCGGCAACGCTACCTTTGATCCGTTTAAGCATAGCCATGATCTCCTCCATATGGGGGCCAGTGGATACGTCGGAAGCCATCTGTTTTGACCTAGAACCATCTGGTGTAGAGTTCCAATCGCTCCTGGGGGTGGAAAGATGTCCAGATCGTGGGCTTTCATGCTCAAAATCGACGTTCCTTGAGCGTACCAGTGCCCGACTTCCAGAGTTTTCCTTGACAAGATTAAGGATTTCTTCCAACATCTTAGCCATCGGGTTATCTGTGTCCTTCTCGCTCGGTCTCGATTTGATTTCGTCCATTAATTCCAGGAGCTTGTCTTGGCCTTCTTTTGTAGCCATTTCCCGCAAAACCTTTTCTAGCAATGCTATACTAGCTGAGCCGTCGGTAGAAATTGCTCCGGGAGAGGCCGTGATATCCCGCTCAATGGCCGCTGCAAAGCTGCTAGGACTGGGGATTCTGGGGAGGGTGAAGTTCTTCCTTGAACTTGGAGAAGAAGAGTCGTGAGCTTTGCTGTCAAGCGAGTACCCTCCGGTACCTGAATGGGCGTTGGGAGCAAACCTTGAGGTTATTTCTGGGTCAAGGAATTTAGAGGATAAATTGGAGACAAGCTCTTGCAGACTCTTACGGATATCTTCGTCCCGCGAGGTGGTTGCGGCCTTCAAGCTAACCAGATCCGTAGCGTTATCTTTGCTTCGTCGGCTTAATTGCGCCATCTCCCGCTGAAGGCCCGTTGCAATGTTTGTGAGACCCAGAATTTGAGAGGATAGCGCGTCTAACTGAGGCGGTCGGGGTGGCCCGGCTGAGTTGGTTATATTTGATAGTGGTGGTGATGGGTCTTCATTAGGAATTTGCATGTTCTGCAAAGCTAGCATTGTTGCAGAGGGAGGGGTATTTTCGCCCAGCAGCGGCTTTGAGAGGTACCGACTCGATATCCGAGCGTTGTTGGGTGAATCCTGTCTGCTCTCTCGTCCATTGGGAGTCGGTGTGTTCTCGCGGGGAGGAGTCTTATCCCGTGATCGGCTCCCCGATTCGATTGCAAGAGGGCGGCCGACTCTTTCCGGAGAGCGATTGTCAAGGAAGCTTGGCAGTTCCCTTGGGCTTAGGTTGTGCGTTGACTGCAAGCGCTTATGGTATTGGCCTTTAATCAGGGACTTCTCGGGTGATCCCTTCAATGGCATTGGGTTTACGGTATATGAACTTGGCGCATTCTCACGGCTTTTCTCAGCCAACGCAGCAGCCGCGGCTTGGATGTTTGCTGATGCATTGGGCCGAGTCGCCGGACTTCCCGGGTTCAATGGCAGAGGGGGGGGTGCCCGCTCCGGGTCTGAACTGTCCCACCTACGATTTGGAATTTTAAAGTTAGACTCACACTGAACTGTCTAGGAAACCCCAGAGCTGCGCTTGGGTAAAACGAAGGCCATTGAATGACATACATTGGAATAGATCCTCGAAAGCCGTCTGAGCCGGAGTGCTGGTGTCTGAGGACGAGCTCGCGATCGTGGGAATCCTCTCGGTCAACCGATGGCATGTTCGATGCCCTCTATAAATCGTACTCGACTCTTCAATCGAATTAATTCCCCACGGAATGTAACAAGATAGTCTGGTTGTGACTTGGTCACACTCGCAACATTGCGGGAATGCGAACAACGAGGGGGATTCTTTCTTTCGTTGAAAAATATAGTAACTCTTTTTTATTTCTCTGAGAAATAAGAACAAGGTGAAGTAGTTTGGATAAAAAAGCGGGAGTGGAGTATATGGTTTTCTTTTGAGAAGATAGATAAAACGGTGGAGTTGATCGAGGGAGGAATGTTGTTGACCATAAACATCAACAACTTCGACTGACGAGCTCGAACAAGAAAAGTAAACAAACAACAAGGATCATTTTTGGTTGGTCAACGGGAAGTCACTCATCTCCCAAAAGGAGAAACCTCCCCAAACAAGTTAGATTCTCCGCCATCGGCAAGTTGACCAATCATACAGGGCACACACACAAAATCCAACCCCCATCGTCAAAAGCTGCCACACACAACAACCAAAAAAGAAAACGAAGAACGTCTTCGAACTTCGAACTTCGAACGACGGACACGACTTTCACGACCCTTTTCGACAACCCGTAATTCTCATCGACCTCCGGAACTTTCGCCATGAAGTGTATGCCTCTTTTTACCTATCTGGAAATTAACCCTTGCTGGAAATCTGAAGAGCTGACAATGGGGGGTTAAACAGTCATGAAAGTGGGCCGTGTGGCCATCATCACCAGAGGCCGATATGCCGGAAAGAAGGTACGACAGCATTCTGATTTCAGTGTTATAGACCTGGGCGGAGATAGAAAAGAGAAGGAATACGGATAGAGGAGAGAAATGGAATCGCAGTCTCGACCTTTACTCCTTATTCTGGATCTCACACATACGCACACAAAAGTTGGAGGTATAAAAAAACTAACCACCCACCTCTCGCGCGCACAGGTCGTCATAATCCAACCCTACGACGTCGGCTCCAAAGCCCACCCATTCCCCTACGCCCTCGTCGCCGGCATCGAGCGCTACCCCTCCAAGGTCACCCGCGGAATGGGAAAGAAGAGGATGGAGAAGCGCAGCAAGATCAAGCCGTTTATCAAGACGGTCAACTACAACCATCTCATGCCTACCCGGTACACACTCGAGCTTGAAGGATTGAAGGGTGTTATCACGAACGATACGTTCAAGGAGGTGTCGCAGCGGGAAGAGGCCAAGAAGACTGTCAAGAAGGCCCTTGAGGATCGGTACACCAGCGGGAAGAACAGGTGGTTCTTTGCTCCTCTTAGTACGTTTACTCTATTTTCTTCGAAGTCCAGTATTGGAGATTGGGTTACTAACCGTTGTTTTACAGGATTTTAAATGCTTTTTTCTTATCTACGGGGGTTGTGCGGTCGTCGGGGAATGTTGCGGTTAGCCGTGTGTGCATAAGAAACTACCATAGTGAAATGGAGCAATGCATAACAGGCTAGAAATTTTATCAAAAAATTCAAAACAGATCTTTCTCCAGGATTTCCTGAATTTCCTTGATTTCATCCATATGAAGGAACTATATCTCCAGGATACTCGTCCGAGCTCACAATCAGCGCACTACCAGACATATGTGATGCACCTGGCATCCCAGTTACCCTCTGGGGGGGAGCCATGGCTAATTTTCGTTCTCCTCATCAAATTGGAAACTACGTTTAACAGCCCGCCGTTCGGTTCTAATATATACCCAAACATCAGTGAACGGGTAGTAGTAGGTCCCACCACAATCTCCGTCTCATACTAGGATAACTATCCACCGCATCCTCCCGCTCCCTTTTGCTCCTTCTATGCCATCGCCTCCAAATGAGGGAAGTAGTACCGCTACAAATACTTCTCTCCTGAGGTTACCAACAAGAGAATATCAAGAGGCCAGCGAAACCCATCCCAACCCGGCAACCCAGACCACCTTTAATATTTACTATACCTAGCAGCAAGTAATAGAGAAGAATAGGACGAAGACCTCCTTATCATCTTTCCCTTTCTCGCTTAGATATCGGTCAACCCATCATCATATGTCCCAGAAACCCAGAAACCCAGAAACCCGTGAACCATCATCTTAAAACCGAAGATCATATGCAAAAAATTTCAACCCAAGCTACCAGAGCTGCAGCAATCCTTTTCTTTAACGGCAATAAACCCGAGCGTAGTATTTACTTTCCCCCTTGGGATGGTATGCGACACATGATGCCGCGCTTAAAGCAGGTGTTTGTTACACCGGGCCGAACCGGGACGACCTGTTTTTTCCCCTTCCTTCTCGTGCCATTTATGATTTCCGATAATAGCTCGAGGCGCACGGGCCGGCACTGTAAATAAGCGTCTGTAGAATAGATATAGGCTAAATTAATGACATCTAATAATTCTCACCGGTGTAGGATTACGTCGTGTCGTTAGTTGTTGATTTCTTCGTATCTTTTTTTTTTCTCCGAAAGAAAGCTTAAAAACTCCTGTACATCTTTCCCCCGAAACGGGCAGGTCTAGATATCATATACGTATTTATCTGGTTTCTACCCACGTCTACACGTTTGGACCGTTGGCGCCTAGATAACGAATGCTGGGCAACGGGAAAGACGGGAAGGGGGAAGAAAGGGTCTGATCGAAACCTGAGACATCTGAGGAAGGGTATCTAGCTTGCTTGGATCCCCGTAGGCGCATGCAGAGGGCTTAGTCCAGACTATGGCGCGAGATGCAGAGTAGGGTTTGGTAAAGTGGAAAAGTGGGAAGGAGGAATGAGTTGATGAAGTTTCTGCATTTGCTCATTCTTATTATGGGAGCTATTTTCCTTCTCTCTTTCTGCTCTACGGATATTACCGCTACGATCAAGAGTAGGGGAAAGGAAGAGACTGAGGTTATCACATGAAATTGCCTCTGATCGAAGATCAAGAGGCGACCTTTTTTTAAAGCATCGAAAAGCGATGCTCTGATCTCGATGGTCGAGAGAAAATAAAATCAATCACATGTGACAGCGACAGGACAAAAGAAAGTCTAGATCTTTAGACTCTTTAAACTTCCATGTCACTTTGTAGTGACTTTTTCGACGATGCGCTTCGCTACGACTCAAGGCGAATCATTCGATCATCTCCGTCGTTGATAGGAAAGGAAAAGGATAGAGAGCTATGCCCCCCCACCTTCACATGAAAACCATCACTGCTGTATTGAGAGCTCATTTCCTTTCTTGTCAAGAGGCTGTGAAATTTCTGCGTTTTCCTTTGTGCCTGTCAACATCAACAGCGTCGAGAATCGAGGTTATTGTACTCCATAGTGGCGAAGGGAGTGTGAAAAAGAGACGAACAACATCCTATCAGCGGCAGATACGAGCTGACGCCACCAAAGGATAGACCACCACTGAACAGCAGGAGTAGTAACTATCTTTATCTGCAACATCACAATCACATGTGAACCATGCCCCTCCAAACCTTGGAAAACGGAGATATACGCCTGCCATTGACCAATGGTTGGTGGTTCCTTCTCTTTCCGCTTTGATAAACCTTGATAACGGTTTTGTTCTCTTCGCTGCAAAGTGATGGAAGGATGATGCAAAACAAGGTGATCGGATCAAAGCGCGAGTCCCTTTCTCCTGTCTATATCAAGCCCTTCATCCCCCTGTTTTCTTCTCTTTTCTTCTTCTTCTCCTTTTCCTCCTCTTCCTCTAATAGAACCAGTCAGGCATACATATATACCCACACACATATATACAGCTCTTCTCGATAGAGCCCACTTGGACACTTCATAACCATCTTCATTGGTGACCCTCTTTAACCTTCTCCGTACTTGATGCCCCACGCAGTCAGAGATATGGGAGACCCAACACCAGCTGTCAACGGCGAGACCTCGCCTTACCACTTCCTAACGGTACTTACCCTTCCTTCAATCTGGATAAAGATTCCCAGCTAACACCATCCAGCATCTCACCTCCTATCCCGTGGTGAACGATTCCATCACCACCTTCAAAAACAACCCATACGGCCAAAAGTCCCTCAACCTGGCCGACCAGGGTTACTCCAACTTCGCAAAGCCCGTCCTCCCATACTTCTCAAGGCCATATGGCATCGTTGCTCCGTACCTCGAAAAGGCCGACTCTCTCGGTGACCAGGGCCTCTCTCGATTCGACCACACCTTTCCCATCGTCATGGAGGACACCCAGACCCTGAAGAACAAGATCGCCGGATACGTTACTTTGCCGATCCGGGTTGCTGACGATGGCAAACATTACGTCCTCGACACGTACCGGGACGAGTATAAGAAGTGTGGCGGGAATGGGCTCTTTGCTGTCGGAAAGGCCTTCGTCAACACAGGCTTGTTGGTTACGTCCGATTCTCTGGCCTGGGTGAGCTCGTTTTTGGGGGCCAAGAAGGAAGAGGCCAAGGCCTCTGTCAACAACTCGGTCAACAACGGAGTGAACAACCATTGAGGTCGGATTCCTGCTAGAGAAGCTCTGATCATTACGTCCTCTCTCCTCCTTCCGGATATACCCGACGTAAGGTTGCGTTTGTCCTGGCGGAAGAAGAAAAAAAAGATAGACCTTTTTGGATGGTTGGATTAGTTCCTCTTTTGGCTTTTCCTTTCTTCTTTTCGGATATTTCCTCGCCGATAACATGTCTGTGGAGTCAGCATGATACCATTAAAAACTGTTCTTGTCTCTGGGTTGGTCATTTTGCAGCGGTTTTTGGCTTTTTATCTCACAGCTCTTCCCTTTTGACAATTTCCCTACTTTGCCTCGATAGATATTTTTAACTTCAAAAACAAACTAGGTCCTGTAACTCCAAACCGGGCTATAACCACATGCATCTTCCACCCTGTGAATCTTCTCTGTGAATCCTGTCGTGATTGGTGGTAAGCATTCAATGTCAACCCCCAAGGAACCTTTGGCTCTCCGCCTGGAAGATGAATAGGTACCTAAGCCAAGTAGGTACCAACACTATATCGTAAATAGGGCCCGGCTAACAATCGCCTTTGGTTCTCGGGTATTCAAACTAACGAGTCACTCGGTGCGATAGTAAACATCTCCGTATCTGGATAAAGAACACATCCCCAGTACTCAATTACCCCTTAAACCGGTCCACTATCATCGGGCTTCCCCCATATGAGTCTGATTCCAGCCTAGCCATGATGTCTTATCCGTGCAATTCATTTCAGACGTCATTCTGCAAGCGAAAGAGGCTGGTCTTTGTTTTCTTCTAAGGAAGCATTCTGATGGGCATGGAAAGAATAATTCCCTCCACAGGCTGAGTCGAGAGTGGTTGGGGCGAGGAAGACGATGTGGGAGTAAGAGGCGGGCGGTATCGGTACGAGAAGCGCCATCACATGATTTCCGCTCACAATATCCCGACACCCCATGATCGATCGGTCGGGTATCTCATCTCAGATCCAAATCTTCATGATCCTCCTCATCGGAGTCAGTGATGGTTTTTAACAGCATCCCTGCTGGGTATTCCAAGCTAACTCCAGAGTTCTTAGCAGAAAATCCACCTTTGCGCTATAAAAACTGTTGAACGTTCAGAGTTTTGATAGTTTGGTTTTCGGCTTTCTTCTGTCTCTCACATGAATACGGAGATTGGACGTCTTCAAAATGTTCCCCTCAGTTAACTGTTATTGAAAAGCTGGGGAAGTCTCTTCTTCAAAGGCTTGGATTTAAATTTCTTTTCATCGTCGAGTCGAGTTATTCATATTTTCCCATTATATCCTGTGCACTGCACCGCCGAAAGGGCTGTTTGAAACCTTCGGCGCATTCCACCACTATCAAAGAATGGCTCTCAATAATTCATTCTTAAAAGACGCCTCTGGTTTCTGGCCCAGAATCTGCAATGAATACCCCCCGGGACTCATTGACGTCGGCGTGACCCTGGCCTGTCAAATTGTGGGCTTCTGGATCCCCTCGACGCTGTACCTGGCGCTAGACTTGACCTTCCCCAACTTCTCCAACAGGCACAAACTCCAGTCCGAACGACGGCAGCCTAGTTGGGCCTCGATCAAGGAATGCATCCAGCAGGTCTTCATCGGAAACGTCGCCTCCACCATTTTCCACCTCGCATTGAATTACTTCGGCAGCAACTTCCAATACTCCTTATTCACAATCAGTCCGGAATACCCTACGCTTTGGGAACTCGCCACCGATTTCATCTACGCCCTCACTCTCCGCGAAATCCTCTTCTACACCTTTCACCGCGCCCTTCACCACCCTAAAATCTACCAACACATCCACAAACAGCACCACAAATTCACTGCCCCAATGGCTTTCTCCGCTCAGTACGCCCACCCTATCGAACAAATCCTCGCAAACATCGCCCCCATCGTCGTCCCGCTCGCTCTGACACACGCACATATCCTCTCCTTCGCGCTGTTCTTGACATCGCAGCTGGCGGAGACGTCGAGCGTGCATAGTGGGTATGACTTTGCGCATGCGAGAAAGCATGATCTTCATCATTCGAAGTTTAGGATGAATTATGGCGCGTTGGGGGTTTTGGATTGGGTCTTGGGGACGGATATTGAGGGCTGGGATAAGCCGGAAGGGAAGAAGAAGGCTTAAATGAGCCTTTTCTAAGCTACGTGATAAAAGAGGAGGATGGATGAATGTTGAAGCAGTGCATTGAACGGAGTGATATCATGAATGAGAACATAGCAGACACAAATATATGTATATAAAGAGCATCTAACGAAAATATCAAGAATTTATTCCCCTATTTCTACAGAGTTTAGCTGGCAGCTTTTCTCGATATTTCTTTCTTCCCTCCCTCCATTTTGTTGGCACAGCGAAGCGGCAGGAAAGTCTCGATATCCATCTCGATATCCATCCCGATATCCACGATGATCAGGTCTGTGATCGCAAACAAAAAATTGCTGAACCTCGGCTCATCAGCTGCGCTGAACTAACCGTAAATAGACTAGCTGATTTAACCCCCGTCAACTGAGATCCACGGTTCATGCTCATATAATCCATTGGTTCTTGCCGCACTTCGAGGCGGGCGATATGCAGGAGCTTGAGCTTCAGTTCTTTAATTCTCTCGATGATAGCAATAATGGGGACTTCCTACGGATACTATCCCGAACGCGGATGCTGTCAAGATCTCCAAGCAGCTGCAAGTTTCAGCACACAATCACCCCGTATTGCAGGGTTCAATTCCACTCAATGGCAGTAGTCAATGCACCTGGAATGAATCATGATAAGTTCCGGCGCCAGGCATCCCTTCCATATCAAGCTGCATGGGAGCCTGAGGATTGATTGATAATTGCCTATCTTACGCTTTTTTTCTTCCTTTCACACCTGTTGATGATGGTGAATTCGAGCACCTGGAACCCCGCTTATGAATTGATTGGGTTGGGGAATGGGTTTGATGTAGCTGAGCTTCGGATCATAGCCACAAACCCACGCGCATATATAAATTGTGCTGGTTGCACGAACTTGATATCCTTTCTTATAGGTAAAGGCAGGGTGGGACATTCCACCTGAGATATGATCTATGATCTGAAAATTTCCCACAATTGAGTTGTCCAACCTCAGCCTCTTGTATCCGTGCCAGTAATAACGCCGAAAGTTTACAAGCCGGTTGACGAAAAAAACAGAATATGGCTCCGAAACGCCCCAGGATGAAGGAACACCGTATCTCCGCCGTCGGCGCAGCGGGTGCTGGAAGGAGATGTCTAATCTCCCAGTATATCTGCGGGTATTTTCCCGAGGACTACAGTGGCTGTAACTGCACCCGTAGGTTAGGGGAGGGACAATCTCTGAACCTGGAAAACCGCCCTCAACCAACCCACTTCCTACCTACTGAAACTTCTATCCTTCTAATATATAAAAAGTAATGGAAGACTCCTACAGAAAACAAGACTCCGTCGACGGCGAACCCTGCCTCGTGGAGATTCTGGATATCCGGTGCCCGGAAGGATATCAGGCTATGTACGAAGTTTATATTCAAGACTCTGAAGGGGTCATGCTTGTCTATTCGATTAAGGATCGGAAGTCATTCGAGGCGATACGGACTGAACGGGAGAAAGCCCTCACTGTGAAAAGGGCCAAGGGGATGGGGGAGGATGTGCCGATGTTGATTGTGGGGAATAAGGCTGATGATATAACGGAGAGAGCTGTTGCGGTAAAAGGTGGGTTAGAAGACCCAGGGGTGAGGTGATATTGCTGAAAGATTTTCGACTGACTGACTCCGCGATGTGGTTGTATAGAAGGAGAAGACCTAGCAAAGGAGCTAGGATATCCCTTCATAGAAGTGTCGGCGAAAGAAGGCACGAATGTTGACCATGCATTTGCCGAAATCCTGCGTGCGGTGCATCAGCATAAGAAGAACAAGGAGGAGCAAGAGAAGGCCCAGGCGGATGAAAAGGAGAAGGAGAGTAAGAAGAGCTTCGGATGCTGGAGGGGTAAGAATTGCGTTGTTATGTGAGAAAGGGGAGGGAAGATACGGTAGCAGGCGTTTTTATTATTAAAGAGGCGTAGTAGGCGTTCTTTGGTATTTTTATCGTTTGAAGTTACTGTATGGTCACTCGCGCCGGCGTATGCAAAGTTGAAATGACTGATTTTATGATCCGCAAGCAAGTAAATGGGAAGAACGGGTTGACTGGCAGTAGGTACCTCCTTTCATACCAGCATTGCCGCCATTCTTAAAAGCAAGGGATTATTTTCATTGATTAGTATATGAAACCAGAAGGAGTTCTGGACACTCTTTGTAGTATTAGGAATATTTATTCTCTAAGAGAATACATAGGGGTCATTATATCACGTGTTTGAACAGAGGCACTGCTATCGTCGACCGATACAAGGCTCTTGCAATGAATTCAACCGGTTCTTCTAAAGTCTGCGGCCGAGGAGATTCCGGGTCGGCTGTATTATGCTCTGACGTGAAGTAAAACGGTTGGATCTGGGTCGGTCAGCTGGTCTCCGAGATGAACATTGAAGATGGACGATCTGTTGGACTAGTTATACCACGGAGTGAAGTGCTCTGCTCTATAGAGAAGGTAACGGGAAGAACTTGGGCCCTGGCTAGCCAGAAATGTTAAAATTTCAAGAAACCGTCCACGGAGGAGCTATTGGAACCTTGGACCCTTGTTGGATATGATGGACATTGGATAACGTTCTTCAATACTTCTCTTTACTTCATGAAGTTGAACTTATGTTATGCAATAGCCGGTGTACTATTATAGGAATTGAAATTTTATACGGCACTCAGTTACACACCAGTTTGTTGGTTCCTGAGGAATGGAAGAGAGGACATTGTGGTTGTGGTAGAATGGGAAGAATGCGGACAGTTGCATCCAGCATGAATGGTGAGGCTTGGTCTCATTGTTGAATTGGGGCGCTTAAAACGCTTTTCTCCAAGTCGGAATCCCTAAGGCGTATGTCGGTAAATTCAAGTCCATCTTTTCCTGTGGTCAGAGACGCTTCCTAGTTCGTATTGATACGATCTCTTCATACCGCCGGCAGTAGTATTGTCTTTCTTTTTCGCAGTGAGCATTATTAGCCTTGATGTTCACGCAGATCCTTTTTCAGGACGAGGCAGATCTCGGTGTACAATCTTCCTTTAATTCCCTACCTTAATGAGGTCATTGGAATGCTAAACAGTGAGCTTTCGGATATGATGTTTATGGGATATTCGGTCCAGGAAACCGTTGATCGCCAACCTTGGAAGACATTATATATCACGTGGTGCACCGGGGAACGGGCATTCCTGCAGCCGACCGTTCCGACGTATTATATAATACCCGTCTTGGTCATGATCTCATAAAACGCTCTTGATACTCTTTCTCCACGGCACTCGTTTCCTTTGCGCGAGAAAGAGATGGGATGGAATGCCTGAAGGCTGTTGACCAAGTAGGTTTTCTAGGACACTGTCAGAGTCGGCAATCGGTACCGGTCGGTCTGCGCATGGAGATATGGGGATCACCCCACACAGCCACACCCTAGGAGGAAGCCAAGGCATTTGGTAACGGAGATGTTTGGCCCGGTTGACTCGGCGATGACATGACAGACCATGTGGCAGTTCTCAGTGGGCGAGAGGAGGCTCACGACGTCACGGGAGTCGATTGGGAGGGGTCTCGAATGCTGAGAATGGAAATCGCAAAGAAAATTCGGGGGCTGTGCTGCCATGGGCGCAAGGATTGAAAGGGGTCTTGCTGGGGGTTGTAACCCGATCGGATTCACTCAACCAGCATCTGGCAACTTGCAAGTTCCTCAGATTGTGATGAGGTTGACAATCGGCCAGCAACCGTGCTGTGGATGACATCACGTAAGGCGGAGACCTGGAATCGAACAATGGGGTCGAGAGAGATAGAGCAAGGCTTGGTCTTGATGCTCAAAACTGTTATCATCCAGCCGACAAGGCTGGTGGTAGTTATGTAGAGTGATTAGTGATGGTCGTTTCTGAGTAGCAACAAGGGAAAAGGAGGAAATTACCCCCAAGCATCAGGCCACCCATCTGCCATCTGTAGACAGTCAACGGTTGGTTCCAGCAACAAAAGACCACAGAGAAGCTCTTATTTCAGGCGGCAGAGAGAAAGCAGAGCAAACACAGCCTCTCAGGTGACCGTAGTTAAGCACAACCAAGGCTCAGTAAACGCCAACAACAAGCTCCACAGCACTATCTCGTACTCGCAAAAAGAAGGAACGCCTGATCTTAACGCTGTGGAGAACTGACATGCAGCCGGAAATGCCAAAAAAATTAAAAATAAAGGGTCAAAGATATAAAGAAGCACGTTCCCCCCCATGATCAAGAGGGAGTTTCCAACACATTGATTAATTATCATATTAATATAAATTATATCTTGAAACTTGGACGTCTTCTAATTAATTCATATCAATCGAAGTTCTTTGACCCAAACAAACGGAGTGTCACGGGTTTCCTTTCCAGACTAGCTTAAGTACCTGAAGCATCATCACCTTCTCCGCACCTCCAAACATTCAACTTCATCGCATCAACCACCACAAAAACACCAGATTAAACAAACCAATATCTAAGAAGCAAAGATAAAGATGTCGACTACTCAGAACGGAAATGTTGCTGATGGAAAAGCTCCTGTTTCTTCGGAGCCTTCCACAACAACACCTAATCCAGCAGTCGGCTTTCGATCAAACAACAACGATAGAACCGTAAAGGTTCAGCCAGCGAGGTTGGAAGACCTCCAGCCGACATATGCGCAGACTCTGCCAGTTAACAACGATAACCCTGCTGCCCATGGCTGGTATGCGTCCATGAGTAAGTTCTCTGTATTGCAAGCTGTTATTCGCGTCGCAATCGCTAATCAACCTTAGTCCACGGTCTTGGCGGTGTCGTCGGTTTCCTTGGAGCCATTCCCTGCTGTATCTGCTGCCCCAATCCCTTTAAACCCGTCAGCCAGGGTGAAGTGGGCCTCGTTTCTAAGTTCGGTCGTTTCGAACGCGCCGTCGACCCCGGTCTCGTCAACGTCAACCCTCTTAGTGAGGAGCTGCGCACCGTTGACGTCAAGATCCAGATCGTGGAGGTTCCGCGACAAGTCTGCATGACCAAGGACAACGTTACTCTTAACCTCACGTCCGTCATCTACTACCACATCACCTCTCCCCACAAGGCTGCGTTTGGTATCAGCAACGTCAAGCAGGCGCTGATGGAGCGCACGCAAACTACCCTTCGTCACGTCGTCGGTGCTCGCGTGCTCCAGGACGTTATCGAGAGACGCGAAGAGATCGCTCAGTCCATTGGAGAGATAATCGAAGAGGTCGCAGCCGGCTGGGGTGTTCAGGTTGAGTCGATGTTGATCAAGGATATCATCTTCAGTGACGACCTCCAAGATTCCCTCTCCATGGCCGCTCAGTCCAAGCGTATCGGTGAGAGCAAGGTTATCGCTGCCCGCGCCGAAGTCGAGGCCGCCAAGGTATGTTATATTCCCAAACCCAAACCGTCTTCACACTGGTCGATCACTAACTCTTTTCACAGCTCATGAGAATCTCCGCCGACATCCTTTCCTCCGCTCCCGCTATGCAAATCCGCTATCTCGAAGCGATGCAAGCCATGGCCAAGACCTCGAACAGCAAGGTCATTTTCCTTCCCGCAACACCCAACCAGACTGTTCAGGACCAAATCAAGGTCGCAGACGACGTGGGTGAAGGGCCAAGCTCATATGGTGCCGCTGCTGGACAACCAACCGAAGGCGGAGATGGCGGATTCCAGCAGGCATTGAACGCCCGCGTGATGGAAAACATCTAAGCGCTTAAGACTGTCTTCGTGATGGTTCGATTTCTTTGCTTTTTCTTTATCTTTAGTCTTATCCAGTCGATACCCTGTTTTAACTACCTGTTGATGTGATGAGTTGTTTCTATATTGTTACGTTTTTTCATATACCCGTATTTTGTTTTTCTGTCGCTACCTGATAAATACCCCGATGATGGAAGGAATGGGACAAGACTAATGCTGGTGAAGGTTGATACGCTTTTCCTTTTTTCCCCCATATTCTTATCCGTCTAATCCCTTCTCTTCATTCTCATTCAGTCTTTTCCTAACGTGAAGAGATGAGAAAAGCCCAAGACCATCAACATAATATTTGTTAAAATAATGTTAATAAGAATTTGAATCATGGATTATCCCCCCCCCTTATCGCACTCGATTCGTAAAACTAATAATCATTTCACGTCAAGGCAACCGCTCGAAGGAAGAGGCATTGATGACTCCAAAAAGCGATGACATATCCACAATCGGAACCTGGTCCCATCGGAGGTAGGATCTATCCGTCCTTTCATATGAGATAAATCTTCCGAACGACAATTATATATCGATGTTGAAAGGATTTACCAGTTGGGGTCCTAAATGTGGACAGGTCTTCACATAAATTCGGAGGTCCTTCTTTCTCGGCTCTAGGTACATCACTGGCGGGCCCACTCCCCATCGCTGCCTAATTCTCGGCCCCACACGATATAGATCTTGCCGATGGGAAGACATCCATCCGGGGAGATATTGTACCGATTGACAGAGTATATAAAGGGCGGAATGGTCGAGTGGTTAACGGTCTTGTAGAATCAATCCAGATACTCATTTATTTTCCATCTACCTACAGCACTCCAATCAAATTTCATTCATCATGTCTACTACCTCCCGCTATGCCGAAGCTCACAAGAATCCCCAGGGCCCGGGCGATGCACGCCCTACCGCCCTTCAGATAATCCAGGACGAAGGCCTCGAAGGCAAATGGACCGATAGAACCATCTTCATCACAGGCGTTTCCTCAGGCCTCGGAGTCGAAACCGCCAAAGCTCTCTTCTCCACCGGTGCTACCATCTACGTCACGGCGCGTAACCTCGAGAAGGCGAGAACCGCTCTGGGCAGCGAGTTCTGCGATTCGCCGCGATTCCATCTCCTCGAACTGGGCTTGAGCTCCCTAGCCAGCGTGCGCGCTTGCGCCGCTGAGTTCCTGCAGAAGAGTAAAACTCTCAACATTTTCATAGCCAACGCGGGTGTTATGTTCCCTCCTGAAGGACGCACGGAGGATGGGTTTGAGATCCAGTTCGGAACCAACCATCTTTCGCATTTCTTGCTCTTTAACCTTCTCAAGCCTGCTCTTCTAGCTGCTGCGACCCCGGAGAATAACTCGAGAGCTATATTCCTCTCTTCGCTCGGCCATCGTCCGGGAGAGGTTAATTTCGACAACTACAACTTCGAGGGCGAGTACGAACCCTTCGCAACTTATGCTCAGAGCAAGACCGCGAACCTGTGGACTGCCAATGAGATTGATCGGAAATATAGCTCTCAGGGTCTGAGGGCGTTTAGCATCCAACCGGGATGGATAGGGACAGGAATTATCCAATACATGCCCGACGAAGTGAAAGCGGGGATTATGTCCGATACAAGCCTTCATCCGCAGTTTAAGAGCCCCGAGCAAGGAGCCGCCACGCAGGTTTGGGGTGCCGTTTCGAAGTCGCTCGATGGGTTGGGAGGGAAGTATCTTGAAAATGTGCAGATTGGAAGGGAGTGGGTTCCGAGTGAGGGGGAGAGGGCGATTGGGTATGCCCCGCATGCTTTTAGTCCGGAGAAGGAGGGGAGGTTGTGGGAGTTGTCTTTGAAGTTGGTTGGGCTTGAGGAGTGAGGTTTTGGGATAGTTTTGGAAAGGAATAATCCCGACTCAATGTAGAATTAGCCCTGGGTGTTTTGAGACATACATACATACTTTGGACATTGTTTAGATTATACGATTAAAATATTTTCAAATACCAACGAAGGTCAAGTACCGCTCGAGGAGTAATTCGGGTTACAAAGATGAGATAAAATTAAAATTATATTGAAGTCGAGGTCAAGAATTTGATACCTAGATGTTTATTTGACCCCTAGGCATTGTTCATCAAATCCAACCACTTCTTGAAAGCAAGCTTGGGACACCTCCCTGTAGCGACGTTTTTACTAATGCAGCTGTGTAACGATGCCTGCTTGTTGGGAAGCAAAAGGGTTACTGTTTAATATAATAATACGCAGAGAATAAAATCAGGGGAAACGATGTGAATCGTAAAATATTAACATTCGAACGTAATATGGTATCATAACAATCGATTCCCCTAGGGGCTTCATTAGGGTCGGTACGTTTGCCCACTTCCCCGTATCTTTATATATCTTTATATATACACTTTTGACTTAGAAAAGAAGCATGTTCAACCAAACTAGCAGCTTCCAGCAAAGCCACCGGGCATGCAGAAGTCATCGCACTTGCTAGTGAAATCACATTCATCTTCCCAGTAGACGATTCCGTACTCGTCCTCCAAGTCCCAGGTCGCGTAGCAGTAGGACATGCGGTAGATGATTTGGCACTATAGTTGAGATGATATGTTAGTTATTTATTTCTTATGCTCTTCGAACCACAAAAATGGTCTGGTGTGGGGGAGGGAAAAAAGACTTACCTCAGCGTCGCAGTCATCATCATCGATAGGGTCGAGCTCCAGGTAACTACCGTCCCAGCTGGTGGTTTTCAACTCACAGAGGGGGAGGTTGAACGTTGTGAAAGAGACAATGTCATCTGTGTTATCGGTCAAATGATCGATGGTGGATTGCGCATCCCATTCATAGTAGGGCTTGCCGTCATTGAGGCTAGCAGCAAGCTCCGAGGATCGAGCAATCATCTCGACACTGAGACCGTAGTCCCCGATATCATCGGCACCGGGGACATCTTTCCATTCATCTTTGACGTCGTCGCTCATTGGGTTTTTGTACCAGGTGTCCTTTTCGGGGAACTTGAGGAGGACATAAGCAGTTCCGTCATCATCGCACCACAAGCGGTCTTCGAAGAAACCTTCAGTTTCGCATGGTGGGTCCTCGAGGGTGGATTCGTCGGAATAGATTTTGACGATTGAGGCGCGTTCGTTTCTCCAGAGGGTGGTGATGGCACCGCTGAAGATCGAAGCGTAGATCCGTTCATCAAGAATGCTGACGCTTACTGTTTCAGCGAAAGTACCATCCTTGAGAAGCTGGGGAAGACCCGTCGGGTCATCGGAGTAGTAAGAGTCGTCGTCGTTCTCTGGGGTGTCGACTAGAACCTTGTTGGCGAAGGACTCAAGACCTTTGAGCATGGTCTCGGTAGAGTCGGAGACGTAGTTCGAGACGTCAACGAAGTCATTGAATTTGGGCTCCCTGGTTATTTAATTAGTATCGGGATACGAGACAGGCCATGCTTAAACCTACAATTCGATTTCTTGATCGTAGTTCATCTGTCCCATTATACCAACTGCAATGGTAGCAAGACTTGAACCCAATCCAGCAGCTACGCCGAAGGCCCCAGGGACTAGGGCACCAATGGTTCCCAACAAACCAGAAGCAAGGACTGCGGGTGCTGTGTTTAGTGACTGTAAGGGGGAAAGTGTTAGTTTCTCACGCTTCGTATCTCGTTTGCAGATGGAGTCCTTACAATGGTGTCAGGGTTGCTTGCGAAGGTGTCGGCGAGCTCCGGCGCTTTGCCAGTTGCAATTCCGGATGTAATATCGACAGCTCGGACCAGAGAGGTGAGCCATTTATTGAAGTAACTTGTAGACCAGAGAATAAAGTAGATGGCAGCGTTGACTGTATCCTCTTTGCATTCCTGTACAGGGAACGACGGGCTGCAATCCTCCATAGGATCACAATGGAAGCCGTATATGTCGCCTCCCTTGGCCCAGGACTGGACAGTTTTTTGGATATCCTCCGTGTATTCTTTCTGTTTACTCGCCCTAGAATTCTTTTGTTAGTAGTGGCTTTACACAACGGTTTCCGATGATTGACATTGGTTTGTTAACTGGGCAAGACATAGGTTTCAGAAGCGGCATACATTATCACAAACCAGTCACCGATCTCATTGTCATTCCAGCTATCCGGGGTCTTCGATTGAATGCTTTCGCAAGTGTCGAGAACGCCATCGTTGACTGGCTCGTTTGGAATACTAGGAGTCGTTGAGTTATCGCCATCCCGAGGTCGGAAAACGGATGGCCCCTTGGGAAGAGCCTCAGCAGCTACCACTGTAATAAATAAATAAAAGTCAGTCACTACTACGGTGGATATGGCTTTCGAACTTGAAAGGAAAGAAGATCGGGAAACGAACCAAGAGTTGCGGCCACACCCAAAGCGAAACGCATGATGGGCAAAGAATGGATGAGTATGGAGGAGCTGTGATAACTAGCTGAATAAGTCTAACCCGGGTTGGGTTCTTGTT
Organism: Arachnomyces sp. KDTOL00113; assembly: GCA_949709995.1. Taxonomy (NCBI): domain Eukaryota; kingdom Fungi; phylum Ascomycota; class Eurotiomycetes; order Onygenales; family Arachnomycetaceae; genus Arachnomyces; species Arachnomyces sp. KDTOL00113. The sequence goes on from OX453232.1 coordinate 5,623,256, forward strand.
TGAAGGGGATACTGCTGCGAAGGGATTCTCTCATGATCTAGATGTGGGATGAGCCAGTTTATATAGCTCATTTTGGAAGAAGCCTCCAAATTCCAAAAGGGGCAGTATGTCTCCTTGTTCTCCAGCTCGGGTCTGCATATCTCGGGTCCATGATCCTATCTTTAGATCAACCGCAGCTAATCTCATGTTTCTCTCGGGTTCGGATACAACGTCCTCCGAATTGTGAAGATGATGTTCGTTGAACTACAGCAGCAAACCCATCGTGGCTCAGCGTGATAACCCTGTCCAGGAACGTGTTTTGATATGTCCATCTTCACGGATCGCCCACGTCTTGGCGGATCCTTCTCATTTCCTGCAGGGTCGTTTCGGCCCCGAAATAAGGTTGACGAGCTGAACCAATCCGGTCTTTGGATATTTTTGTTTTGTTCCCACATGTCCTTCAAATATCGTCAGTGATAGCGGAGTGAGGAAGAGCGATGCTCATGAATCGAGTAAAAGCTGCCGCTCAAAGCCCAAGTCCAACCTTCAGGGTCCCGGTGGGCTGCGCATAAAGCCCAACCATTCATTGGGCCAGCACTTCCTGCCTTGCGGGACGCGGCTGGGGTTAATCCGCTAAATCTTGGCTAACATTTATTTTAATCCCTTTGGCGTCCCTCGAAGGATTCAGGAGTGGAGGAAGTTTATAAAATAGGCAAGAGGGGTTTCATTGCAGTAGTATGAATGTGATATTTTGTGAGTCGTGCGCTCTTTCGCGATGAGCGGGATAGGCCACTCTTCGGATGGCCGCGGAAGTCGAAAGGATCTCTCAATCTTCTTTTTTGCATCTGAGCCGCGAGCGTATTATTTTTAACCTTCAATTAAGTTTGATCTTGAGGCATTGACAAGTAATGGGTCATTGCACGATGAAATCGGTAGTCGTGTGTTCTTGAAGGATGAAATCACGAAGGAAACAGAAATATCACGAGCTCAAATACTAGAGGGGGGTGATCTCGAATGCCTTTTTTTAATTACCTCATCACCGCTATCCTTCTCTTCAGGTATCCCGAAACGTATGGCAAGAGACAAGCGAAAAGGCCATTTCATCTGCGCTGTATTTCGTACTTGCCCGACCGACAACGACGATATGAAGCAAATAATCTCGAAAAAGAAGTCCGATTCGCTAATTGTCCCTCTCAATGGCTTTCAAAATATCTCGAGACAGGAAATGTCAATACTTCCTTTCATTAAGCTCGCTGTCTTGTTTTGTTGTCGCTCTCGTGTCAAACATCATCGAGTAAATCACGTGTTTACCCTCGAGAATGGTTTAGTCATCCCCTTTTAGCGAGCATCTCAGCCTCACAAAAAGCATGTTAAATGAGCCTCCCTTCGCTGACCAGTGAGAGGCTGCGATTGTCATTAGCGCCATGCAAGGCGGATGGGTCGTTTAAATTTATCTTGCACGTGCATATTCTTGGCGGGAAATATGACGCTAGCAGGGGTTCTGTGCGGGATGGCTGAAGATCACTTTCCTGAAAAGTCGATAAACTTTGCTCCGTGTCAGGGGTGGAAAAGTGGACGCTGGTTAGCCTTCCAACTCAATCCGAACAGAGTTACAGAGATAACTTGAAGTTTAACTGATGATGTCAACGAACGATCAGGAGTTTGATGGGACCTGGAGGCTGTTCGGCAATCTATATCATTCTATTATTTGAACTGCTTTTTCCCCGAATCGTTTGTTCACCTCTATCTCCTGTGTTCTGTCAGTCAAATATAAGAATCCCAGCAGGCATAGTGGGTTGCCTTACAAAGATTGCAGCTGCTGTCACATCAAAACTTTTTTCGACCTGTAAAATGGCCGATTTCATCGGGGATATGCCAACGATTTTAAGGATGGCCTTGAGCATTGGCCCAACTGTCGTCCCTTAAGTCGACAAAACCATGCGTTGTGCATGCAATTTGAGATACTTGGTCCAGCCTTGCCGTTCGCACGCTGCTATTCGTCCCGATTGAGAGGTTGTATCCGTACATGTAGTACAGATTAAACCTGTCCCTGTTGAAGGTCGTATAAGGCTACCAATAACGTCGTCATTGTCGACGTGTTTCATCTTCTCTTTAAATTCTTTTCAATTCCCTCTTGTTTCCAAGGGAAAGGGAATTATTTGTCTTTTCTTTCTTTTTTCCCCTCCAGCAACATACTCGTCCATTTTCAACAATAAGGGCTACGACTGTAGTAGAATCGATTAGAAGATGGGCGGCCTTTCCAAAACCGAAACCGATGAAGGAAATTATGGATCTTTCTCGGTGTCTGTGTCGGAGAGAACAGGCAATTCCTTCGACCACAAGGACATGGACCGGATGGGCAAGAAACAGGAGATGAAAGTAAATGTTCCCCCTTAATATTTGAGAGAGAGAGAAAGATAAGGGGCCGACATATCAGAATCATGGGCTAATATACAGTTGAAAGCGCAATTTTAATTTTTTCTCCATCGTTGGATTTACGTGTGTCCTCATGAGTACATGGGAATCTCAATTATCGTGCGTCTCGCTTTTCCATAATGTCAACAGCGGTGTGACAGAGCTGATGCTCCGGTGGATCATAGAGGTGGCGGTTTTGGTCTCAATAATGGGGGGCCCGGAGGTCTTGCGTGGACGTATCTAATTGCATTCGCCGGGTTCCTAATAACGGTGGCTTGCATGTCAGAGATGGCATCAATGTATGATCTCTGCTCTTCATGACCCTAGGAAAGTTGTCCGAATTCTAATCTGATTAGCGCGCCTACAACCGGAGGGCAATATCATTGGGTTTCCGAATTCGCGCCAAAGAGTTGCCAAAAGTTCTTGAGCTATGTGACAGGTAGATATATGGCTCTGATAGCTCTTGGTTCATAGTCCTTTCAAGTCGCTAACTATGGGTGCCTACAGGCTGGGTATGTGTGTTAGGATGGCAATCGGGAGTGGCAATCAATGCCTACCTCGCCGGGACTGAGATCCAAGGATTAATTGTGTTGAACAACATTGACTACGGATTGGAGCGCTGGCACGGCACCCTTCTCCTTATCGCCGTCGCTGTAGTCGCGGTCTTTTTTAACACATTCCTAATCAAGAAGCTCTCTATGATCGAAGCAGCAATTTTATTGCTGCATGTTTTCGGGTTCATTGCAATTTTGGTTCCCTTGTGGGTTACTTCACCGCAAAAGGCACCTCGCGACGTATTCTTTGATTTCCAGGATAACGGAGACTGGGGAAGCATCGCTGGTGCTTGCGTTCTTGGGGTTCTTTCCCCGGTTTTCTCGTTCATTGGTATGTTTGGCATCGTTTCTTAATATTTTATACTAGGAAAGTTCCATTGCTAACTTGGAGGAAAAAAGGCCCGGATTCAGCTACTCACATGTGTATGTGGTCTCCGTTAAAATTTCCCTTTTTTAAAAGGCTGTCATTTCTCACCATTAAATTTTTTGCAGCGGAGGAAATTCAGGATGCCTCCAGGGTACTACCGCTCGCTATGATGGGGACAGCACTCCTTAACGGTGCTCTTGGATACATCATGCTTATCAGCTATCTTATCTGCATGGGAAACGTTGAGGAAGTTATGGAGTCTCCGACAGGATTTGCCTTCATCCAAGTATTCTACAATAGCACCCAGAGCAGGGTCGGAGCATCGGTGATGACTACGATCCTTATTATCCTGACAATGTGCGGCACTATTAGCAACGTAGCCACCGCCTCACGTCAGATGTTCGCCTTTGCTCGGGACAACGGGATGCCGTTTTCGAGCTTTCTCGCATATGTAAGATGCCATACTTAACACTGAGTGCCTCTGAAACCTAAAAGCACCCACTAACCCAGACTCACCAAGGTCCGACCCGGCTGGGACATCCCCCTAAACTCCATCCTCGTCACCTTCTGCATCTGCTGCCTCCTCTCCCTAATCAACATCGGCTCCAGCGTTGCCTTCAACGCCCTCGTCTCCCTCGGCGTCGCAGCTCTCATCTCCTCATATCTCATCTCCATCTCCTGTTTCCTCATCAAACGCCTACGCAAAGAACCACTACCTCCCGCGCGCTGGAGTCTCGGGAAGTGGGGTATCCCCCTTAACATCGTCTCGCTACTTTATCTGTCCCTTGTGTTCGTTATCTCGTTTTTCCCGCCGAATAGGGAGGTTGGCGCGGAGGAGATGCAGTGGAGTAGTTTGATTTTTGGGAGTGTGGTGATTTTTTCGGTTGTTTATTACTATATTGTAGGGAGGCATCATTATGATGGTCCGGTGGTTCTTGTTAAGAAGGATTGATATGAATGTTTTGGGTATAGGAGGTTTGGAATTTTTACGCTACAAACGGTCGATGGTTCTCGAGAAAACGATTGCCGGATATTCATTAAGCTTGCGGGGAAATTTGCCCATCGCTTAGGATGTGTGCTGCATGCAGCCATGGTTGGTGTATTAAAAGTGTTTTTTCTTCCTTCCTTCGTTCCTTTCTTTCTTTTTTCTTTGCAATGCTGCTGGTCATATAGACTACCCTCCCGTGTTTACCATGGCCTCAATTATTGTACTGAGTACAGGTATATAAATAAGCATATAGAATCAATTCGATAACGATCTGTGGATTATTTTATTCTGTGAATATTAACAATATTTAAATTCAACGCTCACGTTGCAGGATAATGTTATCTTCCAAACCCTGAAACTTGCACTTATTAGATTGTTTTCCTATCCCAAGCAAGGGGCGACCAGACGAGTTGAAGTTCGTTGAGAGTTTCCCTGGCTCGATTCTGAAATCAGCAGGTAAGTGTACCTCTTCAGCACTCCGCATTCGTGAGGAGAAAAGTTGTAAGAGTGTGGTTTATCTCTCTCCAGCCCAGTAGAAAGGGTCAGGCACTGTACTTGGAGAGACGATACCACATTCACATCCCGGCGATACTTCGCTTTCATTTCTTCGAAGATTTGATCAGGTTGGGCAGGTTCGTACAGTTGGGGCAATCTACCTCACGCTGTAAGAGAACTTCGTTTCCAGTCGCATCTAAATTGTATGCCTCGATATCGCCGCTGACGTGGCTAGTTGGTCCCTCTCCTGCACGACTTCCTTCGACTTCCACCACAATCTGAGTAAACACCAGCCCTTGGAGACGTCATCGATATGGAATTCGTCCTCGCTGGACAGGGGAAATTGCTCTGGTGCAGCCATGATGCAGTGTACAATGACCTGCGCCGTTCGAAGGAGGCCCACCTGATTTGCTCCGATGGAGCCTCCAATGACGATTGGTGTATCTGCTCGTAGGTCATCCCGATGGGTGCGATCCTTAGTTACCCTCAACAGTCTGTCCGTGTTCATCTGCTTCTCCTTGGCAAGGCCAAAGTGGTTCTTTCGATCACGAATGTAGCCGGCCAGAATCGGAGCAATCTTCTCGCTTGCGCACCATTCCCGTAGTGGTCCGGTCTTCTTGAACCCCATGTATGAAGCAATGTCCTTTGGGGCGTTTTCCCAGTTTTTGTGTACAGCCATATCGACCAACACGCCATCGATCTGTTTGACTATCTGTGCAGTGTTAGCTTCAAACAATGTTTCCATTTTATGGATATGCGCAATTGTATCGGCGGCAGGACCGAGGGCGACGCTATGGGGGAGTCGATCATCTCAGTTGTGGCACGTTAAGCAATATATCGGGAGCGATATCGTTAAGGGCATCGTCCAGAATTTGGCTCCTGTTGAACATATTATCTCCCTCTCTATATAGTCTATTACCCATGCAGCCCATTTTCGTGGATTTTGAACTTTTATTTTATCATCAAGAGCTTCCCTTGCATTCGCTTTCACTTCGGCGACTGCGTGAAGTTCACCGGTTTTCAGGCTATTCAATATCTAGTCGGTTATGGCATCGCTCTTCTTCCGAGGCACAGCTCATTAAGTGTCTGGCTGCTTCGTCGTTTGCTCTCCACGTGGGAGGATATTTATCTGTTTCGTCGATAGCTAAGTACTCCGTCATGATGGTGTTAATGAAAATAGTCATATTCTGTCTATGACATTTTCCAAATCGGGGGAAGCATGATCTTGGCTTGTACTTCTTCACTTATGGGAGAGGAATTGACGGTAAGTTATAAGATGGGCCAGACCTGTTGGTCGACACACACAGAAGCCTCGACCATCTGGGGCAGAGCCAGTGAGAAATGTCCACGCAAATACCCTCATGAGCCTGGCTATCTGAACGCTGAGGTTATATAATGTTGTTTAATCGAACTCAGGAGTGAGCGTGTTTTTCAGCATTGGGAATGTGCTCAGTAGTGAAAATCCGTTCCACGAGAAGATCATTTAAGTCAAATGTTTCTCATTCCATTGGGAACCTGGCTTCTGGAGTAACACTCTAGTCGTAAGTATTTCGTGTTTCCATTCGGCAAATACTATATTCTGTAAGCCAAGCACTCAAATGAGTCCCAGCTAGTGGCTGTTCCTGTACACAGTGTATAAGGAGAATGGAATTTAATCCATCGCGTTGCACCCGGACGCGTCACTCACCATAGTGATTCGCTTGATATTTACCCGGCTTCAGGCTTCAGGCATGAGCAGATGTCAGCGAGATAGTCTCCATATCTCGCGTAAAAGCAAGAACAAATCAAAATTGTGATCGAGATCGTTATCACCAAGTCTTTCGATGAATTTAGTTGACGAAGACACTAACGACTTGAATCTGGTCGAGGCTAGGTAGCTGATGACGGTGGCAGTATATGAAGCTCCAAGCAGCCTCAGAAGTAGTCGAGGTCTATGCCATAGCTGCACCTTGAAGTTTGCAGCGATTATCCAAGGGTGACGAGTGAGCGGCTGAATTACTCTGGGGAGATGAAGCTGACATTCTTCGCCGGAAGGCGTCCGTTCTTGCCCGATTTGTCGCGATGTCATATAAATACATATTTGAGCCTTCTTCTTCAGTAGCACGTAGTTCAGGTTTGGATGAGGAACGCAGAAGGCCTCGTGCTGACAGATCGAGATTCAGGAATTGATCAAGAGTCTCAACACTTTCTGCGTACTTTTTCCGAGTCTCGGCTTTTCTCTTCAGAATGTTCAGCGTTTTCTTCTGACGCTTGTTCTCGACTAGAAGCTCTATCGTTCTTCGCTGATTTATCAGTCTTCCTCTGTAGGTCGCGGAGTCCTTCGATGAACTCTGACATCCCCTTCACTTCCTCGCCAGCATTTAAGCAGAACATCCCTACACGCATATTCTCCAAGATGTCATTTGATTTCTTCGCCAGTCTTCTTCTCTTTGATTTCCATGTCCTTCTTATTCCCATGAGTTCCTCAGGTAGGATTCAACTAGTTAGAAGTTGGCAGAAAAGCAGCGGGCTTGAAAAGGTACATATAAACAGTGGGAAAGCATCGTTGGTATCGAAGGTTTGTTCCGCGTATATCGCTGCGGGGTTGTTGTTGGAAATAACCGAAGCGGTATATATATAGAATTTTCCAAAAGGCTTCTGTGATTCTAGACCCATTTCGAAGCAGTATGCTCCTATTAGCAACAGACTTAAACCGACTATGGGAAAGTGCCTTTTTTTGAATGCCTTCGGGGGCACCGCTGGAAATCTGTGCCGTTGTTATGGTATCTGAATCTGAGCAGCATATGTCAATATTGTATCGAGCAGTCAAACAATATACAGCTACTTACTCTGGCCGGTGACGGTCGTGAGAGGAGGGGGGCGGCATTGGCCGAGGAGGCGGCGGTATTGCAAGAGCAAGTCATAGCCATCTTGTAAACAGTAATTATATAGCAAACGGGAGGTCATCTTGTCTCGGTTGGGATTGGTGTGCGCAAGCAGCGTTACAATCGAAGAAGGCTTAATTCAAGGAGCCGGCAGCTCTCTTCTCTTTAGCGTCTCTAGATATATCAGAGTTATTTTAGATCCGATGGCAACATGTATGGTGAGATCGTTCCACTCAAGGTCCACGGTAACGGTTTCGAATCGGGCTATGAAATCGGTTGCCAGTTGTGTGGTCCCCGTTTTTTAGGATATGAAGTCGAACCTCGACGACGGGATTGCCCCGCCCGTCTGGAGGCGTAGTGTCTGACGGACACTGTCAATATCATCTTGATACTATATAGTAATCCGGTGAATTGCCTCAGGTTGGCTAATTTGGTGAATAATAGCGGGGCCATCGTAGGGCCTTCTGACGGTCTTTAAGGTAATGATCTCGCAATTGGCGCCGGTTGTCCTAAATGCATCGATGCTCTTGTTGATGAATAAAATATATAGAATATTTAGAGCCTTGTGTATTCCTTGCCATCGTATTCTTTCAACCCACAGCCGTTTCCTCTGTAGCTTATAAACTTATTGATACTTTTCTTAATAAATCTAGACATCGATATACGGTACAAATGAAAAAGAAGAGTAGGACCGTGAAGTGAATAGAATATAGAGAGGTAATGTGTGGCGTAAAGATGATCTATTAAGCAAACGAACCCTCAAGAGAAAAGAAGATCGACGAGAGTAGTGTAGAGCCTCAAACTCGATGAAGAAGTGAACGAGTGTAAGAAAAGAAGAAGGAAAGGAAACGGAGAAAGAGATCCTTTATATATGTTTCCTATGACTGGTAAATCATTCACCCACCTCGTCATTCACATCTAGGTAACGCCATTCACTTCTACTAGTGAATAATAAAAAATTCATCAAAAGGAAGGCAAGAAACGGTGGTGAAGAAACTCGTCCCCATCATCATCGATGATGCTTAGATGGTAATTCCTGAGACTCAATGGTGATTTAAGTACGTCGTACGCGACCCAGGAAAGAACGTAGTAATTTACGTGCTCGATGAGATTCTAAAAATTTATTATGGGTAGTTTGAAGTGATGTTAGAAAAATAGTACCTTATATATTCGAAGGTATGACAAGCTGGATTCTTTTAAATTGAATTCTTTAGGTTGATTGATGATGGAGGTTGGAAGAAGGTTTGGGCGAACGACCTTGGAAATAGCGAGGAGATCATGTGGCAATTGGAAACTGTCTCCAGACGTCAATAGTACCACAGCTAAAATCTATTTTAGAAGAGCAGATGGGGAGCGAGAGGATAATCTACATGGAAGGAGATAAAATCATTGGCAAAAAGTCTCATCGTATTTTTATTTATTTTTTAGTTACTCGAACTCGATCAGAAACCCTGATTATCAAATCCCCGTCGACTCCTAACTCGTATCCTCAGCACGCTTCACTCATCAAATTTTACATTTCATATACTCATAACAGCTGGGTTTCACTTAAGCGATGAATCTCGCCTGCAGGTTTTTTCAACCCGACCCCACGATCACAAAGAACCGAGAGGCTTGGTAAATCGTAACTAGACCGGTTTTATCACTTGCTAGAACCTGGAGTGGCTAACTCTAGCCTACCCATCCGCTCAAACTCCTTCGGCACTTCCCATCCATGTGCATTACATGCTCTGATATACGCCTGCACGGCTTCCATGACGCTATATTCCATTACTCTCCCACCACGCCCACATTGGTTTGCTTCTAACCTCGCTGGCTTCGGATCTGTACTGGATAAAGCTAAACGGATCTGGAGAAGTACACTCTCAATGCTAGAAACGGCTGACCAGCCAGAGTTGGTGAGAAGTTCCATACACAAGGCACCTCCTGCGGTAACATGACCGCCACCACCCTGCATGAAGCCGAGGAAACGTGGGCGGATAATACGGGCAAAAGGGGGCGACATCGGGTAGTCATTCGAAAATCTAAGTTCCATCACGACACTTTTCAACCCAGCAGCCTTCAAATCTGCAGCAAGGGGAAGCTTTGGGTCAAAGGAGTGTAGCTCAACGATCCATTGATAGACCGTATTGATCAGGTTGGAGTCGATGTACCAGCCTAGTTCATGCAACGGCTCTGTCTCCTGGATCTTGAGTGTAGTCCTGAGATCTCGCTGAAGGGCTTTGGTTGCACCAGTAGTGGCGTAGGCTGGCGCTAATAACACTGGTAGCGACGATACTGATAGAGACCCAGGAATAAAATCTGTCTTTGGGGTATTTGAAAGAGAGCCATTTAAGTTGGATGTGGCCTTCTTCTTATCGACATGCCCGGCCTCCACCTTATCTAAGATGGGGTTCAAAATTTCGCGGTCTTCATCATCAGTTGCATCGCTGACCTCCTCATCTGGCGCCTGTTGAAGCGTGTGACCAGTTTTCTTCTGAGCCTTATTATTTAGAGTTTCATTTCGGCGACGCTGACTGACTGCAGTAATGGGTACAACTATCGCTTGATTATCTGGTCCGTGAGCCGTAAATTTTGGATCCTGTTTATAGAAAGCCGAAGGCGCCTTGATCCGGGATTGACTGGCGGCAGGGAGGGATTGGCATTGAACAAATAGATATCTTGGCTGGATCCAGTCAAGCTTTGAAACAACCAAATGCGGTGTCTTGCTTACGAATTCAGAGGGCGAATTCACTACTTCGTTCAAAGAGATGGCGCTGGTAATTTTTAGTTGGCTCTGGGGCCAGGCGTGGCTTCCATTGTGAGGAAACCTAGTTCCAGTGTAACCGCTAGACACGTAGAAATGAGAACTCATGTAGACTCCATTTCCAAATGCTCTGCCATTTGTAATTTCCTTGAAGTGGAGGCCCTCTCTAACAATCCCATGCCAATTGCATAGTGAGCTACCGTGCCAGGCAAACAATGTGGGGAAGTCAAGGCTTAATCTTTTGGTAGCTTTTGTGACAGCGTCCACAAATCGCTGCTCTTTATCCGGTGCGCCCTGAGCAAACCGGAATTGCATATAGCCTTCCATCCCGGAGACACGTGTTTCGCTAACGGACGTAGAGTTCTGGTTCGCCTGGTTACCAGGGATCGATTGCTCATCCTGAATGATACACGAGCGGTTTGATGCCACGATCCATCGCAGGACATCTAATGCGGACTTAGAGATTCGATCGCGCCATTTTGCCAGTGACAGTTCGGTACTCTGCTGCTTTTCGAGAAAATCTTTCATCAGACCTACATCAGGAAGGGTATCAAGAAGTGTAACGATTATGGTGCACTTTCGTTCCACCGAGAGACCGTCGAAATTTTCGTTGTAGATAAAAAACCTGACATCTTCGGGCCCCTGATCTATTTTCGGTTTCTGTGCATTCAAGCTGGAAAGTCGGATGGGCTCTGTTAATTTGACTCTTGGCCAGAATGATGTTTCTTGTACACGGCAATGAAGATGCTCTCCACTCAAATGACGCACGATCATTATCCAGTCCCCAACACACAAAGGTGAGCTAGAATTGGAATCCGGAAAAACGAGCTCCATGTTCGGAGGATCGAGTTTGGCAAAATGTGTATTTGGGTTAGGTTTAGCTTCCGGGGTATGGGAGAGAGTTGTGCTTGACTGAGCAGAATCTAATCCTGGAGGAACGAGGATGCCGAGTCCGGTAGGGAAATCTCGAAGACGGGAAGCCTTTGCGCTGCTGTACGTGAAGCTGATCAAAAGGTCAACAACGTAAGGCTGGGACATGATCTCCCATTCGAGGCTAGGACCGAACCCAAGAGCCATATATTGGAACAGACACAGGCTCTTTGAGCACACATATGGCTTCAGGGCTTCAAAGTTTGCGTTAATCTTACAGTGACAGACGAGACAGAACTCCGTACACCTTACAAAGTGACGAAGAACAAATTGCATTCCAATGAGTGGAAAAGATCTTGAAGACGAAAGAGTCTGTTGAACATGGTCCGCAGTAGCCAGACCAGGGAGAGATGTGATAGGCGCTTCTTGCATCTTAGGAGACGTATATTGAGTGCCCGGAGAGTCCGCAGAGCCAATGTGCTTTCCTTGGGTATCATTGTAGAAAAGTTCCGCGCCAGACCAGCCTAATCCATGGGATAATCTGTACCTTAAAATCTTGACAAATCGTTCATTCAACAGTGTGTTCAAGGGTTTGCTGATGAACGAGCGAATGAGCGGATGATCATCGGTTTCTTGATCAGAAGGCGTAACTTTTTCAGGCTGCGCCCCGAAGGTCAACACACCTAGGAATGCACCTAGGGCGACACTGTAACTAGGCTTATAGGAATCACACAATGCCACCTGCATTTCTGGGACTGGTTTAGCCCCAGCGCGATCATCCAGCAAGATTTCATCCAAGTTACGGTACTCCTTTTGATATCGAATGAGAAATACGAGATACTGGCGCGGGTTTAACCCCCAAGCTTGCATAGCCTCATGGGATATGCCAAGTTTAGCGACCCGGCATGAAATGCTGACAATAACCTGCCCAGACACGTTACCGAGATAACCGACTTTGAACCCAGCCAGCTTCGCCTGTCGTAGATCTCCGCTGATCTTTGCACGTAAGATAGGATGGTCGCCTGTAGTGCTAAATTCACCGAGTGCGTCCGCGCCTGAGAAATCACGCGACGCGTGTTTCGTAGACAATCCATGTTCATCGTCATTATCAGAGAAGTCGAAGTTATCTTCCATATCCACGTCCGAGTCGGGGTCAAACATAGAAGTTGTATCATCTTCCGCAGAAAGAGCCCGCTGGAGGATCTCCGACATCTGTGTGAGGAGGTCGAAAACCGTCAAACCCTCGAGCATACTCCCAACTTGCTCAAGATAAGTAGTCACAGTCGATGGAACGTTATCCGAAGTCGTGTAGACAAAATAGGTATGATGATGGGGATATGACGAGATATCTTTTCGTAGTTAGAATTGTCACGAACTCTGCAAGGGGTCTGCGACAGAACTCACCAGATATAAGAGCTTGAATCTCGATGGGTTGACTAGAATCATACTCTGGAACGTATGTGAACGCGATAGCTCCATCGTCTTCACCAGGTTTGATATCTACCAGTCGAGGGTAAGCTTCAGGAGGCTCTCCAAGGTTAGAAACCTCCTGGAGGTCTCGAAGGAAGTCCTTTCGAGGCATGGCGTCCTGAAACGGCTGCTGACCCTCAGATTCTTGAGGATTCAGCAAAACGAGGTTATATTTTAATCGAGGTGGTTGAGTGAAATTTGAGAGAAGGTGATGCAAGGGCCAGAGCTATTTCCCTGACAGGTCAACATGAATCATCCACTAGTCCCAGGAAAGAAGAGTTGGTCTTTGAATTGGATCGAGTTACTCATAAAGAGTATCAGAAACACAAGGAATATATGAAGAGAAGAAAACCAGGTAGGTACAGAGAGAGTTGTAATAAGTAGGAAGAGGCTGAAGCTGGTGAGAGAGGTTTGGATTAAATTGCTCTTCTCACGATGATGAAATAGAGGTCAAGGAAGGTTCTTTATAAAGTTCTTGGACCTTCACTTCTTTGCCATGGTTGAGAATTAATATTGAACAAAAACACACAAAGAGTTCATTGTTCCAGCCTTTTCCTGAAAGAAACATACTGGAAGGTTGGAGCAGTGAAGTGAGTGCAAGTCGTTTGCGACACAGCATTTCGACAGGCAACAACAAGGCAGTCACGGGGGATCCGGACTCTCGCATCGCAAGCTCGTCTTTGATGTTTATGGAGAACATCATCCTCGGAGTATTAGGTTGCCCGTGTGATTTGAGCGCAGATAATGGCTTGCAATAATTGGAAATCTGCCGCTACAATTGGATGTTTTCTATCGATAGACGGGCGAAGCACGTCGCCGGGGATAGACGAAGTCTGCCTCAGTCTATTGTATGACTAAGCTGTGGGAAGTGACAGCGAGTCAGGTTGATATAGAAATATTACTTAAGCACACAGCTCCATGCGTCAGGAAAGGCTACACCATCGAACGACGGAGGAAGTCTTCTGAAATTCTCAAGAAGAGGAATAGGAGGAAGGGCTCTGAGTTACGGATATACAATTAGCTGAGGAGGGGGCGCAGACGTATTTGAGAACTCACACCTTAGGCACCTACAGAACGATGGCTCCATCACGAGCAGTAGATGACACGGACATCTCCATGACAGAAAGGTCAAGATCAAGATCGTTTTCCCAGCTCGATCCCTCTTTACGCCATTTTGCGGAATCGTCCTTTGATCCCGCCGACTATCTTAACGACATCCTCCCGCCCCTCACTCTAGCTTCCTCGCAGCCACACGCTTCAAGACCCCAGAATGCCATCCCGCTCTCCGAACTCTCCTCACGAACTCAGTCTCTCCTGTCCCAATTAAGTGCGCAGAACGCCCGGCTCTCGAATTCATTGACCCAGCTCACGGATGAGATTCTACGGAGCAGTGGACGGCTGGCATATGAGGTGGAGGTTCTACGAGGGGAGACAGTTGGGCTATCGGACGCGTTGACAGATGGTTTACAGAATGAGATACGCAAATTTGTCCCGGAAAGCTCGAAAGACTCTGCAGAAGCTCAGAATGCCATAGAAAATTCTCTGGAGACTGGCCCGGAAAATTCTCCGGAAGAAGACGAGGGAGACGCTTCCCCGCAGACGAATACCGAGAACTCTGACCCTCGGTATATTACACAGCTTCGGACATTGAGCCAAGTTAGAGCCCGCCTCGAAGATGTGATCCATACATTTGGGGAGGCGATGGAATGGACTCTTCCGCCGTCAGAAGTTTCACTCACCGCTTCGTTCATCTCGGTTTCTGCACCAGAGCCGGGACCGGAGAGTCATAGTCGGGAAGAAAAAGGACGAGAGTACACAAAGAATCTTCGGGCGCAAATCACAGAGCTACTGGATAGCGACGGCGGACGGGAAGCCGGGCTAGAGGCTGCGGATAAACGTGTACACGCTCTAAGACTCCTAGCAGATGTATGGAAGGGCACAGCAGAAGAGAAGGCACGACATAAACTGGTCGATGGACTTGCAAAGATCGTGGAGGAACGTCGTCGGGTTCTCGACAACCAATCGCGGGAGAGAGAAAGGAGAGGACAACAACAACATGGAACACCCGCTGACCAGTCACCACGGAGAGCGACGTCGAGGAAGGGCAGACCCTCCTCTGTCGACCAACAGAACCGCGAAGAGAGATCCACCAACGGCGATAGCGGTCCTGGAGGGTTGTTTAGAAACCTGCAACGGCTACGCGATGAGATATATCTTGACTAGTTGCCAGATAGGTATATATTCTATTTACACATGAGATCGTCCAAGCAACCCAGCGTGGCACGCTTACGCCAGTAATTGCCGAGACTATTCATCGGGATATACGATCACACCATAATCCCCTCGAGCCTTGATTTAAAGGCTGAAAAGTTTCCGTTCCCCGTCCTAACCTCGTTCGCATCTTTCATCACCGCAAAAATCACACTTTCCCACCATCCCCCAGAGAATTCGGGCTCTTCGAAAACTTCCGCCCACATCGTTGCGACCTCTTCTTGCGGATTTCTGAATGCACCGCATCCAAAAGCTCCCAGAACGAGCCTCCGATGTTGCTTCCATGCCGCAACCCTAAGGATGGATCGCATCTTGGACTTCATAGAGACCCTGTCTCCGGGGAATTTATATTTCCCCGCAGCATTGAGTTGAGGATGTCTGAGTGCCGCAGAACTGATCACACTCACGACCGGTAAGGTCTCCGGTTTAGAGAGGTCCATTAACTTGGACCCGTCCTTCTGCCCCGTCCGAATGATTACGACTTTGGGGGAATGGACAACCGCGCTTTCGGGCATAGGATAGAAGTGGTTTTTAAGGGTGACACTAAGGCTACTCCGATAGCATAGCGATTCCTCCTGGGCTGATGCACCCGTCATCCATCCACCTCCTGGTCTCTTGTGACTGGCTAGATTCTGAACGAGCACAGGCTGGGTATCACGGGTTCCATTGGGAGGAGGCCTGCTTGCGAGCTTAATCGCGCTGTCGAATGAATCGCAGTCGTAGACTCTTATCGGTGTACGCTGGAAGCCAGGGCAGTATTTTGAACTCAATATTGGTTGTTTCGATGCTGGGTAAAGGAATCCATCTGGGGGGGAATTGGGAATTGTCGCAAGAAACCCTGGAAGTAGATTTGCGGTTTCCTGTGCTATTTGGGCATTTCGAGTTCGGCGATCCTGAGCCGTGTTTTGAGTTGGAGGCATCTTAGCAGGTATGCTTTTGAATAGAGGATATCCTTAAGGTCAACCGATGGCTACTTCCCGGGTACAAATAAAGAATAAATTGAAGTAATAATCCTGTGTTAAAGAGTTCCTTTTCAATTGTCTTTTTTTTTTTTTGAGCATGAGGAAGGTAGCGGCGGGGTTATCCCTCTTTTTCAAAGGCTCTCTGCATGCCCGCCAGATTGCATGACTGCAACTTTGAGTCAATGCGGCTGAATACGAGCAATCGCCTTGAGCCTTGCCCTTTTCATGTCGCTTACGGCCTGTTTTTTGAATGCTGAGTCAGAGGAGGAAAATAAAACTGGCAGAATATTGTACATCAAGGCGGTGACACGTAAATGGAAGGCGGTACATAGAACATTTTTGATCTTGACATCACTACAACTCCCACCTCACCTTTAAGCTCTAACGAAGAAAATAGAAGCCGAGATGCAATCTACTTTTCCTTTTGGGAGCAAAAAGAGTCACCACCAAGTTATCGGACCAACGGGCTGAGATACATACATGATACTACCGAGACTTTCCATATCAATTGGGAAAAGAGGTGTGCTCGTGGGTCTCGCTATGCGTGTTCCAAGCCAAAGGGAAGACCAAGCCCCTCTTTTAGGGGGTACCTGAACAGATATTTCTCGATGACTTAATATCGTTTCTGAATCTTGCTCTCCCTGGCGTCCTTGCGCGAACTAACAGCCTTTTGCCTCTCATCCCACCGAAATATAGCAAGGATCTTTGTATTAGACAAAATGTCCAAGTCCGCCACCGAACTAGACATCTCGGAGTTCTTTCAACATAAGGGCCTCCCTCACTTGCCACGGTGTATACTCTAAGAATAGCAAAGACAAGTCCTACCAACCGCCTGCTATTTTCCATGCAATTCATAACATCATGATTCCAGTATGTGCTCAAACGGATAGATGCTGACGTATATAGGGCATTGGCCCCGACCGACTAAACACCGCCCATGAAGAGGTTCCATACCTTCTTTTCCAGGCAGTCTTAGCCTATGAGCGGAACTCTAGCCTGGAACAGTACACATCGTTTGCCTTCATCATGAAGGGGACCACTCTTCAAATTGTAAAGGGTGTCTGCTCTCGTTCTTATCTTCAGGATCTGGCCGGCCGTAGAATTCCAACCGGTTCTCTAAACGTCTATCGCTCCGAGCCATACGATCTTTTAGAACACAAGGATCGAAAAGAATTTGTGAGAATTTTTATTGGGCTCTTTCAGTGTCTGTATCATCAAATCGGGCTCCAATGTGATCTCGCAGATCTTCGTCCTCTCGCGGTAGATACGAAAGAGGATGGTTCTCCGTGAGGCGGTGGGCAATGCACACATATTCGCGGATCGTATCGCCTCCCAGAATGGCTTGTACTAACGGTTCCGCTCATGAGAAGGTATGGGAAATGGCTTATGCAGAATATAATTCCGGAAGAAATCCGAGGTAGCCCACGTTTGAATTGAACCAACTCCAAAATGAAGGTATAGCAAAAGCACATCAATTACATCACTAACTTAATATTATGAGACATAAGGATAGCTGATATTGCATGGTGCTTTTGCCGGTGTTTGTTTTGGTATCTTGAAAACAACCGTTCGACAGGTGGTTGGGACTCGTTAAGCTACTGGCGAGCCTTTCGAAGTGCAAGGCAGCCTTCCATGATATCTCATATGCAGCTCTGTATCCGATCGGATGGGTCATTTAATATTCAAGCGCAATTTCATGCGGTTTTCCATGATAAATTCGCTATCTGGCTGAACTCGGCTGGCTAGCCCTCTCTAAAAGTTTGTTAACGACGAAGGTCAAATAGCATTATGTTCGGGGAAATAATTGTCTACAATTGGCAGATCTCTCAGAAGGCTGGTGTGTTGGCCTCGAAATGTTATTATTTAACCCAGCTCTATTAATCGATTCTGTTCGCCACCACGGTCTTCTATCCGATCCGCCACCATTCATTGAGACACGTTGGACTCGATTTTCTGACTCCTCCGTTTTCCCTCCTCGATTTCAACTCTCAGTACGGACTATGAACCCTCCTTTTCCTTTTCCGTTAGTGGATCGCGGAAGCTTGTACCCGTTCCAGTTGGGTACTCTTTGTTTGCTACCATTTGTTTGCTTTGAATGTGAGACGATAGCTTTCCGAATCCCGTCGTTATTCTCCTCTCATCGGCCCTCGAAATTCCAAGGCATATATATTCTTGATGCCCATTGCCTACCTGGAAAGTTTCTTAATTCTCTTCATTCACTTATAATGAAGAATATCCTTCTCATCGCTATATATCCGGTCCAAAAACCCATATTTATACCCCGCCTATATATACCCGGCCCATCTTATGATTGCCTATGAATCTTATAATAATTTCCAGTCTTCAACCCTTGAAACGAACCTCTTTCGCCGGCTATAGAAACTCCGTTCTTCAACGGAGCTTCGGTAGAATATATATCCTAATATTCCCGCTGGGGTGGTTTGACGATTCGCGGCACGTACGGAGAACCAGCGCGGGAATACGACAGCGCCGCCACAAACCTTTTCAACAACTCGGAAGGAAGTAGCCAAACACATCCTTATGCGAATGTTATCAGTGCATGCGGAGGGTAGAGGCAACTGCGAAAACAGTCATCGTGTGTATAGACTTTCAAATTAGGGCCTGCGAAACAACTGTTACAATAAGCCTATACGGTAAACATTATTCTTGTGGATAATATTCTGATGATCTTTTGCAATTGACACCGATTGATAGGCTCGAAACAATCAAAGAACCCGAGGCCACTGCGGCCTACCAATCTCAGGAAGACGAGACTGTCCCCGCAACAGTCGGCGCATTCGTCCTTTGCATCAGGAGAAAATGGTCGCGCTCAATGTAGTTGGTGATTCGATGGTCCGCCGGTTCTCAGTGCATGATGAATCCACTTCTACGCTGGAGCAAAACCTGTCATTGTGCATTAGTAGGAAGAATGGAGGCTGGGCCGGTAAGCGACTTAGATCTCGGGACGGCATATTTAGAGCGACAACTAACAACCGTCTACAGCTATAATCCGGCTTGATATGGGAATGTTCGGACGTCGCGGCTGAGACCGATGTCATATCCCTTATTTACCAACGAGACAGAACCAATCCAACTGCTACGAAAGAAAGAAAAATCATGTCGTAACTTCCCGCAGAGAAGCACGGAGCCCCGTTAACGCTTGTAAATCTCACTAAACCTAAGAAACGACGTCGGGACTTGCATGTGTGACCGATACCGGTCGGGTTCTATGCCCGTATAATCCACATGGGCTAATAAAGAGACTCATGTCCGCGGAGGCACGGCCAGTTAAACGCAGCGCAACTTGAAGGATTTGCTTCAGTTTCCACATTTGCGATTGGGACAGACAATCCCATTGTCCCCAAATGGGACCGTAATTGCAGCGCAGTGACCGTCAAATCGATTGCGAGAAAGGCCCATTTACCCCTTTCAAACTCCAATGAAGTCGTAAGTGGGGAAAATAGTTACAACGTGCGGTTTTGCATGGGTGAGTTTATCCTTAAAGAGCGGCCGTGCTTCTATACATTTACATTTTCGGTCAAGTTGTACCTATCTTAGCTAACCTTATCATAGATATAATTTAAGCGACTCAAGTCTAGGTCTCCAGCTTTGAATCCAGACGTCGCCCATCTATCTCGGATACCATGCGGCTCAACCCCACCCGTCAGCAGCAATGATGGTTACCGAAATGAGAAGGACCAATAGCCCTCTACGGAACGAAACTGTGCTGTTATTCATATAACTGCGGTGTCCTATGTGGCAGCATGCTCAAGAAAGGGTCCACCATGTCAAATATCCAGGGAACATCGAGCATCGGCTAAAATACCGGGCAGGATCCGCCAACTTCGATCGATACCTGATATTATATATTAACTAAAACCGCAATAGCATCAGCATACAACAAATTCCTTAACCGAGTCTCTTTGAATACGCTCTTTGTACTGTGGTACCACTATGTATGTCAAATCCCTCCCTATATCGTTTTTCTAATTGAAAATAAGAGGCAAAAGATGATGCAGTGCGTTTAAAACTTCAGCATTGACTAATAATAAAAAAGATCCGATCGAGATGATATCATCGATTTAATTGAGCTTGAACATTCAAAGCCGCAAATCGGTTCAACGTTTCTAGGATACACTCGACAGATTCCGTTCCGACGTTGAAGCTAACGATATATGGGATACTCCTACTCCTTACACGAAATTCTAATTTCCGAGCATCATCTATTTTGAGAAGATGCCCAACCCTCGGTTTCCCGAGGAGAAAACAACGTAGTTGGATAACCAGGGCGAGAGCTGACCTCGCAGCTCAAAAACGTGGACGAACAGGTTCTTCAATTCGGTCTACTATTCACGAACGCAGAATTTAGGGTTCTGGACAGATCAGTCAGAACAAGGAGCGAGGCGAATGATAAGAAACAACGAATAAAGTGACTCCGACTCAATGACGATTTGTGACGAAGGTTGGAGGAAGCATTACGTTCAATGCCCGGTTGGGATTTGATGTGACGGCGCTGCGTGGTTCATCATTCGAGGTTCCATCATAGAGTTATCGGAAATAACTGGAGACATCGAGGCACATGCGTGCAATATCAGGTGGAAAGTCAAGACACGCCTGCTCAGAAGACAGCTTTGCGATCTAACGGAGAGAAACAAGATATGAAAGTGTGTCTCGGACTCGAGCAGAAACCTAGAAAACTTCCAGATACTTGACGACGACCCAAGGCCGTTAAACAGCCTTTCTCTTACATTTCTCCAATCCCCACCGGGCCGTAACAGTCTCATGGCTGGCTCAAGTACTCTGCATCTCCTTCCACAGATAAATATATCTTCACCTCAATTTACTTCGTCCTCCTTTTATCACTTGTTGTTTGCCTTCTGCTTCTAGTGTCTTGCCTCCGAATTCTTCCTCAGATGAGAATACGAAGTTGGAAAACCAGATGATCGATCGGTTGGGGATGAGCCCAGAACGTGTGTCGGACCTGGGTTTGGTTTCATGAGCGGATCAGCAGCTGTTGCAACATATCAAAGATATTTCGAAGGACCTTAGGGAGATTTACGGATGATAAGGGAACGGAACGAAAGAAACAGCCTTCATCTTTTCCTGGAGATATCAGAGTTCGAGCATATCCGTCCTATCTAGCACGCCGAATGTTTTTCAAGTCATGTTGTTCTCTGCGTAATGGCGTTGTGTTAAATACCCCCAAGTGAACACTACTTCCTCAAGCTCTCCGTCAGCTACCTACACTCCTAAACCTCTTTCGACCTTCAGAGAATAGCATGCATACGTATATAGCCAACAGCTTGGCACCCTAAGAAATAAATTAATTTACCAACGTCTTAAAACTTTCCCCTTCCTTACCAGGGCAAAAAGTTCATGCGCTGTTACGTATGATAGTTTTCAAATAAACATGGGACAGGACAGAGACGTAGGTAACACGACGACGACGACTACGACAAACAGCATCGTCTCCCCAAGACCTTTCATAGAAGATAGGAAAAACTGCTTTCGTAATAACTTGAAGATTACACCATTACGCTACCACGCTGTGCGATAGTGAAAAGAGAAGCGTAGAATGGGAAAAAGGGGCAGACGAGATCCTCGTCCTTGGGTTTACACAACTTTATCTGGATGGAAAGTAGGTACAAGGTTTTCAGGTTGATTGATTATAAGAATATGAAACTGAGGAAGTATATTGTTTGGTGACACCTGCCTCGTGGGCATGGGGAGTTGGCGAGCCGATTTTCGGGCTTCATTAGTGAGAGGATAGGGCGGATATAGGTTGATATGATTGCTGTCATTGATTCCATTGATTCCATATTTATACTCCGTCCGCTCTAGATCGCGAATCTACGTAGAGCAACCAGACCTACGTAATCTGTGTAAAATTATAGTTCATCGCTTGGCTTCTCTTGCTGCGACAAGGTAAATAAACCTAGATATCAGTTGTGAAAATAGAAGATATGCGTAGCGCTGCTGGTGGTGGTGGTGGTGGTGGTGGTGATGCGATGATGATGGTAGTGATGATGCTATAGGAATAGTTCACACTTCCTTATTTGGATATATGACGCGTTGAGTGTAGAGCTTCACGTTGATTCATAAATAGAGTAGACCTGTTAGTATTAAACCGAGATTCAGGGCCTATAGCCAATTGCCCTCTAGTGAAAGTATTCAAAGGTTTCTCAACTTCCTTATTGATATTAGTTCATTGCAGAGTATTTCTGGGCCATAGAGATAAGTAAGGTGCTCCAGCTCTCTTTTAACATTTTGATGCTGACGAATTTCTTCAGGAGAGTCTACCATGGGCGCCTTTATGATAAAGGATTGCAGCAGTGAGCCGGTCCACGCAAATGACTTCATTAAAGAAGTCCGCGCTCTCCGAAAGCAATATGAGAATACGTGTAGAAGACATGATATGCGCCTAGCTGGTCAACCGGTCAGGAGTACCAGCATAGATATCATCCAGGGAATCGAGTTCCACGTCTTCTGGTATGGCGACTCTGGTTCCCGGGGCCAATGCATCCGCATCGCCGATATCCCGGGTACATTGTCTGGGGAGATTCTTCGGCTGCGGGAGGATATTCCGCGGCTAGATGGCGACCACGAGATTGTTGGAAATGAGATCCGTTCCCTTGTGGGAGAAGAAGCGCCGTGCCCGCCGATAGAAACGCCCTTGGATGACTCTGAAGACCCGGCGGACGTGTTCACATCATTGCCTATTGTGGATATTGACATCGAAAAGCACTTTATCAAGCACGAAGTGTATAGGAGAGAGATTGTCAACCACCTTCGATGCCAAGGAGGGTCCTGTTTGGGAACACCAGCGTCGCCTTATATTGCCCGACTGCTTGGGAAAACACAGCAAGGCCATCTGGTCTTTGAGGGGCTTACGCATGGACGCATCTTCAAGGCATTCGACCAGCTCCGAGATTATAAACGCTGGATTTTGAATCTGATTTCCGGTCTAAAATGCCTTCATTCGCTTGGGATCATCCATCGCAACTTGCGTCTTGGAAACCTGTTCCTTCGCTTCGGCGGGCTTGTCAAACCCGACCTCGTCATCGGCGGCCTCGGCGGTCGAGGTGGGAACGACGATGCTCCAGAAATTCCCTCCCAACTAATTTTGGATTGCGATTTCACCGAGAAAACGGACATTTACGATATTGGCGAGGCGATCAAGAGTATGGTATATGGTGAACTTCCGGCCACAAAAGCTGTAGAACGGAAGGTCCCTCATCCTCTGCAGGGTATCGTGGAAGCGTGTCAGCATGAGCTGCCAGAGTTACGACCCGGGTTGAGCTCGTTGCAAATGATGGTTGAAAAGATTCAGGTGGTTCCCTTTGTGAAGGATGAGAAGATACCCTCAGAGCAGTCATGGGATGTAACTCAGACTCAGACTCCGCAGCCTGTAACCCGGACTCAGGAGCCACCAGGTATGTTGTAGATCGGTGAATGATACATAGGCAATCTATCTTCCTAATGTCCAAATCCTGGACGGAATGCTTAAAGCAGCCTGAGAGTCGTCCTTAACATGGGCTAAATCTGGCCGGATTGCCGCTGTTTCTTCACCAAAAAGACTTGCGCGTCCTGCAATCTATGAAGAGCAGATCCCAGTCGCAGACTAAAAAGACGGAGAACGGACGTCGGAGAGACGGGAATCTGTACATAAATTGTGTGATTTTCATCAGATCTGCTGATTCTTTCGACCACAGTGTTCAAAACTCTGGATTTGAAATCTCCAAGTCAATTGAACTTGAATTTGATTAATATTAAATATCTTTCTAGGGAAAATAATAATTAATTCCTTGCCTCTTCGTAGTTGAAAACTCCATTTCTTCAGTGTTGCGGCGAAGGTTTACTTTGTAAGCATATAGCGTCAGAGTGGGCGAGATAGAGACATCGTTGGTCTTTTTGCTTCGATTTGCTTTCTCTCTTTCTTCGCCGACCCCAAAACTCCCAACTCCCAACTCAACAACCACATTATCCTTTTCTTTGTGCTCCCACACACATATCGCCTTCTATCCGCTCCTTACTCACAAACTTCCCGTAGTTGTTGGATTGGGGCGGATTAGTGCTTGTCCGAACGAACCGCAAGTTCCTCTCGAAGGCATGACTTGATATCCCTCTGCCTCTCCCCATGTGCGACAACTCTTCTACACTCCTCTTGAGGGCATCTTAACAAGTTCGTTCCTCTTGCATAGTCCATTCCACCCTACTAGGACCGGCGTGGCCCGGATTTCTGCGATACTCTTGACACCTGATCGTTTCGTCTGTTCTGACATATCACTAGAAGATTGGGCAATCGCTCCGGAACATCCGCGAAGCCCTCACCATGTCGGTCTTTGAAGCTATGAACGGCTCTGCGGATCACCGCGACAATCTCAATCCGATACTGGCACCGATAGCTACCCCCCTACGACACATATACCTACACCGGCCGAGAACAAGGCGGTCGAAGCTCTCATGGGTTGCCATCGGTGCTTGTTTGCTGATGGTGGTATTCATGCTGAAACCAAGCTCTGTGAGTTGATGCGATTTCTTTAGGTAAATTAACCAATTTCTAACCTAATCTGAAGAAACCACCTATTCCAAATTTCTATGTTAGACATCCGTCGTACCCCGCCGGATCCCCGTTGGGAGAAGAGTCCGCGCTTCTCGCACCGGCCAAACCCATGCTCTCGGAAGATGGTACGATACCACATAACCTTAGGAAGGCCAACCCGTCGTTCCATCTCCTGGTCCTTGCGCCGGACAGGAGTTCCTCCCTATGTAGGACCATTTTCTCATCGATGGTCCTCGATTACCCACCTGCAACCCTTCTCGACTATAGTGCGGAGGACGAAGGCGACGACGTACCGGATGCCGGAATTCGCAAGATAAATACGCTACACGAGTACCTTACAAACAGCACGCAATTGGCGGATGACGACCTTGTTCTTGCTGTGGACGGCTCCGATATGTGGTTCCAGTTGCCTCCGGAAATCATAATTCGGCGATTCCATCACATACTTAAAGAAAACAACGAGAAGCTGAGGAGGAAATACGGCACAGCCGTCGTTCGCGACAATGCAACCGATGTGAAGGGACACGTAATGCAGAAGTACTCGCAAAGGGTTCTATTTGGTGCCGATAAGACCTGCTGGCCCAACACGACATTATCCAAGGCTGCCTGTGTCACCGTGCCGTTCTCACCATGGTTCCCTGACAGCTACGGCACCAAGACGGACAAGGGCGCCGATGGGACTAAGAACCGGCCGCGATGGCTTAATGCTGGAGCGGCCATGGGATCTGTTGCTGATATGAGACTTCTTTATGAGCGGGCTGCTGAAAAAGCTGTCAATGCCACTGGACCGCAGATCGAACAGCGCATATTGTCCGAAATATATGGTGAACAGGAATACGTCCGTGAGCTAGAATGGAGAAGAACCACGAATAAATGGGGAAACTGGATTCAAGAGAGACTTCTCGGTATACCTCGCTCGGCTAATCTCACCGGCATTAACATGCATCTTCAGCCTGGCCGACGATACGAGTTTGGCGCATCCCTCGATTACAACTATGATGTCTTCATGAACACGACTCTTACCCACAAGGAGGTGGAATGGATCCGATACAACAATGCAACTAAACTGAATCATGTTCAGATGGAACATAAAGTTCCACGTGCGCATCGCATCAACCTCCCCTTCGATGTAAGGAGGTTGGAAAGCCCATTCATACAACCAAATGAGACCAAAAACGTTCTACCTCCTTTCAACAAAACCTTCGATACTCTCCCCAACCCGAAGAACCGAACCTGGAACAACATCCCACTCGCCACAAATATTAACACCGGGACAGTCCCCGCTCTTCTCAGCGCCAACGGTGATAGACAGGCGGTCAACTACTGGTGGTATCGCATGTGGTATCAACCCTGGGCACGCGCTCTTCTCCGAAAATACATGCGATCACCGCGTACCCACCAAGCCTCCCATGCCTCCATGTTTGGTGGCCAGGAATGGGATATGCGAGGCGGGCGTGGCGGTGTCTGGACTAATAATGAAGAGTGGTTAGAGTGGGGAGAGATCTGCTCTGGCTACGAAGAGGATGTCTTTGACGATGACTTCGGACTCTGGGGTCAAGAGGAGGGTGAAGAGTTCGAAAAACCAGTCTACAACCAATTCGGAATGCTTATTTCGGGAAAAGCATCATATCGACGCAATAAACCTACAAAACCGAGCAGAAGCACAAAGTACTTTGGGCCGTGAGATTTTTTTATACTATAGACACTTCTGTTTTTGTTTCATTCCGCTTATTCCCCCTTTTTTTTTTTGATATCATGACTTTCGGAGACCATTGGGTGTGGGTGGTGAACTGGAGTACTTTGTCTTTCCCTCTTTATACTATTTATTGTCTTTCTTTTTCATCTTTTATATCATAAACAATGTGCTGGTTTCTTGTTCTCTTATTCTTTCTTTATTTTATGCTGTATTCTTTTCCTTTCTTTCTCTTCCGGCGCACGATGAGAACGGGATGACCTTTGCTTTCTAGTTGTACATATATACATCATAGAATCTTGAAATTCATTGGCGAGAGTATGGCTCAGTGTTTTTTTATTATCATTGTATTGTTTGCTATTTTTGGAAATTCGATGGATCGTGGGGAGTTCACTATTTGCGAGGCCATTCCCCGTGGTATTGGAGGTTGACCCAATCAGTGACCTGCCAGAGAGTTTCCGACGGCTCCTTCATCGGTTTCGAGGCAAGTTCGGTATACGGAGTCGGAGTACGGCTAGCTCAATTTCGAATGCGATCCTTTCGAGTCCTAGAGCAAGGAGTCCGTCTTGGCTTCCGTCATCTTCCCCGGGTGTAAGAGTACTGAGCGTGAGCAATCAGCAAACCCATAATGACAGTCAGATCCAACTCATCGATTTTCCCTTTATTACTTCGATCGCGCGTTTTATCCTCTTGGAGTTGGATGAAGTCCCAATCATGATCGCCCAGACCGGAGATGAATGTATCGGTGACGAACCACTTAGGTAGCGGGTAACCTAATCCCTGGAGTCTGGCATCGACAAGCCGAAAAGCTTCGATGTATTTGACGACGTCGCCGTTGTAGTCGGCAATGCTCATATTTACGAGCTTGTCGGTGAGAGTCGCTCGAGCGTCGAAGGCGTAGGTCCTGAACTCGGTTTCTAGAGCAATCCAAAGCTCGGCGTCATTTTGGTTTTCTTCTTCAATTTTAGTCTAAATGAGGCGCTTTATCCAGGGTTTGAGGGAGGGGTACATAGCGCGGAAGAGTGTTTTGGATTTGAACTTCCAAATTTCGATATCACCCTCATCTTTGATGTCTTCGGGACAGGTCAACTGGCGATCTTTGAGAATTGCTCTGGCGTCGATAAAAAGAGCTATCTCTAGTATTTCCTCGCTCCAATCGTCGTAGTTTTTGTTGCCTCTGAGCTTGAATGGAGGGCTAAGGCATTCGTAGCGTACTTCCTCTTTGAAATCCTTCAATTTTTTTTCCGCTTCAGCTTCTCGGATCGAAGCCCTCAGACGTTCTAACTCCGCATCCATCCTGGCCATTTCCAAATGGTACTCCAGCCGTTGCCCCTTGGAATCGGATTGTTTATTGGCAGTGCCTTCGTATGGTGTGATTTCCTGACTGGGGCCCTCACTGGCTTTGGGGATGTTGCTGGGCAGTACCATTTCGCCGTTTACTTTGGTGTTGGGGTTTCTGAAGCTGGGTTGCTGTGGTGAGCTTGGTGTGTTAGTTTGGAGCAGGCCGATTGAGCTCTTAAATGAATGAATGCAGTATGGACATTTAGTGAGGTGTCTAACCGATTTTGGGTACTTCTTTCGGAATTGGGAGGACTCTATGCCGAACTAGAGCTTTGTTCGGAAGATTTTGCCAAAGTTATGCTATTCTTGTGTGAGAATCTCAAGAAAGTACTGATAGCTTGATTATGAGGGTTGGTTGTTAGTATGATGGTGATCAAGCCGTCATCGGGATGTGCTTCTTTCCAATTCGCATTGGCTCGTGATATAATTTTCATGAAGTCGGCATTCCTTCAGTCGAGGTAGAGAAAGTAGGACCCGGCCCATCCTATCCATATATCCGCAATTACTTCTTCTGGTATCATACAACTCATAAACCCACACCTTCCTCATTTTCTCCTTCTCGCCTCCCTTTTCTCCCCCATGCCTCTCTCAAAATCCTCAATATTTCCCTAATATGCTCATCGGCCAACCTCTCCTCTCTGTCCTCTATTATCGTATCCAAGAGCACTCTGTCGCCAAAGTCGTCTTCTTCTCCACCTTCTCCGACTTCCCCCTCTCCCTGACCGTCCTCTCCGGGTGTATCTGCACCATTTCCTGCAGCCATAGCAACATCACCCTCCCCATCAACCTTCCCCCCATTCGCATTTTCAGTCTCTTCATTTTCCTCCCCGCGCGCCACGCTTGCACCCCCACCAGCCCCAGCCCCTAGATTTATAATCATCATCACCTCCGCTTTCGTTAGTCCGAAAGGTTTTAATCCCACGATCACTTCTCTAAGTGCTTTATCTAGGTCCGTCGGATCTGTAGGTTGAAGTTGTGGTAGTTGGTAGTGTTCATCATCTTGTTGTTTGGGCGGCTGTATTTCGTCCCCATTTTGGGAGTTTTCGTTCGGTTGTGAGGAGGATGGAGCTGCGGCTATTTCTTCGGGTTGCGAGGTTTCGTGGGTGTATTTTGGGAGGTTGTAAAGGTGAGGTGAGACGCGGGATACATAGTTATGGATCTGTCAACGGAATTGTTAGCTACTAAGATGGTCATCTTGTCGCAAGAATATCGCCCCGAGCGACAGCATAAGCATGCGCCCAATTTCACACGCAAAAGAGTACCCACCTCCTTAACAACAGTATTATGATCCCTTAAATCAGGTTTCGGAGTAAAATTGGTTGAATTTAGAGGATTCGTTGAGCGGCGCGGGGGGTTGGTTGTAAGGTGTGCAAGGACTTCGATATTCGTGAGGGTCGCGGATTGAGGGTCGCGGATCTGAACGTAAAAGAAAGGAGTTATTAGTTATCAATATATATATGATATCACCCTCGCTGACTGTATGGTAAACACCTAGAGATTTACTGACCTTCATTTTATAAAAGCGTTGGTGGTGTATGTTGCGTGCTCAAAAGATTGAAAGGTTTAGGTTGCGATAGGCTATCATAGGCGGTGCTAAAATCGGGAGACGGCCCGAGATAAATATCGGGATGCCGAATCCTATAGAACTTCTCGGCTATTCTCTTTTGATCTGCCATAAAACACTAGTCGGTACAAAATCAAAAACTGATTCGTTATGTATATTTTTTTAACATGGTGAGAATCT
Source organism: Arachnomyces sp. KDTOL00113 (assembly GCA_949709995.1). Lineage (NCBI taxonomy): Eukaryota > Fungi > Ascomycota > Eurotiomycetes > Onygenales > Arachnomycetaceae > Arachnomyces > Arachnomyces sp. KDTOL00113. The sequence goes on from OX453232.1 coordinate 5,652,578, forward strand.
ATCTAACAGACTAAACCGGTTCGGATTGTAGTTAAGAGATCCGCCTCTGTTCTCATGAGCTCAGGTAAACTGGCGTGTGTCAAGATAAGGTCATTGTGGGTGTTTTGAACAAGATAGGGTAATTATCAGAGCCACAGACCACTAGGCCAAAAGGAAAGATCAATCCTAATGGCCTCAGGGCCATATGGATATAAAAGGCGGGCGGGTTCCAACAGTAATATTACAGCTCAGAGGGGACCAGGCGAGATCGAAAACCCTACCTAGTCTTCAATCCTCGCTCGAAGCTTCAAGAAACTCTCAAGTTGGGAATAGAGCGGTCTGGTTAGGAAAGCGCCAGTGGGCAGACTTGAGATGGAAACCACGACAATCAACGAACAACATATGGTGGAACGGGTTGAGAAAGTATGTGGCCTGTTCCTAAAGATGCTGTTGATGGATACGACCGCACTGTGGCTCGAGGGCTAAGTCTGATGTGTTTTCATGCTCCCCCGGGCGTGACAGGCATAACCACATCCACGAAAGAGACGGGGTCGTCCATTGTGGCAGATCTCTGCTGCCATGATTCCGGGCCGGGAGCAGGAGAAGAAATGGGCACCTGTAGGGAGCAAGGCAGAATTTGTTTCAGTTGAACACCATTGTGGTCTGATAGAATGGGTAGGAGATATGGAGATGGGATTAAATCGGGACTCCAAAACTATTTCTGGGTGAGTTCTTTGCATGGGAAAAGGAACCAAAGAACTGCTGGATTGGGGAACAGAGAAAAGGGAGAGCCATCATTCATTCCAGGTCAAATATCCAGCTCAGGATAGGCTATGGTTCAGAGGTTTATGACGAGATGGGCAGAAGAGGATGGCAGAAGGATTGGGCAGGATAGTGACCTGAAGGCTGAGGTTAACTTATGTTAGTGAAGACCGGGCTTTGCTCTGGCGATCTTCATCCCAAAGGCGCCTTGGTAGGGAGGTAGGTGTATATGTCAATTGGTCAATGAGCTTGTGTTGGGATCATCGCACTTGTGATTAAGGGTTGGATTCATGACCATGACTATGACGGCACACGGGTCGTGGGATCTGCAGAGAGCATGTGCAGAGGCGGCGGAATGAAGAGGGAAGGGAGGGAGGGCGGTGATGATCTGCTTTGCCAAGAGCCAAGAGAGGGAGACAGCAGGGAGAGTTGGGGTGGACCGTCTTGGCATTGGTTGGGGGCCAGCGAGGGGCCAGCCAATCAGTGGTGCCCGGAGAGATTTTTTTGTTGGTTGCCTCGGGTCGCTTGTGGGAAGCGCGACTGGATCGTGGCCCGTGAGTTGGTCGATGACAACTTCTTCACGGGGTCAACTGGCTTAAGACCAACCTGACTTGTGCTTGAGATCCTTGGGAAAGGAAGCAATTGCCAATTCCGTCCAGCCAATTCCGCCAAGAAGAATTGAGAAGAATAAAGACCATACCGTCGTCGTTGCGTGTCGATCTCAAAAATTCAAATACCGCATACCTACAGTGACTGAAAATAAGTGTTCGTTATCCCATCACATTTTAAATCTCTCCACAAATCCACTCCTCATTTCAAAAATATATATTTTCATCAATTCTTATGAAAATGAATCAAAAAATGAAGAAATTCGTAGAAAACTCAATAATCTATATAGAAACACTCTTTAATTCTAATTTAGTAGCGAGTATATCATCTCTTTGTCTCTAGTACTGCGTTCACTCGCGATTTCATGAATCTTATTAGCTTCGTAAAGTAATTCTTGTCTATCTTCGTTCACGTCTCTTGAATGAGCTCAAGCATTCTCTCTCTCTTTTCATTTTCGAATTCAGTCAACTTTTCTAAACAAGAGTTAAGCGTATAGATGAGCTCTTTAAGCTTGATTCAGACATGTTCAATAGAATTCAAATTCGAAGAATATGAAAATCAAGAGAGTAGAGAAATCTTTTTTTTCGTAAATCATGTCTTAATCGAGTGAGTCGTATGAATAGAAACGTTATTCTGCATGAATTCAAGATCTGAGAATCAAAGATCTAAGAGATTTTCGTTTAAAAGCTTAAAATAAAACTTCGCGAAATAATCGTGTTTTTTTGACTCAAAATTCTGACATAAAGACATGATATTCGATCGATCGAAGTCTCAAAAGATTGCTCAAATCATTAAAGAGATACTCTTGCTTTTCGAAATAGACACAATATATTTCTTTTTTCATTTTTCTTCATTGACGTTGAGTCGAAAGACTCATTGACATTGAGCTCTCTGTCTCAATTTCACGAAACATTCATTTGATCACATTATCTTCTCTCACTCGTTTCACACTCAATCTTTTCGCTCTAAAGCTCACTGATATCGTAAATCGACGTGTTCTTGAGTTAATTTAGATCGTTTTTGAGTCACTCAGTTCTCATAGCTCGATTTTTGAAGAATCTTGCGAAAAGTAGATCGAGAGAGAGTCAAGTCAGTTCTTTGAAAAATATCTCGATAAGTTAAAAAAAAATCTTTCTTTATTAAGATCATAATATAGCGTTTATCTCTTTTCGAAAGCTTATGAGAACGTTCAGTTCGCGAGAGAGATTTTTCATCGAGTCGTTTGAGATTGAGTTTAATGATATCTATAACGATGAATAGCGAGATTTCAAGATCTTTGTGTATCTGATTTTTAAACTGATCAGCTTTAAAACAATCAATAATTTGATCTTTCTGATACGAAAATAACTTCTTTCTCTTTTGACTATTGACAGCGATATTTCTTAGAGACGTTCGTGACATGACTGATAATGAGTTGAAAAGATGATGATTTTTGTGAAGAGATTTAAAATGTGATGAGATAACGAACACTTATTTTCAGTCACTGTATCTATGTATAGATCTTATGAGATTCGGAAAAATTCCGTCAGGCCAGGTCAACCTACATCAGGGGTTGCTGCCACCGACAGATTCAGTCTGCGACTCGCTCTCGGGCATGTTCATCTTCCTTTTCCTTTGAGAGAACCGCTCTGCAAAGGCAGAGACCACGAACCCGCTTCACCAACTTTTCATGTGGCAGCCAACCACTTTCGATACATGAAAGCAGGGTGCAGGGCGGACAACCTACGGGTATTCAGAAGTGGATTTCATCAAAATGATAATCTAATAATAAAACCCGGGACAGAGGACATGGGATAACCCCCGGCCCGTCGACAAACGAACAAAACAGGCTTTCTTTAAGCTTATTTAAACTCGGACCGGGAAACTGGACCCTTTTCATCAGGGGGAAGATTTGCACTGTGCAGACTATCTCTTCCTGTTAAAGTAGGTGCTTGCTGTGGTTGGGGCCCAAAAGAATGAATCGTTCATCCCGCTTCTCTACAGGTGGTTCGTGTTCTCTCTCCAACTTCTATGATTCCAATGCAATGACTATCTTATAGAACAGGAATCCATTCCTTTCCATCCCGTCTGTTGCACTGCCTCAGCGGACGACCATCTTGCAAGTATCGATCACGACGTCATGTAAAAGCGGGATCATGATTTCTACCTCGTATTGTTGAGTGTAAGGCAGATTCAATTGACGTCTCAGAGAGACATCAAAGAAGATAAAAGGGCAGCATGTTTCCCCTAAACTCAGCATCGAAAGAATTAAACAAGAAACAACAAGCCAACACATCATCCATACCTTCTAGAGCGGTGACAACCAGTCCTTATTACGGAGAAGCTCAGACCTTATTACACAAACCTCTACTCCATCATGCATTTCTCCAAGCAGATCGCTCTGGGCCTCGCCCTCGCATTTACGGTCACAGCGGTGGACGACATGGTCGAGCCTACAGACCCACATCTCAGCGTTGAGGAGCAGTGCATGTATCAGGCGGGCATCCGCGGAATTTACATGTGGAATGTGGTTATCAACGACGCCACAGATTTCACCGACGACGAGTGTGGTTCCGGATTCCTCGACAACATTAACGGCCGCGGCTGCTCGATCACGAACTGGGGCTGCAACTACGCCGATGACGAGACGACGATGAACGCCAACTTCGCTGCAGATTTGGCTTGTGGAAGTGACGACATTAGTCCTGCTATTAATGCGGCGTTTGGCGGAAAGACCGTGGACTGCCATGACTACGACGTCGTGGAGGATGATGATTAGAGAAGGGGTTGGATTTCCCCTTATTTTAGGCCCTCGCCTCGGCTCCTCTTACATGTACATGCATGCCTTAGGTCAATTGTTTGCGAGGACCTCTGGAACTCTGATCCCTTACTGATTGTTTGTTCAAAGAGTACCTACTTTCTTTCGTTGGCAAATCTGCTTGTTTTTGATGTATATAAGGACAGTCAAACCAAGATCTTCATCTTCAATTTTTCTTCATCTTCAGCCTCCGGTTCCTGAGCTTATATAGCCCCCGTTAGATGACTCTCTGGATCACCCAATCCAAGAAAATTCCACAGCCTTTCTTCTAATATGTCTGGACTTATATCAGCGACCCCCTAATTTCAGCCACCAACGTGTCCTGCCACTGCCAAACCGTTCAAGAGATTGGTGGATCTGGAACTATCTGTATATCGGTTCGGTAGGGTCCCCGAGACGCTATACGAGAGGTCTTGACGGAGAATGAGATCGATTCAGTACCGACGACGCCAGTCAGATATAACAAAAGATATAATAGAAAAAGATATCATCAGAGCAGCAAGATTCTAATATCAGAGAGAGAAAACTGTGTTCTGAAAAAGATTCACGGTTGGCTTGAGAATTGAAAAGATTGATTTCGTTGAGATTGTAGGTGAACGCAAAAATAGAAGAAAAGAGACGGAGAGAAAATAAGTGTCGTCTTGTATCCCTGATTAGGTGCCGAACACCCGTAGGCACGCACACCTTGACAAAGAGAGCAAGCTGTAGGAGTAAGCGAGGTCCAAAGCCCGGATACAAGCCATTAGCACCCTGACAATAAAGATATAAACGTGAATATAAAATTTTTTGTTCTAAATAGCATCGCGCCTCCCCCCAAACCGAGCGCCGCTGCGCCTTGATAAGGATCAATCGAACCGTCTCAATCTCCAAGATCACCAGCAACATGAAATAATAGGAGCAAAATGAGAGAGAAGCATGATATCATACAAGGAAAGCGACAAAAGAGATCAATGTAAACGCAGATAGAGGAGAAAAGCAGACAGTTGACCCAAACCTAAACCCAATCAAATTAATATTCAATCCTTGCTCTTCTTCTTCTTTTTCTTCTCGACCTTTTCGGAACCTTCATCATCTCCTCTCTTTCTCTTCTTGCCAGCTTCCTTCTCGGCAGCTTTCGCCTCCTTTTTGGCCTTTTTCAAATCCTTCTTGCTAACGACTGATGGCTCTCCGTCACTATCAATGGTGATTTCACCCTTTTCAAGTTTCTTCTGATACCTCTTGACACTCAATCCAGCCTTCTCGGCCATTTCCTCAATGTCTTTCCCAGCAGACGATTTCGATTTCTTCTTCTCTCGCTTCTCCCGGCGCTCGATCTTCCTGGCAAGCTTGGCGTCCTTCGAGTCGTCTTTCTTGGAGGACTTCTTCTTGGACGGCTCTGGCGATGAGGGTTCATCGTCAGTGGAGACAGTTTCGGAGCGATCATCGCCATCGGCCATCTCTTCATCCTCAGATTCGGAGGCGGCCTTCACTTCTTCAACTAGCTTCCGCTTGGAGCTCTTGTCCTTCTTTGATTTCTTCGATGAGACCCCATTTGCTGCATCCTCATCACCTACCAATCCATCTGCATCTGGGTTGTATTTTCTAGCCTCGTTGATCTCCCACTTCTTTGGTTGCTCTGTAGCAGCAATACCATTGGGCGCGATAGCGACTCCTCTAGCTTTCATCGGCTTGCCTTCCATACCGGCAAGCTTGCGTTCGAGGTTGAACCTCGCCTCTGTACCAAGAGCTGACCTCTCTTCCTCGCCGGGTTCGTTACCGTCCTCGTCTACCTCCCACTCCGCGAGAGCATCTACACGAAGACCAATGGCCGCCTTGGCAGCCAAAATTCTAGCCATCTTGCCCTTGTTCTTTCCGGTTGCCTGGCCAATGAGCGATGCATGATAGATAAGACCATATTTAGGAGTGTCATGTTTCGTCTTCAAAGCGCGGAATAAGGCCTTCTCTGCTCCCAGAATCTGGATTGTCGAGGCAGGGCTCTTAGAGAGATTCATCAAGCTACCGGCGTGCGCGATCAATCGGGCACCGACGAGCTCACCAACCAAAGCCGTAAGATTAGGAGCAATCGCATTCATACGCGCAGTCAGATAGCTAGCTAGCTGTTGGCGATACTCTGAGAATCCAACAACCTGTTCGGCCAAAGCCTGAATGTTGTCCAAATCCTCGGTGCTAATTTCGGTACCCATAGAACGATCTGCCGCCAACTTGACAGCACCCTCGATCTCCTCTGGCAAGATTTCGGCCAAATCTGTGTTGTCACTGTTGGTGCGCATGCCCATCTTCAAGACGACTCTTGCGTATGCCAGGTTGTCGTTCAGGATCTTAGCCATTTCCGGGAAATGCCAGCCGTACCACTCCTTTACGCGCATGGCATAGGTGTTCAGTTCCTTATCCAAATCATCGAGAAGTGCGATAGCCTGAACAATCATAGTGTCGATCTTGTCGGGAGAGAACTTCAGCTTGTGCCTAGCCAAAGAATGCGATAGACCCAGGGACATTGTGGACATGTCCTCAGGTAGTAAACCAGGGATCAGGGATGGCAGATGTGTCCGAATTGCGCGGTAGAGATCCAGGGTGGTGGAGTCGGCAATCGCCTGGATCGATAGACCGGGAAGCTTTCCGATAGCATTTCCTTTACACGCGAATTAGTCTAAGCACACACATATACCAAAATCGGAACCGAATAACATGGGTATATCTCGTACCAAGCTTGGGATCCGCAACAGCTAAAGATACTTTCTTCTCATCTTTAATCGACTCTAGAAGATTCGCTAGTCGCGGTGTAACTTTTCCCTCCACAATAGACGCTACCTCCTCCAATGCCGTCGCCGCACTGTCGAATTTCTGGAAGTTCTTCAACTTGAGACTATTGGCGGTGCTGTTAGCCTGGCGGTCCTCAGGATCATTTATGGAGAGAAATTTGAGCAAGTGCGCAGGCAATATTTTCGGCCTATTCTTCCCAACTTCTATACAAAAATTCCTTAAGACTTACAGATTAGAGATGCCTTCGGCAGTCTCTGTTTCAGCCTCCAAGTCATCCCTCTTAAGCAGCTTCTTGTCTTTCGCTTTCAGCAGGGCGTAACCCGCACTGGTTTCCGTGAGAATGAAGAGCGTCATCGTTTCGGCCGAAGGAAACTGCAAGTGTGCAGAACTCGGTAAAAAGTGGTCGTAGTCGGAGTGGAAAAGAGCGATCCTTCCTCCTCACAATTGATGGGCGTGCGTAAGAAACAGGTTGAAAGCTATTCCTTCTTCTTGTCTTTTGCGCTTTCCATTTGAAATTTTGAAGTTCTAGTTTTCTAAGTGGGCGAATTAAGCTAGAAAAAAAAAGTTGCACACGTGACTTTATCATGGAAGCGGGCTTATGTCATGCGCTAAGTCCGTTTGAGCTTCACGTTGCCTGAGCTGTCTCTCCACGCCGATAGAGAGAGAGAGTTCTTGGTGACTAGGAGATATCTTGAGCACCGGACGTAGGCAGTTCTATTTTTAATCTCTGACTATACACCCATACTACGCCCGCAATGGAGGGTTTGATGTTCAATGTGAATGGCGGGTAAGTACTGGCAACCGAATGAACAGGTCGTTTCGTCGCTCACCTTCAGCAGGTATATCGAAGGCATAGTCCGCGGATACAGGAATAACCTCCTCAACGGCCAGAGTTATAGCAACTTGACACAATGCGAGACAATCGATGGTATGTTTTTCTTGCCACCGGGATCGAATAAGCAACAGCCAGGTCCTAATATGCGGCGTAACAGATGTCAAGCTCCAACTCGGTCCCGCATACGGCGACTTCCTCGCAGCTCTCCCTCCAAACCCCTCTACCTCATCCCTTGCCAGCAAGACCACAGAGAAGCTTGTATCCGAATTTCGTTATCTCCAAGCGCAATCTACAGGATCGATGGCCCGATTCATGGAATACCTGACGTATGGGTACATGATCGATAACCTGGCACTGCTGATCACCGGTACTCTTCACGAGCGAGACACTCGAGAATTGTTGGAAAGATGCCATCCTCTCGGATGGTTTGAGACGATGCCCGTTCTATGTGTGGCAACAAATATCGAGGAATTGTATAACTCCGTCCTGATTGAGACTCCGCTGGCACCATACTTCAAGGGAAGCCTTAGCCACCAGGATTTGGACGAGCTGAACATCGAAATCGTTCGGAATACTCTCTACAAGAACTACCTGGAGGACTTCTATCGCTTCGTTAATGAGCATCCCGATATGAAAGGCACACCGACTGCTGATGTCATGTCTGAAGCTTTGGAATTCGAGGCTGATCGTCGCGCAATCAACATCACTCTCAACTCTTTCGGAACTGAACTCTCTAAACCTGAAAGGAGGAAGCTGTACCCAGAATTCGGAAAGCTCTATCCTGAAGGATCCTTGATGCTGTCTCGAGCTGATGACGTTGAGGGTGTTGCGCTGGCTGTTAGTGGAGTTGGCGATTACAAGACGTTCTTCGATGCTGTTGGAATGAACCAGGCGGGAGGTGTTGGGATTGGTAATATGGCTGGCGGAAGCAGCAGTGATGGCAAGAGTTTGGAGGACCTGTTCTATCAGAAGGAGATGGAGCTATCCAAGATCACGTTTACACGGCAATTTACTCCAGCAGTGATCCATGCGTGGGTGAAACTGCGGGAACAGGTATTTACATCCCGGCTCCTTTATTGCAACCTCTTTTATATGTGGTGACTGATCAATATCAACCTCTAGGAAATCCGCAACATCACCTGGATCTCCGAATGCATTGCTCAGAACCAGAAGGAGAGGATAGGCAACTATATCAGTGTCTTCTAACTTATGTTTTGCTCTTCCTTTCTTCCCTTTCTTTTGGTTTAATCATCAATCCCGCCTCCCTTTAGCTACTGTGTATGTATGTTCCATTTTCTACTACCACTATTACTATATCCAACAACCACATCTGTTTTCGGTGGGTGCCGTCCAAGTAAACCCTGGATCCTATCTATTTATTGCTTTCATGCTTCAGGCGTTTGTTTTCTATTTCCTCCTCTTGATTAGGTTCATCTCAAGATATAGATAGATAGCCATTGCTACTATTGATTACATATACGAATCACAACCCGGTCTAAAAAAAATTCGGCTGAGAATGACTATATAGTCATCCGCTCCGCTTCGTGGCTCTTAATTGATTCACAATCGTTTTACTTTTCTTGACTTTTATCCTCTGGAGTTTTCTCTTTCACATACCATCATAGACTGGAACATAGACCTTCTAGCTTTCCCAGCCGTACATAGTTGCCCCGATATTAACGATCGGTAGCTATTTTGCTCTTTGATCTTATCACTTCAGGAGCAATGATTGCACGAGCATCAGACGAGCAGGTGAGAGCAGAGAAGGACAAATCTATAATTCAAGAGCTTGTTCAATGAGTGAAAGATGCATATATCCCTTGAATGATGGAAGCTGATATTCCAAAATAAACATTATTCTTCTGGATGTTAGTAATTAGGTGATGAGATACTTCAGTTCTAGATTAAGGGGCAGGCTCACAATTCCAGGTCGTAAGGAACGGCTTGTAATCGCTTGGGACGGGGTTTGCTTTACGGAGAATAGTGTCAGCTCGGATGGAATAGAGCATTGTGGCATTAAACTTACGATATTCACACCCCGGGCTCGATAAACCGAGGACCTGCACGCTGCATCACACTGGAGTAGAATGTCTGAGGCCGCTACTACACGGGCCGCCACAATTCGGGATCGCTAGGAGGGTTTTGAGGAAGAGCAATGACTGTTGTCAGTGACAGGAAGAGACTAAGTAATTTGAAGTTCATATTGTTCTGCGCGGTCAAGAGGAACTTGCGCTGCTCAAGAAAAAGTATGAGATATAATTTGATGTGCTTATATCAAAAGTTTCCAAAAGACGAAAGACGAAAGATAACCTATACAGCAGCATCGTGAAGTGATATGTAGGCTGAGTGCCTCGAAATTAACACTCCGTCCGTCGTAACAGAATGGTTGAAGCAGTTCTGTGCCCGTAGCAAGCAATCTCTTCCCAAAACGAATGGCTAATGAAGTCTCAAAATTCAATCTCTTCATTCTCTCTTTCTACGTTCGAAAGAAAGAAATGCATCGGTTGTTAGAGCACCAACACTCCAGCGAAAAGGGCTGACCAAACCATACGGCCCGAGGGCTTCCTCACATCTATTCTTGCTCTCCCCTTCTTCGACCCCTGTCAGCGGCTAAATTTCTGTTGCTAGTCTGAAACTCTTTGGAGAGTTACATCGGGTATGAATCCAGTGAGGGACAAGCCAGTTTGAGACTAAGCAGACGCGTACACCCAACCTTGAAATTCGGGATGATAGCGTTGCGGGTAGGGCGATTGGGGTAACGGCTGATCGATAATAGGTTGGAAATATTCAAGTCCATCCAAGTTAGTATGAGGATGCGTCCAATAGGTTTGAAGCCAGCCACTAGTCGCGTTGAGAAAGTCGTCCAAGCCGGGGTCTTTAGAAGCAAAACTGTGTGCAAGCCAAGTAGGCTCTAGAGGAGATAGGAGTCTGCCAATTATTCGATTTATTCTAAACATAAACCATTCGTCGCCATAATCAGTGCTCGATGATCTTGTGAGAGTGATCTGCGTTTTGCAGGACTTGCAATTGTGAGATCTATCATGCCGTCTCGAAGATATCCAAGTACTGAACAGTCCGGACCAATACAGTTCAGTGACTTTCTTGTCACCTAGGCGCATATGTGGGCAGAGTGGGAAGTTGAGTCTAGTGCATAGAGTCACAAATCGATTTTTCGTAGCCGCTCGTACAGGAATTATCCGCATGGTTGTTTTCGTAAACACCACGGGCGAAGAAAATAGTTTTGTCAAAATTTCGGGTAGACGTATTGGCAGGGGTTCCATTTTCTTTGACTGCCTTATTATTCTCTCGATATCGCAGAAGCTAAACTCAGTGCGAGTCCCTAGATTCACGCATTTTTTAGTCATCAGACAATAGCGTTCTGAAGGCCGCTTTTCTAGTTCGTCTTGCGAGAAGGCCCCCGAGGAATGTCTCCTTAGACACCCTCGGCAGCAATATCCCAGTATAACTCCGTCACGTTCAAGCAGGCATAAGGCCGAGAAATGTGCTGTCTTGGTTGAGACCAGGTCTTGTCGAACACCCGCAAGAACGCTGGAGTGGTAGAATCGAGCACAGGTAAGCGAAAGCGCGATAGAGGCGTCCGTGGTCAGATATCGATGAATAACATCTAGAAGCTCTGGTGGCAGTTTGTAGAGGTTGCTGTGGACCGCATTATGAGATTGGGACTCGACGCACTGATGACTATTGCGGCGGCGGCGAGGGCTATGCAAAGAACACTAGGCACGACCTCGAGCCATTTAGATCAAATATAGAAAACGAACTCAGGTAGTTACCTTGGAAGTTAGGGAAATGTTTGTCGGTCCTAATGTTCTCATGTAGGGATAATTTTGGCAGGAAGAGCTGTGAACAAATATAAGAGCTATCGGAGCCACTGACCAGGCCAAAAGGAAAGATTAATCATAATGGCCTTCGGGTCATATGGACCTAAAGGCGGTAGGTTCCATCAAGAGCTGTTAGATGCAATTGACGTAACTGATCGCTCATGAGCCAGGTAAGTATTTGGATCCATAACTTCAAATAAGGGAAACGTGCGATTTGACTCCAGGGTACAAGTAAGAAGGAACATGAGAGGAACGAGCACTAGAGACGACCTCGGGACCATCTCAGTAACGTGATGCTGCTCCATCACCTGAAGTTACGATATCAACAACAACCACAGCTATGTAGGTAGGTATCTCGATCAAATTACCAAAATAAAAAACAGGCAGTGGTTATAGCTGCCGGCATCTCAATGGGAACTACCCCGTTCAGCGTCCATTCACTCCAGTAAGTTCGGGCCACGTGAAAGAGTAACAGAAGCCTACGAAAGCGGGTTAAGGGTCTCTTAAACCCTAGAGAAGAGCGGAGACAGAGGGGAACACTGGCGCCGCGGAGGGAAAATCCTAACGCACGACGACAACCCAAAACCACGGCCAGGATGGCACAGAAATGCAGAGCTTCGGGAACGAAACCCTTCATTGTAGTATGATGAAGGTGGTGCCGAGAACTTGTAAAGGGCATATGGCTGGGGCAAGCGACTGTACGTGGTTAAACAAGAAGACTCAAAGGAGATGACTATTACTAACCGACCATATCTGACAGGGCCCCAGCTTCAATTCGATGACGATTTCGTTGCTGAACGTGCAGATGTCAAGGCATGTTGAACAATAGTTTTCGTGTCACCCAATGGTAGTGCCGCACGTTCCCTGCCTGATCGGCTGCTCTCATTGCCATGGGCAACCCGGAGCCATCAAAAATAAAGATCATCATCTAACCGAACCTAATCGGCACGCAGATCGAGCGCCGAGCTCCAAAACATTGGATCTCTCAAGCTGAATGGCCCTGGTCAACAGCATCAAAGCGCTACTTCCCTGTCAAATGTGCCATGGCGCGGCTGAGCTTGAGAGCTACAAATACTCTCGCGCTGAACTCTCTCTTCAACTTCCGACAACATTCGAGGAAGGCACTGCAGGTTCCAGTGCCGCTGAAAGTTGATCGAGAAATCACACTTCGTAAACCAGCCGCAGTGACATGATGAGACGTCTTAAGAACAAGCTTCTCTGCGACAAGCGCGGCAAGTCTAAGCAAACGTCACCAGTGAGTAATACTAGGTAGCCATGCAACTATCGTTCCGCCAGTGATGCTGATATCTTCCACTTGTAGACCGACCCCAAACCCGTCAATGGAGGAGGAGGAGGCTCTTTGCCTCCAGAAGCTTCTCCCAAAGTTCCACCCGTCGAAACCCCCTCAGCTCCTGCGCCATCGGAGTCGCCTGAGAGGGATCTATGGCAGGAAGCTCTCCAAGAGCTGCCCGCAGTCGTGCAGAAAAAGCTGAAGGACATGGGGCTACACGATCTAAAGTCGGCTTCGATGCGGTCCGAGATCGACGGCATAGTGAATCTTGCCAAGACAAGGCAAGAGGAGTGCGAGAAACGATTCTGGAAGGTTAACATGAACGGCAACGAGATTGTCGTTCGAGACTACGCTACAAAAATTGTCGGGTGGCTGCAGCAGACTGGGGATATTGCTGTTCAGTTCGCGCCACCGCAAGCTAGTCTACCTTGGGCCGTCATCAAGTCCGTCATGCAGGTGTGTATTTGAAATTCGTGGCTTGAGAAAAATGCTAAAGAAAATTTTTAGATACCGGTGATTGAAGATGAGCAGATGTGCGCCTTGCTGGCAAGCATCGAGAAAATCGTTCGCATTATCAATCGGGGCCAGGTTTACGAACTTGTCTATACCCCAGATACCACACCCGATGATGCTCTGAAAAACTTCTACAAGGCCGTCGAGACTCTGTACAGTACTACTTTGAATCTTCTAGCAGAGTCTGGCACACTCTTCTCGGCGGGTACCGCCAAGAGAACGATAGATGCGATTCTCAACCCCGGAAAAGTCCCCGGTATCCTGTCAGACATTTCGGAGCAGGAAAATGACCTCTCCCGCGAGGTGCAGGCATGCGAGAGCAGACGCAGTGCATTGGCGGATGACCGTCTCATGAATACCCTTCAGGCTCTAGATGCTCCGTTGGCCCGCGTGGATGAGAATGTAAGCGGTTTGCTTGAATTCGTCAATGAAACGAGCCGTATCGAGACGCTGGAATGGATTTCACCCATCCCATATGGCAAGCACCACAATAATGTAAAGGACAAGAGAACGCCGGGCACAGGCGAGTGGCTGCTACGACACCAGAAATTCCGCAATTGGGAGGACGCCAGTTCCTCGCAGATCTTCTGGCTTCAGGGTTATCGTACGTTCATTTTTCTCCTACAGCTATAACGAGTAAAACTGACACAGTCCAGCGGGAACCGGTAAGACGGTTCTTACTTCGAGCGTCATCGACCATGTGCAGGGTGTCTTGGAAACTGCTCCGAACGACGAGGGGTTTGGATTCTTCTACTGTAACCGGAACGAAAAGGACCGTACGCAGCTACTGTCCATTCTCCAGAGTTTCGTGCGTCAGCTTTCGACTCCTGTGAGCAACCCCGAGTCCATGCAATCAAAACTCTGGGAGTCCTGCAGGCAAGCACGGGATAACGCGTCCGACCTCAGATTTGACATATGCAAGCAGCAACTGGTTGAATCCTTGAATATTTACCCAAAGACCACGCTCGTGCTAGATGCCTTGGACGAATGCGACTTGGACTCCCGGGTAGACATAATCGACACGCTGAACTCCCTTCTGTCGGAGTCTCAGAGACCTCTCAAAATCTTTATTTCCAGCCGACCGGACCCTGATATCGAGGGATTGTTGGCTAGCAGCGCCCAAGTCGATATTCAAGCCAAAGACAATAAAGGTGACGTCAGAAGGTTCCTTGAGAAGGAAATAGAAAAGCTTGCAAAACGACGCGCATTGTTCCGGTCATTGCAAAATGATATCGCTGAGACCTTGCTTGCGCGCTGTGAGGGAATGTAAGGCTCATCCACTTCGAAATACGTTCACCAGACTGTATTGCTAACGAGAACTAGGTTCCAATGGGTAGCTGTGCAAATACAGCAGATCGCCAAATGCAGTACTCCCGAAGCCGTCATGAAACGACTTCAAACTCTTCCTAAGGATCTCAAGACTACGTATGATGAGATCTATAAAGAGATTGAGGATCTAGAGACGAGCGAAAAGGCTCTAGCGGATCGTGCTCTTCTGTGGGTAATGTCCGCCTGGAAGCCGCTCAATACCGACGAACTCCTATCCGCTATTCGTGTTGAATTGAAGGGAGACGAGCTACAACTGGCGAGTGAAATTGACGAGTCCGTTCTTATGTCGATTTGCAAGAACCTCCTAGTTCTTGACACGCAGCTAGACGTGTGGAGATTTCCACACCTGTCAGTTGCGGAATACCTGCAGACCAAAAACCATTTCTCGCTCCAGGAAGCGCAAGGCCGCAGTGCCAACATTTGCTTGTCGCTTCTTATCAAAGGCTACGAGAAGTGCGATCCTGACGATGAATCAGAGCAGCCTGCACCATCGGAAAAGATTTTCGATATAACTCAACCTTTCCAGCATTACATAAGACATCATTGGGTGCTTCATGTTCAGGCGGCACCGAACACCGATGCTTTGTTGGTCTCCCGTCTCAAGGCCTTCCTCAAATCCCCCAATGAAAGCAGCTTGCAGTATCAGAGGTGGCATCGCCAGTGTGTAATAGATGGATGGAATGACCGGCCGTCGACGTCTTTCCTAATTCCCTTCCGCGTAGAGAATTTGGCCCCGGCAAACGTCGCCCTTTTTGCGATGTGTTGGTTCTCCTTCCATGCCATTCTGCGGGACTGGTGGGAAAGCGCCGAGATTGACCTCACTCTTTTGAACGAGGTGGGCCAGAGCCCCCTTTCAATCGCCGCGGTTGTGGGTTGTAAGCCGATATGCAAGGCTCTGGTCGATAGGGGATACGCAGTGGACTCGCCAATTAATTATGTTAACTACGGCAGTGCTCTTGCAGCAGCCGCATACAAAGGCCAGACAGAGATCGTCAAGTTCCTCGTCCACGAAGCGGGGGCTGATGTCAATCTACAGCTCGAGAATGGAACTCACGGCAGTGCCTTAACAGCGGCAATTTCAAATGGCCATACGAAGACTGTCAAATTCCTAGTAAAGGAAGCCGGTGCTGATGTTAACATGCTAGTCCCGCATGGCGATTATACCAGTGCCCTTGGGGCTGCCGCGTATAAGGGGCATCTTGAAATCACAAAATTCCTGGTGCAGGACGCAGGAGCTGACGTCAATCTGCGGCAGATGACTGGTCGTGAGCCCCTGTACGCAATGAGGGATGAGTGGCGAGATAGTGTTCTCGCAATTGCCGCCGGACGGGGACACTTCGAGATTGTGAAATTCCTCGTACGGGAGGCAGGCGCGGATGCTAATCTAGCACTCCATGGTGAACAGGGCGGCAGTGCACTATCTGCAGCGACAGCAACAAGTTATAATGACAAAGAGATGGTCAAATTTTTAGTGCAGGAAGGAAAGGCGGACGTAAATATGCCACTTGAGGGTTCTTATGGTAACGCCCTTGCATTAGCAGCTTACAGGGAAAAGAGCGATATTGTCAGGTACCTAGTTCAGGAAGCCGGGGCTGATGTCAATATGTCGCTTCAGAACGGACTTTACGGCAGCGCCCTCGCTGCTTGTGCAAGTGATGGTCCGGTCGAGCTTGTCAAGTTTTTGCTTGACGCTGGAGCAGATGTGAATATGCCCCTTCCGAGTTCCTCCGATAATGGCGGCGGCAGCGCCCTTGCAGTGGCAGTATTGGGGGGCAAGATTGATATAGTGAGATACCTCGTTGAAGAGGCACACGCGGATGTGAATTTGCAACTTCCACATCGGATTCTCAGTAGTGTTCTTTCTGCTGCTGCCGCATCGGAGTCTGACGCGAAGATGGAGATTGTCAAGTACTTGGTCGAGCAAGTTGGCGCCGATGTGAATATGCCACTCCAGAATGGATTTTTCGGCAGTGTTTTGGAATGCGCGACATATTTTGCGGGTGCGAGAAACGAGACCGAGATCATCACCTACTTTCTGGGGAAAGGTGCAGATGCCAATACGCCCCAGGAGAATGGTTTATTCGGCAGTCCCCTCGTCGCTGCAGCATCAATTGGGGCAATTGAACCGATGAAATGTCTCATCGAAGCTGGTGCGGATGTTAATGGGAAATTTAGTTTCGGGAAATACGGAAGCGCACTGGCTGCTACCTCGTTCTGGGGGTTGAAGGAGCCCGCCGAGCTCTTGATAGAGGCTGGAGCGGATGTGAACATGAGCTTAGAGAATAAGCCGTTTGCCAATGCCTTGGAGGCTGTCTATGCAGAGATGTCAGATGAGGATATAGAATTGCCAAAATCTTCAGGTGCATGGATGGCTCTTCTGGATACGGACAAAGAGGAAGTAGAAAAATTGCTGCGAGAACACGGGGCAGAAGGGGAAGTGCCAGTTCAGCCACGTCGTGGCGATTAATGTTCATATAAATATCCGTATACTCTCGGGCCAATCGACGAAAGTTTATTCGTCAATATCTTTCCTTTCGTATATCCCGTCGTCTCAGTATGAGAGTCATCAAGCTCAAGGTGTTTAACATTAGAAATGACGATGACAGCAATTAATGCTTTCGCCGTATGTCTCATCTCAAAAAGGACGAGCAAGGTTAGTTGTATACATAATTTATTATTGTGGTAATAATCCCAAGTGAGAACCGAGGCCAACAATGACAGCTTACATACATACATACGGACAACCTTCCAAATTGGGGGGAGAAAGTTATAGGGGTTATGTTATGTTCCTCGTCAAAATCTTCACGCTGCCTCTTCGGCAAGCTTTATATACTTGCAAGACATGGTGAGAATCCGGATGAGAGCAATCCTTCATCACGTGGTCATCAAAAGTATTAATCACCGTAGACCTTCAATCCCAAATACGCTGCTAAGCTTTGCATTATTATTATTGCCTCTTTCCAATGAAAAAGCTCCGCGCTGTGTTTTCGCTTCTATTTTTAACGCGACAGCCTCATGTTTCGGCTGCGATGGAAGAATCGGCAGTCACCACCAACACTAATAATTAATATCCAGACACCACAAGAACCCCACAAGCCGCAACGACCTTCCACTTTTACTTCAACCTCCACCATGACTACAGTCAGAGTCGCAGATCAATCCATCGTGGACTCTTGTTTGGGGTCCACAGACTTGTACCTGAAAGCTTCGCCTTCGTATCCCCACTTCTTCATCTTGAATGGGAAGGGATCGCGGCGCTACGGGCTTCACGTCGTCGGCACGCGGCACGCCTAGGTGCCTGGCGATCTCCGAAGAATCGTGTATCTCTTGTCCATGTCCCGGGTTTGGATCAGAACGGCCAATCAGGTAGGCTTCGTTTTCATATGAATCATCCCAATTGGGCACCGAGGAAGAGATTCGATTATAGTACCCCGCAACAACTGTGGACCTTGAGCCGTTCTTGAGCTGCGACTCAAGCGAGACGATGGTCAGGAAATTACACGTGCGATGCGAAGGAATGGACGTCCGTGGCGGAGCAAAGGCCAATGTTGCAGACGATGCTACACCACGTTAGCTACAAAGGTCGGGAGGCTTGCTCTCAGAGAGAGCTCGTCTCCAGCACTCCAATTGCCTGGATCAGTCCTTCAAACTCATCGGGCCCGTCATGTATTACTTCAGTTTCCTTTTCGGGCTCCTGGCCATCGCGGCCGCGTTCTCTGTTGCGCCGACCAAGCGCTCCCACGCCGCGCACTCGGCAAGCTCTATCGAGAACCTGAAGAGCAATATCAAGAAGGTCGTCGTTCTGGAGATGGAGAACCGCTCCCTTGATAACATACTGGGTGGCCAGACGATTGAGGGTCTTGAAAACCCTATCAACAACGGTCCTTTCTGCAACCCTTACAATCTGACCGACCCCTCGCGAGGTGAGGTCTGCAGCCGTGCCAAGGACTTTGATTCCATTCTAGATGACCCTGACCACACGATCACCGGCAACAACATCGAGTTCTACGGCACCTTCACCCCCAACAATGAAGACATCGCTAGTGGCAAGTTGACTCCTTCTCAAAAGGGCTTCGTGCACGAGCAGCTGCGCCAGTATGGAGACGACGTCAACAAGACTCAGCTCGCGAAGGAGGTCCTTAACTATTACACCGAGGAGCAGTTACCGGTGCTGACGGCCCTGGTGCAAAACTACGTCACATTCAACCACTGGCACTCGGATCATCCTGGCGTAAGTCATCAAGCACACCCATACCCATGACTAGCCCGAAACTAAATAATCGCTATAGCCCACCTGCCCTAACCGCGCCTTTGTGCTCGCTGGAACCGCTGCTGGCCACGGCACCAACGACGAGGACTTTAACGATGACAAGCACGGCCTCACCCAGCGCACCATCTTCCAAGAGCTGTCCGAAACAGGCCGCACCTGGAAGAATTACTACACCTCCCCAGACCAACAAATGGTTGACGCCTGGTACTTCAACTGGACTTTCACCAGCGGTAACGAAAACCTGGCCGTGCCACTAGAGCAGTTCTTCTTCGATGCGGGATCTGGTTCGCTGCCCGATTTCAGCTTCATCGAGCCATCCTGTTGTGGCGAGGGCACAAACTCAATGCACCCGACGGGCCTAGTCTCCGACGGCGAAAAGCTCATCGAAAATGTGTACGACGCGCTCCGCGCTAGTCCTCACTGGAACGAGACCCTCTTCGTCCTGACGTTCGACGAAACGGGCGGTTTCCACGACCACGTCCCGCCACCTCTCGCCCCGCGCCCGGATAATATAACCTACACCGAGACGGCTCCAAACGGCGAGGATTATACTTTCTCCTTTGATAGGCTTGGTGGCCGTGTCCCGACGCTCCTGATTTCGCCGTGGGTGGAGAAGGGTGTGGTTGAGCAGAAGGGGACTAACTCGGATGGAGAGACGGTTTCGTACTCTGCTTCTTCATTGCTCAGGACTCTGGGGTATCTCTGGGACTTTGAACCTTTTACACCGCGTGTTGGTGGCGCTGCTTCCTTTGATCATTTGATTCAGTGCACGAAGCGTGAGGATACGCCTGCTTCGTTGCCGGATGCGGAGCCCTTCAAACGGTGGCTCGGCTGAATGCGTAAAACCACTCAACAGCAAATTTGGATATTTATTGGGGAAACAGTGCAGATAAATCAATATTGTACATTTACCAATAGAAATAGACGTGATTTCGCAAGCAATTTCTTAAAACTCCTTGTGTTTTGGCTGTGTCTTTGTAGCTTGAATAAGCACGAGGCGGCGGGAAAAGGTTTGTATACTTTCAATTAACATATGGCCAAACGTTTGAACTTCGAACTGATCCATGGCCTGATTTGATGCTCTTGGGCAAGATGAGATCTTCGGAAGTGGTCACTATAGCTTGGCGGCTGTTACCACTTTGTTGTATTGCTGTGAGGGGTTGAAAAAGATAAGACGTGCATAAAAACCAATTAATCCCGCTCTGGACTTAGAGACAACGACGTCCGTCCCTGGAGCTTAACAATATGTTTCAATAATGCCTTTAGTTTTGATGCTCTCGGGGAAAAGATCATATGACATTCCTATATGATCGTCAAAGAAATCTTCCTCTCATCGGGAGACAGTCGAAAAGCTGTTTGCTCCCGCCGATCATGCTCTATATAAGGTCCAAGAATGAGGGTCGAGACCGGGCAGTTCTGTCAGAAACAGGTGGTTTCGATTCGGCCCTACCTCTTTGTAGAATATCGATCCAGGGAGAGATGGTTCTGGGTCCGTGGCCTGTTTATACAAATCCAAGATGCGGCAGCGCATATTCCATCCAAATGCACAAAAAAAAAAAAAAAAAATCAGATAATATACGTATCGTTATCATCAACAACAAGAAATCAGCCTTGTCATCATCCAACGTTATCGTCAACTTCATTATCAAACAATCGCGTGCCTCCCAATTCGTAGTACAAGTAATAAGCAAAGGTAGATCGGACATGATCACATAATACAAAAAAAGGACGCCGCTAAACAGGCAGTAAGTAGCAGCAGGGAGGTATGTATACAAAAAAGATATTTGTTTGCAGTAATATGTCAAAACGCATAAGAGTAAAACTTTCAAAATGATAGTCGTCATCATATCAAGTATGCATGCATAATAAGAGTAGTACCAGTATCAATGGAAACGATGATAAATAACTGGAGATAAAAAGCGAAGATAAATTCGGTTTGTTCCAAAATAAGCCAGCCACCCATCCCCTGTTTTACCTGAAAGAGCAAGTAGAAACTATAAAGCAAGCAGGCAAGCATAATGAACGGGAGACGAAAGGAGGGCTGCTCCCGGTTCATGTTTGCTTCCTTACCCAACTGAGGCACACTGATATGAAGCCAGCAAACAGTGTATGTGACGGAGATACACATCCATAGGGATGGAATCTCTGTAAACACGGTGGTCGTTTCATATGTTTGTTTAAAGAGGTTAGTAAGTAGGCAAGGCGTAAGTAAAGTAAATAGCGTAGACAAAACGACCCTCAACGATAAGAAATGGGAGAGGCGAAAGAAAAAAACGGACCCAGCAACAACCAGCACTTGGTATGGAGGATTCCTTTGTTCGTTATCGTTTATTTTAATAAAAAAAGAAAAGAATTTGGGGAGGATATAAGGAATAAAATCAACTGAACCAGGAAAAGCGGCCAGGAACAAACTGATCCACGACGAAACTTCTTGCCTGCCACACAAGAAAGAGGAGAAAAGGATAGCAGGGTCATCTGTTTTCTAATCTAAATAGAGGCAAGAAGGAAGTATTAAGAGTGAAAATGCAAGGAGGGGGAAAATGGAAGAGAAGGCTTTTCCAAAGGAAGAGGGTGCCTGTTTTCCCCATCCACCCTTCGAGAACAAAATGTTTGCTAGTCTGGGGATCTCGGCTAGCCGCTCGGAAATGGGACGAAGATGTAAACAAGATTGCCGCTCCGTTTTTATTTCTTTATTTTCTTGTGTTTTTGGTATTTTTTGGTCCCTCTCTTAGATTCCAGAGCATCGATTCGGGCGGGGGTACCCTTTTGGAATAATGGTATTTGATTTAAATCTGAAAATGGTGGTCATAAACAATCGTCGTCGTCGTTTTCTAATCGTATCGGAAGAGAACGCTGATACTTTCGCCATGATGAACACGGCGGATAGCCTAGAGAATGGAGATTAATTGAATTGTCCCAAACGAAAAACACTGGGGTGTATATATTTACCTCGGCAAAAACATGCCCAACGTCCAAAACATCAAGTTTTGGACAACGAGCTTTATGTTCTTCTTGATCGACGGAGTTCGTGACGATAACCCTGTCGAGGGCACTGGCGTTGATACGTTCAATAGCATCTCCACTGAGAATACCATGAGTCACCAGAGCATAGACTTGGGACGCACCCTCATTTTTGAGGAGCTTCGCAGCACGCGTGATTGTATTTGAAGTGTCTGCCAAATCATCAATAAGGATAGCTATCCGATTTGCGACATCGCCAACTAGCATCATGGTGGCATTTTGGCGGTCTGTAATTTTTGTGGGACGACGTTCCTGGATAGAAAACGGCGGGCGTTAGCCTTGTCTCAGCCCATCAACGCCAAGAAATATGAGAATACCTTGTGAATCAGAGCAAACTCGATGCCCATAGAATCTGCAATGGCCGTTGCTCTCTTGGCACCACCTGCGTCTGGGCTGACAATGACACATTTCTTATAATCTGGGATGTGTTGCTGGATATACCTCTTCACCAGAGGCCTTGCGTAAAGGTTGTCGACCGGTATGTCGAAGAAGCCCTGATACTGCGGGTCATGCAAGTCCATGGTGATGATATGGTCGGCACCGGCGCAGATGAGCAAATCAGCGACCAGGGTTCCTGCCCGTGCAACCCACTGTTTGTATCCTGGCCGTGGCTGGAATGGGTTCACTTGCGATGATCTCGACGAGACACTGTTGGCATCATCGTGTGTACTCCCATTGACTGGCACCATTGGTGGGGAGTCGCGCGGGCGACTGGTAGGCTCCGATTTCCCGGAGTCTAGCGTATCGCTGCGTTTCGGGACGCCGTTTGTGTAATGAGAATACCTCGCTTTTTGCGGGCTGCCGGTAGCGAAGCTACTGTCATTGTCCTCCAATTGTGCCTTTGCGAGGCCCTTTTGTAATCCGTCGACTCCATTGAGGACACTTGAGCTCTCAGACTTTGTGGAATTGGTGGGATGGGGAGTTGGAGGGGTACTTTCGAAGGTGTAAGGGACAGAAGTATCGGTTCTCGCATGTACGGACGACTTGACCAGCGGTGCTCCAACCTTGTTATATGGGATATCGCTTTGTCGAGAATACGGGAAGAGGGGAAGGACGGCGGTGACTCTGGAGGCGGAAGCGGTTTTGCACGCCGATATCGCAATCAAGAGTTCCATCAGGTGGTCATTGACCCTTCCACCACCAGACTGTATGATATAGACATCTTTCCCGCGAACCGACTCGCCGATCTCGACTCTGGTCTCTCCGACTGCGAATTTTGAGAGTAGGACGTTTCCCGGAGGAACGCCAAGGTGATTGCAGATGGTTTCGTTCAACTGGGGATGGGATGTACCCCCGAGAACCACAATGTTTCTAACCATGGCAGGTTACGGAAGAACGTGTCGTGCGACGGTACGCAACGGAAGATGAATAGTCGATCGGATCGTCAAGAGAAAGGTGGGAAGTTGTTTCTTTGAAGCGGGAGTGAAGCCCTTTTCTTTGGAGAGTTGCCGAGACAAGGAGTAAAAATGACGAGATGATGCAGGAATTGATTTCAAGAGGAAAAGCAAGCTTGCTTTTACGATGAAGAGGTAAGTCGAACGAGATTCTGAGACTCAACTATCTCATGGTGGAGAGTGTCGATTAGACAGGGAGCCAAGAAGGATCAAACTGTCCCGCATTGGAAATTGGGAATTGTTCAAGGAAGAAGTCGAAGTGATCAAGACAAAGAAGCAGGATGATCTTTTTTTCCCTTCTCTTCCTTTTCGATAATCCCCGAGGTTTGGTTGGTGGTCACGGGGTACCGTTTGTGTGTGTGCTCGGTGTGCACGGATAAAATAGGAAAATTATCCTGCGGTGGAAGAACAGTCGGACCGGTAATTACCCCACTGGTCACTTGCATTACAACCGCATTGGGCTTAGTGTGGAAGAAGCTTGGCAACTGCCCCGCGTGGAAGGAATATCAATACCAAAAATACGGTTCGGAAACAGACCCGATGACCGAAGAGAGAAGAGAGAGAGGAACTCAAACAATGACGAGATCACGATGTTTGTTAAGCAGAAGGAAACGGAAAGAGACATGGACAACGAAGATGAAGGATGAATTGTGACCTGATAGAGAGAAAGTCTTTGGCTTCAATCCGTATAGCCTCACTTTTTCCCCCTTGCAGTAAAAGTACAGTAATACATTTCCCGCCCACAACGCCAACGGTGATAACCAATCGCCGACCAGTGGTAAAAAAGCAATTCGGAAGAACTATGCATCGTGTTTGGAGTTTTGATTCGTGTCATTATATAGGGCACACAATATGGAAGAGATAATCGTAACAGCGTATGTGGGTAGGCAAAAGCAGGAAGAAGAGGGGTGACCCATTCCCAGTCCCCATTCCCCGGCATTTAATCGCCCGTGTCGACTTCCCTAGATTCGGAGGTCAGTGAATGCTCCCGAAAATCGGGTTTTAACTTGGGGAACAATAATGGCTACTCACAAGTCAAGTTGGACACCGTTGCTCACTCCATAGTCCTCAAGTGTAAGTTGGTCCTTGAACGGTCTCTCTCCTTGACGCTTGATGAGAATCTCGTGCGGTTCACGACCGATTCGTGCTGCCACCTGGGCTTTGAAAAGACCTGAGGGCATGTGGTTAGTGTACCGAAGCTTTATCGCCGGGGAATGCAGATTGGGAAATGCGTACGAATTGGATCTGAAGCAAGACATGGAACCGCAGACTTGGTCCCCAACCGGTCATTGACGTTAACAATAATCATCGGTTCCGCCGTGGCTGCAGCAGCGGCGGCAGCCCTTTTTTCCTTCCTCTCTCTCTTCTCTTTCTTCTCCTTAGCCTTGCGCTCCTTATCCTTATCGCTATCCCGAGCTCCTCCTTCGGACCGATCCTCTCTGTCTTTATCTTCACGATCCCTTCTTCTCTCGCCATTATCTCGGTTTCTATCCTCTTCTCTATCTCGTCGAGGGGAACGTGCTCGATCCTGTTCTCGGTATCCGCGCTCTAGCCTCTTTTCATCGTTTCCGCGCCGAGTGTCATCATCTCTCCGCTTCTCCTTCCACCTAAATCCTCCCTCTCTCCTCCTTGGTCTGTCCTCGTCCCGCCGAGCGCGTGGTGATCTATTTCTCACTCGATCTTCCTGACGTGGAGAGCGACTCCTCGAGCGTGGCGACCAAGGCATTGTGATCTAGTGAAGGGCGGCGGTATAATAGCAAGCTCCAGGTGGTAGATGGTGTATGCTTCCAATCTGAGGATCCGAAAACCTCGAGTGAAGCGGTTTCTTTTAAATCCGAAAAAATAGTCGATCGTAAATTAAAAAACCGTGAATACCACTCACATCGTTCTCCAATCCGTACCTGAATGTAAGTCGACAGATGTGGAAAACAGTGCTTCCTTCTAGAACACTCAAATTATCCGACAGCTCTCTTATCAGCCAGCAGCTCAAGCTCCTCTGGAAAAACAATAATCATCGTCACGTGATTTAAGCTTCCCATCACCAAAAGCAACGCTCCTCCCTGTCTCTCCCGCATTTCCCAAAGTGAAGCACGGGGTTACTACACTTCCCCTTCGACAGAAACCCAAGAAATGCCCGCCCGCCTATCCACCTACCGCCCGTCCCCAACGACAGTCTCCTTCACCGTCTCCAATCTCCGCGCCCGAACCACCCTCTCCTCCAAATTCACCTTCTGTCTCCAAATCCTCCTCCGCACCCTCCTATTCCTCTCCGTGGTTCTGATCGATTTGGCCAAGGCGCGACAGCATAGTTTCTTTACTGCCGTTTCCTCCTCTGCTGCGGTGAAAGATAGCGGGTCGTCGGTACTGTTTGGGGAGGAGGTGTGGGATTTGAATCCCATTGGGAGTTGGGCGTGTCGGGTTGCGGATGGGTATAATTGGCAGATTGTTGTGGTAGGGAGTTTGGTGGGTTTGTATGTGGTTTTTCGGAAGGGGTATACTGGTTTGTGGTCCATTATTTTTTCCCTTTTGCATATTCCTTGGGGGATTGAATGGTATTTTTATGCTAATGACTACATAGAGGAATCACTTCTTGTTCTTCGTGGAATGGGGATCCAGACATCTACGTCTTCGGCGACGTACTGGTCGTCTGCGTCGACGCGGTTTATACCTACCACTCAGATTCAAGATATTGTTATCCATGAGGCGTTCAAGGCTTTTGAAGTGAGGTTCTATCTTGCGATTATCGTCGAAGGTGAACCTGATGTTGTGGTTGTATTTCCGGTATGTACACATTTCCGTTCCGAATATATACAGTATGTTGTACTTATGCTCATGACTGCAGAATCTGCTACCGAAACGTTTAATACTCGAAGAAGTTTGGAGAGGTGCTCGACGATGTCTTTATGAGAAAGCGTGATCTGGCTCCTTTCATCTAAATTTTAGATGAGAGTAATCTATAGTAATAATCGAAGGCGGCGCAGGTATGCAAATTATGCTGTAAGTGTTTTCCCATTGTTCCATCCAACATTGGCTTCCAATTCTATTGCTCTTCCTCTCCTCCATTCTGAGCGCGTCTCTCCTTAATCGCCGCCTTGTTTGCCAAATACTTTGCATTCAGAACCTCCACGGTATCCATCCTCCTTTTTTCCATCACCGGGATATACTTCCCACCCAATCTTGCTTCATTTCCACCGTAAAACACCTTTTGACTCTGGGGAGGCTTGAATTCACGGGGCGTTTTGTATCCATTTCCGCCTACCCCACCCTGGCTCACCAATTGGTCAAGCAGGCTGCCAGCAAGAATCTCGTCGATCTTTTTTTGTCGCCAGAGAGACCATAGCCCTTCGACCGTCCCTCGAACGCCAAATTTACTATCCCCCTTTTTCGGCCGAGGACCAAAAGTTCGAGGGTCGCCCGCATAGACCCATTCTAACGCATCCTCTCGACTATCGCTTTCATCGTCAGGGAATACACAATCCCAGAGAACGAGAGGCGCGTCTGACGCAAGCTCATACGTCGGCCGTCTAGGGTTCTTTTCCACATCAAGGAGTTCCTTGATCAGGGACGGGGATTCAAATCCTTGGCCAATGAGGAAAAGTATGGAAACCATATGGCGAACCTGGTGCCAGAGGAATGCAGAGCCGTGGACAGAGAATGTATAAATTTGTGCCGCTGACGGACAGTGCTTTTCCGATTCACTTTCGACGGATGACGCGTCTGTAGGATCCTGGTAGGGTTGGAAGTCGGGCTGTTTCACGTACCCAAGGGGACAGGATTTGGGATCGACCAGCTCAATATCCGCATGAAATATCCTGCGTGTGAAATTATTTATCTGCTTGCTGGTATCCAGCTTACAGAGATTCCGGAAATCATGTACGCCGACTAAGTGTTTCGCGCCTTCGCGCATAGCCTCGATATCCAGCCAGCCTTCTCTGTATTTTGTTTTTGCGTCTGGTTTATTGCTTCCGTCCTCGGCCCCAGCACCTCGCAGGAATCCCATTGGCCCTGGCGTAGGTGAGAAGGCGGGCTGCGTGAAGAAGTACCTGTACTGGCGCTCACGGCACGAGAATCGAGCACTGAATTCAGGAGGCGGGTTGGGGCACCAAGCCAGCATTCGAATATCATCTGGAAGGACATTGTTCAAAATCTGTAGATAAGGTAGCTCGTCCCTGATACTATCCCAAGCCGGCTCAGCATCGTCTTCCATATCAGAAACCTCTAGCCCAGACAAAACATCCATAAACCCTTCAGCCTTAGGAGAGTTCTCCGGCTGTTGTTCCGTCGGTTCCCCTTTTTGTGTTACATTTACACTATTGGATGGGGAATTTTTTTCCTTGCTAATGGGTGGCTTGGGTCTTGCGCTCCGCACCCTGATCCCAATAACCTGCCCAAACGCACTCACACCCCTATCCGTCCTCCCGCACTTGGAATACTCGCACCCTTCCCAACTAATCGAGAAAGGCCCGCGCAAGTTCTCATTATCCCCATCCAGTTCTTCGGGTGTGTCGCCGGCAGGGGGAAATATCAATCGAGTTTTCCGCAGGGCCTTCCATAATTCTTCCTCGATAGTGGGTAGGGAGGTGACGTTGTTGTTTGCGTGTTCGTAGCCGTTGTATCTTTGACCAAGGTATGCGAATTTCAGGGCAATGTAGCGGGTGTTGTATTTTGATGGGTTGATCTCCCGGCGGGGACGTCGGTTGGATGAAGTGGTGGAGGCGTTTGAGGGTGATGGCGAGGGTGTGCGTATGCCGTTTTTCTCTAGTGGGGGGGAAGACGGACGACGTTCACCTCCTGCTGCGGGGCTAGATGATGAAGTTGCGCCGATGGCTCCAGCGTTCGAGATCGCGGACGAGCTGGTGCTGGGAGTAGTATTTCCGTTTGCGGTTTGGGCATTTAACCGGTTCTCTAGTTCCGTAATCCGTGAGATTAGGCTTGAGGTGTTCCAGGTTGTGTAGTCTGTTTCCGCCAACTGGGGCGTAGAGGGTGATGCGGAACCCATGGCCTTGGGTGTCGTCGTCGTCCTTCCTCTAGTTTGATGGCAGGGTTTTGCAGAGATACTGATGTGCCGGGGTATGGCTCGGAATGTGGCCCTGAAGCTATTGAGCTTCCACAGGTATACTCTCATGCCCCGAAGCCAGGATCCTTTTTCTCGCCTTGATGGTGAGCAAAAGTGAGTTAACAAAAAAAATATTTTAGCTTTTAGGAAGGGTATGTAATTTATTGTATGAAGATTGTAATAGATGTAATGTAAGGTTACTTCCGTCAACGATCATGTCCATAATGCCCCTTACTTATCGACGGGGGATATGGTTAAGTTGTATCTATCCCCCAGGTTTGCCATAGGTGGAATCAATAACGGGGAGTTTGCCAAATGAAAAGTGTTCGTTCGACTCAAATCCATCCCGCGGTGATATTTGCTCAGGTTTAGCCATTTCCTAAGGCGCAGAGCGGGACGCCCGTTATTCGCTTCACATGAGATCCAAGGGGTAACGCTTTTACCCCCCGGTCCAGGGTAACCACAGAAGATGTGAGCAGAAGAATATATACCCCAAGTTTTCAAGGATAAGCGATCATACATAATTCCAGTGAAAGACGTTGCAATTTTTCCGCCTGAGAGGGGAAGAGGGTTTCACGGCGGGTGATCTACTGGGGTCTATCACCCATGCCGCCATGCATTCCTTAACCATGACAAGCCTCCCTGGAATCTCGATATTCGCATCTTGTCGGTTGTTACCGAGCGTGTCCCGCACCTAATGCAGATGAGACGTCGACGGATTCTACAGGAACCTTCAAGTCAGTAGGACGCGTCCCCCTCTGAGCCAGAAGGTACGTATGCTTTCGTTTGCCTTCCATCATTCGCGATTCATTGTTCCTGCTGATCACTAGCCTCATGGCCACATGCTGAATCGCGATATCGTCGTTGAGATACCGACAACATGTGCCGGCAATATGCCCTAAAACGGGACCCACACGGGAAATGGATCATCCTCGGAAGCACCTCGGTCACTTTTGTATTGGCCGCGTGCCCTGATTCTCTGAACAAAAGGAAGGGTGACGACGATTTCCGAGAATATTCGGAGAAGATCGAGAACTGTGAGAGAAAGGAAGGACAGCGATGAAACCGATCTACGAAAACGAGTACCACATCAGGCACATAACTCCGTTGTTCCAGAAGAAACGGATGCTTATTCGTTAATTTCTCCAATCAGCGTCCAGGGGTTTCATTCAGCAAGTTTTTAATTTGAAGTAAGCATGAAAAGACGCGGAAAGTCGAGATATCTGACTCGTCACCGCCAAGACAATCCGGAGAAGATGTGAAGGCATGACTGGGTCTGCAAGTACTTCGAAGTACACAAGCATATCTTCCTTCACGCAGAACTACCAGGATGTACCTTGCTGTCCGAGAAGATTGATTGGAGCTTAAATATTCGCGGTGTGCACTCCTGCCCAATCAAAAGACATGGAATTGCCGTTTCTGAGGCTTAATTTGACTGCCAAGACCAACGCTAAATGAACGACATTCACCCGGACAGAAGGCGGGATCTCGCTTCTTCCCCTTTCTTCCCCTTCTTCTTCGTCTTCACTCCATGTACACGATAACTTCCAGCACGGAGTAATCTTCTCTCAATGCTAGAGGCCCGCAATATGTGGCCCGCCCCCAGTCCATGACATCCTCAGGCTTTCTTCAAGCGGTTGCATGGCAGAAAAACCCTTAAAACCACAAAACACCAGGGACAAGGATACTCCATCTTGACCTCGCTGACCAGAGGTACGACTCCAACAATCACACCGTTCTATGACCTTTTGGCCATATTCCATTGGTTGCGCTATCCTCGGTGGATGGATCGCCATCAGACATCCTTCATACCCCAGTTTTCCGAGGGATCGAATCTCCCAGAACTTCACCGGGCAGAGTTTCAGCTGCAAAATGGCAATGCCATTTCCAATTTGCTGTCAACGCATTCCTTTGATTCACAGTTTCCAGCAATCAAACGCGCTCGATATGGATACCCTCTCCGCCCATATCCGCGTTTCTCGTTTCTCATTCTGTCCCCTGCTTGATATCGCCCCGCTTTTATATCGTTTCTCTTTTTGTGGAGAGATTCTTCGAAACTGCGAATGGGATGTGATTCGATTGTCAACCAGGATCCATTGATTACGACTTTTGACTCTGCCTGCTCCCCAGTTTTCGTGGCTTTTGTCGATCCGTTTCAACAGACCGAAGCCCTAGGCGTTTCCTCTTTCGTTCGGTACCCAATTCGAAAGTGGCCTTGTCGGTGGAGAGCTCAACTGACAACTGATACCCACAAGGCAAAGATAGACTTGATTGTACGTACATTCTCCTATGCAGCACTGTGGCTAAGTAGATTTTCCACTCTGCCCTTTGTTTGATGTGGGAAACGCCCTTGAAACTGTCTGAGAATTCTTCATTTAATTCGTTGTGATGGGGCGGTTGTTCTGCATCCAGTTGCTTCGTTCATATTGCTCATGGTCCCAATTGACCCGTTTTGCGACTGTTGCACAAGCGACTCCAATCGCGAATGATCAATTTACAAGCTACGTACGATCGCGGGGTTGCAAAGGGCCATCAGCCACAAGGAAGGATTATGCAAAATGCACAAGTTACACGGCAACAGGGATGATTTCTTTTCGATCTCTTCAGCTGCAGGTCCTTTCGGCACCTAAGACCACCAATTATCCCGATATTGAGAAAATCGTTGCTGAACGAATATCTCAACAATAAGATATAAAGTCCAAGATGTATCCCAACTCTGATCTACCCATCCATCTCTTGACCGAATCAAGCTTTTCACCCACAGTTATTCACCTTGGCATTGATTCTTCCCTTGTTGCCCTTTCCATCCATCTCTCCCATATCCTATGTCCTTGAAATATATACAGAATGGTTCAACTTACTCCCGTTCTCGCCGCCTGTATCATCGGGTTCTTTGCTGGCTCAACCGCTGCGCATCCCGGTCATGATCACACCCAGGAAGCCGCCGAGCGCGCTGCCTTCATGAAGCGGGTTCCACGGGGATTGGACCACTGCGCAGAGCAATTGAAGGCACGCGGTATTGATCAGAAGATGAAGGCTCGCCGTGAAGCCTTGGCTTCCAACCTTCGTGCAAAGCGGAATCTTGCCGATAGTATGTATATTATTGAAGATGCATATGACTGAATACGGTACTGACTTTTCGTCCCTAGAGCCTTTCCTCAAAGCGAGAGATACGGATGATGTTTTGAACACCGATCACCACTCGAACTTGACCGGCATTGATCTTGATAGCGACCCAAGTGAATACTTTGGGGATAACACTGTCTGCCTCCTGCAGCCGGATGTCACCGAAGGCCCCTACTGTATGCCCTATCCGTTTCGAACACCTTATGGACGTTGCTAATTTGGTTCCAAAAGATGTCAACGGCGAACTCATCCGCGAAGACCTTACTGAGGACCAGGATGGAGTGGCCTTGACTGTTGATATCCAGTTCATCGATACCTCCACTTGCGAACCCCTGGCAGATATCTACACCGACTTCTGGCACTGCAATGCTACTGTAAGTCTTGCTCTGACAAGTCAGCATATCGATCTCTAACCTGCTATAGGGTGTCTACTCTGGAATTGTAGCCGAAGGCAATGGCGATTCTTCGGACGAGTCCAATCTCAACAACACCGCTCTTCGTGGTATCCAGAAAACCGACGAGGACGGTGTGGTCAGATTCGACACTCTTTTCCCCGGTCACTACACTGGCCGCGCACCACACATTCACAGTAAGATTATGGAACCTTGTGCTATATTTTAAATTGATTCTAAACCTTCTATGCAGTTCTCACCCATCAGGGTGCCGAGGTTCTTCCCAACAATACCTTGACCGGGCTTGGAGCATCGCATATTGGGCAGCTCTTCTTCGACCAGACCCTCATCGCGGAAGTCGAGACTAATGAACCATACGCGAGTAACGACCAGCCACTAACTACCAACGAGGAAGACTCGATCCTTGCGGAGGAAGCCGACACCGTTGACCCGCTTTTGGAATACGTTTACTTGGGAGATTCCGCCGGTGATGGTCTCCTTGGTTGGGTCACTGTTGGTATCGACCCAACTGCCGAAACAGAAGCTAACCCAGTAGCCACCTGGACTGAAAATGGTGGTGTCGAGAATGAAAACAGCGGTGGTCCAGGAGGACCGCCCCCTTCGGCCTAAGTCATAGACAGGGACAGTCTAGGACCAAAAATGTTGACAGCAAATGATATTCCTGTGTTAGATGTTTGATTAAACCTTGTCTTTTGGTTTGTATCATGCCTTCTACTCCTTTTATTTCCTGTTTAAATATCTTAGTATATCTTCGATTTCCTCGTCAGTCAGATGTATACAATCGTTATCTTTATTTCTATTGGCCGATGGTACAAAACCTTTTTGGAACTTTTTTTTCTTTTTTTTTCTTCCGGATAGCTCAATGACAAAAGTCAACATCAGACAAAGCATACCTTCACTTGGCTCTGGTCTCTTCATGATCATTCCATTCTATTCCTTCCCACTTGAGGCCAGCTATGCGCTCCCCCTCCCCCTATCGTGTTATTTATTTACTAACATTCTCCACCAGGCATGGAATGACTATAATAAATCACCACCGGAATTCTCCTGTCCTTATACTCCGGAAAGATAATTCAAGAATCTCAGACCCCAGTCAGCTTTCCAAAACCATCCGAGATCCATCCCGAATACCAATTCAATCCCTCCCCCATTTTTGATATTGCTAAGGAGATATAATACCGTCTCCGTTTCCATCTTTACTCTTCAACATGTGCCCTCCACTATCCTATCTCTCTCTCTCTTTCTCTTCTTCATCGTTGATTGCCATGGAAATGGCATTGTCTCTCGTCGCTTCCTTTATGCTAGAACAAAAACCTAGTGAATTCTTTGTTCCAGTATGCCCTACCGGCGGAGTATTACACCAAGCAGATTCAGAGACTGATTCCATATAAATATTTATTTGATAAGGCTACTTACTTTACTCATATGGCTGAGACGCCACCTACTTTCATCACTGCTTTGCTTTGCCGTTCACAGCACCCCAGAATCCCTAACGAGCTCCCAAGATGCCTCAATCACATGTCACTCCATTGTTTTACCCATTAGACTTTGTCTTTGGGCTCGACATGGACATAATCGTCAAGTTTTATTTAGCAGACTATCAAATCCAGCATCACGGACCAGTGGATATACGGACAGAGGCGTACTCTCCCAGAAACACCATCCCCAAGCAAATTGTCGAAGTTCTCCGGGAGAATGGAGTGAATGCGGATACCACCAGTTACTTCTCGCGGGAGACTGACGGCGATGGCGTGAACACATGGGCGATCGACGAAGGTCCGTTTAGCGCCCTAATTGACTATGACGGAGAGGAATCTAGTACGAAAGAATGGAGCTTTTGTACAGTCAAGATTGTTTCCCCGGTCCTTCCATATGACTACGGATCTTTCTTCCAGTTAGACCATATCTTGAAGATAATCCGTGAAAACTTTGAAGTGGATGTGAGCCCGTCTTGCGGTTTAAACATCCATGTGGGTACAACCTACCCAGAGGACGACGATGTGGTGCTCGAAAGTAAGGGGTACCCGCTGCAGACACTTCGTAATCTGCTCCAACTTGTCAGCACATTCAGGCCACAGCTCAACAGCATCCATCCACCATGCCGAATGTCTGGAAAGGAGCGACAACTTCCAAAGGATTCCTTTTTACGGAAAATGGACGCATTCGATGCTGCAGCTGCTATTGAATCCTGTGATTGCATCACCGACCTCTTCATGTTATGGGAGTGTTCCTCAAGTCCTACCGAGCCCAGCAGATGGATCAATCCGATATGCCAAATCTCGAACCTTTTATCTAGAGCGGAATATAACTCCCCGGATCACCCAGCGCGGACAGTTCTATTCCGCCAACATCAAGCTACACTCGACTTCGAACGTGTGTATCACTGGATAAATTTTCTCATCCACCTGGTCAGATTCTCACACGAGTGCGGGCCAGGCGGTCTACCACTTTCTCTTCTCCTAGAAGCAGGCGAGGAGCGAAGAACACAGGCGGGGAAATTCGACACCATCTCATTTATGAACTCGATCGGTGCAAACGCAAGCGCGGAATTCTATCGGGATCGCCTATACACACACGAGTCAACACCATATCTCGACGACCCCGAAGAAGATGAGGACAACAAAATGCCCGAAATCTGGGAGTATATCGATTCCTTTTATTCCGCTCCGAAGCTTAACCCGAATTTAATACTCACCCCACCTAGATCCTCCTCTTCTACAAGCTCTTCAGATTGTGGGGGCTCGTTTAGCTTCGTCGACGGCTCACAATCACCCGGTTCCGATTTCCCACCGTCACCTCCCGACAGCGATACAGACTGGGGTTTTTGCAAGGGTGGTGAGAGCTCCGCGATAGTCAGTCAAGGTCTATCCATTGAAACGCGTACAAGCGAGTGGTCGCACGTTGCCGACGTGTTGACGTTATATGTTGGTAGTAATAATAACAACAATATTGGAAGTGTTGCTAGTTCCCATGGCAGTAATTGGGACGGAGGGGACGTCTTTCGAGCTCGGCTTCCTCCGGATTTTGACGTTTCGGATAGGCCTATAGTTACGACGGGAGACGGAGGTTTTGCGTGTGATCTTACGCATCGGAAGGTTCAATATTAAATTGTATCTTTTTCTTTGTTCGTCGCTTGTCTTTGTTGTTGTTGTTGCTTTTTTGAGCGTGAGTAACGCCGTTTTTGGGAAGGCATGAGCGGAAAGATGTCCAGGACTTGGATCTCTTCATGCGTCGACTTTGTTTCTTTTTCTTTTCTTGGTTATGGAATACTGGGAGGGATAGTACAGGATTGGATATTTAATTGTGTTTAACTATTATCTTCGTTGGAATGTTAGTTGTTTTGCTAATTCCCATCGATCTTTTTGGGGGTGTCTTGGTGACGTAAATATATATTTTGAGCATCATATCGTTCAGGGGTTGGACAGATATATAAATCGGAATAAAATGCTCATCAAACCGCATAGGAATCTTATTCTAGTTTCCAGAGTAAACGAGAATACATATAAAGACCGATCGATACCTGGTCAAATGATCTATTAACACTCGGTATGGAAGGGAGAGATGGACTCCGTAGGACCTATCGGTATAGCCCCGATAGAGAGAGGAACTATATCTTTACATCGTTCTAAGCCGAAAGGGAAGAAGAAGATCCGAGACTACTTTTTCTTTTATCATCATCCTTTATTTTGTTTTCTTCATTTTAACTACATCTAATCGAGGGATTCATTCAACAAAAAGAAACACCAAAAAAAAAGGGAGAGAAGGGAGTTGGGACAACGATTAAGTAAACTTCCCGGTTGTTAAACGATGGGCACAGGGCTTTCCCCCGGAGATGAAAAAATAATTGAATTTTTTCAAAACCGGATATCTTTCCCTCGTGAGTGCCTGTTAACGGTGATATCTTTTGAATGTCTCCCTCCCTTCTTTTTTTGCTTTCTTCGTTCGTGTCGTCGTAGTCTCTCTCCTCTTGTTTCATGAATGTTGCTATGGTGGAAAGTAAAACAGATGATAGAAATTGGGATTTTTTTGTGGCTTTTGAGCTTTCTCCTTCGCTGTTTATTGTTCTTTTTTTGGGGTAAAAAGGGGTAGTGGAGGTAGAGAGCGTGTAGATGACGGTTGTGGGAGGGAGGTTTAAGGGATGAGGATCAGGGGATAGTGCTTTTTTTAAATCAGGTTGAAATGACCCGAAACAAGAATATCGCATTCCTTCCTCTCAAACAACAAAAGCCTCGCAACCCCGCTAATCTACCACTTGGGTTCGAGAGGAGCGCCGGTCTCGGCAGCCCAGCTCTCTCCAGCGGGAGGAACAGGAGCACCACTAGTAGCCCAGTCGCCAGCAGCGTCAGCTTCCCAGCTAGCACCACCGGGAGCAACACCGGGAGCGGGAGCGAAAGGAGCACCAGCGGCACCACCCTGGACTTCCCAGTTGTCGGTGGTAACGGGAGCAGCCTCCTCGGCACCGGGAACCTTGGCTTCCTCGATAGCATCCTTGTTCTCCTCGGCTTCAGGGTCGCGGTAGAAGTAGAGATCGACCACGATGTCCCAGTCGACGTCGCGGGAGGCGATGGTACCACGGAGACGGAGGACCTCACGGGCAAGCATCCACCAGACCAGACCGATAGCGTGACGACCCTTGTTGTTGGTGGGGATGGCAACGTCGACGAAGTCGGTGGGGGAGTCGGTGTCGCAGAGAGCGATGACCGGGATGTTGACGTAGCTGGCCTCCTTGATGGCCTGGGCGTCGGTGCGAGGATCGGTGACGATAATCAGGCGGGGTTCCTTGAAAGAGCGGGTGATGTAGTTGGTGAAGTTACCGGGGGTGAAACGACCGGCGATGGCGACAGCTCCGGTGTGAGCGGCGAACTTCAGGACAGCACGCTGGCCGTAGGGACGGGCGGAGATAACACAGATATCGGCGGGGTTGTCGACTGCGGCGATGATTCGGGCAGCAAGGACGATTTTCTCCCTAATCAAGCAAAACAAAGCAGGTTAATCGGAAATTCGGTGTAGATGGGTATTCTTGGATTCTTTTTTATCCCGTACCAGGTCTTGCCAATGTTAATGACATTGATTCCATCTGGGCGAGTCTTCCAGAGGTAAGGCTCCATGTGAACCTGGATGTTCTTGGAACCCAAGTGGCATTGAGCAGCAAGGAGCTGCTCAACGTCCTGAGAGGTAGCATTGAAGACGGAGGGGAGGTTGGAAGGAGCCATGATGGGCGATTGATATTTTGAAGGAGGTGAGAGAGAGAAAAAGAAGGAATATCAATCGAAGGCTCTTGTCCCTTGTTGGCGGTTCTTGAAGGATAGGAAAAAAGAGAGAGAGAGGGAGACGATGAGGGACGCGATGATGAGGATCTCGAAATTCGCTTACTATTTTCGTGTGTGCGTGCCAAGACGCAGCTCTTTAGGGCAAAAAGTTTCCTATCGGATCATCTATCGGTCCGTTCAAATTTTGAGAGCCCTACGCTAAACCGTTTACGGATCGAAGGTGATAATTGAAGTGAGCGACGAGAAGAACCATCCGAATTCTCATAACACTCGATTACGATAGCATCATGGCTCGCCTGATTAATATAGTAAGCAACCAGGGTTTTTTCCCGCTGCGATAAGAGCTGAACGAGAGATATTAGACCTATTACCAACAGTACCTGAGACTGGGAGAAGACAATGGGGCTCTTCGCTTCCCCGCCTTTGAAGTCGAAGTGAGTTATCAGTGACGAATTTCTCCTCCAATATCCCTTCGTAGCTGACGGAATGGCAAACTAGAACGGAGCTATCAAAATAAACTATGGGGAAGTTTATTGTCGGCATGCCGACTGCATGATCGATGTCCGTGGTTCCGATTGGTTGGATAACTAGTCGATAACTAGTTGATTAGTAAACGTGTATTAATTGATTTCCCAGAGACACCGCTACACCACGACAAACGCCTTGCGGAAACATGTGATGAGACACGGGGCCGTTGTTTCTGAGGGCACTTCCGGAAGGCCGCCGCAAAAGGTCTTGAATAATGCTCTTGGTGGGTGATGTTTTTAATTAATGGGTTTTTTTCTCTTTGGGTGGTGATCGCTGATTCCGATTCTAGCATTTTACAAACAGTTCGTCCTAGACCGTTTCGAAGAGAGGAGCAGGGAAGAGCAGGGAGAATTGAATGCCGGGACTGCGCGACGTCGCAATGTTCCGAAGCCATCTAGAGCACGGGCGAGAGCTGGGGATGAAAGGAGAAGGGAGGATTTGGGACAATCGAGTGGAGGAGCTCCGCAACATAGCAATGTTCCCAAGCCATCGAAAGTCCAGGTGAACGTTGAGAATGAAAGGAGCAGGGGGGGACTGGGACAATTGAATGCAGGAACTGGACGACGCCGAAGTACTCCCAAACCATCGAGAGTACAGGTGAAAGTCGAGGAAGAAGAATAGC
This sequence comes from Arachnomyces sp. KDTOL00113, assembly GCA_949709995.1. NCBI lineage: Eukaryota > Fungi > Ascomycota > Eurotiomycetes > Onygenales > Arachnomycetaceae > Arachnomyces > Arachnomyces sp. KDTOL00113. Next base: position 5,690,992 of record OX453232.1, read on the forward strand.
TACGAGATTTTGTCCTGTGGAGGGGATAATCTCCCGTTCTCACCAGACAGTGATTGAGGGGATTTATTGACCTTTACAGCAGAGCAAGTGGTGTTCAACCCAAAGAAGAAATGTGCCTATGTTACTGTTATTTACATTATTAAGACGGATACTTTTGATCGTAAACCGGGCTTCAAAGGATAACTCCTACTCTTCGCTTTACTTTTGTAGGAGCTCGATGAAGACCTTGAAGGTATATTCCACTAAATTCACGAATCTACTAAGATTTTTTCTTATCCAGTCCGAAGGACAGAGCAAACTAGTCGGAGTAGAACAGTCTAATAGTTAATCACCAAATTGATTCCGCTTGCTTTTGGCTTCCTGGAGCCTCCGACTCAAAGGGCCGCTCGGGCGGAGAGAAACGATCACGTGAGTAACGACCGGATCACATGATGTATGTCTTTGTTTAACAAAATTTGCTCCCCAATTTTGGTGAAGATTGAATTGCTATTTCTATATGCGCTGGGAACGATAACAACGACTAGCCAGACGAAATGCCGCCTCGCATTCACATCCAGCCTTATACTAAGGCCTGCAATGGTATGCACTGCTTAGGCCTGTGTCTATCCGTACAATTGCTGATCATCTATTATCATAGGATACCCCATAATTCGAGCTCAACGACCATCCCTCAATCCAGCGAACCCATGCACCTGTTCATCAAGATCGGCTACATCTCTTGCGGCTGCCCAGAGAAAGAAACATGACCCATATGCTATCGCACAAGCTCGCCAGCGGAAAGCAGCGAATGTATCGCGTCAACAAGTCCTAAGAGAAGAACGAGAAGCTGCTGTCGGAGACCCCGTGCGAAGCACCCCTACACCGTTCATTGCTTCTCTCCAAGGGGCACAACCATCAGAAAAGGCACAGGCGGAGGAAGGTGAAGGCACAGATTCTGGAGCGACACATACCGCAGCTCACCTGAACTACTTCGTCTCGCCGGACGAGTTGGAGCGTGCCTTGGAATATTCTAAGAATCTCTCGGAGCCTGTTCAGACTACAAATAGCAGCTCTGATCCACAGCTGCAAGAAGAGGAGGCGGAGAGACACAAGGCTGCCGATAACAATGCCCGGGAAGCAGTCAATCGTATCCTGCAACTGTCAAACGGCAATAGCAAAGACCGAAGTCGTACGAACGTCCAGCGTTGCATCGAGACCTTCGGAAGACACAATACCGATAAGACCCTAGATCCGAAGCCCGCATCCGTTGCCCACCATCCAGAGGCACCCCAACCACAAAAGGCACCCCGAGCTGGTCCCGATACCGGCTCTCCCGAAGTTCAGGCGGCTATCCTAACGTCTAAGATCCAGGTGTTAGCCAAGCACTTGGAGACCACCAGCCATAAGGACAAACACAACAAGCGGAACTTGAGACTTCTGGTTCACCGGCGGCAGAAGCTGTTGACCTACCTGCGGAAAAAGGAGAGAGGTGGACCAAGGTGGCAGAACCTGATGGAGAACCTTGGATTATCGGATGGTTCCTGGAAGGGAGAGATTAGCATATAGATGGGAAGCTGGGGCATTGCTTGCTGTCTTGTAATCTATCATTTGTCGGTGCCATTGTTCCTAAATCTCCTCCTTTTCTAGAAGACGGGATTGCAATTTCTATTTCTGTTGCGGCGAGGACGAGGTGTTCGAACGTGTACATTTCTATATATTATTTCCTTTTCTCTATAATTATGCCTGTATCTCCATGTGTATGCTGTGGATCGATAGATGCTGGGGTTTGGCCTGTCTCCCCATCGTCACCTGTCACCCCTCTCCTTTGTTAACTCTGTACCAATAGCTAGTGCTACATTCCGGGTTCCAGCATGGATCCCAAGGCCACAACCCTCAAACGAACCACCCAAGTAGATTCTGATCTTCCATGCACAATCTTCTATCTTGGCTTGATACTTCCAGTGAATGATAGATAGGCTATTCTAAGCCACTTGAAATTTTTAAAAAGTGAATATCACTCCGTATGGTAAAAAGATCAGTAACTGAACCAACTGCTTTCTGGAAACCTATGTGTCTGCTATCTGGAAATCGTTTCTCCATGTACCTTTAGTTTTTATATCTTCAAAATCCCAATTCTTGACGGATTTTCTCCAAAATTGTCCCAACAGCACCGCAACTTCATCTCCTTTCCCGTTCTACCCCCAAATAAATATAACAACCTTGACTGACACAAAGATCAGAAAAAGATGTATATCCAGATCAACCCGTTTTTCCTCGCTGTCGCACCTTCCTGTCGCTGGAAGGTGGCCCCACTATTTTCCTGTTTTGTGATGATCAAGGGTGATCTTGACGCGATTACCGCCTTCCACGTTGGGCTTATCGACACTACAAATTCTACTGATTCCCTCTTTTTTCTTTCCGCGACAGCAACATCAACAACGACATCGACAACCACCTTCCCTCCCAGAGATCAGTTAAATCACTGTCATGATCTGTCTCTGTTGATCTTTTCTGCCTCGCTGCTGTGAGCTTTTTCTATTTCCCCTCTTCTCTCTTTCATCTCCCACTTCTTTTTTCCCTCTTCCTTTCATCTCTTCTTTTCTTCATCCCAACTCAACATAACAACAAACAACAACAACCTTTGTTTCTCTCATCCCAACTTTTTTTTGCATCTGGCAATTCACCTTTTTCTACTTCTCCTTTTGTTTTAGTAAAACTGTTTATTCACTTCTTCTTCCCTGTTTGGCCTACTGCCTTTTCGTAATCCTGTAATTGATACTCAATATCCGGGTATGTGCTGGCTTCACTCCTATCCTCCTCTACTTCTCCAACAACATAACAATATCATCTACCAAGTCATAAAAGCTTCATTACTCTTTATCTTTATCTTTTTCTTTTCTCCCTCTTCTTCTTCTTTTCTCCCTCTTCTTCTTCTTTTCTCCCTCTTCTTCTTCTTTTCTCCTTCTTCCCTTCTTCTGCGTCTATCGCTTGTTTGATTTTGGTTTAGTTTCAAACATGAATGCTAATGGTTACCTGAAGAGATTGTACATACAGTACTTTCTCGACATCTCCTCTAGTCTCCCGATCCTCTACCTCCTCCTTGTTCACCTCCGCAAATTCGAAACTCGAGCCTTATATTATCGTAGTTGGGTTTACATCCCCAACCGGTTTGGCTCTCGAATCGTGAACCGAGCGAAAAGCGACTATAATAGATCACATCTACACCATGGCACGCACTCGTTCGCAAGCCATCTCCCCCTCGAGTCATGTCTCCCTCGAAACCGACCGCGCACCTCGACAGAAGAGGACGGCGACCGCACCCAAACAAGCCGGCGTCGGAAAAGCTTCGCAAAGCACGACCGCAAACACAACCTCGTCGAAACGAGGAAGACCCAAGAAGGGTGGAAAAGGAAGGAAGAAGTCCTCGGACGAAGAATCCGATGGGGATGAGATGGACCTCGAAGCTGATACGTCGGCTCCTGTCGATGAGGCATCCTCAAATAACAACAACCAAAGTGAGCATAACATTTCTTCTATGTCTGATCCCATGGATATCGACCACGAGCTTGGCGAGGCTCAGGATCCTGGTAACTCCGCACTTGGACATACAACATCTACCTCTGAGGATTTCCATGCCGCACCTTCCACTCCGGACCAGGCCACAGGACCCAAAACTCCAGAACGCTCTCGTTCTGAGTTGGCAGAAGCTCACATTTTGGGATCTACTTCATCTTCTCCACTTTCACCTTCCGCAGTGTCCCCTCAACGTTCCAGGACTGATCGAGAACTCCGTTCGCTGGTGTCTGAGTCTTCGTCCGAGGAGGATTCCGAACTCGATCTGGAATCCACTGAATCCGAGCAACTGGATGTCACTTCTCCTTCACCCGGTGTTTCTCCAACCGGTTATGTAGCTCCTCAGTCAGAATCAACTGAAGAGTCTTCTCACATTTCTTCTGTCCTTTCCTCTCCAACCAGTCATGTATCTCCTCAGTTAGAGCCAACTGAAGAGCCCTCTCATGTTTCATCTATCACCTCTTCTCCACACGTTGTTTCTCCAACCAGTCATGTATCTCCCCAGGAAGAGCCAACTGAAGAGCCTTCTCATGTTTCTCCTCCCGCCTCTCCAACACCTCAATGGGGCCGAGACCCCTCCCTCTCTCCGGGTGCTCAATTAGAAGCGGAACTTTGGCAGCACTTTGAGGATACGGCACAAGCTGAATCCGCTCCCGCTGTTCCATTGTCTCAGCTCGGTCCATCGTCTCCTGCACTTTCTGAATCTTCATCCTATATGGAACGTCAAGATCCTAGGTTCTTTGAGTGGCCTTTGTTCGAACCCGTCGACCCGGCGCTACGTGCGGAGCAATTTCTTCAACAAAACCTGGCTTTGTTAGAAGCTTCCGCATCCAACGGACACCCACCTATTTCTTCTGCCAACAATGTTGGATCTACTGAAGATCAACTTTCATATCCCCGGGCGATTGAGGTCAGACGTGTCGTGGTACCTCATTCTTCATCTCTCCTTCCAACCCCAGCTCCGCCAATGGAAAATCAAGACCCAGTTGATCAGTCAATCGAAGATATTTCGATGCAAGATATTCCTGCACCTACTGAGTTCGAGTTGGCATTCCCCGACTATAATCCTCTACGGGTTCCACAGATCCTTGAAATTTGTCCAGAGCTGAGACGTCGTTATCCCCATCCCGAGCCGGAAGACATTCGACCAAGAGAAGAAGCACTTCGTGCCTGGATACTTGAACATCCTCCTCAACACGAGGATCCTCCTCAAGAAGAGGTTCCACCAAGTCCGGCTGACTCGCAATCAAGTGGGGAGCGATACATAGCTTCACTTCATGCTGCTTTCGACGAGGACGTGCGTCAGGCGAACGCAAACGATAGTTCTTTGTCCGACCCTCCGAGCCCAGTGGGTGATAGTTCGTTCGATGAATTGGATTCTCTTTTCTTCTCTCCTCCCCATGCATCCGACCATGAAGGTTTCGAAGACTTAATCCGTCATACTACTCAACCCTCTGTCTCCCCACAAGCCGTTGCTCAACCAACTGTGACTAGTTCTTCCATTTCTCCGCTTCCTTCCAATAGTGAAGGTTCTCCTGCTGCTCCAGAGTCGGTCAGCCCAACTCCGCAGATTTCTTTTACGCCTCCCACTGTTTCTGAGGCACCTACATCGCATTCTTCTATTTCCTCTCAGCCTACCACTCTTGGTACCCCCCAAGACTCAGTTCGTGGTTATGATTCAGCTGCTAGGACAATTCCAAGCGTTGCACCCTCAGCTAGGCATCCGTTCCAGAGTATATTCGAAGCTGCTCAACCTGCTCGTGCTCAGACATCGGTTGCTCCAGCTAGGAGTCCTTTTCCACTTGTACCTGCCTCCGAGGATTCCCAAAGGACCGCCACGGAACCATCCCCTCCTCCAGAACCAGTCCAAGTTACTACTACTACTACTTCCATGGCAACTCAGACATCACCTGGTCTTGCAGAACCAGTCCAAGTTATTACTACTTCCATGGCTACTCAGACATCACCTGGTCTTGCAAACCGGTATTCGCCATATTGCCGCTACTGTGCTACGGCTCTAGTCTGTCCCAATGGTCATTCACCCCGTGCATCTCCAAAGTCATCTCCTCGTCAGGCTGTACCAAAGAAATCTCCTCGCCAGGTTGGACCAAGGAAACCTCCTCGCCAAGTTGGACCAAAGAAATCTCCTCGCCAGGCTGAACCAAAGGAATCTCCCCAGGCTGAACCAAGAAAATCTCCTCGCCAAGTTATACATGTACCTCCGCTTCATCTTTACCCAGCTCCTCCTCGTCGGGCTCCACCAGTGGCACGTCCTCTCCGTCCTACACCAATGGAATCTTTTCGCGAGATATTAGCAGCGTCAAGACGTGAAGAGGAAATGCAAAGCAGAGATCAACAGCTGACCAGAAGTCCAGTTGCCTCGCGAAAACGGGCACGCAATCAAGCCAACCAAGACGATGACTCTCCCGCCCATATGCGACCGCAGAAGCGAAGAGCCACAGGTTCCTCCAGTGGTACGGCCAGAAGCAGACTACCTGCTCGCCGCTTGCCTACATCATCCCGTCCACAGACACTATCTCGTCGTCAGCCGTCGACCAATGGTTTATTTAGGCGAGGCGTTTCATATGAACAGACTCGCCGTCGTGTGGCAGCTGAAAGCCAAGGTCGTGTTCACACCTCGAGTATGTTCCGCCTCCCAGAACTCATTGCGCAGAACGACGCGGACAGACGAGCAGCGGCAGAGGTTCAGGGTCTTCAGGGTTTTCAGAATCCCGTTGTGCCCCAACCAGAGAGGCAGCCAGTCGAGCCGGAGCCCTCGACGACGGCACCCAGCGAGGAAGCGGCACCAACCCCAGAAACTCCACGAGCAGGATGGGGCTTGAGAAACATTTTTTCCAAGTTTATCCCAAGGTTTGGGACAGTCCGTGAACAGCCAGTTGAAGGTAAGATATTTCGAGTTCCCGTTTCTAATATCCACATGCTAACTAATTTAATTTCAGATACTGCTCATGTTTCCCAAACCACTGAATCACCAGCCCGTGTTTCTCAAGGACGTACTTCACTAGTTCGTACGTCACCAGACCGTGTTTCGCCCGAAGCAACACGTAGACAACAAGGCGACGGAGCCGCCCGACCACGTTCAGTCCCTATGGACGTTGGTGCCAGGCCCACAACCGTCACGCCTATTGGTCAGCAGGAACGAATGCAGAATCCCCAGGATTTGACCTACTCCCTCTTCTCAGCGCCGATCGACAAGAGCAGTTACCTTAGAGCTGCGGACGCAAGTCCTGAGAATGGAGTGGTCAATGCCGCTACGGGGCGGTCATGCCAGGCTCCCACCGGGGGAGACAAGCCAAAATCCCTTAAGAAGCGGAAGCGGAGCTCACTTAAGGAGATTCCCAACCCCCCGGGAACGAGCTATGGCATGGACCTCGACTACTTCTGCTTTTCGTCGGAGAGTGAGGAAGAGGGGGAGATGGAGGAAGATGAGGAACAAGCCGGGAAAACCGCACCGAAGGGGATCTTACGATCGCCCAAGCCAGCGGCGAAGCGCGTACGTTTCGACAAGAGCCCAAAGGACACGCCATCCAGGCTCCGCGCCACCGCCCCGGTCCCCGGCCCTCATGGGTCGTCTGAGATTCCTGTGGAGGCAGAATCTCAAACGCCCACTCCCGTCACAGTCGCGCCTGATCATGACAGGCCTGTGATTCCGAATCAACATGGCACGTTCTGCGTCGAGTATTCGAACAGTTCGTCGTCAAATTCGGCAGGGAGTCCGACTCCACCTCCCCCAAGCGCGGTTGCTAGAGGCAAGCAATCCGTCACCGCTGAGGTTGCACCTGAACCTCAGCCCTCACTCTCCGAGCCTCTCCTGCTTCCCTCCCCGCCTCCGACCGCACCGACAATGCCCCGTGCATCGACTCAGAAATCTCATCCTTCTCCCCCAACTCTCTCAGGTGGGCTTGGCTTCGGCCTTGTCCGTGATATAGACCCCACTTCGGTGGTGGTGGCACCTACGGCCTGGGACCTTGAGTCCAGAGATTGGGATGAAGAGATGGCGATTGACGACGATTTTTCCCGCGATGCACTGTGGATGTATCAGCAATGTCCCTCCGGGGACTTCGGCGCACTTCCGTGGCCGAAGCAAGACAATTACGCCAACTCTGTTGGCACTGATACCGTGGTCGATCGGTTGGTTGGGGAGGTGTGGAATGAGCAGCGCGCCCAGACGGGTTTTGGGCATTTCGGCCGGGATTTCGAGCGTTTCAAAGGCGCCGGGGAAGAATTGGTCCGTCGCCAAGAGTGATCCTTTCGAGGTGACCTCGAGGCAACCTTTTCTGTCCCCACTTTGGACAATCGAGTTTCGAATGAGTGTTTCTTAACCGTCTTGGGAGGGTGCTGAGGTTTCTTTTGTTTTGTTGCAGCCTGCTTTGTCGCGTTTTAAATCATGTATTGTTAAAGTCTTGTATATAGTTTCCCTTCGTTGCGTGTGTCGACGCTCCCTCCACTACCCGCTTGCGGGTTGGTGTGATTGGGAGCCTTCACCGTTTCGAGTACATAGGGATTTGTTTTCCTTTTTTTCACTTTGCGCCCGCCTTGTTTCCTTCGGGAGCAAGCGCTTGGGTTCATCGTGGCTTTGAGCGTTCCATTTGTTTTGTGCTTGCGGCTGCAACGGCGTTTAATACCAAAGTGTATCCACGTTTGTTTTGTATTTAATTATCAATGCATTGTAGCATTTCCCCCGTTTTTTCAACATTTCTCCCTCCAGAAGCTCGTAGAGACTCGTAGAACATTTTGCCCTTCGCTGGGGATAAGTATGGTATCTTGTTGGATTATGTTGGATCGGGTTGCTGTGTACGTTTTGCTCTTGTGATTCTAGGTATGCACATTTGGAGAATTGAGACTCTGACTGATATTTGATGAGAATATGGATGGAACTACTGGCTCCGCTTATAGATCTATCTTTCACTCTGGTTACGAAAGAATGTGGCCCTGCACGTCTATCCATGTACTCATAACCTCTATTCTCTATAGATCTATCTAGAAAACCCCCTCCACTCCATCCCCTTTCCTTTGTTTCCTTTTCGGAGTTAGGTACCAAGTTCTTCTGGTACAGTGGATAGGGACTGCCTTTTATTTCCCTTTTTCTTTTTAAGTCTAACTTTTTTAATTTATTCAGCAAAACTCACGATTTGGTGGTGAGTTTGTATATCTTCCTAGAGGGGCGAAGCTTCCGTTGGGTAGCATGCGGACGAGGTTAGGCTGCTGGGTTGTGGGTGTAGTATTAGTTGGAGTAGGAGTGGTGTTGATGTAGGTGTTGGGTTCCGGATTTGCGTTTATGGGAGAGAATTGGGGGGTGGAGCTGGTGTCTATGAAAGGGAGGTCGGGGATGGGGTTGTTTGGGTTGTTGGTGTTTATGTAAGGGGGCGATGGCATGGGGTTGTTTGAGTTGTTCGTCGGCATAGGATGTTGAGGGATGTAAGTAGATGGTGGAGGAGGAGGAGGAGGAGGTGGTGGTGGTGGGCATGGCGGACAAGCCGCGGTCGGAGGCATAGTGCGTTTTTGCGCGGTGGTTTGGGAGATGGGAGATGGTGTCTGGTGGTATGTCTGGTAGTAGTATACCGGATGCGGTTGTCCTGTTTGCGGGGCTGATATAGTGTTTGGACTGGTCATTGGTGGCGGTTGCATTCTGGTTTGGAAGACCTGGGGATTGTGTACGGGTTGTCGGAGGTTTTGGTTTGGCGGGCAGTTTATGTGAGCTGGGCCTCCTGATCCGTTTGGGATTGCAGGCGGTAACATGCCCGTGTTTGGTATTGCTACATTCTGTTGTAGATATTGGGGTATTGGATATGCCTCCGCTCTATTCTTTGCGAGGACGGCCTTTTGACGTCGTCGTTCTTCCCTGGCTGCGTTGTTTCGAGTTTGTTTCTGTAGCCGTGGGCGGCATTGGGAGACGCTAGAATTGGGGCCTGGAGACTGAATACTGGGATGAGTTGAATGGTTGATATGAGCTTCTGCCCAATTTCTTGGGCTACGTACATTATCTGCTGAAGATGATACTGGCTCTATTGTTGGTGTTTTCCCTTCCTGTTGCCCAAGGTTCGGTGCTGGATACGCTGGATACGCCTCTGCTCTGCTATTCGCCAGAAGGGCCTTTCTGTGCTCGTCTCCAGGCGCTGTCTGCCGCCAATTCTGCGGTTGGGAGACTGCTGATGGCACAACTGTAGGTCGATTTACCCCTGAATTTTGCTGTCCAAACCCACCTCCGTTGATTAAAGGAACGGCGTGTTGAGGTGGCTGTTTCTGTCTAGGAATTTCATTCTGAGATCGTTGCTTCTGTCGCTTCTGTGGCTGCAAATTCGATTGGGACGGGGAAGCAGGTCGCCTTACCCCTGAATGTTGTGGATGAAGAACTCCTCCGTTGGCTAGAGACGCAGCAGTTAGAGACGTTTCTCCCTGTAGTAGTTGTGTGGGAGTTACGGCCATTGATTGACTAGAATGAAGATTAGACGGAATGTTGCTAACTGATAAATTGGAAGCGACGCGAGATGTTGGCGCGATATTTGGGGTATTACCTGTCGGTAACTGGCTAAGTGCTTGCGGAGCCGTCGCCGGGGGGATGGTGGGAGTAGCTGCTGGAGCACTACTTCTCGGCGGAGAGGCTATACGGTCTCCTGCATGAGCGGCTGGAGATTGCCGATCTAGCTGAGGAGTCTTTGTGACCTCATCGAATTGCTGCCAAGTGTTCGGGTTGCTGTGATCTAAGGGGAACTCGTCTAAGTCGAATTCCCCAAGATCAACTAAATGGTTCGGAACGGGAGGCACTTCCGATTCACATTTTGCGCATGTTCGTAGGGCGGCAGATGGTGCAGTCATTATCTTTCCGCACGGATTGAAAGATGGCTCTGACAAAAAACTTTCGTATGCATTGTAGGGCGCATCTTTGCAAGGGTACATCGGTTCCCTGTAGGAACAATTGCAAGGGGGTTTGTTTTCGCGGTAGTAACACATTGCCTCTCTCCCCCTATTCTAGCTTATTTTGATCTAGCAAGGAGTGAGGGTTGATATCGGTATTTGATACACAAGGGAATAAGAATTGTCGGGAGATTTGACAAGTGGATAAGATATACGTGTATATATATCCATTAGACATTAGGGGCTGGGGATATTTGAGAAGTAGACGGGACTTTTATATAATGGACATAGTTACTGGTCATTGTTCCTAGAAGGCCTCTTTGTCCGGACAGTACTATTGTGCTGTTTCTTCTTTGATAGGGATAAAGAAAATATGTGCTTGTTGAATAACAAGGAAAGAACAGCTAATAAATCGAATAAACAAAGGGAGAATGAGCTTTGGGGAGATACCCACACCATATAATGGATTATTCGGCTCTCGTAGGCTTATACAGACTTACCTTTGTCAGGGGCAGGACTTCTCAATGCACTCCAAGACCTGAAAGCTGGGTTCGCAAAAGCTGAGCTGTTGATTGAGCGGTAATATCCTGAGAATACTGCAGCTTTCAATATAGTAGAAAGTGATACTACCCCTTATAGTTATTTGGGTCCGGAGCGACGACCGTGGCAACAACAGCTTCATTCCCCAAAAAGTTAGTTCGTTAACTTAACTTTCCTTTTTGTTCTCGAGCCTGGAGACTTGGTTGATGATCATGATGTTTTTACCGTTCATCATGAGAAGGTCTTGGATGGCGGGGAATGGGAATAGGAATAGATGACGGCTAGCCATTGTGCGTTCAAACGCAATGTCCTAGAGATTAGCCAACGCCAAGAAAATACCAAAAAGGCGAACGCTGCTAGGGAAGAGAGTGATAACGAGCATAGGAAGTCCTATGATAGGCTGTGCTAGGATATATTAGCAACATCAGAGAGGAACATAAGGGCATTGAAGGTCGCGCTCGCAACCGGGAATAATGAGAAGATAAACTTCAATTATTCAATATCATGATTCATGCTATCGTTTCAAGAAAGTAGGTGCGCCCAGAAAGAAATCTAGTCAAATCCTTGAAACTCCTCCTCTTCGGCTTCTAACCCCCCGGCAGAATCCGAGGATTTCTTATTCGTGCTTAGATTCCGGACCTGGTTGACCATGCTTTCGGTCTTCCGAATTACTTCCTTCTCGTCTTCGGTCATTTTATCCCATCGGTCTCGTTCTTTTCTAGCAGCCTTCTTCTCTCGCCTCTTCTCCCTGTCCCCTTTCTTCTCTAATGTCTGGCTCCAAGCAACACTCTCACTCGCTGGTCTTTTTAGAGACGGTTTAGAGGGCTTGGGATTTTCGTTTGAAGCTGCCGCTACTAGTGCCTCCTTCCGATGTTTCTCGCGCTGCTTATCTTTAAATGCATAGTTGTCCCAATCAACCTGAACTCCGAGGCTCCGGTCTCCTTTGAACGTCTTGAGCTCAGGCATCTTGGGTAACCGAAGTAAACCCCAAGCTTGACCAAGAGCTTCCCAGTCTAGATCCGAGACCCGGAATATACTGCTAGCTTGGTGTTTGCTATAGCTGCGGACCCAGCTTACAAAAGCTTTCTGACCCTTCTCGTAGATGGCACGGTCTGTAAGTGCTGTTTTGCGGATCGTCTCCGTTGTTGTGATGACATCCGAATCGGTTATTGAGGGACTAGAGTCGAAGGGTACTACGGGCGTTTTACGGACTTCGAGAAATGGAATGTAATCCTCTTCCCGGCCCGGCTGGAGAAAGATTATACTGCATCCTCGACGTCCGGCTCGCCCAGCGCGACCACAACGATGGAGAAACGCTTTAGGGTCCGTGGGAGGATCAATTTGAATGACTAGGTCGACAGCTGGAATATCGAGACCGCGAGCTGCGACATCAGTAGTGAGTAGTAGAGATGGGGTTGTGGAGTTGGAGAATCGTGTGAAATTCTTTTCGCGGACGTTCGGAGGATGCTTTCCATGCAGGGGTATAGCTGTGAATTGCTCCGGGAGAAGATGTGGAAGGATATGTTGGAAATAATCGACAGCAGCACAGGTCGAGAAATATAGTATCGTCTTCTGAGGTAAGGGTTCTATAGAGGAGAGAAGGCGTGTAACTGCGGGTAGTTTGTGAGTGGGAGGGGTCAAGAGATAAGTCATTTGCAGACTGGAGTTTATATAATTAGCAACGATCCAGTAGCTTTTACGAGAGAGCTCTCACCTCGCAGGAGTCCGTTTATCTTCAATTCCAGAGCCGCCCCTTATCTTGACGGCAATCTTTACGGGATTTCGCAACCCAACCCTAACGATCTGATCCACGGCTTCGCTTACACTGGCGCTGAAGAGACCTGTTCGTCTCTGTTTTGGTAAACGCGCAAGTATTTTTTGCAAGTCTTCCTTAAACCCTAGGTCTAGTAGCCTATCCGCCTCGTCGAGGACTAGGACCTCAAATGAAGATTGGGGACAATGGACATGCGGAGAAGATAGTAATTCGAGTAATCTACCCGGCGTGGAGACGAGAATATTGGGAGATTGCTTCAAAAAGGAACTTAGGTCTTGTGCCGGAGTTGTAGAACCCCCAAGAAGTAGCTGGGGAACTACTTTAAGGGTAGACGAAGGATACGATGGTCGCGGATTGAGGTCTTCTTCAGTTTCGTTGCCGTCTAGTGGGTTCAGTAGGGAAGCTGAGGGGCCATGGAAGGCCAATAGCGAGGTTAGAACATTGTATATTTGCGTTGCAAGCTCCCTATATTTTAGTTAGCCATCCGACGCCCATCACTTCAAAGCTGGATTTCATTGCAATACCTAGTGGGGGAGACAATAATTGCGCCGACATGATGTTTTTTGATCGATTCTTCAAGTCGCAGTAGCTTTTCAATCACAGGTATGAGAAAAGCTAGCGTCTTCCCACTGCCAGTAACAGCTTCTACAACCACATCCTTGTGGCCCATAAAAAGAGGAATTGTCGAGACCTGCACCGGCGTCATGCGGGAGAAACCCATAGTCGCAACGGCGTCGAGGATCCATTCAGAGAGGGGCGGCGTCAAGGCATCCCATGCCCTTGACGAGGGCTTTGGAGGAGCGACCGGAGCCATCAGATACTGTCAAATGAGGCGGGATAGAATAAATTCAGCTGTTTCCCTAGTCTTGAATTCTCCCACTTTCTCATCTTATCGTCGTCGCGATACTTTTTTTGAACATTTTCTGCCAACCTTTACCGCTTTCTGCAGTCACATGCTCCGGACTGTCGCGGGAAATCGCAATGCTTGAAAAAAAATATATCAGAAAATATTAAAGAAAAAAGTGACACAAAGGCATCAAAGGACGTTAATTCCCTCGTTGTTAGTTCCCCTAGTTCATCCCCTCACCTTCGTATCCATATCTTTGTCTCCAAAACATCGGGGCTGTGCGATAACTCGTCCCGTCGATCTGTTGGCTTGTGGCGTTAGCAACAGTGGTGTCACGATGCGCCTGCATCTCCGTCCAAGATACTTCAAATCTGACCGATAGCCTTGTTCGACCGGCGAAATCGCCAGATACCGTCAAGATTCCGCCAGATATTGAAGCCTGGACCTCTCCTCTCACCTACCTTCTTAATTACGACTCTCTAACCCCCCTAAAACGACCCTTTTTGGGCGCGATCCGAACAGCGGCCCTACCTTCACTCTTTTACCCTCATTATCTTGCCGCGATGTCCGCCCAATACGCCGTACCTGCGACGCCACGGGTCATCTCTCCGTCTCCGACGCCTTCAGAGCTATCGGACTCCAGAGATGGCTACGTTGGCCCCTCCACCCGCTCCTCCTCGCGAAGACAGCAGGTCACATCACCGCCTCCGATTTCTGAAGAAGACAAGGAAAATGTAGACGGTTCGGATTCAAGCATCGAGAAGAGAGCTCGCTCTAGATCTCGGAGTCCTGTCATGGTAGCAGGCTCAAGGCGACGTCGCCTAAGTGCGCTGAGCCCGACAAAAAGTTCAAAGATACCGATTACAAAATCGGAACCTCTCACCAATGGCTACCTTCCGACGAACGGACACCTTTCCCCATATACGAACCTTCAGAATCGCTGGCGGGATTTCTCTAGATCTCCTTCCCCGCTTGGCCTAATCCCACTCCATAGACACTATCGAACCATCATCCACCGCCATGAAATCCCCCGAAAGCTCCTCCACGTTTCGATCGGCTTCTTAACTCTTCACTTCTACGCACGTGGGCTCCAGACCTCAGCCATTACTCCTTGGCTCCTTTCCGCGCTTCTACCTATTGCGGCAACGGATTTCCTTCGCCATCGTTACCAGTCTGTGAACAAATTATATATCCGATTTCTAGGCGCACTGATGCGCGAGACGGAGGTAACCGGTTACAATGGTGTCATCTGGTATTTACTTGGTGCCTACATTTCCCTGCGTTTCTTCTCAAAAGATGTCGGTGTCATGGGCGTCTTGCTCTTGAGCTGGTGTGATACGGCTGCGTCGACCTTCGGTCGTCTCTACGGGCGTTACACCATTCGACTCCGCCGCGGAAAGAGTTTGGCCGGCACTCTAGCTGCTTGGGGTATGGGGGTTCTTACAGCCGCGGCATTTTGGGGGTTCTTTATCCCTTACGTCGGGCCTTTTCCTGACGATGCGCCAGACGCGTTTATGTTTACCGGTCAACTTAACTTTCTCCCGGACTGTGTGAAGGGACTTCTCGGATGGGTTGGTGTGAACTCAACTGCTGAGTCGAGCGCCATAATCACAGGCCCGCTGGCTTTGGGAGTGGTGAGTGTGTGGACGGGAATCGTGGCTGCTGGAAGTGAGTTTGTGGATCTTTTCGGTTGGGATGATAACCTTACTATCCCCGTTTTAAGTGGGATAGGATTATGGGGTTTCCTGAAAGTCTTCGGCTAGCTAGTCAGGGCCCTAGCAATTTATCAATCTTCCTTTTTTCCTTGATAGGGTCTTTTTTTGCGATTTTTGCCTGATTGCGTCCCGTTTGGTGTTTTGGGGTAAGATTCATTCCCTCACACGATGTTTCGGTAGATTATTTTACTTGCCAGAATTGGCTCACTCGTTTACTTCTCTACTCTTTTTATTATTTTATTCCTTGATCCACATATTTTTATTTGTTCTGTGCTTGACCTTACCTCCATCTTTTCACCTTCGATCATGCCCTTTTGGAACTCCAATGCCCTATGCCCTTTCATATGCCCCATGACTCTTCATTGCCATGCATAATTCAACATATCTTATCTCTATGACTCGTTTCTCTTCGTTCTATTGTCTCTCGCATTTATTCGAGCGAGAGCATTATATGGATGTCTTGATTGGTAACTACTTTTTTCGGCTACCCTGGTTCATTTTCCCGCTTGCCCCCCCTTACTAGATATCTTTTCTTACTATCTATCGCATTCCTACATATTCTTGCGGCATCTTTCTACTCTCCCATTTTTTCGACTTCTCTACGTATCATGGTCAGGAGTTTACTATACACGCTTATCAGACTCAGATGTAGCTCAGAAATATTATATAATTTATTATTACAAAAAGGGAGACCGCTCGAAAGTCCCTTCTGTTACTGGGAGTAATTAAAATTTAACATGAACGTAAGCTTATTCCCCTCAGACAGCGCCCCCCTTTTTCATACTGCAGACATTAACTAGGTTTTGAGAATTAACTCAAATCCAAAATACTCACTCTTCCAAATTTCTTGGGGTGCTTCTTTCCCTTGCGGTCGTGGCTACCGCTGCTGGCGGTTCCGGAATCAGGATTCAGTAGATCCGTATCCGCGCCTTCGTCTTTTCTGCAGGTCCAATAGCCATCGTAACTGTCGACGAGATATGCGCTTTTGTCGCCTTCCGAGGGGGTTGGTTTATTTTCGATGGGAGGGATGGAGAGTTCGATAATCGCTGTTGACGATTTACTTCTCGTGGGAGAGGGTATGTTGGTTTGTGAGGATGAGATGAAAGGATCTGATGTTTGATTATTGTTGATATTGAGGCTGTCATCTTCGTCGTCTTCATCTCTGGATTCATACCGATCCCTTGGGTGAAGGGAAGATGCATGTGTTTCGACCTTGTGGGGCTTAGCCTTCGGCTTTGGGGTTGGCGTTAGAAGATTTGTGGGAGATGGAAAGGGGAAGTCCTCGGAGAGTAGCTCGGAAGATATCGGAGGAGTTTGAGGTTCTGGGAAGGGTTCATTATGGGATACATATTCTTCAGGACCCGTTTTGGAAACTTGGCTTCGGGAAGGAGATGCATTTGTTGGGGTCGTCGACGGACGGAGGGGAGAAGATGAGATTGTGATAGGATCCATTGTAGTCCCTGTGGTCATTGCCTGGCCGCACCTTGAGGCGGGTGGGGTTTGTGGCAGAGGCGGCGGCGAAGATCCGGGGACGAATGGATCATATTCTGCGGCTGTATCTTTCAGGGATGGATCCAAAACGCTTGAAAGCGTATCTTGTCGCTGGACATCACCGGGCGTTTTATTCCTCCAGGATCCACCCTGACCTTTAGCGAGAGTGAACGGGTTGATCGTTTTATCCACCTTAGGCGAGGACAACGGCCCGGGGGTTTTCTTCTTCCTCGTGGACGATTTCGCTGCCGGTTTAGCACTTTTCGGGGTTAAACCTCGACTACAGCGTGGGCTGAGGGATGCTTGGCCTGCTGATGACGACGGCAGTACATTATCAGGTGAAGCTTCTTTATTTGATTGTGATTGTTGGGTTCCGGGCTTAATAACGTTTGCGTAGCGAAAAATTTCCCCTTGTTTCATCCCGGATTCCAATGGTGTCTTCTTTTTCGCTCTTGCGGCAGCCCTTTCCAGCTTTTTAGCCCTCGCTTCGTTCAGGGCAGTTTCTTTTCGCTCTTGCTCAAGCTTCCAAGCAGCTACAGCTTCTGGTGCTCCGATTTCTGCCACCGTCTCAAAAATCCAGATCTTTTCGGGCCGGAGGGGATCATATTCCTTCGGTGCCCGTTTACCGCTTGCTGGGGGTTGGTCTTCGGGGTCTAATTCGGAATCTAACTCCTGCTCTGCCGTGGGTTCTTGAATACATTGCTGCTGTGAGGAGCCGCTTGTCCCAGTATTCAACTCCAGATTAACGACATCAGCAGGGACGTATTCAAACTGAAATTCTGGTGTTGCATCATTTGCATAAATAGCCCTCTTTCGATATATCTTCTGCATGGAATAGCTCTCGTTCTTTGCCACAAATGCTTTCCCTTGTCCAAGGATAGGGATCTTGAGACGGAGTCTGTAAGATACCAAAGGTGCAGAGAAAACTTTTATAAACCGCCTCAGACCGGCTGTGGATGTCCAACCGAAGGTATCGTCGACGAAGTTTTGTAATTTAACCACATCAATATCCTGATCCCATTTTAGTTTTCCACGTAGTTTTTCAATTTCCTCTGGGGTAGAGACAACAGGGTTTGTATAGTAATATAAAATGGCCCGGTCCGGAAAGGTCTCCGGGATTTTTATAGACCTATGTTTCCGCTGGAAAAATCCGCTCTTGTTTTCGTGAAGCTCCTGCTGCAGTGTTTTCCTCCATTCGATAAGCTTTGTATCTGTGTTACCCCGTCCTTCGATCGCTTCTAGTAAACTTGATCCAAAGCCAGCTCTTGAAATCTCGGCTGCTGTTCTATATCCGCACCCCGGGACGCCAGATGGAAGGTAGTCGCCTCCGCTTAACATAGCGAACAAGATCATTTCAGCTCTATCCAAAAAGACATTTCTGCCTCCTTCGTTATGGCTTTCCTCCGTCCTGTAAAGATTGACATGGGTTGCCGCGTCCGTTCCGCTAGAGTTTTCTCTCGAATAATTCATAATCGTAGTTCTAGATCCAAACATGAGGGTATCTACATCATCGCTCATAACAGCGTCAACCACACCCGCCATTTGTAGTTGGGCGCATTCTGCCTCCGCTTCCCCAGGTGCCGTATGACGAGGAAATGAAAATAAATCAATTAGTCTTTTTGAAAGCCGAAGGCTAAGGGCGGATTCATTCCCGCTCTTTCCTTGGCCAACTGCCTTCCCTCGTTTGAAAGGGGGTTTATGGTGGCCATCGAATACAAAGACTGGATGTATTGGCAACGCCAGCAACTTGAGGAGCCGGAAAAACAATGTTCGGACTTCTGGATTGTTGCCGCCACGCCCAGCATGTACTTTGAAAAGCCATATAGATATGTCAACCGCTATCCGAATCGGTCGAGATTTCTGAGCAAGATGAGTCACGGCAAGTTTTGAGAGCGAGATGCGCTCGCCAGAGCCGAGCTCTTTAATAAGTCTATTCCAAGAAGGTTAACATCTGAGCGGAAAGAGTCTTAAATTGGCACTTTTATGGGGGGGGAGCGGGTTGGTATTCCTCCCCAATTCAGGGATGAACTTCACTTACCCGGGAATTCCCATTCGGAAAACTTACACATGCTCAAAGTTTTATATAGAAATGATAGTAACTCAATGGAGGCTGCTTTTATAGAGAAATTAAAGGAATCTTCTCTTTAATATGCAGTCCACAGCTGTATGTCATTCATTCACATGTTGATAAACATTAAAGCTGGCATAGTAACGAAGGTAACGTGATATCGGATTAACTAATATCCGAACTCAATCTCGACGTCCCTTTCTTGCTTTCTGTTTGTAGGTCCCAAGTCGGCACCCAGATATCTCTTTCTAACATGTGTGGTTGAGTTGACAGTGGATAGGAGAGGAGGGCCTTGAAACCAGCATTGGACCCAGAGTGTTGGGGTGAAAACATACGGAAAAGAAGCGATCTGAGTTGGCACACGCTGGATTAAACAACAATACATACTGAGAGACGAAGAAGCTGAGAAGCTGAGAAACGGGCAGAAGAAACCCAATTATGCCTCCAGCGCCCGCAACATCATCGTTCGAACGAAACCACTCTGCTACTGCTTCTGCATCTGCGATCCGTCCAACGTTCCGCCAACAACAAGCTCCACATACCCCCCCACAACAGCAGCGCTCAATTCATTCTCCCTATGGAACTTCTTCCTCACCTAGCTCTTCATTCCGCCACGAAGAAGATGCTGTTGTATTCGAACTTGGATCTAGGTGGCTGAGGGCTGGGTTTGAAGGAGAAAGTGCGCCATTGTGCGCCGTTGGTTTCGGGCCAGAAGAAAAAAGGAGAGTAGGTGATTATCGGGTATGGCTACGGAATGGCGGAGAAGGTGAAAACGGACCAAGAAGAAAAAGGGCAAAGAAGATAGAAGAGTGGGCGAGCGAGCATGAACTTTGGAAGATGGATTTGCGAGACATTGATATTGGGTTGATTGAAGATAAGATTGAACGATGCATTCGTGAGGTATACAACAAATATCTTCTCACCGATGCTGGTTCCTCTCGAATGGTTCTTGTTCTACCATCAGTCATGCCTCACCCCCTGCTTTCATCCATCCTATCGACCATTTTCAATCGCTGGAGATACCCGAGTATCACCCTTTTATCATCAGCAACAATGGCAGCCGTAGCGGCCGGTCTACGGACCGCTCTTGTTGTAGACATTGGCTGGGCCGAGACGACAGTGACCGGTTTATACGAATATAGGGAAATCCATTCTAAAAGAAGTACTCGGGCTGTCAAGCTATTAATGCAGGAGATGGGCAAGCTTCTCTCTAGGTTAGAAAGGGGGGATTGCAACGAAGAATCGGAAAGTGAGGGCGATGAGATATCAGTCAGTTTCGAATTCTGTGAAGAAGTCGTAACTCGGCTGGCATGGTGCAAACCACGAAAATCTAACGATACAGATCAATCTGTATCTGTTGCGGGGGAGACTGACGATTCCGGCCATGAAGGAGATGTTGCAAATACCCACATCTCTATTCCCCTATCCTTAAACTCCACCTCGTGCAATGCAGAGGTTCCTTTCTCAAAATTCGCAGACCCGGTGGAAAGGTCGTTCTTTGCCAATGGGATCTCTTCCTGTGATCTTGATGATGAGGAGAAACCATTGGACGCGCTTCTTTATGACACTTTACTGGCTCTTCCACCCGATGTGCGAGGCTCCTGCATGCCACGTATC
This sequence comes from Arachnomyces sp. KDTOL00113, assembly GCA_949709995.1. NCBI lineage: Eukaryota > Fungi > Ascomycota > Eurotiomycetes > Onygenales > Arachnomycetaceae > Arachnomyces > Arachnomyces sp. KDTOL00113. The sequence goes on from OX453232.1 coordinate 5,711,472, forward strand.
GTCTTCACGGGCGGAGGTTCCAACATTCCGGGAATCCGGAAGCGCATCCTGCAGGATCTTGGTTTCATAATTAAACGACACGGCTGGAGCTCGATCAGGGGTAAAATCGTGGAACAACGGACAAAGTTGCAAGGACTCAATATAAATCCACAGCAACCGACACCAGAATCTCCTTCGGAAACCAAAAGCGACACAGGTGGACCTTCAGACTCAGGTCTTGACTTTGTCGAGGAAAAGCTGATCCGGAATAATAAGGACGCCAAGCCACATATTCACGGTGTCCTTCGTGAGGTTGAGTCGCTCGGAGCTTGGGCTGGGGGAAGCCTTGTTACAAGTCTCAAGGCCCGGGGCCTAGTAGAGATCGAGCGGGAGAGGTTTCTTCAGCATGGCCTCGCTGGAGCAAGCCGAGAATTAGACGCTCCTGTGTCAGAGCGTAGGTCAGGACTCGGAACAGGCTTATCACGAACGGGTGGAGATCGTTCAAGCTGGACTCTAGGAGCATGGGGTTGAAGTCTATGGGAAAGGGGCTAATCACCACCACGGATCCGTTTGAGAAAGTCAGGGGCGTCAACTGTAGTCTGGCATCAGCCAAGGAGAACCACGGAGCCTGCCCACCCTGATGAAGATACCGCCCATCCAATCTCTATACATCGATATGTGCACACTGCTGCCAGCTCAGATCAACAATTTTAGGGGACATATACTGCCCTCTGGTTGTTTATCCTTATACAGTAGCTGAAAGATCAATATAGAGGCGAGGTTACTCTGTGCACTTCTCGGATCGAAAATTAACAAAGATCTTTTTGTATGTTCGCAGCAGATATTTCACGATACTTATGGCGAACACCGTACTTATGGGAAAAGCGAAAACAAACAAAAATTCACTTTAACTGCCGCCTATTAGCTTATTCTAGTAGAAGCAGTCAAACAACACCCTTCTACTTTTTCATATCCTAATTTATTCCCTCCCCAAACGTGAACCAATTTGTTTTGTATTGAACACTCACAACAACACGTTCTGCGACACTCTCTAGACCTCCTAAGTTTTGATACTCTTGTTATTCGACAATCCACGATCTCTACGTGTTTGTCCCCACGTATCACTTCCGGATCAAGTTAAACATCACGTCCTTCACTTCTCGGCGCACTTCTCGGCACCATGGAGAAGGGAGAACTCTCTGACTTCTCTCACCCACAGAACTCCACCAACACCAACACACCAAAAGGTTCGCCTACGATGCTTGGTAAACCTCAGGACGAGATGGGGAAACGCAAAAGCATGGAGCTTTTTGGGTTCGGGTTCTCCAAGTCCGACAGCAAACGCGTTAGCTCTGCTCCTCCTTTCGAGGTTAAAAGAGCTAACAGCCATGGTGGAACCAGGCAGTCTCCTGCTGAATTTGCCATGACAGTCACTGACACCACGAACTCCGTCTCAGTGAACACCACTACTCGGACCACGAAGAAATCCTTTCTTTCTGTGCCAAAGAGTCCTTTCCGCCCTGGGAGCCCCAGCCTCTTCAAGTCTCGTCGCCAGGCCTCCTTTAACGAAGAAGATCGTGATGAATTGCCAGCCAACCCAGCCAAGCTCGACGGTTTCATCAACTATCACCTCGGAGAACTCGATCGCCTCAGGCGCGAGCTTGAGTACTATACCGAGCTTCTTTCCCAGCTCTCCTACACCCTAGGCGATATCTCCAGACGTGAGGGGATGCAGGTCTCGACTCAGCGCATGCAGAAACGCATGCAGGATATCATGAACTTCCGTACTAGCTTGGGGAAGATTGTGGGCTATCATCGCTTCGAACTCGAGCGCGTCGCCGAGTTGAAAAAGCTGCTGGGAGAAGTTAACCATGTGAAAGTGAAGATCCCAGATGCGTAAGTGTTACTCTCTCTTCCCCTATATATTCTTCGTGCGAGATTGGAGTCGACTAACACATACATATAAAACCACAGGATGATCAACCAACCCAACGACTTCGAATGGCGTGAGCTGTTCGACTAAACGCCCATATTACCTTCTCCCAACGACCGGAACGACGGCTACGAACGGTTACTTCGGCTCAATGACGTCTTCTTTCCCTTTTTTATACTAGAAAAGGGTTCTTTCATTTCTAGGAGTTGAGTTGGACGGCATGACCATGTAACGGTGTTGTTCTGGAGAGCAGAGGAGCATACGTATGGGAAAGGGGTCTTTTTAGGTCTTTATTGGCATTGGGAACGGAAGCATTTTCGATCGGGGCATATGACGGCGATGAGTGTCAAGAAAAAGGGGTAGATAAGGGGTACTATGGAAGTCCTGGTGCTACGCTGAGGATAACAATCATGTACTTACTTTCTGCACCAACAAAAAAACTATATATCTGCCTGCATACAGTTTTACTTAACCATGGATTGAAGGAGAGTTGTGTGGTGTACGGTTCACACACATCATTCGTTATCATAGCATCTTGCCCCTACAGGGATTACACGTGTATTTGTTCATCTCTCCACGTGGAGTTCCTGAGGGACCTGAGAAGAGGGTGTGAGGGAGAGCCATACACGACCTTTGTGGGCTAGAAGCGCTTCTTTGGCGGAGATTTAACCGAACAACAATGAAGGAATACCTACCTCATGTCGATATGAAAGCCAAAATCTGTCGATGATACTGCAATTTATCAGATTAAAAACTGTAGGGATTATGAAGATGTTTAAAACGGGTTCTGGAAAAATGGAGCGAGAATACCCCGATGCCCTTTGAAAAATAAACCCTTGATGTCGGTCCAGGGCTTTCGCCGACCTTTGGAAATGGACAATTACAAAAAAATTAAGCGACCCTTGGGAATGAACACTCTTCGTCGACATCCTTACGTAGAATTAATTTTAGAATCTTATAAGCGAGGGTGGGTTGGTTGTAAACGGAAATCGTTCAACCGGAGAGCGAGGATAAAAGGGGTAATGCTGTTTTCGAAATGAATTTTGCGAAGGGACACCCCCGCCGGAGCTCCTGTTTAGTTTATTCTCCGCTCGGGATCAGGGCTGAAATTGGCGAGCCATAAGTTCCTGAGGCAGATGAGAAGCAGGGATAATAATCTCCCCAACAATGGGAATTTGTTTCACTCGATTATTTCGACGTATCACTCAGGAATTTGGAATGGAAAGAAGGACTGGAAAGTGACTATCAAGTATCATTATTTACCTAAAATAAAGTAGCGAAAAGAACAGTAATTCTGAATCTAGACCAAGACACATTTCTCAAATGTTTCCGAATTGATACGTAGCCCAGTTAACGGCTGGACCGGTCTCGGCGGAGAAGATCTGGTAACCGTCCTGACCCCATTCTGGGTTGTTGATGCCGTCGATGTAGCCTTCGGTTTCAATGACGACACAGCCGAACTGGTTAACACCTGTTACAAGGGGACCATCCGTATCTTCCTTGTTTCGCTCCAATTGCGATTGCTTGATAGGGATGGATCCATCTTGATTGTTGCAGGTGTAGATCTGAAGGGCCCTCTGGTTCGTCGAGACATCCAAGCTGATTCCAGTGGTGCTGGAGGACATGCTGATAATGTGTGCCAAACTGTCAGGCGATGAGGTCCAGTCTGAGGTTTCATCCTCACGGTCCACGACGAAGCAATTGTCGTACCCGGTACAGTCTGTTCCGCAGACACCGGGTAAATCCTTTCGGTTTTCGCCGATCAGCTTTCCTGACGTGAAGTCGAGGACTCCATTCGGGGAATCAGCGACGTCGAGGATTTCGCCGGTCGGGATAAGCTTTCCGTCAACCCCGATGTATCGATTCGACAGCGGCAACTCCAAGAAGGTATCATCCAAGACGGTAGGTTCTTTGAAGGCATTGAGATTCCAGTAGATATGGTTGGCAAGCATGATAGGAGTCTTCTCATTCAAAGCGACCGACACCGACTTGGCGGTCAAGGTGCGGGAAGAGTTGACACTGAACGTGGTGTGAGTGACGATGTCGCCGGGGAAGCCGCCGAACCCTTCATCGAGGAGACTGAAGGTAATAGAATCGTCCGAGTGGGCTGTGACGGTCCAGTTGTATTGGTCGTACCCAACATCTCCGCCATGGAGCGTGTTGCCTTTGTTGTTCTTAGAAATCTGGTAGCTAACGCCGTCGATTTCGAAAGTGCCATTTCCAATTCGATTTGCGTACCGACCAACGACTGCACCGTAGTATGTGTGGTTGGTGAGCGAATCGGTAAGATATTGTTCGGGGTCATCGTATCCAAGAACAACGTCTTGTTCCTTTCCATTCCTGTCGGGCACGAGGAGAGAGGTCAGGCGGGCTCCATAAGGGATAAAGCTCGCCGTGATGTTCTCTGCACCGATAGTGTACAGTTTAAACGGATCGACGCCTTCTTGTGGAGGTTCGTGAGGGTAGTGAGGGAAATCGGGAGGAGACTTCGCGAGCACTGGGAGGACGGTGAGGGCGTAAGACGCCAGGGCGGATTTAGAGAAATGCATCGTGAAGATTAGCAGTGCAGTGGTCGTCGCGAATATTAAGCTAAATATTGTGAGAGCGCGTGTTGAAGACCAGCGGGAGGGGAGAAGGGAAGAGCAAAGACGAAGAGGGAGGGATGAAGGTTTATATAATGAGGGACGCTCCATTGCAATGTCAGCATCCCACGAGCAACCCGCAGGCGGGGGAAGCTCGGATGGCAGCTGCACCAAAATGATCCAACGGCACAGGTTCCGTGGGATTGGAGGAAGCCCGGTGGTTGCTTTCGCGGTTACTGGGACATTTTGGAAGAGGAATGTATGATTACGGATACAACAGGCTGTAGCTCAGACCCTGGGCGTGGCTGCCCGCTTGGAACCAGGGATCTGAAATTTTACCAAGGAAGGAAAGATGGATGGAAACCACTCATGGTCGGCATCGGCGAAAACGAGTGGACTGCGGTCGCAAAAGAATCGCAAAGAATGATGGAATTACTTTACCCTGGTCAATGTCTCGCGCCGTCGAAAAATTAGGGCGATTCCATCATCATGGGCCTCTTGCAAGCTTGTCTGACAATGGAGAATAAAGTGCGCTTGTCTGGTTCCCGCACGCTAAATTGTCCAGCTGGCTTGACCTCTCACAATTTGCCCAGAATGTTTCCTCCGTATCCAACAAAAGAAAAGAAAACTCAAAAGGGGCCGGAGCGAAATGAAATGTGGATCTTGTCGTGCGTCTGTCGTCGAAATGCTCAACGCTGACCGGATGAATCTTGCGGGGGAGATTGCTTGCTTGTGGCTATCCTTGCGGGAGAATCTTGAAATCGCAAAGATCAGCGAGAGAAGCTGGTGTTGTTTGGTGAGATTGCGGAAGAATTTCGAGCAACCATCGCTGCAAGCTGCAAACAGGCATGTCCCAGCGTCGTACGGAACACACGAAGACCCGAGAGAGTTGTTGGTATCCTTCTTTTAGCCTTCTCTGAGTGTTTTGCGACTTGGGGGCTGGTCGTGACTCGTGTGTGTGAGGGGCACTAGATTGCTTGTTTGGGAAGACCGGATCTAATCGGAGTTAGCTCTTGTCGAAGGTTCCAGATATGTCACTCTCCCATCAAAGATTCGAAGATACATGATTGACGTTGAAAATCATCTGCGACAGACTGAGAATCGTGAGAGATCAGAGCAAAAACGAAGTCGAAGGAGAAATTAAGCATCGAAACAAGGTGATCACATGATCCAAGAGCTCTCACGCGCAGCAACTCTAATTTGAATGACTCAGCATATTCAATCGGGACACGCATCAAAGTTTATCCGATAAACATAAACAAACGTCAAGGCATTCGTCGTGGATTGTCCCGATGAGGATATATGTTTTTGCCCGCATTTGCGCATCCGCGAAATGCCCTTTATGTCGCGAATATCTAAAGCTTTGCCGTTGCGCACGCCACCGTTGTGAACTTGGCAGGGAACAGTTCGAATTCTTTGCTCGTCCGGACGGAGCAACGAACAGTCATTTCGATAATCTCAATTCGTACCTTCACAAATGCACAGATAAGGACTAGGGAAGGAAACAGTACCAATGGAATCGCGAAGTGTCACCTCTTCCCCAGACCCTCTTGGGCCACCGGGTGATGCAGAATACCTTATTTCTTCACCACTAAAGCCGCTATCCGATTACCGCCATGTCATGTCTTCCCCGAAACCCCGAACGCCCTCCATTCAAACTACGAAAAAGACAAACAATAAGAGTTCGCAACCGGTTCGATTACAAGATATTGTCATGTCAGCGACTCCTACTCCCGGTGGAAATGGCGAGAATAGACTGTCCCCGACAAAATCAACAATGCATTCGGAAAATAACCTCAGTCCGTGGCGAATTCGAGTTACGGTCGAGGCTGAGCATGAAGATGACATTGACAATGGGAATGGTGCACACATGAAATCGCTTTCCGGGGCTAAGACCACGAAGGTGCCGTTGAAAAAGGAAACCGGTTCTCCGTCGCCAAAGAAGAAGCGAGGCAGACCGAGGAAGTCAGACGCATCCCCAGGGAATCTAACCCCTAGCAAGACTAGCCGCAATACCCCGAGGGCGAAAACAGACAGTGGTGGAAAGAGGAAAAGAGCAGGGCCAAGAAAGAGTCTACCCGACTCAGATGTCGCAGAAAGCATCGAAGGGGGCGATCGCTCTGACTCGGCTAGCGCAAAATCTAGAGGAGACAGTTTATTTGACATAGCTGTTGATCAGAACGCTGGCAGCGTTGCTCAAAGCTCAAATTATGACGACTTTGAAGAAGACGTTCTCCTCGGATCTGTAAGCTCGAATAATAGTTCACCGAGAGCGAGTAAGAAAAGGCTATCAAACAATCCAAGTCTTCCGGCGAGGGAGTTGGGGAATGAGCTTGATGAAAATACAAGACTCACTCCTACCAAACAACCCTCAAGCGGTCGAAAACGGGCCGAAGTCTCCCCCGAAAACACTACACACGCTGGACATACACCTGGTCCAAGAGCGAGGTTTTATCCCACTCCGACCACATCTTCATCCCTGGTGGAGGACGAGCATCATATAAAACCGGCGATTGCTCCGAACGCTTCATTTGCTGATGAAATGCTTATCGAAGAAGCTGATGAAATGGTTGATGTAACGCACGGCCATAGGGACTTCGATACGATTATGGAGAGTGAAGGGTTTAGCATGGTATCTCTAGATACCTTGCCATCGGCCAAGCAACATGTTGATTCAACGAGCAAAATTATATCGCAAACATCTAATTCGGAAGCAAACTTGGTGAATCCACCTGCTCCTGTCCCGCCTCACATTAAACAATTGATGGAAGCGAGTTCATTACGCCCTTCCCCAAAGCCCCAGTCATTACAGAATTTAGACAAAAGTCCTGCGCAGACTAAGCACACCCCCGCCGTCAATAACAACTCTTCGCCCAAGCAACCGCCTCCACCTGCCCAGGCTGCTCAGCTTCCGGCGCTGACAACGAAAAAGCCAATACCTAGGCTGGCACGTGTAGTGCGATCGGGAATTGCTTTACAAGGTGTATTGGATCGCCGAGGCAGGAATTCAAAACTCCGAAGCCCGTTCTCAAGTCCTAGCCAGTCTGGATCGAAATCTCCTGCAGACCGTAAAAAACGATTAGATGACCTGTTCCGCGGTTTTGATATCGAGACTCAAAGGGAATTGCGAGCTGGGCTACGTTTTGGTGAAGAATTGGCAAGACGGCAGAGAGAAGCTGAAGCTGAGAGGCGAAATGAGGAGGCGAGAAGGCAGTCCGAAACGCGCTTTGATACGGGAGATGAGATGGAACAAAATGTCATTTATCCAAAGCTGCCCATGTCCGACTTTGAAGCTGAATATGAATATCCACTGGAGGAGGAAAACGACTCCCAGCAAGGCGAAGGTATCACGCCAGCTACCCCTATCAGGAACCCCCGTGTTTTACCGGAAGATATAGAGATGCCTTCGGAAATGTTACGACGAGAAGAGGAATGGCAGCGAGAAAGGGAAGCAATAAGCCGAGAAATCCAGATGGCTAACTCTAGCCAAGTCATAGTCATAGATAGCGATGACGACGGGGATGATGGTGACAAGGTAGAGCAAGGACAATCTGGAAACTCGGAAGAGGCCCCTGAGGATTACGGTGGGGATTCAATTGATGAGGATGATGAATACGAAGATATCTGGCAACTGGAAGCTCGAGATCCTGATTCTCTAGGAGAATCAACATCCTTTGTCAATGAGAGTGAACTGGAAGTTTCTAAACCTCGTCGCAGTGGAATTCCTAGCCCGTGGAAGAGAGGGGAAGATGTTGATTACAGTCAAGACGTGGGAACAGCTCCTAGCTTATTCTGGGGATCCCACTCTCAAAAAGGGCAACCTGTTCTCTCAAATGTCGAAACACAGATGAAGAAGCTTCGAGAGCAAGAGGTTGACATATCTGCGTTGCTGAGAGAACAAGCTGCCCAGAGCAGGGTTTTTTATGAGGATGATGATAAGCCAGCATCCGCCCAGAAACGCTCTCCTGACTCCTCTAGGAAGAAACTGAAACCTCGAACGACGAATAGGAACTCGCAAGCTAGATCAAGTCCGTTCAGGTATTCTAAGGCCGATGCCCACCTCCAAAGTCAACCAAAAACTTCTCCTGAGAAGACTCCCCCCAACCTCAAAAAGAAAGGCCATCCCGTTAGCGCCGAACCTGAACGTGAGTCTTCACCGGAAGAAGATAATTACCCACGCGAAAACGAGGATTTGCCGCATTATTCCTCGTCTGAAAGGCCCTCCGAGGAGCAGCACTCTCCAATGCGTGAATCCCCCGAACAGCCCGCCCCAGACACGCGACCTTCACCGTCTTGGTTCCGCAGCAGGTTGACAAGTCTAACGCCAAATTGGCTGAAATCTCCTGCCGTAGAGAAATCAAAACCCTCATCCCCACCCTCACTCGTAGACTTGCCGGAGGTTCACGATTCCCCAGAGGATTTGGTCCAGGCTTCTGATTCACTAAATCAACCTCAGCATGTGTCGCCCATTCATCATTCGCCTCCACCTCAAAAAGAGGAACCCAAACCGCGCAGCAGGAGAAGCACTACATCGAAAGGCTTAGCGACCTCTGGCTACTTTACAAATGACCACTATAGCCTTCTCCGCCGCCTTTACCGACAAGCAAAAGCCTCACCAGAGTTATTTCCTTACAATCCAACCCCAAAGCGCTCTGAGATGCTTGGTAAATGGATGTGGTCTGCCGATGGTGTGCACAGTCGCCCCATAACCGAACTCCAGATAGCCATTGTCGATAGGTTCATACAGGAACTTATTCATAATAGCACGCGGAACCAGTTTGAGCACGAAGAACGTCAGCTCGGGTGGAGTGAGGAAGAACTCGTCAGGCGGCTTTTTAGCATCATCGTGGGCGAGAGAGTGAGGAAGGAAAGAAAACTCCGTGAAGCTCAGATGAACGGGGGCAGAAGGGATGGCGTTCGACGGAGACATGTTGAAATGGAGCAGTGAGTACTGGATTTCTGCTGCGGAGCAGTGGGATACCCTGTGTGGGAACAGGCGTTTTTAAGACCCAGATTGCTTTAATTTGCTTGATTCGAATTTGTAAAAAACCCGTTTGGGGATCTCATATTATTCCTGTTTTTGATGAATGACCTTTTGTTTGCAGCTTTCATACTGTTTATGTTGAAATGCCACATTGATGATACACATGGAAGGAGTGGAAGAGAGCATATTGATTGTCCATTGTTAATGCTTTATGTTAATGCCTATATTTTTCAAGCTCTTCATATCCATTTGCCATACCTCTCTCTATTGCTGCCTTCTAATATGTTAGTCAGTGCTCGGGCTTTTTATCCGGTGGACATCTTCCTTAACCCCTATTTGCGTTCGGGCTTACATACTTTATGGTTATGGCATATGGGCTATAACTGCTATGTTCGAAATGAAAGCAGTTTTCTTTGCAAGGTATCCAACACCGATCATACAAGGAGTATGCTAACATCACTTAAAGAACACCGTATCAATATCTCTCCCCAAGGAAATAAACGGAGAATAGCCCTTCCCAGGAACGTTCTGCACAGGGGCTACAAATCCCAACGGTTCGCGTTCCTCCAGCGACTCCTCGCCCGTCTGTTTAGACGTATTCCGCGGAGCAAAATATCCGGAACGTACTGAATAGATTGTCACACCCGTTCCCTGACCGCACTTCAAGAGCTCGGGGAAATCTTCATCTCGGACACAGTCTACTACGATGAGTTTCTTCAGTTTACCCCTATTTCCCGCAACGAGAGCCTTGATCGTGGATATCCGTAGGGCAACCTGTTATGTTCAGGACCTCCAGATTGGGCATGTAGGTGTTTATGAGGTCTGCGAAATCATCGACCTTTTGGATAGATTTTGTACTTAATAAACTATGCCGGGTTTCGAAGCTGCGTTGCCTGCGTTGCCTGCGCAAAGATCTCCGCTCGAGCATTGATGACAAGCCGGCACTGTCACCGTCTGTTGTACAGAATTCCTCCGCCATGAGGTTGAGCTCTTTCAAATAATTCCAATCAACACATGTTATCAGTTCGTACCAGTCGCCTGCGTTCACGGAATCGAAATAAATGCCGGCAAGAGAAAGGTGGGAGAGTTTTGCTTCGGTTTGGGAGAGCCTTGAGGCGAGGTAATGTCAAGTAGCGAGCTTCTGAGAAGTCGACTATTTTTAGGGAGTGCAGTTTAGTGCGGTAATTGATTTCGGTGTCCAGGTCGAACGGATATCGGGGCATCCGGAGGAGTTCTAGAGATTCGGGAAACTGGAAGAACCGAGTTACACTCTTTACATCCCCACCCGTTGCAAAGTATATACCACGAAGTTGGGTTAGCGACGTCAAGTTCCCAGATATCCGGTGGTAACGAGCCCAAAGATTCCCCTCCAGCTTCAAGTATTCCAATGAAGGCGAAATATTATGGGTCCACGGGAGGGCGTCGCCTCTTAAATTCAAATATTGGAGATGAATTAAAGAGGAAAAATCGGGGAAACTTGGTGGGGAAAAGCCGAGAGCTTGTAGATAAAGCTCTCTCAGTCCTGGCATTAAAGTAGGAATCTTCTAGAGACACACCGATATGAGCGACTGATGGTGCACGAATGCTGACAAGAGCAGTAGACTAGTGGTGGCCTACATACCTGAACAAATGGAAAAAGGTAGTCATGGGTATTTTCTACTTCTTCAATACAAAGACTCAATGACCGCATATGGGGCATGGCATCCGGGATTGGAGGTGGAATCATCCTATATGCAAAAGAGCACACGAATTCAACACGTTCTAAGTGCCTGAACTCTTGAAGTATGCTCAGCGCCGAATCTGCAGCTACCGCACAATCACGCGATATTTTCAGAGCTGTAAGACTGTGAGGCAACTTCCCTAAGGTCTCAACAGTAGGGCTTCCTCGGAATCTAAAGGACTGGATATCGAGTTCTCTGACGCTGGGACAGTCACACACCAGATTCATTACTGGGTTGACATCCGTATCAGAGAGGTATCCAATAATGATGCTAGTGATATCCGATCCTGCGTTCTGAATATAAGAACGGATGGCTGCGGTGTTTATTGGCCCCTTTGCAGTCCGAGTCAAGTCAAGATGCTTCCATAGCGACGGCACGGACACCAGTGTTGGATTCCATCCTTTAGAGACTCTGAGAAGGCATTCATTTTATATGATTAGCCGATAGCTTAGAGAATGGACGGAGGGTATTTAAATATTCACCAGCATTGTTTAAAGCTCAACTCTTCCACTATTTGGATTACGATCTCAGCGGGGAAGATCCTGAAAGGATCAGCCCTCTTTTGACCCATACACCCACTCAATATGTCCGTCATCTCTGAAGTATTACCCTTATGGAAAAAGGCTGTCCCTGGTTCTGCTAGCTGTACAAATTTCGGCTGTGAGGGTGCTTGTGAGATCTTAGAGAGAGAGAGATGCCTTGGAGTACAGGTTTTGGTTGGATGGTTATGATTAATACACTCTTGTTAAGACTGCATCTCCGCCAACATAACCACAATTTAACGCTATCCACAACCAGGACAAATAGTAGGACTTGATTCTACATTAATTACACCCATCTCCCATGGGCGTGAATCATGATATACCGAGCATTCATGAAAATACTATTGCAAATCGGGGTTAGGAAGATGGCTCATTGCGCGAGAAACGCTAGGTAAATGTGCCGCTGCTGAAGAAGATCTAGAAGATAGACACGCTCCAGGACACTAAGCACCTGGCTGCAAGAATAGGTATTATTGGATTAAATTACGTGGGTTTATAGGGTTATATACATTCACCCCTGAGTTTCCGGCGGCATATCGTGCTAAAACATTAACGATCCCTAAAAACTATTAATCTCAAATATTACTAGCATAATATTTCCGTTTCCGAACCAGCCGCCCAGTAGCACCGACTCCTAACCGCCCGACCTCATCTTCCGGGTTCAAATCTCCAACATAACCGGGAAGTCTATCCAAAGCTTCTCCCTTCGTGAACCTGCTAGTGACGGCAAACAAATCGCCGCGATCAGAGAGCGCGGCACCCATCCTCATCATGGCGAAAGCATCAAGTTTTTCGGTCCATGTAGGCTGGAACGAGGTGGAAAACGCGAGGACCAGGAGAGAAAATAGGTAGAGTCCTAAGAGGACAGATATGGCAATCATGGTTGCTCGTGTCATTGTTGGTTTCTGGAAAGGGCGCCCGGAATCATATGATATCCGTAGTGTACTGGGGTTTAATTCTGTAGACCCGTGTTTGAGGTGAAGATCGTTCGCGAGAAATGCAGCACTAGCTAGTCTGTCGGTCATGATATCCGTGTTTTCAAAGTCGTTGACCCATTCCGAGACTTCTTGAATGACGGATTGGGCGTACGAACAGTCGGAGCTGCTTGTCGGTGCCAAGCCAGCCATAGGAGCGAAGGACGTGCAAAAATATTCACTTCGGGAAGAAGGTTCTGGAAATACTTTTGTATAATCGGGGTTCTGTCGCGGTTCTAAGAAAGATCCGTTGCCGAATACTGCGACTGCTATTTCAGCAAGTGGGCCTTTGCCTGGAACAGATGCCAGGCCATATGGTCTGTCGTATCTTGGGTAGTCACTATAGTGGAGATACGTTGTCAGAGAAAGGAATAAAAGAAGAAACGTAAGTATAGTCCTAATAATGTCCTGGAATAACTTACTTGGGTCCCTCGGAAAGGTCGCCGAACTGCGGCTCGGCCAACAGAGTTGAGTCCTTATCGAGAAGTGGGCCACAGGTTTGGGCATTCATATAATTTGGAAGCTCAAAATATCCCAAGGTTGTTCGCATAACCGCTTTATAAGCCGTTGGTTTGACGACCACATTTTCAGTCAGGGCGGATACATTGAGATAAAGTACTTCTTCAATATGTTGTGGATCACGCTGGTTCTTGAACGGTGAAACGGAGAGATTGCCAGGCATACATGCCTGCAAATCACAGGATCTAAAGCCCTCTGTAAAGTGGTACTTGAAATTGAAATCATCGGCATCAGAACAATTTTCAGTAAATTCATCGTCCGGCACGGCCTCATATGTCACCGACGAATTGATACGAGGTGCGATTTGCTGTATCGTACCTGTGCTAAATCCGTAATGTAGCTGAGCAACGAAGGGGTTCCGAAGTTCTCTGTACTCTTCAAGATAAAGACTATCGGTTCCTTCATAATATTGACACCACCTATGATCGTCATAATTATCGTCAATGGTTACATCTCGACAATTTGGAACCTGGGTCTGCCATAAATGTGGCTGAGGGTCGTCGGAGGTCGTGCTGCTTAAGACAGATCGGAGCACCGATGAGACCCGGCCTGAGTCTGGCACGGCTAATGCCCCCTCGCCGTAAAGCTCAGATACATCTGTTATTCCGGTACTTCCGACTGCTAGTGGCGCCATTGCTGTCTCCTCGCCCACGAGGAGCTGCTGAAGAGGGTAAATAAGGATGCCTTTCTTTCATGTCAGTTTACGTAGGGGTTGGAGGGAATATACGAACATTAGGCATATTAATATCGACTTACCTATCACATTTAATACAATAGCCACCCAGAGAAGAGGGCTACCGTGTTGCCGAGGCCGCACTAACAATAAATCGAGCAACGCCTTGGGATCCGCCCAACTTCTGTTCGCCAGTGCCAAAGACTGTCTCAGAGTTAGGCCGTTTCGCCGACAACGGGTATACTGAATGTAACTGGCAGCTGCATATGCACAGGTCGCTGAAGTCAGTGGAATTGTGAGAAGACCGGCGACCGATGTTAATATCCTCGCCGCTCGCAGCCGCTGTGGGTCGAAAAGGTGGACAATTCCACTCGAAGCGTCTGGAATGGGTGTAATGGCTGCAGTACACACTATCACCCAGCCACTAACGGCTATCACCAGATAGAAAGCAATGTAAAACAGGGTAGCAGTCCTGACGTGCGAAAGTGATGATGGTTTGCGGATGTCTTTGTTGAAATTCGGATCTGTGGAATTCTCGTAGGTTGGCAACACCGGCTGCACATTTGACGTGAGAGAGATGTCAGAATTTCGACGCTCCTCTCCATATGCATCCCTTTGGCCTGAAGGTACAGATGCCATGATTACCGGTGTCTATAGTATATCGGCGCATAGAGATCAAGAGGTACTCTTTGGAGCCGCTAGAATTCTCACAGCGCGAGAGCGTTAATGTATATGAAAAAGAGCCTCATTAAAATATTTGCTCATGGGGGGAAAAGAAAGACATTTCAGCCTTCTCCATGATGGATCTGGACCGAATCCAAAGTGCGGGTTTGCGGCATTGTATCCGCTCCCTCTGCGCTTTGGGGGCTGAGTTTGCGTCGTGCGAGATCATTAGATCCTTGCCCTAGTTCTTGAATCGACAGCCTAAAGGTACCTGACCATCAACGACATCAGCAACCACTCAGGTACAAGTGTGCTTGTTCAAGGCTGAAGAAAGGAGGGAGATAACATTGTCAGACCAACCACCACGTCCATGTCTCAGTCATGGGATTGATTAATCGTACTTACTTATGGTTTGGGGGACAAAACAGTTCATGAAGTCACTCCATGAAAGAATGATCTGAGTCAAAGTTCCTGTGATAAGACATGGCCAGACTTAACGCCAAGATATTATTTAATTATCCTCTTGAGAGTCGAGACTTGGGGTTGGCGCTAAAGAATGAGGAAGGTCAGATTTTACCGAAGACCGTTGGGTTTTCGATTATCAAAGGTCGTCAGTATCAATAAACCCATCTTCTGCTCAAGAAGAACTTCTCACGGATGCCTTGTTGCCTTTTTATTCTCTTCCTGTGTCTCTCCCCTCTCCTTTCACCCGTTTCTTTCCTTAATCCCGAGTGACTGCGCGTCATTAAGGCAGACGACGGAGGGCGACAGCCAAGGCGAGATGTTCGAGCTTGCAATCAACGGTACCGCATTTTTATTTATTTTTGAGACGAACGAAGGATAGGAATGTAGTGCTGCAAGAGAAGAGGAAGAGATCCGTTTGCTTTTCGACCGACTCTCTTTGAACGAGCCAAATCCCCATTTTTAATGTATCAGGGTTCAGCCCGAGTCGGTCCACGAAGGGCGGTTTTCTGTCATTATCTCAAAAGCCCAACAAATTCACGCTACATTGTGATTTTTATTTTTTGCTTTCTGGTTCCTT